>JADLZN010010129.1:0-728962 GCA_018155175.1 Sinocyclocheilus anophthalmus
AAACCACCATCTAGTGGATTGTAAAGAAGTTGATTTTATTATTCTACCAAATAGTATAATAAGACACAGATACTTGGTGTCTGTGTATAGATACTGTATTGCCGTGGAAAATATCGCGATACTATGCTATATCGATTTCCCCCCCACCCCTAGTAGATATAGTGTTCTGAGTTTGGCGAAGATATCTCATTCCGTTCAAAAGTTATTGCCATTTTAGCAAAAGTGGATAGAAGATTAAATATTCTCTGGAGAGTGAAAAACCTAGGACTAAAAAAAACCCTAGGACTAGTTCGCAAAAGTAGGTTTTTCAAAAAATCCAAAATACCTGAAAATTTTGCAGGGTGACAATCAAATCCGAGGCATCGAAATTTTGTCTGACAATCAAATTTGGTCTGCCGTGAGCCAAGGATTCCAAAAACATAAGGCACTTAAGCCTGCGATTAACGGTTTAGGAGTTATGACAGATTTTGTACTTTTGATTGCTGTAGCGCCCCGTCTGGCCGATTGGGGCGAGGCTTGGCGACATTGTAGATGGTGTGAATACTACCATTCCTCCAAGTTTTAAGTCTCTATGATTTAGGGTTTGGTCTGCCTGATCAGTTTTATATGGAGATTGGTGATCCTTGGCCATTCTAACAATTACAATAGGGTTTCAGCACTATGCGCTTGAACCCCTAACAATAGAAAAGTAACTAATGTCAGAATGATAGATAAAAACAGAAGGAAAGAATGACAAAACAATAGAACGATAGAGCAAAAGACAGAACAATAAAGCAAAAGATAGATAGAACGATAGAGCAATAGATAGATAGAAGGACAGACAGATAGATACGATAGAGCAACAGATAGACAGAAAGATACAGAACGATAGATAGAATGGTAGAACTATAGAACAATAGATAGATAGATAGACAGACAGACAGACAGACAGACAGACGACAGACAATCTGTCTTTCAACCGTAACTAGAAAGCATGAAATGAGCATTGAGTTTCTGGCGTTTATTATCCGGAAGTTTAAAGTCAGCTTCTGTAGTGTTGTTTGCAGCAGTCTATCTTTTTTGTAGTGATTTGGAAGATCTCAGAGGGAGTCGAGGAGGCAAATGCTGCTCAGGAAGTTCCTGTTGAATTGTGTGTGTAAACATGAGAGCAGAAGTGGAGTGCAAGACTAGAAGGACAAAATCCAAGCGTCTGAAAAGTGGAAGATGAGATGAAGCTCTCCGTGGGAGATTAAGCAGGCCTCCCTCAGTAACCTTGAAACACCGAGCACCACTGACTTAGTCTACACTGCATGATCTGCTGGAGCTACAAATCAAATTACTGTGCTGGGGGGCTGACAGCAAAATTGTCTGTCTTCTCTCTCTTTATTGCCAAGAGCAAACCCCCAATAGGTTATAATGACAGCAAATTAAGGCAGAGGAAGAGAGAGACTGGAGGGAAAAGGCATATTTATCTCTCCTGTCTCTTTTCTCCCCAGGCCTCTTCACTCGGGTTTGATTTTCTCTTTTATAGTCTTCATCTTACATGTATGCAGGCTAATAAAGCTTATTGGCTTTTTATTGATCCGCACCTGGATAAGGTTTATGTGTGTATGTATCCTCCACACTGATGCCTGATGTGATCGAATGGGAGTTGCATACTGTCACATTTATCAGACAGACTATCTGTGCTTTCATTTGCCTGTTATCATGTTTGCACGTCTGGAATCACTGTTGTGTGAACTTGTGTGAAATCTAGTTTTCTGCATTTTAGAGTTGTATGGGGAAAAACAAGAGTTGATAAACAGCTTTCCGAAAGGCTGATAAAACACATTAAATTCATCCAAGCTGAAACACCGCTCTCAGTAGGGCTTATGATGTGATATCCCCAGCATCATAAAAAAATCCAGCTTTTGGCTGTTGCCTGATAATTGACCCTTCCAGCGGTGCACATAGGCTATTATTACCAATACCACTGCGCTTAACTGGTCAGAAATACTTCCGGCTGTCCGAAGCGCACAGACAGTGGCTAATGCAAATAAAGTGGCCTGTATACAACCCCTGAACATTGCTTGTAAACCAATGCTGGTCATATCAGCGTCGTTGATGTTTTCTTTGCGTCAATCTTTTAATAGGGTTGTTTTCATCAAGTTAGCTGAACTCTCCATCCTCTGTACAAGTCTCCTGACCCTGTGGCCATCTTGCTAATCACATTCCAAAATTTATTTTGTGCTATCTAGATAGGTATATAGATAGAGAAAACAACAGATTATGGGTGGAAGGAAATAAAAAAAGAAAGACAGAACGATAGAATGACAGACACACGGATGGAAGGAAAAAAAAGACAGATGGAATAGAATGATGACAGATGGAGGGAAAGAAAGATGAATGGATGGATGGATGGAAGGATGGACAGACAGACAAAATGGCAGGATGACGGATGGATGGATAAAAAGAAACAAAAGAAAGGAAATGACAAAATGATAGGTAGATTGATGGAAAGAAAGAATGAAAAAATTATAAAAAAGACAGATGGATAGATTGATGGAAAAAAGTATAAAAAGATAGATGAACATATGGAATAGGAAGAGTGACTGGATGGATGGATGGATGGACATATGGAATAGGAAGAGTGACTGGATGGATGGATGGACATATGGAATAGGAAGAGTGACTGGATGGATGGATGGATGGACATATGGAATAAGAAGAGTGACTGGATGGATGGACATATGGAATAGGAAGAGTGACTAGATGGATGATGGATGGATGGATGGAAGGATGGACGGATGGATGGAGAATGGGAATAGGAGAGTGATGGATGGATGGATGGATAAAAAAAACAAACGAAAGGAAATTCCAAAATGATAGGTAGATTGATGGAAAGAAAGAATGAAAAAATTATAAAAAGACAGATGGATAGATTGATGGAAAAAAGTATAAAAAGATAGATGGACATGAAATAGGAAGAGTGACTGGATGGATGGACATATGGAATAGGAAGAGTGACTAGATGGATGATGGATGGATGGATGGAATGATGGTAACAGGAAGAGTGACTGGATGATTGGGAATAGGGAATAGGAAAGAGTGACTGGTGGAGGATGGAATGGATGGATGGATGGAATATGGAATAGGAAGAGTGACTAGATGGATGGATGGATGGAAAAAAGTATAAAAAGATAGATGGACATATGGAATAGGAAGAGTGACTGGATGGATGGATGGATGGACATATGGAATAGGAAGAGTGACTAGATGGATGGATGGATGGAAAAAAGTATAAAAAGATAGATGGACATATGGAATAGGAAGAGTGACTGGATGGATGGATGGATGGACATATGGAATAGGAAGAGTGACTGGATGGATAGATGGATGGACATATGGAATAGGAAGTGTGACTGGATGGATGGATGAATGGAATAGGAAGAGTGACTGGATGGATGGATGGATAAAAAGAAACAAAAGAAAGGAAATGACAAAATGATAGGTAGATTGATGGAAAGAAAGAATGAAAAAATTATAAAAAAGACAGATGGATGGCAGATGGATTGGAAAAAAGTTATAAAAAGATAGATGGAATATGGAATAGGAAGAGTGACTGGATAGGATGGATGGATGGACATATGGAAGGAGAGTGACTGGATGGCTGGATGGAGGATGGAATATGAATTCGGACCTTTAGTACAAGAGTGACGGATGGATTGATGGATAGGAATAGTGACTGGATGGATGGGATGGAATAGGAAGAGTGACTGGATGGATGGATAAGGTGTGGGACAAAATATCGATATGGCGATATATCTTGTCCTTCTCGTCCTGAGAATCGATACACTGGCCCAAATATCGATATTTTAATAATACAATAAGGCGCTCTAAATAGATTTCACCTTCTTATACTCATACATATACAGTGGGTACGGAAGGAGGGAAGTATTCAGACCCCCATTAATTTTTCACTCTTTGTTATATTGCAGCATTTGCTAAAATCATTTAACTTATTTTTTTTTGTCCTCAATGTACACACAGCACCCCATATTGACAGAAAAACACAGAATTGTTGACATTTTTGCAGATTTATTAAAAAAGAAAAACTGAAATATCACATGGTCCTAAGTATTCAGACCCTTTGCTCAGTATTTAGTAGAAGCACCCTTTTGAACTAATACAGCCATGAGTCTTTTTGGGAAAGATGCAAAAAGTTTTCACACCTGGATTGGGGGATCCTCTGCCATTACTCCTTGCAGATCCTCTCCAGCTCTGTCAGGTTGGATGGTTAACGTTGGTGGACAGCCATTTTTAGGTTTCTCCAGAGATGCTCAATTTGGTTTAAGTAAGGGCTCTGGCTGGGCCATTCAAGAACAGTCACAGAGTTGTTGTGAAGCCACTCCTTCGTTATTTTAGCTGTGTGCTTAGAGTCATTGTCTTGTTGGAAGGTAAACCTTCGGCCCAGTCTGAGGTCCTGAGCACTTGGAGAAGGTTTTCGTCCAGGATATCCCTGTATTGGCCGCATTCATCTTTCCCTCGATTGCAAACAGTCGTCCTGTCCCTGCAGCTGAAAAACACACCCACAGCATGATTCTGCCACCACCATGCTTCAATGTTGGGACTGTACTGGACAGGTGATGAGCAGTGCCTGGTTTTATCCACACATAACGCTTAGAATTAAGGCCAAAAAGTTCTGTCTTGGTTTCATCAGACCAGAGAATCTTATTTCTTGGAGTCCTTCAGGTGTTTTTTTTAGCAAACTCCATGTGGGCTTTCATGTGTCTTGCACTGCGGCGAGGCTTCCGTCGGGCCACTCTGCCAAAAAGCCCCGACTGGTGGAGGGCTGCAGTGATGGTTGACTTTCTACAACTTTCTCACATTTCCCGACTGCATCTCTGGAGCTCAGCAACAGTGATCTTTGGGTTCTTCTTTAACTCTCTCACCAAGGCTCTTCTCCCCCAAATAGCTCAGTTTGGCCGGACGGCCAGCTCTAGGAAGGGTCTGGTCGTCCCAAATGTCTTCCATTTAAGGATTATGGAGGCCACTGTGCTCTTAGGAACCTTAAGTGCAGCAGAAATTTTTTTGTAACCTTGGCCAGATCTGTGCCTTGCCACAATTCTGTCTCTGAGCTCTTCAGGCAGTTCCTTTGACCTCATGATTCTCATTTGCTCGGACATGCACTGTGAGCTGTAAGGTCTTATATAGACAGGTGTGTGGCTTTCCTAATCAAAGTCCAATCAGTATAATCAAACACAAATGGACTCAAATGAAAGTGTAGAACCATCTCAAAGATGATCAGAAGAAACGGACAGCACCCGAGTTAAATATATGAGCGTCACAGCAAAGGGTCTAAATACTTAGGACCATGTGATATTTCAGTTTTTCTTTTTTAATAAATCTGCAAAAAATGTCAACAATTCTGTGTTTTTCTGTCAATATGGGGTGCTGTGTGTACATTAATGAGGAAAAAAAATGAACTTAAATGATTTTAGCAAATGGCTGCAATATAATAAGAACGTGAAAAATTAAGTGGTTGCATACTTTCCGTACCCAGGTATATATATAGTTATATATATATAGGTATGTTTATCGAGATGAAGAAATAAAAAACTCCCGGAACAGCTTCAGAGTGGAACCATAGGCAACGATCAATGTATGAGGGTGCATATTCAGTTCGTGGAGTAGCCCTAAACCTCTCAGCGCGGATCGCAGGTGGATTCCCTCTTATATGAGTGGAAAAGAGCGGGCGCGCCGCGCTCAGTTTTATGTGACAAAACTGGCTGCTTCAATCTCTTCAAAATTACAAGGCGACATTGTGCAGTGTGGGCAGGGGGTACGCCGGGTTAGAAATTAAGAAAACATAAATTGCAATATGGCTGGACAAGAAACAAACCTGTCAGAGCCATAAGAAGCATAGAAGTGTTGCAGGTTGGTGTGCTTGCCGTGATCTACAATTGAAATAACGAACTTGAGCGCGCAAAAGGCGCGATACCAAAAGAACAGCTACTTTTCCTGTATTCCCTTACGGGCTCCCGTTTTTATGAGGAGAGGAGAGGAAAGGTTGAGAAAGCACTCCAGGTAAATTTTTAAACGTACCAAGTTTATGTTTATATATATAATATCTATATATATATATATATATTATATATAAAAAGTTGATAAGCAGTTAAATGTGTTGGTTTACACAAAGAAAAGTGTAAGCTTTTAATAAGTCAAGAATAAAATTATTAATTTACTTAACATGTTAAATTTGATTTAATGTTACAGACATTTTTGTGCTGTTTTCTAACAGTTTGGACTTGAATAAAGAGGGAAAACTTGCACTTAACCTTTTCACAGGCATTTTGTTTTCATAGACAGAAATCGTGATGTATCATTATAGGACTGTCTAGCAATATATATCAATCATCGCTGTATCGTGATATTATCACGATTATAGTATTGTGAGCCATGTATGGTGATTTGTATCGTTTCGTGAGGTACCCCTGCGATCCCCACCCCTACGATAGATAGATTTTTTTCTTTGTGTCAATCTTTTCATAAGGCAGTTTTTATTAAGTTAGCTGAACTCTCCATTTCCTGACCCTATGGCCATCTTGAAACTCACATTCCAAAATTACTTTCACACTAGAGAAGAAAACGGCATGCTGCCACCTGACATTAAAGAACAGTTCAAAATACACTAAAGTTGGAGGGAAAAGGAAGTAAATCTGTGCACCATTTGAGATAAATTAGGTTAAAAAAGGACCAGACTACAGCTTGGGTGCCATTGCGTCAAAGGTTACCGATGCAGAGTTAACAGGGTGAAAATCAATTACATGCCTGGTTCACCTAATTGATATCTACCACAGCATGAAGATAACACCCAAAGCATTATATTTGTATTGAGCGTGAGTTAAAAAGCCTATTTATATTCAAGAGGGTAAGGACATTTTGATGGGAAGCACAACCTGCAACTTCAAATGTAAGATTAAATTAAACTGTTTATTTAGAGTGAAATGCCAATGATTGGGGGTGTACGAATGAGCCCAGATGGACTTGTTACAATGCAGGTGCGGAGCCTCTTTTATGAAAATCCAGCAGACCTACAACATCAAACATCAGAGGGCTCTGATACAGATGGCTTTTTCCAGAGCTTCTGACCCTGTCTTCAATCAAGTAGCCTATACCTCTTCACCCTTCAGGACATACAGTAGACCGTCACTCCCTCCTCACTGCTGCCAGAGATGGTATTGACAGGGGCCCAGAATTGGAATCTATTACCATGATCATAATCAATACAGCTGCAGAAATATATGACTCTCTCCCTTGATTGGACACGCTAAGAGCAACACAGGGCTATCTTATCACTAGGTCATGTGTAGGGGTTGACCAATATATCGCCATGGACAATATTTGGTTTTTCAAATTCGGATCACCAGATAAATGTTCTGTTTGGCAGATTTGTTGAGCCAAAAAAATATATATATGATTCCCAATGCTCACAAACTTCCCAGATTACCCTGTTGGTTACAATGTTTACTTCTTTTATTTTTTCATTTTTTTATATATTTTTTTTTGTAAAAAATACTGTAATAGAATTACAGAATCAAGAAGTCGTCATCTAAAGCAGTGTTTCTCAACTGGTGGGTCGCCAAAAGTGGGTCGCAAGGCCATTCTGAGTGGGTCACAGAGAGTACAGTCAACGAAACAACATCAGCAACAAACTATTTTAATTTTAAAGGGGTCATATGATGTTGCTAAAACATTATAACATTATTTTGTGTATTTGGTGTGTTTGTGTTTATGTGGTTTAAGGTTAAAAACACATTATTTTCCACATAATGTACATTATCGTTTCTCCTCTATGCCCGCCTTTCTGAAAAGCATCGATTTTCACAAAACTCATCGTTCTAAAAAGCGAGGTGTGCTCTGATTGGCCAGCGATCCAATGCATTGTGATTGGCTGAATACCTCAAACGTGTGACGGAAATGTTACGCCCCCTTACCATACTGTGATACCGTGTCCCAGCGCGACGAGACAAAAACAATAAAACCCATTACAAACGAGGAATTTGTTGCATCCAATGGGGACATAATTACAGATTATAATGACTTGTACTGTCTATTTACACGTTGCGTTGCATCGCGCCGCATAAACATAAAAACAGTTCTGCTTTGTGACGGAAAAAGACACTGCTCAACTCACGTTTGAATCATCAGTGGCAAATTCTTTAAATATAAAAAACGTACTTACAGGCTGCGAGTCAGAACAGCCGGACTGTCCTTGCAAAGGTGGAAACTGCCCCACTTATAGAACATTATGTCCTCTTTTGGAAGGCCAACAAAGTAGTTTCGCTTTCACAACGAAACACACAGGGGCTTGAGTGAGTGGCGCCCGTTGGATTCGACGAAGGAGGCTTGCGGCAAACACATGTGACGACCCCGGGCTGGACTCCACTTCGTCCACGGTGAAAGCCGATCAAGCGATCCACAGAGCGAAGTTGATGTATTTCCTCAGCGACCAGCACGGATCAGCTCTAGGCATGACGAAGTGGATATCGTCCTCTTTTGGAAGGCCAAACAAATTAGTTTAGCTTTCACAACGAAACACACAGCATCTCACACACATTGGCGGCAGCGGCAACACCAATATACTACATCCCTTAATATATATATATAATATGATAATAGATATATATATATATAATATATATATATATAGAAACAGGCTCGCCATGGTTGACCAAAGAAGTTGAGTGCACGTGCTCAGCATCATATCCAGAGGTTGTGGTTGGAAAATAGACGTATGAGTGCTGCCAGCATTGCTGCAGAGGTTGAACCAAGATAAACTTATTTGGTTTAGATGGTGTCATGCGTGTGTGGCGGCAACCAGGTGAGGCGTACAAAGACAAGTGTGTCTTGCCTAAAGTCAATCATGGTGGTGGGAGTGTCATGGTCTGGGGCTGCATGAGTGCTGCCGGCACTGGGAGCTACAGTTCATTGAGGGAACCATGAATGCCAACTGCTTGCTTGTAAAAAGCAAGTGTCAACATTTCTATGAACTTATGCATTTTACACCAGATTTTCCGTTTCTTTATATTCACAATTTGACAGTGAACATGGTATCCATGACTGCAACTACAGCTGTCAGCTTGTGGATAAAGAAATATCATACATTAGACATTGAGTTTCTATTTGACTTTCCTCCAAGATCAATAGTCCTTTTTTTTAACGCAGTGCACCCAGTGAGAAGCTGATTTACTTGCCTACATACCTCCTATAAAGAGCTGTTGTTGAACTTGCAAACTGCAGCAGGCTTTGATTTGCCCAATCTTTGGCTACGTGGGGAATTCAACTTTGAGAGCACTGTGATGAAGAGGAGATAGCGGAAGCACACATGCATGGAATTTCATTAAATCGACACTGTGTTTTCATTTGGCAGAAACGCAGCTCTTCCTTATCAGCGGATTACCTATGAATGAGCTCTATTCTGCGTCCATCATTCTGGGGAGCTTTCATCTCTGCTCGGAGATCATGGGGCTGGAGATAAGAGAGTGGGCATGACTATGCAATTACAGACTTTATTTTATTTTCTATCCAGTGTGGGGATGAAAAAAACCTATCTCAGACTCTAAATCACATTATCGCCGCCAGGGAATTTATGACACGTGTTTAAGATGAAGTGAAGAGATAGGAGGTCGGCAAGGAAACGTTTCAGCACAGCTGAAATTCCGAAATGTTTTAGAGTGATAACGTAGAGAGCTGACCGTTGGTGGCTCAGATGGGGTCACAGTGAAGAATGCAGCCACTCTGAGACAGATAGGGGCGGCACTAGGATCACAAGGGTGGAGTGATAAGCCTTTGCCCTCTTTTCAGGTCAAGACCACACAGTTGCACAGCAACAGCAGGGTTCTTCAAAACACCACCCTGCTCCAATCCGCAGGCAGCTTGACTTCTGCCAGGGGCTCCCTTTGAGTCAGTCAGACACGGAGAGGGGAATGATTGGCGTGATACGTTTAATGGGATTATAGATTACTATGTGACAAATGCAGCTTCAGTCTCATAAATAGAGTAAACATCCAACCCCAGCGATGCCGTATGTTTCCGAAGGATCAAATAAGGTCACCGTTTGTTCTACATTCACAAATCATTAAAACGGAAAAGCTATTGGGCTGTTGGCAAGGTGTCAGCAGGAGGAATGGAGAGAGGGCCGTGAGAAGAGAAAGAAAGGAGGATTTATGCATGACTAAATCAACTGTGAATGCAAATGTGTTGAGCAGCAGACTTATGCGACCTAGGGAGGAGTCCAACTCCCTCAATTATGCAATTATGATTCATCAGAAGAATTCTCACTTAAAAACCAATTGAAAATCAATTATATGCACTGTGCACTGGGCTCCTACCAGCCCAGGATCCGGGATTGTGCTTCCCAGTAGGGTCAAACAAGCATAAAGTGCAACTAAATCCCTCTCATTCAATTCTATATGCTTAAAAACCAGTAGGCTAGGGCTGTATGAAAAATCTCTCTCTTTGATATATTAAAATACTGTAGCTCATTAAAAAGGTGAAGCAATTTCATACAAATGCACTCCATGAACTTTAAAGTGATTAATCAAACATTGTTTTATTCCATGCACTGGGCTTTCACCTGAAATCTGCTTGGGAAACTGCTGAGACAGAAGCCCTAAAACTGCATTCTAAGCTAATGAAACATTTACTAATGATACATTTTCATGGCTGAGGGGAGTGGAGGCAACTCATCTATGCGAGACTTATCAGCTGGACAAATCTGTTTCCAATACACTGCATTCAGGCTATTTAGATATTGTTAACCCCGCTATATCTCAAATAAATGCACACCTCAAAGCAATATACTGCTGCTGCTACTACTACCACCAATTATTATTATAATTATTAAATTAAATTAATAATGCTCATTAATCAAATGTCAATATTAAAAATATATATTACAATGTTATTTCTTTCATTGTTGCAGTTGCTCCAACCTCACAGCCATGATAAAATATTTAGCTACGGTAAAAGTGTTAGCATTTGCCATTACTTTTTAAATCAACAACCTTGAGATAAAATAAATATTAGTTTGAATTCAAAGGCATCAAAATGTTACATACTAAAAGAAAAATGTTGGGCACAAAAAAAATCACTTTGTTTTTCCTGTTGACAATTTCATGCAAAATAATACGATCGCTCTACTTTTCCTCAGGCAGAAAGAAAACTCTACTGAGCATCCTAAATAGGTTTCATCATTCTAGCTCGTTTGTGATTGAAGAAATTTAGTGTTACAATTGCCTGCTAAAACAGGGCTCCAGACAAAAAAAATCAATTAAGGAGCCTTTGGCTCCTATAAGAAACAAAAATTTTTTTTTAGTGCAACAGAATAAACATGTTTTATTTATTTTTTCTAACACTTTAACATTTCAGTCATACTGTCACATGTTTATGTCATCGTTTCTTGTCTTTATCAGCATTTTAATCCATCTTGTAGATGTCCTGGGAACATGCAGTTTTATAGGAGGTGTTGAATTTTAAATTTAGCAAAATGCTCCTCTTTATAGTTATTTTTTTCTATCTGACTGATGAGCTTATGGACACCGAAAGGTTATTCTGAGGTAATGTATTTTTACGTGCCATTTTTTACAAGCTTTACATGTTTTCCGCAGATTTTTACATGAGACATTTCAGTAAGTTGAACTGTATTTTATAATATACCTTTTGATGTCCATTCATGTTTATTTCATACTATAGTAGTAAAGAGAAAAATAGGTGGGTAATGTGCTGCTTGAACTGAGGCGCTACAGCGATCTGTCACGACATGTTAAAGAGCTACAAAACAGTATTTGTTGTTTGAATTTTGTTATGAATTGGGCCGAATTTTTAAGCTGATGCTTTGTTTATTAAAAGGTAACAGAGCACAACGCTTATTGCGATTACTGGACTGCAAGTCCGCTACAAATAATACGAAAGTTCAAGCATTTACAGAACACAGCATATAGACTAAAGAAGAAGCCATCATATCAGTATAGATTATAAATGAGATTTGTTAATGATATTGCTAATATCCATACAGATGACAGCTTTACCCGTCGTAGTTTGTTCAAGTTGTGCATGAAATAGACAGTTTTTCTGCACTTTTACTTTGCACGTCTCTTTCAATTTCTCTTATGCTGCCACAACTGGAGCCTGCTTTTTGCAGGTGTGCCGTCAGCGCTCGTGACGGCAGAGATGAGGGCTGTTTTTCCACTAAAACTTTGATGCACATCGTGTCAGTTTATTACGTCAACATAACAAATTATGTAATCGCAGAACAATCAGGAAAAATGCATTACATTTTTAAGTCATAACATTTATATTTAAACATTTAAATTTATATAGTCGCCAGTTGCAATCTCAGCAAAAACTTAATTTGCAAATTAATATTTATGGTCACAAATGCGACCGTTTTAGGCGCAGTCTGGAGCCCTGTAAAAAGCAATCACTGCAACAGCTCAACAGAGAACAGAATTTCATGAATGCGAGAGGTTTCACACTATACTGCAAAGAAGAGCATGCAGACTCTAATAGGCAGTAAGCTCCGGTGGCCAAGGAGCTTGATAGCCTGTGGATTCCAACATGCCCTACACTGAGGATTGTGAGCCCAGTGTTTGTAGTGTCTTCCACTCCAGAGCCTCGTCCTGTCATGGCCACCAGCCCAGAGCCTCTCCACAAGATGGCCACCACTCAAGAGCCTCTTCACAAGATGGCCACCACGCCAGAGACCGCAGCCATCATGGACATTATGCCAGAGTCTTCAGCCAAATGGACGCCCACCAAACCCCCACAGTGTTCCGGGTCCAGACATTGCACCTAAAGCTAGTAAGGCAGTGTCCAGGCAACCGAGACTGATGTCCAGTGTGGTGTACCCACCACTGATGTCAGTGTGAGTGGCAGGCATCCCGGTGGTTTCAGCACTCTCAAGCCCATCGATCTCAGGGGTTCTGCCACCCTCTGCTGCCTTTCCAGTAATGGCGGTTGCCATTTTGTGTGTCTGGGCTATACTCACTTCTGAGGCGGCGGCGTCCATTCCAGTCCATGAATCCACTCCAGAGCCCACTCCAGTCCGTGAGCTCTCAGAGTCCATTACTAAATCTATGAATCCGCCTCCAGAGCATCTCCAGTCCATGAGTCATGATCCAGAGCTCGCTCAAGCCCCAGAGCTCAGTCCTTTGTTGGCACCAGCCTGTGAGTTCCCTGCCTGTCTTGTTTCGACCACTGAAATCACTCTTGAACTTACTGCCAGTCCTGTGACAGCCAAAGAGGCCATCCCTGAATCCCTTGTCTGCCCTGTTATGGCCAAGGAGGTCATCCCTGAACTCTCTGCTTTCCCTGTCTTGGCCAAAGAGGCCGTCCCTGAATCCCTTGTCTACCTTGTTACGGCCAAGGAGGCCATCCCTGAACTCTCTGCTTGCCCTGTCACGGCCAATGGGGCTGTCCCTGAGTTCTCAGCCTGTCCTGTCACAGCCATGGAGACCGTCTCTGAGCTCTCAGCCTATCCGGTAATGGCCATGGAGGCAGTCTCAGAACTCTTAGCCTGTCCTGACATGACCATGATAGTTATTCCTGAACTCTCTAAATGTCCTGTTATGGTCACAGGGGCAGGTTCTAACCTCTCTGTGCTGTGTATTGCAGTTCCGTCTGCTCCGCCTTGGTGGCCTTCAGATCCACCATGGTGGGTTCCAGTTCTGCTTGAGGCATCTTGCTGGTACCAAATTTCGGTACCAAAGCAAAACACAAAAACATGCTAATTAAAAAATTTGACTATACTTTCATTTAATCCAAACTGTGTACATATTTAATTTTAATGGGCTTTGAAACCCTTCTAGAGTTATTCAGCCAAGAATAACAACTAAGTTAGCTTAAAACAAAAGCCCAGAACTGCTTTTCTGACTGATATGACAATGTTAACCATTTGTACATTCTCTAACATGCATATTTTAGATTCACAATTTATTTAAAAGCCTCTGGTGTGTAAAAATAGTAAATATCATCATGTCCTCCTGTTTTTTTTAACCCTAATAAAAGTTATAGGAGCATTAAATAGTTAATAAGGAAACTTCATTCTAATGCTCATTATATAAGCGTTAGCCGCGGATTTAAATCCGACATTCAAATTAAAATATTGAATAATATTCATAACAGAAGCGGTGTTTCCCACAGACTTGCACTCTATTTGTGGTGGCATATATATGCAAATTCAATCTCTGCCAGCAGGAGGCGCTTGTAGAGAGGGAGACTCTAGTTCCCGGAACGGCTGTAATCAAATAAGCGCTGCGCTCACAAACGCTGCTCAGGCATTACAGGCAAGATTAAATGAAAATGACATCCATAATTTTCTGAAGACAGTCGGTTTCCTTCAGAAATACAGTGATATAAAAACACCCGCACTGGGTTTCGACTTTGACACATGCAGTGCTCATGTTTATTCAATGAAGTCAAAGCCTTTTTGTCAGTTTTGATATTGTGGCAGGCCGGCACAAATAAATCAATGTATGGGAAACACAAGATCTAAATATAAAAAATGTAAATGAAACTTACCTGCTTGAACTCTTTCATTTGATCTGGGTGTCTGTCTTTAAAGTGTTTTGTTAGTTTGGTGTGTTAGCTTTTGATGTCGCCACGTCTCAGTGCTTTTATGAAGAGAGCGCATCTGCGCACCTTTCGGATAGCGCATCAAGAACCGGTTTGACCGGGTACTCGGTACCACCGGTACTTAAAAAAACCTGGTACCGTAACGTTTACATTTTTTTAGTACCGACTTGGTACCCGAAGCGCTCTGCTGGCCGAGATTGCATTTGCACATACCTGCTGCCACAAATAGAGTGAAAGTCGTGGGGAAAACACCATTCTGTATGATATTAGTATTGATTTTATTTGAATGTCGGGATTGAAAGAACGCTGTATTAGAGTAGTCAATCGTGCATAAGGCGGCTACGCTTATATAATAGCATTAGAATGAAGTTTTTTAACTATTTAATGCTCCTATAACTTTAATAATGGTAAAAAAAAACAGGAGGACATGATATTTACTATTTTTACACACCAGAGGCTTTAAATTAATTGTGAATCTAAAATATGTGTGTTAGAGAATGTACAAATGGTTAACATTTCATATCAGTCAGAAAAGCAGTTCTGAGATCTTTTTAAATTTTTTTTAGCTAACTTAGTTGTTATTCTTGGCTGAATAACTCTAGAAGGGTTTCAAAGCCCATTAAAATTAAATATGTACACAGTTTGGATTAAATTAAAGTATAGTCAAATTTTTAAATTAGCATGTTTCTGTGTTTTGGTTTGGTACCGAAATTGGTACCACCAAGATGCCTAAAGGCAGAGCACAAACAAAGCCGAGTTTGTTCATATTAAGAGATTTCTTTTATTTGTGTAACTTAATTGTTTGATTTGGGGTTTGTTTTAAAATTTAAATTTTGTTTTGTTATATTTCAATTTCACAAATAAACGTGCAGCAATAGCCTAATAAAACGCCTTTTCATTTACTGTATAATGTCTTTAATCTCATTTTGTTAAATAAATAGTGAGAAAATCGAATTGTGAAATCAAAATCGTGCATTGAATCGAATCATGAGTTGAGTGGATCGTTACATCCCTATTAACTATGGAAGCCTGTTTCCGCCACTAAAAAAAAAAAAGGTTTAAAGTAATTTTTATCTCAAAATTCTGACTTTTTTTTCTCACAATTCTGGCTTTTTTTTCTCACAATTCTGACATTTTTTTCTCGGAATTGCATTGATACAAACAAAAGAATTGCCTGATATAAGCTTGCAGTTGCAAGTTATAAAGTCATAGTGCGTGATATAAAGTTGCAATTATGAGAAATAAAGTTGCAATTCTTAGAAATAAAGTCAGAATTGCAAAAAACTCAAAGTTTATATGTTGCAATGGAACCGCTACACTCCATACAACTTCTTTTACCCCTTTTTTTCTCTGAATTACAAGTTTATTTCTCGCAATTCTGACTTTATAACAAACAATTGCGAGTGAAGTCAGAATTGTAAGATATAAACTCGCAATTCTGAGTTTTTAAGTAAGAATTATAAGCTATATAAACTTGCAAAATATTTTCACACTCGAAAATTGCGACTTTTTACTGCAATTGCAAGTTTATATCTCACAATTCTGAGGAGATGAAAAAAAAGTCAGAATTGCAAATCCCTGCCTAATGTGGAAGAGCCCAACTGAGGCGAGAGAAAGGGGAGCCAGGAATGGCTAAAGTAGGCGGGGCCCGCTGTCCCGAAGGCCATCTTCTGGAGGAGTGAGCCTTGACTACCGAAGGAATAGCATCCTGATCCACCACTTAGCATAAGCTCCTATGGAGAGGCCTCAGCCTCAGCGCACCGCGGAGGAAACGTGTAAGAAAAGGGTTTCTTCCCACTGAATGGCCACCGAGAGAGGCGTGGTAGGTTGCAATGGCCGCCACGAAGACCTCTAGGGTGGAGTGGGTCCACCCTGCGGATAAACAGGCCCGCAGGAACTCCAGAACTGTACCAAACAGACAGTTAGCTGGGTCGGGCTGGCGGTCCTCCGCACACAAGAAGTACAGTTCCTCATAGAGGGAGATCTGGAGGAGGGGATGGTTCAACAACCTCGGCTGAGAGACTGGAAGCTATGAGTTGTGCCTCCTCAGAGGTCACACCCACAGCTTCCACAGCTCTGGGCAGGGGCGCACCCTCCACCTGTGAGAGGAGATCTCTCCTGACGGGAATCTCCCATGGAGCGCCGTCGGGGAGAGAAATCAGGTCCGAGAACCGTACTCGACTCGGCCAGAATGGGGCTACTGGCAGTCGACTGACCTCATTCCAGCGCACTCTCTCCAGAACTCCCGGGAACAGAACAATCGGGGGAAAGGTGTAAAGACGAAGCCTCGGCCACGTCTGTACCATGGCATCCAGCCCCAGTGGAGCTGGATGAGTCAGAGAAAACAGAGGGGACAGTGCGATGTCATAAGAGTCACAAACAGGTCCACCTGCCTGGCCAAAAAACTCTCGATATCTGCTTCACCACCATGGGGTGAATCCTCTATTCCCCGGGCCTCGGCCCCTGCCTCAACAGGATGTCTGCCCCCACATATATAAAAGACCACTGCTGTGTTGTCAGTGCGCACCAACACATAGCGATCTCTTAGGCCTGGGAGGAAGTGTTTCAAAGCTAGAAACACGGCCAGCATCTCCAGTCAACTTATGCGCCACCTGAGATGGCGTCGCTCCAAGGCACGGGCGAGCGGCCAATCATGGACTGCTCCCAACCGGTGAATAGAGCATCCATCGCTAGCATATGCGGCAAAAGGAGCTCCAGACAAACCAGGCCCGACTAAGAAACTAGGTCCTGCACATGTCGAAGGCACTTAGGCACCGCAGCAGTGACACTGAGAATGCGAAGCGGGTTTGTAGGGTTCTCATGTACAGCAGGCCAAAAGTAACCACGTTGGACGCGGCTGCCATTCAGACCAGCAGTCGGAACTGACTTGACAGTGAGTGACTGCCTTCCTCTCACTCTCGTGACGGAGGATAGACTCGATAAGAGCCAGGAGACATACGGCCTACATCGTGGTCGAATCCACACCACGCCCAGATAGTGGTTCTCTGACTGGAGAAAGCAACTTTTCTTGGCGTTACGTCAACCCAGCCTTCGTGTGACGAGACGCATCTGATTTCGAAACGCCGTGCTCTGAGTGAGCTACCATATCAAACAACGTCGCTGTGTTGAGTCGTGAAAGTGTGGGGTGATGAGTGCAAAGGCCAAAGGAAGAAAAGGGTATTCGTAGGATACCGAAACGATTATCGCCCCCAAAGCAAACCTCAGGAACTTCCAGTGATAAGGGAGGATGACCTTTCAATCCTTCCTGTAACGGTGAAGTACAGCTGTAGGACAGGATCTGATGCGCGAGGAGGGACAACCTCGATGGTCTCCTTCCTCAAGAGAGTGTTTACTTCTTGTTCTATTACCAGAGCCTGCTTGGGGCCCACCAGGGTGGGAAAGGCCCGTTGAATTGAGGCGGAGGAGAACCGAACTGGATTCTGTAGCCTTTTTCTACAGTACGCAGGACCCATTGATACACATTTGGCAGTAGTTTCCACGCTTCCAAAGAATCTACTAAGGGAATCTGTCTCTTGAGACTGACCTCTGGTGTAACCAGAGTGGCTAGTTCGGTGCCCTGAAGCGGCGGACTGGCAGGAGATTGCCGAGCTAGCTGCTCGAGAGACCCCCGAAAGGGTGGCGAGGCTCTCAGCACCGCTACATTTCCGGTGGCGGTAACTGAGAGAAGCGCTCGCCTGAGACCGCTGTGCCCTGGAACACCGGCAGGGTTGGTAGACTGATCTCCTGAGGGCACTGAGGAGAGAAGGGCACCATGTAATGCGGTGTACACCGCTCTTCCACAGAGGGGCCTGCCCTCCGAAGTCCTGAGCCACAGCATCAGGACTCTCATATCTGAAGTCTCCTATTGAAAACGACGGCCCTCAGACCCACGTCGTTTGCTAGGAAGACTAGACACCAGCCTGATCGGGGCAGGACCCAATGACAAGCACACTTGGCCAGGGGCTCCCACACACCAAGGGGACCTCTAGGGAACCAGTTCTCGCGTAACTGGACTCTGGATGCGTAGAGCAGCTAACCGGTGCCTGAAGCGGCAGGGACCGGGAAAGGGGACGACCATATAGTGCTCTAGAGACCTCATAGAGCTTAGCGAGCCTCTTAGTTACCGCTACATTTTCCGGGCGGTAACTGAGAGAAGCGCTCGTCGGAGACCATTGCGCCCTGGAACCCGGCAGGTTTGGCAGGCAGATCTCCTGAGGGCACTGAGGGAGACGGGCACCGTGGAATGCAGCGTACACCGCTCGTCCCCAGAGGAGGCTGGCCCACCAAAAAGTCAAGGCCTTAGGCGTCAGGCGTTTATGAGCAGAATATCCAGCGAGAATCCACTTCTGCTAGAAGCCTTCGGCCTGGGAGCACCAATCTGACTCTAGACACTGCGGAGTACGAGAAGTGAGGCCCCCAAAATGAGGGTCTAGAGCACGGTAGGTTGGGACTGCTCCCACCCAGCAGCCCCTGCTGACCGCCTCAACCTCCTCAGAGGAAGAGAGGTAAACTCGTGCTCTCACTCGAGAAAATTTATTATTATTTTTTTATCCCAAGTGCCCCTGTATATCTAACTTCTCATAGTCAGATAAATACTTCATTTTATTCCTCAGAATTAAATAAAGTCAAACAACCAGAGGAGTTAATACGGTCTGGTGAGTAAGATTCACATCAAAAACCGAATGATGTAATATAAGCGTTGCCTTGGCAGCGCGCAAGCCACTCAAACACACAAACAATATCAATCTCCTCAGAGAAAGATGGCCACATCAGCAAGCTTTCACTCAGAGGGGGAAGAACCGCAAGCTTTCACTCAGAGGGGGAAGACCCGCAGTGCGGGCTTCCAAGCCTCGAGAACGAGCTCTAGATCTAGGGAACACGGGTGGAGATAGGACGAGCCGTCTTCAACCCATCCACCAGATCATGTGCGATCCCCGCGATCTCAGTCACCGCCGTGCCTCAGCAGCAGCGGGACCGCAATCGCAAGATCACAGGCACGGACACACTCCTCGGAGCGTGCCCGGCGAGAGCGGAGCGCTTAACAGCGGGAAAAGCACAATCCGCCCCCCGAGAGCCGACTGTGTGAGCTCCGCTCCCCATTGATGCTGCTCATTATAATATCAGGCATAATATGCTTGTGTAACTGATGCTTGTGCAACTGGCGAGCTCTTTGACGCCCTCCGTATCAATCTCCTCGGAGAAAGACAGGCGGAGGGTCGCGCCCTCTCCCAGGGGGGGAAATACCGCAGCGCAGAGCGGGTGAGCCGTATCTGGGGGTTAAGGAAGTCGATAGGGACGCGCCCATCTACATTCCACTCCACGGATCATATGCGAAAACCCCCGGCACAGCACGCCAGAAGCGGGGCCGGCACCGTGAGGAACGCTGGTGAAGGCTCCCTCCTCAAAGAGAGTCCTCGGATAGCGAAGCAAGGCAGTAACAAATGCTACAAAAACGGGCCGTCAGCTCCTTTTTTTTTCGAGAGCTGACTCTGCGTGCTTGCTCCCAAGCAGACAACAAACAAACTGTGTGTATCCCCACCCGTAAAGTAACACGGGCAGGGAGGAACAGACAGACTGAACACTGCCTGCCCTCGCCTTAGGTGTCTGGTTTTGTCTTGAGATTTCATGACAGACAACACTAAATAAGACTCACAAACAGATATCAGACTGATACACAAACAGAGCGCTTGCTGAATGACAGAAAGCTGACGCCGGTCTCACCACACGTGCTTTTATGCTTCCTGGTCACACCACCCGTGACGTCTCGCCCATCCATTAGACTGATTACACACGTGATTCAGAGCACGGTCACGCTGAAGGCGTTCCCATAGCATTTCGATGCAGCTCGAGTTCCTGAAGGGGAACCAAAGAATTTGTGGGACCTGAAGGATTTTTCTGAAGAACAGTGGGCAATTTAACTGTTCAGGACAAACAAGCAACTCATGAACTACTATCACACAAAAAAACAGCTGTGGATCATCCAGGTAACAACACAGTATTAAGAATCAAGTGTATGTAAACTTCTGAATGGGTTAATTTTTATAAATTCAACTATTATTTTCTCTTGTGGACTATATGTAAACGTCTTTTATGTGAAATATCTTCATGATCCCTCTTATTTTGGAAAAATAATTAACACATTTTGGAGATACTGCAAAGTGTATGTAAACTTTTGACCACAACTGTACATGATTTGGCAGACTATTAAGGCAACGTTGCTAACAAGCATCACAACAAAATATAACCATTACTGAAAACAGATGTCACGAGACTACAGGAGCAGACAATTCTCCAAAACTCATACTTTAATGACGATGACGGACCACTACTAAAATGTGGCACTGTGGGGAAAAGGGGGGTCTGAAAAATGCAAGGCAAAATGTTCTCACGATTCTGGACTTTAAACAGAGGCCTCCTGCAGGCTTCACCTCTGATGGCCTCATCGATTTGATGCAGGCACCCAACAACCGGCTGATATGGAAGACATTTGTGTTATGAGGGCTTTTTTTAGTTGAAGGGCAGCATTTATGTGGAATAAGAGCCTTGAGGACAATATTTACTTGGCCTTATTCTGAAAAAAACAAAAACAAAGCACTGGCCCTGTCCTTTTTGCACAAGATTGAATAATGTAATCGTACATTATGTACATCAACAATTTCTGTCGCTAGAAGAGGGACCCGTCTTATTCCCAAGGACTCAAATTATGATTCACCTGATTTCACATCATGCAGTGGAGAATATTCATTACTGCCTCTTTATTCATTGAGACACATAAATGTGTATGGATTTATCAGCTTTTTGACTGCTTTGATCTTTCAAGGCGAATGGATTGAATTTTTAGTGACTGTTGAAAATTTCAACTTAGAAAAAATCTATAGGCCATCTTTTACAGGAAGGAGGTATCAAGGACATTCATATGTTAGAATTCTTCACCAAACGTCACTTAGGTCTGACCATTGCAAAAGAGATTTGCAATGGTTGGAGGATGTATTACTGCATTGCAGAATCGATACAATGCATTGTTTGTACACTAACTGAATTGTGCTTTATTGTGAAAAGTGAGTAGAGCACACTGCAGGCAAGAGAGCACTGCACAAAATAACTTGATTCTTTATCGTCTCAACAGCATCAGCTGTACATGTTTCATATCCAGTTAGTATTAGTAAGAATAATGCCTCAATAATGAACAGTTAAATAATCAGTCATGTCAGGGCTGTGCGCATGAGCACACATTCCCATTCATCTCAATCAACTTCCAAAAAAAAATGATATCAGGTTGAGATCTCTGACCTTAAAGGGGTCATATGATGTTGCTAAAAAGAATATTATTTTGTGTATTTGGTGTAATGAAATGTGTTTCACGAGTTCACACTAACATATAATGTGATTAAGCAATTAGTAGCATATTTGGCGTGCTGTCCAGAGGAAGGGCTCCAAGCTCGGGTTAAAGCCCGAACCCAGAGAAATCCCCCCCCCACCCCCATCCCAAGACTGGGAGGAAATTAGAATAGTAGTGAGGTGTTGGGGTGGAGGCGGGATGCTGGAAAACTTTTGTGGAACTGAAGTAAGTTGGCTGTATATATACACACGTATTGTGCTTGTTAAGGTGATTAACTGACGAGCTCCACCTGGGCCAGACTATCTAATTTGATTATCTAATCGTGCTCCTCCCGAACCTTGTTAATAAAAACTAACTTTCATGAGTTCACACTAAACATATAATTTGATTAAGCAATTAGTAGCATATTTGGTGTGCTGTCCAGGGGCGGGTATTCAGCATAATGGTCGATGCTGAATAAGCCTTGAATCTCGAAACAACAGAGGGGGCTTATGCTGCGGCAACGGAATGGGAGCGCGGCTCTGCTGCACACGGAAGGGATAGACGCCCGGCCAATGCTGAATAAGCAATTGTATCGAAAAAGAAGGAGGCCCCTGGGCAGCAGTATTACAATTAAGGGGGGCGCTGCGGCGGCAGCATCAGTGAGCAGGGCACTACGGCAGGGGCAGTATCAAGTGAGCAGGGCCGTGTGGCGGCGGTGGGTATCAAATTGAGCAGGACTGCAGCGGCGTATTAAATGAGCGTGGACTGCGGCGGCATATCAAATTCAGCAAGCATGCGGGGCGTTATCAAATTAAAGCCGGGCACTTGCGGCGGCGGGTTATCACAATAAAGCAGGGCACTGCGGCCGCAGTATACAAATGAGAGGGAAACTTGCGGCCTAGCGGATCAAATTAAGCCGTGCACTGCGGCGGCTGTATCAAAATAAGCAGGGCACTGCGGCGGCAGTATCAAATAAGCAGGGCACTGCGGCGGCAGCATCAAGTGAGCAGGGCACTGCAGCGGCAGTATCAAACGAGCATGGTACTGCAGTGGCAGTATTAAATGAGCAGCGCACTGCAGTGGCAGTCTCAAATTAAGCAGAGCACTGCAGCGGCAGTATCAAATGAATGGGGGCACTGCGGCGGCAGTATCAAATAAGCAGGGCACTGCGGCGGTGGTATCAAAATAAGCAGGGCACCCTTTGCGGAGAATGTGGATACATTTAGAAAGGATGTCGAAAGTTTTCGGCTGTCTAGCGTCTGGGCTTGGAGGATGAGAGCACTGAATTCCTTTGATCAAAAGAGATGTTTGAGAATTGCTTATTTCAGGAGAGGGGGCACCGTACATTAATTTGTGGAAAAAAATAGATGCCGCTTAGATAACCTTTGATTGACCGGGCTTGGAGGTTCTTACCGGTGTTAAGGTAGGAAACGAAAGATGTGATTGAGAGGAGGGAAAAATTGGGAAATGGCCGGTTGTACGAGAGGTGGAAAGCTTTAAATAATCTCCAAGCAGTTAGATAAGATTGGATGGTTCTGGGTGAAACTGATTGGAGGATCGAACCGAGTGACACATTGAGGAGGTTTTAAGGGATGTGTTATGGGAATGCGAGTTGCGAACAGTGAGGTACTGGGGTTGACGATGGGTCCACCTCCGGAGACAGCGCTCTGAATTTCTGCGAGAATCTGAGACTTGATGGTATTAGGCACAGGGGGTGGTTCCTGAGCTGCAACATTCGGTGGGATAGGTAGTGGGACTGCGGTAAGTGAAGTGTAAGGAGGATTAGATTGGAGAGAAGGGTTAGAAGGAAAAAATAAGGAGGGGCCGTAACCTTTCGTGGTGGCAGCCGCATGCACGGATTAGCCTCTGGTGCTTACGGGAGCACATAGGAAGAGGTAGAAGGAAATGAGGGAGGAGGCCAGTAAGCTTGCATTGCTGGCTGATGCTGCTCTACTTGGACGTCTGCAGCAGGGGCTGCTTGCCATTGATAGGAAAAAGGAGTAGCGGAAGGGTAAGAGTAAGGTAGCTGAGCTTGAATGGCTAGCGGAGGCAACCTCACGCTAACGTCTGCCGCCGGAGGTAGAAAGAATGGAGGGGGAAGGATAGGAGTTTGGGAAGCTACGCCAGCAGGCAACGTTATGTGCAGCGCTGTAGCTGAAGGCGCCGCAGTGATTGCTTGAGAAGAGGAGTGAGGCAGTGCAGTGTGAGGAGCAGCCGAGTCTGGGCGTGGCCGCCCCAGGCCTTGCGCCGGAGTTTTTTTTTTTGCTGCGTCTTGAAGCTCGAGGGGAGCCGGAACTTGATCTGGAAGACAACGTAATTTTGAATGAAGTAGGGAGCTATGAGGAAGAGGTGCATGGGCTGCAATTGTCAGCCGAGGCAGCCTGACGTTTAAATCGGCTTCCGGGTTAGTGTCTGCTATGGGAGCTAGAGGCCACTAAAAAGAAAAAAAAGGGGTCATAGAAACGGGAGGAAAAGCCTGAGATGTGTGGGCCCGAGTTGCACGCTTCCTTCAGCTGCTGTAGGCCACGGGAAGGGAGTGGGGTTTGTGACATCCTGTAGAGCCTGTACAGCCTGCACCGCTAGCAGAGGCAGCCTCATGCTAGTGTGTGCTATAGGAGCTGGAGGCCACTGAAAAGGAAAAAGGGGTAAGAAATATCAGGAGGAAAGTCTGAGATGTGAGGGCATGTGTTGCAAGCGTACGCAGCTTTGCGCTTGTTTCAGATTCTGTAGCTGTAGGCCACAGGGGCTTGTGATATTCGGGGCAAAATGCTGGAGAGCCTGTGAAGCCTGCACAGATTGCAGAGGCAGCCTCACGCTAGTGTGCTATAGGAGCTGAAGGCCACTGAAAAGGAAAAAGGATTAGAAGTAACAGGAGGAAAGACTGAGATATTTGTGCATGTGTTGCAAGCGTAAGCAGCTTTGCGCTTGTTTCAGATGCTGTAGCTGTAGGCCACAGGGGCTTGTGATATTCGGGGGAAAATGCTGCACAGCTTGCAGAGGCAGCCTCACGCTAGTGTGCTACGGTAGCTGGAGACCACTGAAAAGGAAGAGAGGTTAGAAGTAGCAGGAGGAAATATGCGACTGACAAAAAATACACAACACTAGCCGCATTAAATACAATATAGAACCAACCAAACATCATAGGTCTAGCATAGGAGACTGTAATGCAGGAAGTTCCTACCTATCGGTCAGGTGGAGAGATGTTGGTTGTAGGGGAATTAGGAAAGGGAAGATAAGGGCAGATTTTAAACCCCCCGAGGGAAATGAGTAGATACTCAAGTATCACTCCGATCCGGACGAAAGCACTGACGCCTTGTCTGGATCACATCCCTTAGGTCTTGCCTTCCTCCCTTTGACCCGCGATTCTTCCTACCCCTACCCGCAGGCGGAGGGGGAGCGCGAGTCGCCACACGTAGCCTTTGTGCTCGTCTATGATCCTCAAACCGAGACGGGCCAGGATCCCTGGGTTGTTCAGGCTCAGACCTGGACCTTCGTGGAATGAAGGATTTGAAGGCCACTGAGCACGCCTTCGCCTCCCTAAACTTCCCGACCACCGTCTCAACGGAGGTACCAAAAAGTTTTGGGAGTGAAACCGGGGCATCAAGAAGAAAGCACCTTTCTTTCCTCCCGATGTCTGCAAGGTTCACCCACAGATGCCTCTCCATCACCACCATAGCAGAGGCGGCCTGCTTAGTAGCACGGAGAGCGAGATCCATGGTGCGGCGCAACTCAGCTACCTCATCAGGAGAAAGGCCATTGCCTTTATCCAGATCTTTCAGCAGGTCAGCCTGATATGCCTGGAGCACCGCCATCGTGTGCAACGAAGCGACAGCCTGACCTGCGGCTGCCGTGTATGCCCTGCCATTCAAGCAAGATGTAATCTGAAGGGGCTTGGATGGCAAGGAGGGAGTTTTTAGAGACGATGTCTCATCCATAGAGAGATAGCTGGCTAGCGTCTCTTCTACCGGGGGCATCCTCTCATAGCCGTTTTCGCGCATCGCCTCGATGTTGGCATAACTGGTATACTGGAACCGATGGATGCGTGAGAAAAACGGCCTCTTCCATTCCTTCTCGATCTCAGTATGGAGATCAGGAAAGAAAGGAAGACTCACCTGAGCTGGAAGGTTATGGCCAAAAAAATACGTTCATCGAGATGACCTCGCGACGTCACTTTCTTAGTCCGCTTCCACGACAAGTCAAAGCCTCGCCGTGGCGCGATCCATAACCTCTAAGATCTCATCATACGCAGGGCAGGAGGATTTGGAAGGCTCAGCCTCAGCTTCTTCGCCATTCTCAGACATCTCCTGCTCCTCCTGGGCTGAAACCAGCAGAGCACTGGCCCCCGGATCAAACGATGTTAAAGAAAATTACATCATCCTCCAGCGGCTCACTCTCGTCCACAGCCGACGAGCACGAGAGGGAAAGCCCTTCTTTAAACTCATCGGCCAGGTCCACCTGCGATTGCCCCGCGAGGACAGCCGAGTGCGTGCTCTTCACCCAAACAAATAACACATAGATCGTGTGTGTCATCTGTTGTCAAATAGCGATGACACGGATGCACACATCCTCTTAACGCTTTGCTAGTGCTCGCCATAATGAAATGAATAGAGATCGCTCTTACCACAGAAAATGCACGCTTCAAACAAAACAGTCAGTGAAGACAAAAAAGAGGATGATGTGTGTTCTCAATCCGTGTATCTTCGATCATTCGTTTTTTTATTTAATATTGAAAGTAGAAAAATGAGAAAACGGCTCCTTTTTCGTTTTTTTCCGAAAAACGAAAAACGAAAATTCATCTTAAATTTTCGTTTTCGTTCATGGGTGGAAAAATGAATAAAAAGCTTGAATATTCGATTTCTACACCTAGGCGGGAATTAAACTCCCCTTTCTGCTGATTGGTCAGCCAAATATCAAACCGTGCCGTCATCAGTTCTTCCGCAGTATCACGAAGCAGAATAATAGTCCTCCACTGCTGAAGTCCTACGGATTCTTAATGCATTTATTGCAACTACATTTAATCTTTTTTGTCAAACAAACTGGCTTATGAATAGCTGGACACAACTCGTACCGGGCAGAGTCTAGACAGGGCTTTCTTCTGTGTAGACCAGCGGTTCTTAAAGTGATAGGGGGTCCGAGAAATAATTTGCTATAGCCAAAAGCATTTCCAGACTGTAAACTCGCTTTTTTATCATGATACATAGGCCTACTGTGATTTATTCCAAAGTGACTTAAATGATGCATTTAACGTCAAATAATCTAAATGAAGCCTTTTAAAAGACAAGTATTCACTGTGGTTCATGTTTGTAGCAAGTGCCAGAAAGATGCTCAAGGAGACCAAGACACGCTAAAGCAGCGCATTCTGTTGTTCCCTTTATTTTTCAAAGGCATGACATTTTGTAGTTATTTTGAACGTAACGTTACACAATTAAAATTATAAATTTTTACCATACGAATATAAATGACAGAGTATTAAGTTATTTCCCTCCATGGGGAAAAAAATCCAAGTGAACATCAATCAGTACTCAATAATAATTTAAACTGCTTTAAATATGACTGCTGCTTATTTCCTGTGCACTTCAATACTGATCTGCGCTAGACTGTAGTCTGTCTGCTTATTGAGTTTATTTAACCCATCGCAATTTATTGGAACTGTGTGAACTGGAGTGAATATTCACCTTAATGTTGTTATAAAGGCTTATTACTTAACACAAAAATGTCCTGCTCGCGCTTGGCAATTTAATGGCTGAGAATGGTGACTTTAGGTTTTGTTTGTCATTTTGAAGCAGATGCATATCTTTTGTAAAATAATCATATGCATCTCGTGGCGTATTTTCCAAGCATTCTGAAGGTATACTGAGGTTTTGGTGAGAAACAAACCTAAATGGCAAGTTTTATGAAAATCTTGCGTTGCAGTGCGAGTGCGCAGTAGCTCACGCTGTGCACAAGTGCATATCCTTTTGAGATATCAATTATAATCAATTTTAATAAAACACAAGACTACATTATATAACTCTAACAGTAGGCTATATTTAATAACTGTTGTTCTCCGGTTGTCAGTCAAAATTACAGTTCTTGCCTGTATATACCCAAGCCAATTTATTATTCTTTCCTTTTTGTCTTAGTGTTTAAAATATTTATTTTGAAACAAATGAATTAATTAATTTCTTAAACAAACAAACAGACTTACTGGGTGACAGGGTCGGCTAGACACCGCCATTGCCAGCTGATGCAAAGCATAGATTTTATATCTACACAGAAGAAAGCCCTGTCTAGACTCTGCCCCGGTATGAGTTGTGTTGAGCTATTCATAAGCCAGTTTGTTTGACAAAAAAGATTAAATGTAGTTGCAATAAATGTCTTAAGAATCCATACAACTGCAGCAGCAGAGGACTATTATTCTGCTGCGTGATACTGCGGAAGAACTGATGACGGCACGGTTTGATCTTCGGCTGACCAATCAGCAGAAAGGGGCGTTTAATTCCCGCCCACGTGTAGAAATCCAATATTCAAGCTGTTTATTCATTTTTCCACCCATGAACGAAAAACGAAAATTTAAGATGAATTTTCATTTTTTATTTTTTGGAAAAAAAACAAAAAAAAAAAAACGAAAAAGGAGCCGTTTTCTCATTTTTCTACTTTCAATATTAAATCAAAAAACGAACGATCGAATCATACACGGATTGTTTTCCCGTGTTGTTGGCGTTTTTTCAATGTATGCTTCAGACACGGGTCACGACGAGGCGTTCCCCATAGCGACCCCTAGAGGACGCAGTTTGAAGTTCCCATGAAAGGGTTTTAGATTTTACTCACCAGAGTGTGTGGAAGGGTAATACTCTGAATCTGGGCAGAACACTCTGACTGAGCGCTTCAGAGTTTCACTCTCTATCAAGCGATCTGTGCTATTTTTCAATTAATCTCAATGGATGCACAGCGTACCTGTATTTGACGCACCGTAAACTCTATGGAGCACGACTCGCCGTCGCTTTGCTGATAACGCTGTTTCTCACACATGCAAAGAAAGAGAGTAAGAGAGTCTTCCATGAACATGCAGAATTTGACACGATACATGAACGTCTTATTTGTTCAGTTAATTTAAAAGTATTCAGCTTTTAAGACACCCATAAAGATACTGTCTGTTCCATGTAGTGGGCGGAACTAATGCGCACCCAGCAATCACATGGGACGTCAACCTATTAGTCCAGGTTTTGATGTAAAGCAAATCAGTTCAGCTAAAAAACAGATAACGTGATTTAGTATCATGAACCCAGCAGCTAATTAAACTAGTGCGTTTTATATTGTTTAGAAGTAGAATTCTTAGTAATTATTATCTAATCAATTTAGTGTTGTTTTTTTTTTCCTTGTGTTTTACAGAAACACCAGCACTAAGTTCGGTTTAAATAATGAAAACAGCATGCATACATGGTTATGTTTTCATTCTACTGACTTAAGTTGATCATTAAATAAATGCTGAGCTCATAAGATCATAGTAAATGCTGATTGTAACGAATCAGCTCATGGGAAATACGAATAATTAATCATAACTAGTTATAATTAATTATGAATATTTTAGATCCGCTGTAGATATTTAGCTGACCTCTCAGGGTCAACTGTCTTGTCAATTCTAAGAACGTTAATTTCCTGGTTAAAGGAAATAAACTTCTTACTGTACAATTCTATAAGTTCGTAACGTAAATCTGCATGATCAGTGACTCCGGTTATGAGCAAACAATTAACACGTCAAGTGTGATACAAGTAAGACTATTAACTACATAAACACTTAAACTAGTATAACGGACTACATAACACATAAAACTGGTTCTAACATCCACATAAACACATAAACTGGTCTACATACACATACACACACACACACACACACAGTGGTATAGGAAAGGGTTTTAAAGCTTAACTCAGTAAAGAGAGAGAATAAGAATATGAAGTTATGGAACCATTTGCATATTCAGCAGATCTACCCGAGGGAAACATCAGATTCTTAGTTCAAACACACCTTTGTAAAAAGGTGCAAATGATACCTAATGTATCAATTAATAAGACTAAGTTTGAATACTTGCACGTCTCATCTGTCTGAAAAAGAGGTTTGATGTAATCTGAAGTTTCCAGATGATCTTTGCTGAAGTTGGCATGAAAAGAACCAGGTTGGGTCAGAGAATCTTTGGTGAATGGAAAAGTTAAGGCCGAAGCCTGGCACGAGCTTAGTATGTTCTGGAGCGTTGGAGCGTCTTATAGAAACCTAACAGAACCACCGACTGGGAAGGTCCCTGGAGCAGGGCCTTTAAGGTAGGAGAAGATCCCCGCCTCTCAAGATGGGCTTGTCCAATGAGAAAGTCCGGAATCTCAAGTGGGAGTTCTGAGATACTGGGGAATTTTTATGGCCCTTTGTTTGAAAGCATGGTAATTTGCATATGAAACTTGTATAACAATTATTAAAGACTCTTAGAACACTACTATGTTGCGTAGGTGTAAACATACAATATACACTCTCAAGTAGATCATACGAATACGAATTCATAGGTACTAAACCTGGTAGAGTTATATATATGTAAGCTGACAGAAGTGAGTATTTCGATCATAAGCCTGCATAAAACAGTATAAAATCTCAAAGACAACATACACGATGACAATAATATACACAATGACCTGAAGGATCATGTGTGTTCATTCAAAGAAAGGTTTTCCTATTAATTAATTAGCAAAGAAAAGTCCTTCCCTTGTGGATTTTCCCTATGGGCAAGGAAGCGATTTTCTTCACCTAAATTCCAGGAGGTCGTAAATGTATTGGGTGTCAGGGTTACCATGGAACCAGGGGCCTGTTCGGCTTCCTGGGGTGTTACAGAGTATTTGTTACATATAGCTAACAAAATATATATTGTGAGTTTGATTGGTCCAGACGCTCCACTGACGACTGATGGTAAGAGTGTCTTATAAATTTTATATTTGTATATTAAATATATTTATATATAAATATATACTATAGTAGTCAACATTTTAAGTGGATCAAAAAAAGTTCATCAAAGTTGTCCTAAGACAAGAACGCATTTTGGTTTTAGGTTTAGGACAACTTTGATGAAAGGTTTAGATCCACTTCAAATGTTGACTACTGATATATATATATTATATAGATATATTTTATAATATATATATATATATATTATTATATATATATTTGTATATCAGTCTGGCGAGTAAACTAAAAAAATGTACTAGCCAATGGCGATTCTATTGCCAAGGTGTACATAGAGGGTTGAAAACACCATCAGTCCCTGAAACAATTTTTAGTCTATCACGAGCACAAATAGTATGAGTAACTTTCATAATAACAAAATATTATGATCATTAACAATTTGCTTCCATCCCGTGATTCACTAATTGACAAAGCTCCAGCTAGGGGTGGGCCATATTACCAAAAAACCATACATCACAATATGAATAATTTTATTCACAATAATGGCTTATATCACAGTATAGCTATTTTTGGAAATAAGGCCAAAATGTTAGATGACAAGGACATTTCTGAATTATACATTCTACACAATACTAGCCTAACTAATAGAAGTAAAACGTAAACTAAGTAAAAGCTTATTGAAGACAAGTAAAGGATCAATAATAAAATAAGAAAAAAAACTTCAAGCATTAAGACAAATAAATTCAATTTAACAAAGATAGAAATGAAAAATAAAAACTGTTGTTTTTAAGGTAGGTCTATCTAACAGAAGTGTGAAATACTACAGAAATTGAATAATCAAATGTAAAATGTAGCACTCTAAAATTAAATTCACAGTGATTCTTATTTAGAGGTTATTCAGTCAAGAGTGGTTTATTGCAAGAACCCAATTTTATTTTTTTATTTTTTTTGGGGGGGGGGGGGGGGATCAACTGATCATTTCATGCTGACCCAACAACTCGACAAACATCACTGAAATAGAGATTATAATTCAAAATGTATACTGGTTGTCAAATTTATACCGGGTTATGATGTCTACTGGTTTATCGCCCACCCCTACCTCCAACTCAGAAACTCTGAAATTATGAATTTATGGTCCCTTTCATGTGTGATCAGCTTGTAAATATGTTCTCTCCAACATGATTTGATTGCACCGAAACTCTTTGCAGCAGTTTGGCTAGTACTTTTAGGGGAACCCTACAGCAGGCAAGCAACTGCTTTTGAGATGAATGGGTATGCTAACTGATAGCTTTCCCTAGGTATTATAAATGTGCTTACACAAATCCATTTCATGCTTTTAAGAACCATCCAAAAACTAGGTACTGGTGCAACGTCTACTGTAACATTAAAATATGCGATTTTTATGAAAAAAAAATATTGATTGTCAAGATACACTATTTTTGAATGGACCTCAATGAAAAAATTGCAATGTTTTTTCCCTGCATAATGGTAAGTGCACAAGCCAAAGCCAAGCAGCCAAACCCTGACCTGTGTAGTGCTGCTCATTCGATCCAAGTCTGAATCCAGCTTGTACTGTTTCCTGATCCCGCTCCCTCTTGTTCTCTTGTATCAATAAAAGTGGCAAAAAGGCTAAAAAGCTTTTTACCAGTAGTACTTCTGAATAATTTCCACTATTTGCATTCACAATTGGGTTAATACTCCACACTGGCCCTGTATCCTTTAGGTGAGGACACAAGTGAGGAAGTCGTTTGATGTGTGTGCACTTTATTTCTCTCTTAGAAATACAGAACACAGCAGCTCAGAGGCAGGCCTGCAGGAGATAAGCTAAGCCATATGAACACTGCTAAATGAGAAGCCTCTGTAATGACCTCTTTCTCTCCTCTCTCTGTCGGGATTAAATTCAGGTCAGGGGAGCAAGGATACAAATGACCAGCCAAACAGCATTCTGATTCACAGTCTTCATTTATCTTTATCACTGCAGCACATTGCAATATTTGCTTAGTCAAATAATGACAGATTGGTCACACCGTCACACGTAAACGCATACACACACCCACAGACACCCAGGAGATATATGTTTCCAGGTATTTACTGATCTTTGAGCCATCAATTGATTATAAAACCCTTAAAAGAGGTGGCAAAAATCCATCCTCCAGGTTGCAAAGTGCTTGCACAAAGTTCAGTAATACTTTTCATTTATCGTCTGACAACTGAAAAGGTTTGTGTGTGAAAAAGCGAAGCCTTTGGGATGACGCCATGTTTCTTGCTCTCCTCCTCCAGCTATGAAATGAAATGATCCCTCATGGTGATAAATGACTAGATCAGTGGACTCTGCCTCATGTTGGTTTTAAGCTTTATCTCCCACTTGCCTATTTCAACGTGTAGCACGAGAAGCAGCTGTAGAATTAATTTTCACAGCCGATATTCATGTCACACCACTAAAGTGAGAACTTTATTAGGAATTCACAGTCCAATGCCCTCTGGGTTTACACGAGAAGAAAAAAAAGGAAAAATTAACTGACACCCAGATAATATGAATCCTGAACTACTTGAGCTTAAAAAAATTTATTCAACTCACTCTTCAGAACTACATTCATTTTTAGCTATTTAAATGCATGTGTTACCAAAATCGGCCTGGTGATCACTGAGCTTGGCCCCATGGTGATAACACATGTGACAAGCCGGCTAAATCAATGTGAAAGCACTGTGCCTCGGAGATGAGTGGGAGAGATCCCTTCTTTAATGAGAGGCCATGATGTCCATCTCACTGACTGACAAAGTCTGCAATGATGTGGGGCTGTTAAATGAGAGAACGCTTGGTGTGACAGTGTTCGCCTGCCATCTCTACAGATGTGTAGAGTGTGATGAATATGCATGGGAGAGGACTCCTATAAATAGTATAGTCTGACTCAGTGTATACTAATTATTGATGGCAATGCACTGGTTTTGAGTTACTTATATTTTAGGATTGTAACAATAGTAATTCCGGCCAATATCCATAAGTCTGTAATTATTTTCATGTCATGGCCGAAAAACTGATAAATGGCTTATATTCAAATTCCAATTAAAGTCAATTAAAAAGAAAACTTAAACTAAAATCAGTTGTTTTAAATTCTTCTAATGAATGTAGGCATCAAAACATAATAATGTACAGTATGAACAATAAGTATTCATTTTGAGATTTGCTAAAGATTACATATAATAGTTTTGTTAAACAGGGTTATTATAATTAACAGAAATTAAAGCTATAAAAACATTTCTGCTACTGAAAAAACTGAACGAAAATAAAATACTTTCTCAACATTTCTCATTTTCATTTAGTTTACCTTGATGTAGTAAAATAACTATCTAAAATGTATACAAGCTAGGCTTATAAAATAAATAAATAAAATAACAAATAATTACTAGACATTAACTAAAATTAAAATGGAAAATTAAAAATAAAAAACTAATTCAAAATATTAATACATAAACACTATATCTATCATTTATCTCAAATATATAAAAATACACACGAGCTTAAATTAAATGTGCATTACATGGCACATATGGTACTCTAATGGAAAATAGTGAAATTAGCATGCACTATTACTGTAAATATTTAATATATTATAATAGACAGAGAGCGAGAGAGAGAGAGAGAGAGAGAGAGAGAGAGAGAGAGAGAGAGACATTTTTTTATATAAGTCTCATAGTTTGCAGATGAGCAAAATACGAGCAATATCTCATGTCTCTGTGCAGAGCTTAAGGAGATCTCAACTCAGTTCTGTCAAGATACCAAAGTCTGAAATTAAAAGTCAGAGATCAAATCTCATCAGATTCTTCCAAGACCAAAGTATCTTAGCTGTGCTATCCATTTTCACTTTAGCGCTGTACTCTTACTGTATGCCAAAACTTGTCTAATTTTAATTTAAACATGTCATGTCTAGTTTGTATTTATTGAAAGCAATTTTAAGAGAACCACCTGAGATGATATGTAACAAACATACCAGAAATGTCCCTTGAGCTATGAAAGCACAACCTGTGAGCTCTATTATTTTCCTCTGGGCACTGTGTCTATTTTCTCTCTTCTCTATCTCTCTGTCGGCTGGGGCTTGAGGTGCTCCTCAGGGCAGTATCGCTCATTTTTTTCCTCCAGAGAGCGAGCTCAGGATCTGTAACGACTGGCCTCCTCTGAACCCTGAGCTCTTAATGCGAGCTGGGACAGCACAAGGGCTGCGTTACTTGAGCGGAGTGCTATAAGACTGTGTTTGGCTCCATTGCCTCCCAGCTTGTGACCCACAACCTAAGCCTGGCAAAACTCTGCATCAATGCAGCACAGTATGACATGCCCATAAACCAGCAACTTAGCATCTAGGTTTCTTCAATATAAATAGTATAACTGCAGTCTTTCTCACATTACTGTGTGATAAATCAATTGTGGCACTGACTATGCATGTACTTTGCATATATTTCAGTTCGGAATTAATTCTACCTTTCCATTATGAAATGATGTTCTGCAAAGTGTTCCATGGGGCCAGTGTAACATAAGACTTTTGGCACCTGAAATATTTTATGTTGAAAACGGCACCACCTGACATTTGGCACAAGCAAGATCCTGAAGTTGACAGTGATTAATACCCGCACTGTGAACCGTGATACCCCCGAACTGCCTCTGAACACATTTTTATCTACTGACTAGACGAAAAATGCATTTTCAACTTTCGCTAAATCAATTTGCTTACCTTTCCACAAAAATCTTGCACTAAAATACACAGTAATGTCCCCACTCTATAATTCTTTGTTAGATCTCCATATTTTATAAGCAAGCAAACAGCTTATCACTAAAGCTGCAGTGATAGCCTCAGCAAAGCCGACCTAATAATTGTAAGGCTCAAAAAGATTTCAGTGACCGAGGCCTTTATGTTTCTATCAGTAAATTTTCAGATAGAAAAGGTTTTTAAGAATATGCTGTCTTCAGGCATAAATTAAGTCTGAGGACGCTTACTCTGGGATAAAGCCTGGAGGGAGAAGTAGTCTAGCACTAAGTGCATGATGAGCGTGAAAGGATAGAAAGATTTTTCCATTTCATCTCTCCTCCGGGCATGATTCTCTCAGTCTGATTTCTGACCCGTGCCTCCTCCCTGTGCCAAGAGTGGGATTTATGGTGATATACGAGCAGGAAAAAGACTAGCGAGGGTGCTAAGATGAGGCACACTGGGTGCTGAGAAGGTGATGTGCCATCATGGGGCGGATGGGATAAGAGATGTACAGTACTTCGGGACTAATGGAAAGAGAGAGGGAACAAATTAAGTCCACTTCAGCCAGGAGAATGACTGATTTAAAGTTGGAAGATAGGTGCGTTTATGTTATATTTGCCATTTAACCCCAAATATGTTGTTGCTAGGTTACAACCAAAACATAGCAGTGTCGATTGTGAGTGTCTGGAGCTCATTTGTACAGATCCCACTGCCAGACCCCATATCTCACTCACAGCCACCCACCCACACATATGCGTTTCACACAACGCAAAGCATCGCTTTGCACAAAGCCACACAAAAGCACAAAAACACGGTAGTGCTGTTGCGAAGGCATTCGTTTAGATATTCCAGCACTCGCATTTCCCATCAATCATTAAATTTCTATGCCATCTGTTACAGCACCTTAGATCCCATCCCCCCCGATGGCAAAGCAACCATTCTCATCACAAACATGCTAATGAATCTGTATCCTCGCTCCCACCAGTACAGCAAACAGTCAAACGGATCCTCACTCAAAACAAGCATCATCAGCACAGGGATGAGACATTCTAAGATGAGACCCGTGTTCGTTAGCCGCATGGTGATTGACATAATTGCACCCTAGAGTCAGAAAGATAGAGCGGGGTAATGCTATAATGCGCACCTGCCGCTGGTGATTCATGCGCACATTTACCCTTTCATCATTAGCTGCCTCATCAGCAGAAGGTGGATGCAAAGGTTGCAGGTTTTTTTTTCAATTGTTAGTAGCTCAACAGTAGTAAAGGGGCTGGAGCCTTTGTGTTCTGATTGTAAGCTCTAATTACAGTAAATGCTGTTTACAATAGCGACATAGACACTCGGCGACTGTTTACGTTTAACATTTAAGCTCCCACACCGGCTTCACACTGACATGGACTAGAGCAGGGATACCAAACTATTTTGTCAGCTGAACCCCTCTGGCATAAAATATGTTCTTGAAGTACCTCCACAATTTTATTATTTCAGTAATTTAACAACATATTCGCATGGTTCCCTGATGTTGGTTAATGGTCACATGGTCACATGACATTCAAGTAAACAAATATTTATCTTATTTTATTTTATAGTTTTTTTTCAAATGATTACAGTATAGGGTTGCACGATTTGTTAAAACAAATTGCTATTATTTTGTCATGCATTGCCATTCTATATCATATGAAAATATTTTTAAATTATAAAAAGACAGAAATACTTTATTGTTGTAATAATACAATTGTACTTAAATTTATATATTTGATCATTATAATAATAATTGTAATTTTATTGTACACTACAAGTTACAATACTAATATGTCCAAAATTCTTCTTTCAAACGTACAAAGCTTTTATTTTGGTATAAAACTGCAGGGATACCTTTGAAAAAATTTAGTTGACAGCAGATTTAAAAATGCTTCATGTCCCAAATCTGATAAAATGCTGAAAACATATGTCCACAAAAATGCTGTAAATTGTGAAAATGAAGTGATCCTGATGTACACTGGATTCCCAAATGCACATTATAAACAACATGTGGACTGAGTGTGCTGAGCAACATTCACTGTGATCTGAACTGCTCCAACAAACTGAAAACACAGGATTATGAGCTGCTTGTGTGTAAATGAACGCAGTGCATCACATTAAATTGCAGCCTTTTGCGATTTAATAGTCACACTAAGCCATAAGCCAAAATTTTACATTTTAATGACATAATTATTAGCTTTTCATCAACTCAATCCCCTGGGATACCCTGGACTAGAGAGACAGGCAGACAAAGACCATAAACTTAATTTAATAGAAACTTCAACCAGAAGGAAAGAACTAGAAAGGCTGGCAGTCAAACAAACTAGCCCATTTCTGATCCACAAACAGTTGCTCCCACATACTTGTGGTGCATGTCCTTAAATGTACTTGCATTGAATTGTTCAGAAAAGTCTGACAGCTTGAACGAGAGCCGGAATACGGGAGCGAGGGGGGAATCCCTGTGGACACGCAGATCCATTATGTAAAGACACATTCAAACAGATGTTAGAAGTCTCATGAAAAAGCCAGATTGTCACTGAACATTTGAATATGTCTCCCGAACATCTGATCAAATCCAAAGTGAATAGGATGTGTCAAGCATAGAATAGATCTTGGCGCAGTCTCAATATTTTAGCTCAAATGAGAATTCAGGGGTCCAGATTTCCCTCTACAAACACTATAGGCACATTACACACACGCCTACCATGCACAACAGCTCTGAAAGACAGCAGCAGCCATTTCTTGTTTCTTATTCATGCATCCCTGGCTCCATGACTTGAGCTGGATTGAGTGATGAAATACACTACAGTCTCTCCAGCTTGTACTGGAGACAACAAGCTGCTCCCAGCTATTAACACTATTAAAAAGATGTCCAGATTGCCATTGACATTACACACTCTCTCACTCAGTTTGGTGAGTGAATCACATCAACTGAATAGTTAACTGATGTTACAATTCCATATTGTGCACATCTGTGCTATAATTGCTAGCATTTCTAACCAAATTATGGAGGATGGTTGATTTATAATATGTTTTCCTCTAGTGTTCAACACACCATTTACAAGGGCTCTAATTAATGTTCCAACAATTCTGATGGGGGGGGGAGACTTTTCCAAAGCGATCATCATCCCTCGTGATTAATTTTTTTTCTCTCCATCGCACCATTCACACTTCTCTCAACTCACACCCAAACCATTTTCATACCAGGCACCACTCCAAGATAAGCATACCCATCAATCTTAAGTATGCTAATGGAAAATTTGCTATAAATGTAAATGAGGGAAATGCACAGAATGCACTATATGTCATACCATCAGTGTGTTGAGTAGAATGTGCTGATTTAAACCTGATCATTGACGTTTGAATGTAGTGTAAAGCAAGCTTGGAAGGCTGCACAGTGCACACACTGTAATAACTGTTTGTGCCAAGCTAATCTTGTGCAAGATTGTGTCATAGTACTGCACATGTTGATCAGAAATGAAAACTGGACATTTCTAGTTCAGCAGCCAATATATATCCACATACAGGTGCATCTCAATAAATTAGAATGTCGTGGAAAAGTTAATTTATTTCAGTAATTCAACTCAAATTGTGAAACTCGTGTATTAAATAAATTCAGTGCACACTGATTTTAAGTCTTTGGTTCTTTTAATTGTGATGATTTTGGCTCACATTTAACAAAAACCCACCAATTCACTATCTCAACAAATTAGAATACTTCAGAGAGCCATAACATTTTTCTTTATGAATTGTTGCCTTCTGGAAAGTCGTTCATTTACTATACATGTATCAATACTTGGTAGGGGCTCCTTTTGCTTTAATTACTGCCTCAAGCTGCTGCGCGGGGGCCCGGGGACATTGGGAGTCTGTGCCTTGCTCCTGCACCTCAGTCTGGCATTGAAGGTGGGATCGAGAGCGCTGACATTCACTCCCCCCCCTACCATCCCTGGCCGGTAGGAACTCGAGCCCTCAACCTGGGGGTCCGAGTCCGACTCTCGAACCATTAGCCCGATTTCCCCCAGTGCTATTAAATTATCATGTTTTAAAGATGAAGTTGATGGGATGTTAATTAAAGAAAATAAATGTAAAAAATAAGTAAAATAATAAGCTGGCACAAATTAATACCCAGTGTCAGCTGATATTCTAGTATCAACAGCAACCAATAGGACCAATATTTTCTCATCCCTAGCCATTACGCCATCAATATACTGGCTCCTCAAACTATGTTTTGTCAACTGGCATTTAACGTGCATGAATTTATGCATTACACAAAAACTGCTGATTGCCAATGACTGCAATCATTAAAAAAAAAAAAAACCATTTATCCATAGTTTTTAGTAAAACAATGCACACTAGTCCGGTTGTTTTTAAATGCATGCTAGATTTCACATACATAATGGTATTAAATGCCCCAATTATGCCATTTTGAAATTTCATGCAGTTGAATGAATGAATGAATGATACTTTTATATAGCTCTTTATTGTGTATTGTTGTACACTCAAAGCGCTTTACAATCATGGGGGGGGGGTCTCTCCTCAACCACAACCAGTGTGCAGCATCCACCTGGATGAAGTGCATGGATTTTTAATGACCCAGAGATACAGGACTCGTTTAATGTCTCATCCGAAGGACGGTGCTTTTTGACAGTATAGTGTCCTCGTCCCTATACTGGGGCGTTAGGACCCACACTGACCACATGGTGAGCACCCCCTGCTGGCCTCAATGTAAACATAAACGATCTGCAAAGTTGTAAAGCCGAAAGTGCACGATAAAGTTATTTTCTCCCAAAAGAAAGAATCGACTCTGAGTCTGAACAGCCTAAACGAGTCGTCAGTGATTCAAATCCCACTTCCGTGACAAATATACATCTACACTCTACTTATTACACACACAGGGACGCACACAAGCATGCCAAATATAAAAAAACTCTCGTACAAAAACACTTTTCAAACTCATCAGTGTACTAATCACCTCTCATGCACACAAAGCCATTTGACTTTCAATTGTGATCAGCTGTGGTCATTTTGATCATGAAAAGAGCTTTCCTGGAGCATTCCTTGGTAGTGCAACTGAAGCAAACAACTATGGGTGGCAAGGCACTGTCAAAAGATCTCCGGGATAAAGTTGTGGATAGGCACAAGTCAGGAGATGGATACAAAAAAAAAAACTTCAAAGGCTTTATCAATGCCTAGAAGCACAGTGAAGTGTATTATTAAGAAGTGGGAGGTATTTGGTACAACACAGACCATTCCTGGATCAGGACGTCGCTCCAATCTGGATGAAAGAGCCAGGAATAAACTGGTCAGAGAGGCTACCAAGAGTCCTACAGCAACTCAAAAGAGAGTTGTCATCTGTGAGAGTTGTTATCTTCCAACATGACAATGACCCAAAGCCCACAGCAAAACTGACCACACAGTGGTTGAAGGAAAAAAGGTGAATGTCCTTGCATGGCCTAGTAAGATCCCAGACTTAAACCTCATTGAAAATCTTTGGAACGACTTGAAAACTGCAGTCCACAAACGATCGCCATCAAATTTATCTGAACTTGAGCAGTTCTGCAAATATTGAGTGGGCAAATATTGCAAAGTCTAGGCCTGTCACGATAACAACTTTTAGTCATGCGAAATATTGCCCCAGAAATAATTGCGATAAACAATATTATTTTCATTTTAAGACCATTTTATGTCACTGAATATATAATCATAATATAAAAGCATAATAATTCAAGAAGGCCAACACAACGTTCAAGAAAATGCAAGAAAATTCGCAATGTCGTGTATGGAGATTTTTCCATCTACAGATTTTTCCCTGACCTTCTTTTCTCTGTAAACTAAGGGTGCACACTATTGCTGAAAAACACAATCCCTACTTAGCAGTCAGATGTTCGTATGCACAAAGGCACAGATCCCTAAACAAGGCCAAAAGAAATAAAAAAAAAAAAATATCTGCAGAAACTTTTTTTGTAGAAGCATTTTTTTAAATTTGAACTAGCACCAACTACCCCACGTTATGTACGAGAAGTCGCAAAAGGCACAGGCGCAGGTGGAATGCAAAAAACTTAGTGACATTCATTTTTATGTAAATATAATGGGCAATATATTGCGTCACCAAAAGTTATTGAGGTCATGTACATATAGGCCTATTGTGCGATAAGTCGATATATTGATTATTGTGACATAGCAAAGTCTACATGTGCAAAGTCTACAAGTTAGTAGAGATATATCCCAACAGACTAAAGGCTGTAATTAAAGCAAAAAGTGGTTCAACAAAATGCTGACACAATGGGGTGATCCTTTTTCCAACTCAGTGATTATGTTTTTTTTTTACTATTATATCTTTCACTTGGATGTTATAAGTTGCAAATACAGCTGGATAAAACAAAAACTGTGTCCGTCTTCATTTCAGGCTGCAAATCAACAAAATGTGATTATTTTAAAGAGGGGGTGATTCTTTTCTATGCCCACTGTATTTTAAAGAAAACGAAAGCATTTTTTTTTTACCTTGCATGCATGTAAACCTATTGTAGGAGACCCCCAAAACAGTATTAGGAACCTTTAAAATGGCATAATAGGGGCGCTTTAATATCTTCCTCTTGTTTGCACGCCACATCAACTTTTGCAAACCAGTCCTCATTTTAATGCATACAGTATGCAAATCACAATACCTATACGATCTTTGCTATTGAATTACCACACATTAGTTTGACTGTGTGCTCTGAAGGCCGCTCTTTCATATCACAGTGCAGGCTTCCATTTGGATTTACAGGGGCTTTGTGTATTTGGGAATGTCACCTGATTGCACCCTGTTTGTTCAAGGCCCTCCTATGTGAGATAATGTCAGCAAAGGCTAATGAGCTGTGAGCAATGCACTCATTATAACACCAAATAAAAGGAGAAAGCTACGGCTATTTAAGGTGAAAGAGGTTAAACAGCACGTTCTGAAATTATGCTAATTTCCCATCTCCAGATTAAAAAGTCAGAGGGTGACAATAACCCTTCCAATTGGCTCATTAAACCCTGTGTCATCCAATCACAGTCAAACGGAATGCTTGTGACTTCCTAACTGAGACAGCGAGATGACACTAATGTGACATGTGTGGGGAGGTCAGGAAGTTGTCACGCTCTGAGTCAACAGCAAAGCTGCAGGCAGTCACTCGAAGGGAACCCTTCACTTTAACTTGCATGACATTCTACCCATGATGCCATTATTGATCCATCACAGACATTTTTGGATATACAAGACTTGAAGGCCTTGAAGGAAAGAAGGAAAATACAGGATGCAACCATGTGTCATTTTTGTCACTACTGCAGTTTCCGTCGATACACAACATTTTGGTATAGGATCCACATGGGTTAAATCTGACCTCATAATTTCATCTGGGTAAATCATCTTGCCACAAACTGTGCAGCGAGACATCTTTGTTCTGTCACCTTGTGCTATTCAGCCTTCCGTCTGGCCCTCTCACTCTCTAAGAGACACATTTAAGCATGCATCTGTTGTCAAATGCACCCCCTAGCCTTGTTATGTCAGCCCTGGATGGTGTTACAGCAAGTGATGAAGGCCAGCTCAGTCCATGGTTAATGCTTAAAAAAAAAACGTTGCTCGGTTTCGAATCAAGAAGCAGAGGTATTGCCACAAATACTAAGCTGGCCCCTGCAAAACACATTGTAAAGGGACTAGGTCACGCAGCAGTCAATCGTAAAGTTCAAACAAAGCTGAAAGTCACACTAAAATAAAGACGACTCGGCATGTATTTTCAGATTTTAAAGAATTCAAGAGGGGTTTACAGCATTTACCAAACTTGTCACATCACAGCAACCAAAGAGCTGCGAGAGGCTGGTTTTGACAACTTAGTATGCAGTGCAGTCAGCTCATTTTACATTATTCATCTCTTTGGAGGATACGCCAAGGAGGCTCAAAATACCCAGTACCCTACCATAACCCACTTATTGAGAGATGACGGGGACTCAGGTGCTCTTTCTGATTGTAGATGACAAAAAAAGGTTTACCCCTGGCCCCTTTAAATCCTGAGCACATCTCTCAAACCACTTAAATACCTGCCTCAGGTTCTTACTTCATTGTAGCGAGAACTGATAACTCATCTCTGAAGCCCACACTCTCCTGCATCACCAACAGTTATGTTCTAATGGTTCCCTCTCGGTTCCCCATGACTTCTTACTGTCAGTACAAACTTATTCTACTTTCCCATTCACTGTCTAATAAGTTGCATGTCATTTGTCCCCTTTGCTAATCAGTCGCTTGCTCTGGGTTCAATTGCATTAAATGCAGAAATTGCATTAATGCAGTGTAATTAGATTCTGCTGAGGAGATGCTTTGAATATACATATATATATATTGAAGTTCCATATACTGATTGCACCAGACTAGCATAACTCACAAGACAGGACTAACTACATTATGCTGCAAATGTAACATTGTGTGTGTGAAAGAGAGTGTATCCAACACATTGGCGGAAAAAGCAGGGGGTTGGGGGGCTCAGGATCTACCCCATCTGAGGGTTGTTTAATGTTCATTTCTTTACCATCTCCAAAGGCGTTTCAGAGAATTTGGCAGTACCTCCAAGCAGCCTCACAACCGCAGACCACGTGTAACCACACCAGCCCAGGACCTCCACATCCAGCATCTTCACCTCCAAGATCGTCTGAGACCAGCCACCCGGACAGATGCTGCAACAATCGGTTTGCATAACCAAAGAATTTCTGCACAAACTGTCAGAAACCGTCTCAGGGAAGCTCATCTGCATGCTCGTCATCCTCATCGGGGTCTCGACCTGACTGCAGTTCGTCGTCGTAACCGACTTGAGTGGGCAAATGCTCACATTCGATGCGTTCACGTTGGAGAGGTGATCTCGAGGTGTTCTCTTCACGGATGATCCCGGTTTTCACTGTACAGGGCAGATGACAGACAGCGTGTATGGCGTCGTGTGGGTGATGTCAATGTTGTGGATCGAGTGGCCCATGGTGGCTGTGGGGTTATGGTATGGGCAGGCTTATGTTTTGGACAACGAACACAGGTGCATTTTATTGGTGCCATTTTGAATGCACAGAGATACCATGACGAGATCCTGAGGCCCATTGTTGTGCCGTTCATCCACGACCATCACCTCATGTTGCAGCATGATAATGCATGGCCCCATGTTGAAAGGATCTGTACACAATTCCTGGAAGAACATCCCAGTTCTTGCATGGCCAGCAAACTCAACGGACATGTCACCCATTGAGCATGTTAGGGATGCTCTGGATCGGCGTATACAACAACGTGTTCCAGTTCCTGCCAATATCCAACAACTTCACACAGCCATTGAAGAGGAATGGACCAACATTCCACAAGCCACAATCAACAACCAGATCAACTCTATGCGAATGAGATGTGTTGCACTGCGTGAGACAAATAGTGGTCACACCAGATACTGACTAGTTTTCGGACCCCCCCGGACCCCCCAATACAATAAAACTGCACATTTTAGAGTGGCCTTTTTATTGTGGCCAGACTAAGGCACACTTGTGCAATAATCATTCTTTCTAATCAGCATCTTGATATGCCACAGCTGTGAGGTGGATTGATTATCTCGGCAAAGGAGAAGTGCTCACCAACACAGATTTAGACATATTTGTGAACAATATTTGAGAGAAATGGCCTTTTGTGTACATAGAAAAAGTTTTAGATCTTTGAGTTCAGCTCATGAAAAATGGGGGCAAAAACAAAAGTGTTGCGTTTATAATTTTGTTCAGTGTAATTAAAGCCATGCTGTTAATTGTAATTAATATAATAATAAATACTTAAAATAATTGTGTAAGTATTAAAACAATAAAAACGCAAAAAGGGGAAAAAAATGTGTTTGAGTCCCCCCTCCCTTGCCTCACAGTGCTTTGGTCCACTGTATGGTAGCTTGTTTAATACCCTACATAGCTTATTGGATAGTCACCCACTACAACTAACATGGCGATAAGCGTATGTGTGAACTAATATTAGGCTAATATTGTAGATCTACCATTGTTTTGGGTTTTGCTCAGTATGATGTTAAGTTGCAGATCAGTGGGCTTGCTGCAGTTGAATATCTAAGTAAAAGAAGTTCTCTGTCCCAGACAAAACCTAAAATGCTGTGAAGGACACAAGTTAATTTAATAATTATAAAATGACTACATGGTGAACCTATGAACCTAACCTCCCTACTAAGATTTAAACAACTATCGCTTTGTGTTGTTGGTCAAATAAAATGAAAACGGTCATAACATAATTTTTCAGTGCCCCAAAACGCCAAGTACAAAAAGTCCCCATATTAAGGCAGTTTGGCCTTAATTAAGGCAAATCATCTTTGTGTCCCCTTCAAAAATTGCTCTTGAGAAATATGTTTATTGTCAGGTTAACTGATCTAGATCTTAACAGCTAGAGTGAGTTTATGAGCATTCATGCTTAAAGACCAAACACAATCGCCTATTTTTTGTACTGACAATTACATTTATGCAGTAAATAAACAATAATTTTATTAAAATATACAAGAAATAAACAAGTTCCTATATTTTTGCGCAACAGGGACGTTGTATCGCAACGAATCTCTCCAACACAGTAACAGCGTACAGTTGGGCAGTCTTTTTACAGCGTCCACACTTTTTGCTTCGGAAACGCACGAAACAAACCCAGCTTGTTCGCGCGAGAGGTCCGGCTTGTTAGCGATAAGTGTGAGGCAGTGGTTGAATTATGCATATAGCATACTGTCATCTCTTTATTTAGACATATAACAGAATTAAAAGAGTAGTTTGGAAGTTTAGAATTAGGCTATATAGAACTAGGCCTATTAATGTCCTAATATAGGGCTTAATGCATGATGTTTGGGGGGGATATATATATTTACCCTGATCATGCCAAAATATTCTCCTGCAAATTGAAGTGACAATTTGAAGTGATGTGACGTGGCCAAGTAATGCTCTGCATTTATTCCATCCAAAGTGCACACACAGAGCAGTGAACACACACCCAGAGCAGTGGGCAGACATTTTTTGCTGCGGTGCCCAGGGAGCAGTTGGGGGTTTGGTGCCTTGCTCAAGGGTACCTCAGTCATGGTATTGAAGGTGGGAGAGAGCACTGTACATTCACTCCCCCCACCTACAATCCCTGCCGATACGAGACTTGAACCTTTGGGTTACGAGTCCGACTCTCTAACCATTAGGCCACGACTTCCCCTAATACAGAATTAAATTATTTACTAAATTATTAACTAAACAAAATAATAACTAAATACTTATTTACTAAACAAGCAAGTACTATTGCTTAAAATTTATCTAACACAATTCTCTATTTTCAGATACAAAATTATGAATATTGCTATGCTGATGTCACCATTGCTCTATGCATGGGGGATGTAAAAACAAAGCCTATTCAAAAGCATTGACTTCAAAAACAGACATCAGAAATATGCTTTCCTGCCCCCACCCCCCCCCCCCCTGGTTTTTTTGAGACAATTTTTAAATAGATAATCTTGCAAGATTTCTACCAATTTGCACTTAAATTACTCTTTATGCGTGGATAAATTGGACAGATGTAATGCTAATAGCACATTATTTATCCCATCAGCTGAAATGATAGGAAATCATCTTAAACATAGGGCCATAAAATTATGACTTAGCCAAAATAAATAAATAAATACTAATACTACTACTAATAATAATAATAAACAGTCCAATTCCAGTGAACCTTTGGTTCATCCTGGTTCAAAGGCCAGGCTGTAGGTCTGAACTGAAATTACACAGGTTAACTCATATTTTTCCTGAAACCATGACCAATTTAGATGTTATAAAAGCTTTTAGAATCCATAACAGCTCTTCAACTATGCTATTTTTTCAAAGTAGTTAAATTAACGTATGACCTTAATTGATTTTAAATGTCTTCTATTTTTCATTATGCCTGTGTAAAGCTCTTTGAATTACCACTGTGTATGTAATTAAACTCGCATTGCCCAGAGTATCATATTCCTCTATCTGTATGTGTGCTGTAGGTTTGATCCTTTCTTGGACTGAGAATGGCGAGACCAATGAAAACACTGAAAGCTACACTGACAATAAATGTTTTTGACTTGCACTCAAGCCCATAGTGAGTTTCCATGGTGATGCTCTCACCTCTCTCCCGCTGTCACAGTAAGGCTGCAGAAACAGAAGTCATTGACATGTTTTGCATAGTTACAGCTCGCAGGAACACAAGCCCGCCAGTATCTGGCTAAATAGAAACGGATGAGCAGAGAGGGCATAAACCGAACGGTTTCAGCTCAAGACTAATTTAACCTCAGACATCATGCTTCAACTCCCACTCCCTGAACTTTTGCTTCTCTCTCCTCTGATCGCACACAAAGAAGGGGTGTGTTTAGGAGGATTCATCGCTCTGTTGGACACCAGCTACCTCTGTTCCTGAATCGTGACTGTAGGAGTGAGATGGAGTCTATTGGAGCTTGCTTGCCGTGTGAAACATACATTCCGAGTTTACTGTAAAATCACACTTGAGTCGTGGCAACTCCCACACAGCACTAACTATTGGCTCCCTACTAAGAGGCAGCATTATTCCCTAAGTGAAGGGCCCCTCAGACAGAGACACTGAGCTGAATGGCATTGAGCTGCACAGGAGAGGGTCCCACATGAAAGAGCCGACTTTGGCCACAATATCTAGTGACAGAAACGTCTGAGACTCTGACATTTGCGAGTGATGAAACTCCAAGTAAAACCTATTGACATGCACGCTGAACCCCTGTGGTCCGCTGTTGTCTTACAGCATGTTGGCAGGTACAGATGAGTGTTTGCAGACAAAGTCGACACCCGCTTTTCCCTTTCATTATTTATTTAATTTCAAGTGCCAATCAGGCATGGTGTATTGGCAGGTGCAAGAATCAGCAGGGGGAGGATGGGAAGCTCTGTGAGGTGCATGGATGCTGGATGCATCACACAGGAAAGGAAACTCAGTAGGGGTGAAAAGGGACAATTACAAGTTTGGGGGGATGCTTCAGTGGGAATAATACATTGTGAAAAATATGCTTCAAGTACCCATTTCTATTCATATTTACACAATTTAATGATGATGAAGTTGTTGTTTCACTATTCACTTGATTGAGGACAAATTAAAAAAAATTAAGCAAAGACTTTGGAAAGTCTTTGAAATATTTAATGAATTAATGAATTACAATTATACAATTATCCAAACCTGTATGAATTTATTTATTCTGCTGAACACAAAAGAAGATATTTTGAAGAATGTTGGTAACCAAACAGTTTCTGGTATGCTTTGAATTCATGGGGGTTTTTTTCAAAGGGGACAAGCAGCTGTTTAGTTACCAACATTTCCAATGATATATTTTTCCCAAAATATATATTTTTCAAAATAGATGTTCAACAAAAGAAAGAAACTTGTACAGGTGAAAAAAAATTCTTTTTTCCCCCCCTTTAACAGTGAGGTGTAATTTTGCTTTTTAATGCAGTTTATACAATTATAATACAATTGAATGAATTGACACTACTGGTTAAATGTTGGTTAAAATCTTTTTTTCTATGCTTTTGAAAGAAGTCTCTTACATTCACAAAGCTAAAGATTTAAAATAACTGTTTTTTAAATATATATTTTAAAATGTAATTTTATTCCTGTGATGGCAAAGCGGAATTTGCAGCAGGCATTACTCCAGTCTTTCAGTGTCACATGATCCTTCAGAAAAAATATGCTGATTTGGTGTTTTTATTTAGGAAAGGTACATTAAATTAATCAAAAGTGACAGTAAAGACATTTATAATGTCCCAAAATGTTTTTCTGTTTCTGTTAATTGCACTTTCTATTCATCAAAGAATTCTGAAAAAAAATCAGATAAAAATATTAAGCAGCATAAACAGTTTATTAACTCTTATTATTATAATCTACATAGATAATAATAAGAACCATTACTAATACTGATCCCACCAATCACTAAATTGATAATAACTGAGCGCCAAATCAGTATATTATAATGATTTCTGAAAGATCAGGTGATTAGAGTAATGGCTGCTGAAAATTCAGCTTTTTCATCCCAGGAATAGATTACATTTTAAATCTGTATAGAAAACAGTTATTTGAAATTGTAATAATATTTGCTTAATGAGCACAAGAGACTTTATTCAAAAACATTAACTATTCCAAACTTTGGACCAATAGTGTATATCATCAAAAACTGTCGCAGAACAGTCCGTTTTCATGTGCTGCTGTAATCAGTCACACAATTGTCAAGCACACAATTGCCCGCTTTTGTAGGCAAACGCATACAGGCCGAATACTGTCAATAATGTGTTGTGCATTTTATTTTTTGATTCCCTGAGCTGCTGAAATATATTCCCTTTTGAAGTCAGTCGAGGACACAAGTGTGATATAACCTTAACATTTTCACCCGCTCTGAAGATTTAAGTCCACAGCATGTCAACAGAAATGACCTGTGAAATCCCTATATTTGCACTCGCTTAGGATGGATGCATAAAAGACCCGCACCAGAAATGAGTGCATCAGCAGCTACTCTTTCTCCATTTGGTCACATTTACAGCCTCATCAAATTGTTGGTCGCGGTTGTCGAGTTAGGTAACAAGCCGCAATACCAAGCCACCCCTCAATGCTCTGGAAGGCAGAGTAAGGACAAATCAAGATCTGCCTTTACTTGCCCTTGCATGTCACATTATGTGTAATCATGTCAGAGGTAATTAGCCATGTGGGAAGAATACAAATCAGAGTATTAAGGTTACCTGGGGTGGGCACAACAATCAGTCAAGTGTAGTATTCTAACTTCAGTTTAAAACAAACTTGAATAAACATTGTTCCTCAGTGGGCGCTGTCACTTCCAACTTTCAACTTAATTACCGCAGAAACATAAGCAACAACACTGTTAGAGTAACACAAACTTATTAATAGAAAACGACTACCAGTCGGTCTTGAAACAAGTTGTTATTAATGGTGCCATTCCTCCAAGGAATTTCAGATTTCCCCTTCTTGTTCACGCAGCCTGGAGCAGAATAACTTGTACAGGATAAGGAGGCAATTAAAACACGCAGTGTCAATCAACAGTTGTTCTAGAAAGTGGGGCAGAAATGTCAGTGATAAATAATTAGAATGTTGCCAAAAAATCTTAACAGACTCTCTGTTAGTAGCAGTTTGCATTACATGCATTTGTGTCACTTTTCAAGAAATCAAGGGCAACGCCGTCCAGTGGCACTCATGACTATGTAGAGCTTGTGAAGACTGGGGATGTCTCTTAACAGTGCACTATCCCAGTTTAGCTAGACCCAGACTAGATTGCAAACAGCAAATTTTTCAATGGCCCAATGAGCAAAATACTTATGTTAGGATGGATGATTACTGACCTTTGCAGAGCCTTTAACTCCTGTTAAAGCTGGTTTCAAAACTCAGGGCTTGTGCCACTCGAGCTGTAAGTTAATCCTGGATTTTTTTCCTAAACGAAAGCACAAGCAATGAAACTAGACAGAGAAATCGCATTTTCACAGATGCCTCAGACTGTATGACCTGCTCACAAACTGCCCTAAAAAGAGAGAGAGGGAGAGAAAGAAAGATAGAAAGTATCATGGTATTACTGTGTTTTTTAGACATGGTACAATAATAATCCCATGTTTTGGACATGCACCTTAATATTCTTTATAATTTACCACAAAATACAGTCTAAATAACATTTTATACTGTATGGATACAAGATTTAAGTACCATTACTGCACCGTGTTATCACCATGATAATCAGTATTATCTATATAGCATGTAACAACACCACAACCACTGAAGAAATTAATTTAATTGTGGAAACTATTAATACATGTTTAGTTCACATTATTTACTACATATAGTTGTCTGTTTTTCTAATATATCTATATTATTAAATTAATTCCATCGAAATACAAATGGCTAACCTACTGAGCATTCACTACTGACTAATAAAGTGTGCTCCAAGTGTGGAATAAATCTGGGCATCTTCAGAATGGTGCACAGACAGCAAATGTCTTTGCAGTTTAGTTTGCTACGTCATGCGTGATGCATGACAAACTGCACAACATTGCCATCTACTGGCAAGCTGTTTAAACATCCCAACAGTGTGTAAATATATATATTTTTATTTTTTTTTATTTACATATTTATTTGAACAGATTGGGTTGTATTCATTCTACAGCATTCTACAGCAGTAGACTTACACCTATTTACCTATTTTAATTAGTTCAAACTATTTTAATTTAAAAAAATGTGTCCACACTTAAGGTTGTGTTGTTGTAATGTTAAACCACTAGAGGGAGCGCAACTCCTTTTTCCTGTGGGAAACGTTGGAATTTGGCCTAATCAAATTGTGATTGTGGGTAATACAGCAGTTAATTAGTTCTGATAAATAAGCAGAAATACAAATATATTTCAGCACATTTTCAGATTCTGGCACTATTTTATCCATTCTCCGTTTGTTTTGTTTTTTTCAATGAAAAAGAGAAGACAGTGATCAAAGTAGGCTTTTTTAAAATAGCTACATACAGTGCCTGCAGAAAGGCCCATTGTGTTGCAAAGTCCAACAAATGGAAAGTCCAACATATTTAAATTGTTCATTAATCATATTAGATCTGTTCTACTGTCGTGAATCCCTGTCAAAAGGTTCTATACACTTTAGTTATTAATATGTACTTTTAAAGTACTAATATGTAGGCTACCATTTTGGGGTAGCTTTTGTACTGTATCTTGTGGTACCACCCCAGTGATAGCTTTGTACCTTTTTTTTCTGAGTGATAAAGATTGCTAATACTTAAGCACTGTGAAATCAATTGGAACATATTGGGGGAAAACTCCAGACACTACTAAGATCAGGACATCATATCAAATTGAGCAAGCAGATAAGAGGGGCAATTGTCAAAGAAATGAGCAGCAGGCCAAACGAGAATCTGTCCAGACATCAACAACCTCATCAGCACTTCACTTACTCACCCACTTAAAGAGAGTGAATTGAAGGAATCCACTTGTGAGAAATGTCAGTAGTGCCTGGAGTTTGTAAATGAGATGTGTAATTCTTTCATTTTGGTCAGTGTTCAATTTGTAGAGGAGTACTCTTGAATAAAATGTGTTGAATGTTATTAAACAAGAAGTCAACGTTGTGCTGTTTGGTAAATAGATTTTGGAGCTGTAATTTCAGTGTGCGGACATTATTTTTTCTTTAGCAGGAACAAAATGCAAAAATACTTTCTGATATTTTCTGAACAGCACTGCAACTCCTTCTTTGGTCATATTCAGTCAGTTTTGATCAACCGTGTGCTCTGAATCAAACCCGCCACACAGTCATGTCTGCAGTTTCCAAAGTCCTTCAGTGCAAGTCTATTTGCTGGCAGGCTGAAACTGAGGCAATTTTCTTTTCTTTGATCAAGTAATCAGAAGGAACCATCAAAGTTGACAATTACTGTTCCTCAAACGTGACTTAATTACATCCTATAGCTGTTCAAAGACAAATGTTCGTACGGAACACATTTGCCATCCAAAGGGGGAAATGAATGCCATTTATTTTCTCTACTAATTAATCTATTATAATGAGGATCAACCATGTAATGGCATCTACACGGACCAGATGCGCTTACACACCAATATAGCTTTTGAAACGAGCAATCAATTAGCTGTACAGATGACTTGGATCAAATTACTCTCAATCGATTGCCCCAGAATATTGCTTAACCTCATACTGTGTGTGTTTCTAAGTGTGATGAATGGGAGCCATTCTTAAGAATTGTTCTGGGGGTTGAGTTTTACAGCTATCCCTATTCTTACCCTCTCAAACCAATGAGGGTTAAGATTTGTGGGGTAGAAACAGAACAATCCTCTCCCCCTCTGAATGACTGAAAAAGCCACAGAGAATATACAGACTTCCTGCCACAAATCTCTCATTGATTTTCCTTTTAACACTAGCTAAATGGAGATGCGCTACAGCACTATATTTGATAAGACTGCTTTTATAGGTGAATACACATATGGACAAAAGCATATGCACAGCGCATATGCACGAACAAACATGCCCTCTGCATCAATACGTCTAAATGACTACAATCAATGATCTATCTACACATCAAGTGTTTTTACTTGGCGTCGAAACTAATAGATATGTATATGTAACCCGTGCTCTTCACATGAAGTTCACCTTGACCTTGACGACCTAACACTATGCTTACATTACAAATTGATTAACTCAACTTGAACTAACTCTCATATGAACCCATCTGACTTTTTTTTTTGTTGTTTCCAGAATGTTTTTTTTTTTTGGGGGGGGGGGGATCTAAGTTGTAAATAAAACAAAGATTATTGGAGTATATTTTACAAGAAAATACTATTTCAGTCTTTCTACTTTAAAATGTGATGTTGCCATTTCTTTGTAGTTATTGTTTTTTAATTACTAGCAATTTCTGAGTGAAGACTTCTACACCAAATTTGTCTCAGCGTAGAGCTTTAGGAATAAGCTCCCAAATAAACTAAAGAGCAACCATACACTTACGTTAGTGGAATGTTCTGTGTGTTCTGCTGGGGATTTATTTTTTGGTCTCAATTATTTACAAAGCATTTAATATAAACAAACACATATTTCATAATTCTCACAAGTTCCTATTAATTATTTGTCAATGTAATAGTTACACAGATTAAGGTAACGGAATGTAAAAGAATTGTCAATTAGAGTCAGCAAAATCCATTGAAGAAATGTTTTCGCTATATGTTTCATGTCTCTCAGGTGGATTTATCTTCAGCTCTCCAACAAAGTTAATTGTCTGCAAAAGCACAACTGGATCAATGGTGCATCATTTGTGTGATGCTGTTATTCACATTATCCTTTGGTATCTGGCAATATCTTTGATTAACTGACAATAAATCCACCTGACCTCATTTCCTAGATGGTTCATCTTTCGTACACAACCTAAAGGTGAGTATTGATCTTGTATTGAGTTTCTAATCAAGATCAGTATGCCTATGCCATCTTATTAGCCTGACTGGTTTATCATGTCAAGTAATTGCTAGCCAAGGATTTTGGTTTTGTGTAAATAATTATTCACGTTTTTGAAAATGTCATTTAAGAGAGGAAATTGATCATGGTTTGATTTCAGTGGAATGAAGCTTGTTAACAAGTGAAGGGCAATCAGTATACGATATACACAAAGGAAACATGATTGGATCAACATTTATGGATCAATCGTCACAATGGCAACATGGCAGATGTAGGCTATTATGTCTGGAAATGTATATGCTTTTGTTTTACTTGTTTATTGATTCATTACAATATTTTACATGATTTCGTTGTTTAATCCATTTTGAGACATTTTATACATAGGTATACATTTAAACAAAGATATGATTATTTTTCTAATTTATTCTAAATGCAACTGTTGGCCGTGTAATTGTATGCGTATGCTTCTACTGCGTTGATTTGAAAGGGCAGCTGTCGTACTATACTTCAGTAAACAGGTGGCGCTCATGCTCTAAATTCCTCCATGCCATCAAGTAAGAAATAAAACTTCACGAAAGGTTTTTTGATCATACGATAAGCTTAATAAATGTGGACTGTCTTTAAGCAAACTTTATTGACGTCATACTTGCTCTTAAGTGGGCAAAACCTGAGGAGGTTAAAAAGGCAGGCGCTCTTGAAAGTGTGTATTCTTTTACACATAAGTATAGGCTATGTTTCAACAGCATTTGCAGACAACGTTTGAGTAACCGCAAAACTTTGGATTACAAGTCAAGCCTGGTTAGAGTGCACTAAACAGACGCGTTCTCCTGAGGTAAACCATAGTACCACTTAATCGTTGTCTGTAGCCTATCGGTGTTTACAACGACAGTACAATAACCATAAATATTTATCACGTAATTATAGATTTACATATTAAGAAAAACTCACAAAATGTTTAGTATTTTGTTTACAACGTCTAGAAACTCATAATAAAAATTATGTGTCCGCGAGACGAACCTCAACTAAAAATGACAAGGGGGGAAAAAAAAAGCCCTGACAGAAATGTATTTTTAAAAAAAACGTCGACAGTGATGTGTATCGCAAAGTGGATTCCATTTATGCTCGGACAGTCTTTGGATATTCTTATTAAGTAAAGTGCTTAATGGTGCCTAACCAGCGAACATTCACTGTCCAACTGAGCCAAAAGGACCGACCTTCTCCAGAGATCCGAGCACATGCGCAGTACTGCGACCTTACATACATATTCGGTCAACTGAGCAAGCAACAACACACTTTGACAGTTGATGTGGACTGACATGAACTTTTAATAATTTTGGAATGTTAATTTATGTTCATAGCCTACATTTTTTTAAGACAACCCGTTGTTTTGAACGATTGCTGAAGATATGACAAAGAAGATATCAAAAGGTTGATATCTTTTGATATCGTGATATTAGTGTTTTTATCGTAATATCGGAACTCTCAATATTGTTTTTTATTCTGTTCTCGTGGGGTGTGTCCATCAGAGCAGCACTGAGCGCTTGTTGGAGTCTGTCCGGATGTGTATATGATGTCTGATCACTTGTTCCTCACCAGTGCGCAGCTGGCGCGCAATGGATTTATTGTGGAAATTGTTCTATATCGTATTTAACCAGTTTCTCTGCTCGCTGAATGGATCTGAATAAAGCGACGATGATATTCGCAACTTTTTGGATAATGTTGCCTGTTCTTGGTAAGTTGAGATGCATGTGTTCCAGTGTTTGTTTGCGTGTTACATCTGTATCAACTAGCCTACAATAGACACATATGTAATTCAGAAGCATGTATACATTTTTTTTATTTAATGATTAGGATGATTGTTCATATTATTATTATTATTATTATTTCTATATTACATTTTATATGTAGCAGGAATTAATAGGAAATAAAATCAAATGTTAAGTGTTTTGTCTTTTATCATATAAGTTGTCTCTATTTGTTTGAATTGGGTCCACTAAAGTAACAAGGTAAGTGATATCACCTTAATTATGAACATTAGAAAATCGTGGTAATGATGTGCCAGACAATTTCGCCATTCTGTCTTATTCACATCTGTAATTTTTTCTTTTCCCTGCACAGATTTAATGCACTTCTCAAAGGCAGATGCGATCACACAGTCTCGGTCGGTTCGGCTGGACTGCGTTAGGGCGCATGAACAGTGTTTGGCAAAGTATGGCTGCAGCACTAAGTACCGAACCATGAGACAGTGTGTGGCCGGGAGAGCCGGTAACTTCAGCATGCTGGCTGAACCCGAGGCGCAGGACGAGTGCCGGAATGCCATAGAGTCCATGAAGCAAAGTCCTCTATACGACTGCAAGTGTAGGAGAGGAATGAAGAAAGAGAAAAACTGTCTGCGCATCTTCTGGAGTATATACCAAAGTTTACAGGGTAATCAGATCCAGGATGAACAGAATCCAATATGAGAAATGATCATGCCTTGTAGACCACTTTAAGTCTTGGAAATGCATTCAGAGCTTTTATAACCTAAAACAAAAGTTCCAAAGTGCTGGTTCTAAGAATGATACATGTAACAGTTTGGGTTCTTGCAAAATTACTATTTCTTACTGGTACTTTACTGGTGTTTATCTTCCAGCCAATGACTTGCTAGAGGACTCGCCATATGAGCCAGTCAACAGCCGTTTGTCTGATATTTTTCGTCTGGCTCCAATAATATCAGGTAAGTTTATGATAATCTATATTCTATTATATACTGTATATATATATTATATATATATAATATATATATATATATAGTATAGATATCCACCTCACACTTAGTCTACACTGAGTACAAATCATTTATTGACCAGCTTTTTGCTTTGTCTGTATGCTTAATGTGCTTAATATATGGATTTGTCTCAGGTTTATGTGTATGTTCTCTTTCCCTGCCTCGTTCTTGAGATATACTCATTTGGTTACATGGATAAAAGTGTCTGTAGAATTAATTTAAATTGAAATGTCTGGTAGCTTATGAATGACCCGCCTGCATCATTTATGAAAGCTTTGTAATGATTGTTAGAGATTTGAGTGAACAGGTTTAATGATGTCCTTGGAAAAGAGTCAATGCCTAATGCATTCCTGTAGAGGACTAACAGAACAAGTGCTGCTGCATGATGGAGACGGTTTAGTCATGTCCTGTATATGGCGCTGTTCCTCCCCTGTTCAGCTACAGTGAGGTCTGCTGGTGTTGAAGACACTGACAGAATCTCTCAATCTGAGCAGTGCTTGACTGTAGAAGTTCTGCAGTAAATCTCCATGGTGACAGACAGTAGCTCAGTTCCAAAACCTAGTGAGCTGCCTCGCTGCCAGCTGCCTACACGGACAGCATTCTAACTCTCATGGAAACTCATAAGTGACCAATTTGGAACACTCTATGTAGATGGCACCTCCCTACGGTAAACAAATACCACTCCACACCCAATTTGAGACTAGCAATTGATTTCAGTGTAACTGAATATATATCACTAATTGCAGCGCATTGTGGAAAATCTGCCCGAAACAAGGTATCTTAGAAGCCATAATAATTAAGTTGTATCCCTTTTTAAACAGCCTGTGATGCAGCTCACTAGGGTTTGGCATAGAACAAGTGTCTGTGGTTTTGTTTGCATTAGGTTTGGATTAAATATGAATATACTGTTGGTCCATAAGGAACATGTGGGCATTACATGTGAGACACAATCCCCTTACGTTCCCTCTCGGTCCACTTCAAATCAATAAAGCCGAACAAGAGACAGCTTCTGAGATTGCAGCCTTGTTCTTTCCTGAAGCGTTAATCAATACAGTAAAAAAAACAGTTTAAACAGCTGTTAATTCTTTAATCATTAGTCTGGTACTATTTAAGCATTTTCACAAAATGAACATCACAGGGTTGCCTTTGTTTTGCTGTGCATCTGTGCATGTGTGCCGATTGCTTATATGTATCTAACAGCAGGCTACAGGTGTTGTACATCACCAGGAAGAGAGAGACGTTCATTCTAATTATTTTCATATTTGGATGCAGCGCAATTGAATATTAATCTCACAGCGAGCCTCTTTACTTATTCTACGTATATCTAGAGCAAAAAATAGTGGAAAAAGGTGTAACGGTTTTGGCATGTCCCAGCAACCCCTAGTAATAATTCACAGCTGGGCTATACAGGAGTGAGCAGGATGTTTATGGCCGCTGCCAGTGCAGCTTCAATAAAAACTGATTTGGTTGAGAGACCCAGAGCCGTTGTGCCAGATCTCTACATGGCCCAGATGGAGAGACATTCCAGTTCTTGAGGTGGTGCAGTGTCAGGATTATTCAGGCCTGAAGAAACTGCAGAAAATCCTCTATATCAAAATGATGAACTGCATCAACCAAGACTAGCAGCAAACCCATTATTTAACACAATAGTTTGAGAGAGAGAGAGAGAGAGATAGGAAGTAACTTGAGCAGTGCCTAATAATATGCCAAAAAACCTTTGGTTGGTTAGTGTTCATTGTGTGTCCTGTCCATAAAGTGCTTTTATATTTACTGTCATGAACCCACTGAATCAGCCCACACACAGGACCCCAATAATAACTAACCCTAATCTCTTACTCTCAGTGGGACATCTCTATACAACACACTGTGTGGGTGTTTTCAGGCTGTTCACAGCAGAAATGGATACTCAAGTCTGAGGCTTGTTCACACAGTGCCAACAAACACAAAATTCCAATGGTCGTTAGGTATTGTTGGATCAATGTGTTAATCCTGACAGTGGTTATTGGGCTGTGTGAGCATGACCGTTATGTTTACAGACTATAAATACATCAGTCAGCTTCAGAGTGTTAGAAATGTTGGGGCAGTGTGAGCCAGCCTTTAGTTACAATTAAACTGTCCCTCAGACTTGACGTAGACTCATAAAAAAGTGACTTGATTCAGATAGAGGCATTAACACTTTAGAGCAGGGCTGTCCAAACTCGGTCCTGGAGGGCCAGTGTCCTGCAGAGTTTAGCTCCAACCCTAATTAAACACACCTGAACCAGCTAATCAAGCTCTTACTAGGCATATAAACTCCCAGTCAGGTGTGTTGAGGCAAGTTGGAGCTAAACTCTGCAGGACACCGGCCCTCCAGGACCGAGTTTGGACAGCCCTGCTTTAGAGAATATCTATGATGAGTTAGGGCTAAGGACATTCCGTGATCTGCAGTCTTGTTATAATCTGCTTATAATCTAATAACCTTGTTTTAAAATCCTGCCCAACAGCTGATAAACACAATGTAGTTCATAATATTATACCACCTTGAAAGGTTTTTAGAATGAAACTTATTTAATTCCCCTGTGTGAGCAAATGTAACGGTGGGGCAACGGGCAGTTTTTTTTTTTCATTATTCTGGAAATGTTCCCCGATCTTCAACTTTTGGGTTAATGTCTCCCCTATTTTATCACAACTTTTGGAACTGACGCTTGATCCTGATCCTTGTCTTTTCCTAAATGATGACTCTTTAGCAACCCTGACTTTAAAGTTTAAACCAAAAACGAACTTTCTTCTCGGGGTTAACAGCTGCAAAGAAAACTATTAGTTCTTGGTTTTCTCCTAATTCCCCATCAAAACAGCAATAGCTGTACTATTTTATATATATATATATATTGTTTATTTGGAGCGATCCACCACCTTAATTAATACAGCAAAAATTGTAACTATTCTGCATTATCACTGGAACCGAATACATGATAGTGTGATTTCCATTATTAAACCTCAAGTGATACAGAAAAGTAACTGTGATTATTTTCTGGCCATTCTTTACAAAGCTAAATTATTCATTTCTTTCTTTACAACAGAAATGGTTAACAAAACAAAGATTATTGGAGTATGTGTTACAAGTAAATACTATTTCAGACTTAAAAATGGATGTGTTACTTGCCATTTCTTTGTAGGTGTTGGTGAAATTTACTAGCAATTTCTGGGTCAAAATTTGTTTCTACGCTAAATTTGTTTCAGTGATTTTTTGATGAGCTTCCCAGTTTGAAAACCCATGCTTTAGGAGACATTTTAATCCAAACTGCCTTACAAATAAGGAACATCACAAGCAATTTCTAATAACTAGAATAGTTTTTAATCTTAAACTCTATAAACTATAATGGATTTGAGATGCCAACTTGACATAGTCTGTGAGAGACTTGAGACTTGACTTAGACTCTATGGCAGAGACTTGTCTGGTGCACAGCATTGAAACACATGTCAGCACTGAATATCCTTGAGGGAAACATGAGGCCAAGCAAAGAGACAAAAACATAGTCAACAGAGTATCATCTTTCTCAAACTCTTTTCATAGTCCTGACTAACAGAAATGCCTGCTCATCTAATTGTAGCTGTCCTGGGCTCTAATGCAAAAACGCCAGTGTTTCAGTAAATGTGTTCAGGTTACACTTCCTGTCAGAAACATAACTGAGATCAATATGAATGGCCGCATTAAGCGGCTAATTATTGCTGAGCAAGACAGTTCACCCTCCAACTTAGCATTTTAAACTTTAACAAACTTACTATTCTCCATAAAGATGCATCATTGAGGTAATAGCAGTCAAAACAGATCGAATAATCACACACGTTTTACGTCATGTTTATGAGAAAGCTGGGTTACGGACTTGATGCCTCTTAGATGACTCAGTTAAATGGGTATTGTTGGAACTGCAGAATCTTCATTCAGGATGCATCTGTAAGCAATCTGCTGTACAGGCACTTTCTGTCCTCATTATTTGATGGCACACCCTCCAGCTCTAAATAGCTTTTGTGGGTTCGGGGCTTTAGTAACAGAACCTTGAGCCATGGGATCACAAGAAAAAGGGAAGGGAAAATCAGCCATATGAAAGAGCAAAGACATGCCTTGTTTAGTGAAAAGGTAGACAAAAGGGTCAGGCAGAATTGAACTGAATTGTACAGTGGTTGCCAATAGGCAGGCAACTCAGTGATAGTTATAAAGCTTATTAGGTTTTCCACAGTTAAAGGGATCGTTTACCCAAACCTGAACACTCTGTCATCATTTATTTACCTTTATGTCATTCCAAACCTGTATGACCTTCTTTCTTTCTGGGGAAACATGGTTTAGGTGCATTTAATGAAACAACAAGGGTGAACTATCCCTTTATGTACACTTTTATGTTTAAAACATCAATGGCCATACTGTAGATCATATGGCACTTTCTTTGTCTTTCAGTGCTATGGCAAAAGAAACATATTTATTGTGCCATTAATCATGAAATATTCAGACCAAATAACCACTGGAATATATTCGCCTAGCAGTGTTTGAATTAAAATGGTCCTTTCCATAAATCAATAAAGAAGCGGTCATGAGACACAAAGAATGATCATACTGTCACTGTAGAGCGAGAGTTGTGCCACCTGATCAGCGAGGAGCTGAAGCAATGAAGACAAAGAGAACAGTAGCCATTGTTGGATTAATAAATAGTTGAACTGCAGGAAAAGGAAAGGGATAGTTCACCCAAAAATGAAATGTCGTTCCAAACCAGTATGGACTTTACTCCTGTGGAACATTTTGTGTATTTTGAAATATCTACGTATGTCTGGAACCTACTTGTATGGAAAACAAAAGTTAAAACATTCTTCAAAATAACTTTTGTGTTACACAGAAAAAAGAAAGTCATACAAGTTCAAAACAACAACATTTTTGGGTCAAATAAATGTGTGGAACCAAAGATCATAGTGAAGGCTGGAAAAAAAAGTTTTGCTATCAGCCACTCCTATCAATTTAGACAGATGAATGTAGTTCCTTGCCTTGTTAATTGATTTTCTCATGTCCCAGTTACTCACAGTCATATGTTATGCCAAAATGAGCTATTTCGTTTTGCATATACAGCATTTGACACACACACACACACACACACACACACACACACACAACACACACTACTGTTCAAGTGTTCAAAAAGGTGAGTTTGAAATTGAGATTTTTTATGTTTTTGAAAGAAGTATTTTATGCTCACTGAGGCTGTATTTATTTTATCAGAAAAAAAGTAAAAACTGTGAAATATTATTACAGTATTAGTCCTGTGATGCAAAGCTGAATTTTCAGTAGCCATTGATTACTCCAGTCTTCAGCGTCGCATGATCCTTCAAAAATCATTCTAATGTTTTTTTAATCTCCTTATCTTATGATTCTGAGCAGATCTTGGGCTTTATTGTAAATAGTTATGGCTTTAAAAATGTGTTATAAATAAAGAATAAAAACTAATTATTTGGAGCTCAAGAAACATTTCTGTTATTTTATTACTATTAAACTTGCGCTGCTTAAAATTTTTATGAAAACTGAAAACCCCATAATGCTTTAAGGATCATGATTATTTATTTTGCTTATATTTATGGCGAAATGCAAAAGTCTTTACTGTCATTTGAGATTGTAGTAACAAGTCCCATGTGGCTCTGTCTTCTAAGAGAACTGAGATGCATTGAGTGCGGAGAGACCATGTCCTCTTCTCATGCAAGATGGTCTGCTTCCTTTCATGAGTTGCATAAATTTGGTTGTATTCAGTCAAACTGCTCATCCACAGAAATAATTTGAATGAATGTGAAACAGACAGAGAGTCTATTGAAAGAAGTAATGGGGTAATTATGAAGGAATCTGATAGATACTAAATTAAAATCCTTTTCAATGTTATTACATATATTTTTAAAAACGCCTTTAATGTCTGGCTAATTTAGTTCTGGATGTGTTTTACTTAGTGTCGGTTTTGATCCATAATTTCATTGTCTCCGTAATGACAGTAAATCCTGTCATTGTTTTAAATATTCAGCAGGATGAAATTCGTATGCGTAATGTTAATTTGAATTGCCATAGTTTGTTTTAAGAAATTAATTCAAACCTTCACAGGTATTGGCACGAATCGCAAAAAGCCTATAAGAGAGGAAGAGGTTATTAAATATGAAAAAATGGCCTTTCAGCAGTTATTGTTTGGAAGTGCAATTTGATTTCCAATCTCATTTCACATCATTGACATGGATGCCAGAGCTGTACGGTTCATGAATCCCAACCAGCTGCCACACAGCCTGCAGAGGGAAAAACATTTCATGTTTGTATAGAACTAGACTGTTTTCCACATTAGATAAAGCTCTGCTATGAGATGAGCATGTAAATATCGAGAAACACACAAATATAATGTCCTAAATCCCCTTCATCTCACACTATGAAAAATATGGTGGCCTTGTCAGAAAACACGTAAACAGCTTGATGATTGCTGGAGGCAAAAATTACATTTAAAGCTTGTGCATGCTGTGTTGTGTACAGCTCAAGCGTTGGTAATTACAAATGCCTGGATGCTTGATTACAAATCATTCAGCATCAATAACTCTGTCAAGTGTGACAAAAAAGAGGAAAATTCATAGACGACGCCTAAAATTCAAAACACTCTGGAGCAACATAAAAGAAATGCATTAAAAAAAAATGTTGATATTGATTCCAATTACAGGTTTTCAGAATTGATTCAAAGAGCTTATTCCTGCCTAAATTTCTTGATTCTTAAGAAAGGAAAGGAGGCAATTTATGACCTTAAGGAGCATTCACACAGAATGCATTTTTCCATTGGTTTTCTATATGCAAACATATTAGAGACATGCCATTCTAAAAACATGGCTCTCAAGTTAAAAGTTCAGCTTTTAAAGAGACATGCATTGCATTATTTATTTAATTATTATTATTATTATTTTGCATTTTTTACCCCATTCCACTGCCTGTGTCTTGTGTTTTTCAAAGCAAAAGTTTTCTGTGTGAATGGCCCCTAACAGTGCAATATAAAGTACAATAAATAAAAAAATAAATATGCATAAAATAAATAAACCTATTCTTAGCAAGCATTCAGTCTATTCAGTCTTGAGTAGAAACTTCAATAATAAATTAGTTTTGCTCTATTTGAGTAAATGTGTGAAAATCCTTTTAAATATGAGTAAACATGAGAAAATTGTTGTGTGCTGTTGTGATTGTTTAGCTGCCATTTTTAAAAATCTGTATTTAAAATTAGTGTTGTTTATAGTGTGTCAGTCATGAACAGTTTTTTAACAAATCTGTTCTTGAACAAATACTTATAATACACAAAATGAAGCCACCAATAATGTAATGGTTTAACTTAAAGAGTCAACCAATTAATTGTGTAAATAGAATTAAAAGAATAGAATAAAAATGATTCAAAATCCCCGTTAAAGCTCTTCTGTAATATGTAGCAGTTTGACCAAAGTAATGAATGCAACTGACTTTCGATTCCCAGTTAATCAAAGAATCAATTTGTTTTCAAATCCACACCTACTATTTCCCCCTAAAAAACAATGTCGTTTTCTATTGAGCGAAAACTGTTGAATAAATATCATTCTTCTATTGCATTCACGTATGAAAGAACTTTATCTGCATCATAATTTTTGAAACGTGATGGGCTAAGAGGTCATAATTCATAAAGCTGTATCTGTATGTCATTGACCTTGTCATAACAAAAGATTAGCATTATTAACTTCACATCATTAAGGTCAAAAGCAGTGTGCTGTGTAATACAGCATAACTGTTCATATTTTCACATCAAATGCTGTTGATATCTGATGCGGTATCTGTAAACGACACTGCTACCTATGTTTTTTTTTTTATCATAAAACTGATCATAAAGTGCTTGCACTGCAGTACTGTGTGAGCTTGCATGACCGTAGCATTTCAGGTCACCTAAAGTCACGTCATCTGTCACCGCTGAGATTAAAGGGTTAGTTCACTCAAAAATGAAAATTCTGTCATTAATTACTCACCCTCGTGTTGTTCCAAACCTGTAAGACCTTCGTTCATCTTCGGAACACAATTTAAGATATTTTTGATGAAATATGAGGGCTCTCTGACCCTCCCATAGACAGCAAGGTAACTACCATGTTCAATGTTCAGAAAAGTACCAAGATGATCGACAAAGACGTCATCACGCCGCATCTGGGTCAGCACCGCCACATGGTACTGTCGTGAACACGTGTCCAAAGTGACGCAGTAGAGACGAAAATGTGGAATGAAGTCCGTTAATTTATTTGTTTTCTTTCGCAACAAAAAAGTGTTCACGTAGCTTCTAAATGTACAGTTGAAACACTGATGTCACACGAATACTTGTCGATCAACTGGTACTTTTCTGGACCTTGAACCTGTTAGTTACCTTGCTGTCTATGGGAAGGTCAGAGAGCCCTCATATTTCATCAACAATATCTTAAATTGTGTTCTGAAGATGAACAAAGGTCTTAAGGGTTTCAAACAACACAAGGGTGAGTAATTAATGACAGAATTTTCATTTTTGGAGAACTAACCCTTTAAGGAAATGCAATGACACACACACACACACACACACACACACACACACACACACACAGAAAGACACACACACACAGACAGAAAGACTCAAACACCTACACAGCAGAAGAGGATAGACTGAATAGACTGAGTGTGTATTGGCTGTCAAACATATATAATATAAATCTTTTGGAGTGGATTTTGGAGAGAAGCCTAGCGAGAGGAAGAGGAAATCCTTTATTCTAATGGGCTGAGTTGACAGTTCTATGCTGTCAGTCCCTATAAAGACTGATCCCCTGATGTGGATGTGTGCTTCAGTGTTTGTGATGTATGAAGCCTATAGTTACCATTTCCTGAGTCCAATATTGTGGGAATGTAAATGGGAGGGGAAAGCAACCACCCCCTCCTGCAAGACTATGCCTGCATTCATCAGTGGATTAACCACATATTATATATCTGTAGCTCACTTTAGCTCATTTTCCTTAGCCATTCAAGTTCTTTTTAAGGAAAATCTTCTATGTTCATGTCCAAACAAGTCTGATTTGGAGCAATATTGAATGTTACTGTGCTGCTTTTAACTATATTGTAAAGTTTGTCAGTGGACAAAGGGAGGTGTGGCACAAAAAGATGAATGCAGGGTCTAAAATGAATTTACCTCCCAACGACAGACGAATTAATTTTTTTTTTTTTTACAAGACTTGAAATTATACAGTGACAATGACATGTTTTATTACAAGTTTACTAAAAATAGCTTAAAATGACAAGAAATATTTAATAATATAATAATAAAATAAAAAAGTATTTTGCATCATCTCCTTAGTATTATTAATATGATTGTAAAATATTTTTGTCCCTGTGGTATTTCGTTTTTTCTTTGATTTGACTCTCACATCAAAATAAAAATTAGTTTGCATTGTTACTACTACTACTATTATTGTTACTACTACTACTACTATTGTTACTACTACTACTAATAATATTAATAAAAATTCAGTTATTATTTTATCATTATAAAATATTGTTGTCCCTACGACAGTGGTATTATTTAGCGATTTTTTCACTTGCATGTTTATAACAGCACATGTCATTCTCACTTTAAGCATCCTAGATAATCCTGTGAAGATAAAAATTGTTACAGGACATTATAGTTGCAACAGCTATATGTATATGGCTTTGACTCGAAACTCTCACATCTGTCAAGGTCAGATGGTCATTCTTTGAATTCAGGTTAAATCATGTCTGGCAGACTGACGAGTATCTTCATATTATTTAACTGCCAAAGGCAATCTGACATGCAATTGGCACACAGTGAGTGTTCATTTTACACTCCTCATGCATCATTCTTTCATTCTCAATTTATTAATGGCTCAGTCTTGGCTCTGTTTCTCACAGATTAATAAACAGTGGCTTGTGTGTTTTACTGCTAATGTATGTAAATTGAAGGCAGAGCCCCAGAGGGAAATTACTTGGCAGTTGTTGATGGTAAAACATCAAATACCAGTTTTATGTCTTATTAGACATTGATTTTTCTTCTAGATTGAAAGCCATCAACACTGTACACTTTATTAATTCCACTCATGAGATTTTATGTGGTTTAATTGCTTGGCTGTTGGAAATGCACAGCCACACACACATATAGCCCCTAGTCATCATTTACTCTCTTTAGCACACAGGTCTCAGGCTTCTAAAAGCATTCCGTCTCTCACTTTCAAAACACACATAGTTAAACATCCAGCAGTCACGTGACTCCCTCCATTGTCAGTGTCACAATAGCAGCTCCCCGGTAGGGTAAATCTCCAAGACGCTGCTGGAATTTCACTGCACCACTGGAGTATCAAATACACCACTGGACCCCCAAATCCCTCTGGCTCTGGTAATTATTTGTAGTCATATTAATATGCCAGCGCTGTCGGGAACTGTCTAAAGTGTCCATTACATCAGCCTATTAGGGGTCAGCAGTTCACAATCTCAAGTGTAAACTTCACATTAGATTACCAGGTCACCATACAATGATTTTAAAAGTTACCAAAACCATTTCAACATACTAAATACTAATTTTACTACCACAGCAAAACGTGCTACAGAACATTATTGAACTTTAATTAAAGTTAAATATTAAAATATGTATTTATTTTAATTATTTTATTATTATATAACAACCTAAAAACATAAGAAAACACATATTTTATATAATGATATAAAAACAAGTCTGACATTTATTTATTTATTTTTTACTATAAAAAAATTGACAGGATATTTGATGAACTAACATACCGTACTTGTCTGGCTAAGGAGTGTTTCAGAGAAAGTTAATCGAAAGTGTGTTGAAGAAGATTGCCATCTTTTCAGGACGTGATCTAGGGAGAGAAGTCAGCTAATGTAAATTTCATTATAAAGTTGTCCTGCTTTTCACCTCATCAGTCGTTTGATCGATGCCTGAAACTGACGGCCTTTTCAAGCAGAGCTGCATCAGTTACAGATAGAGCTGCTCTGTAAACATACACGGATCAGTGCGTTCATTAATTTATTTTGGATAAAAGACACTCATCAATAAATCAATAGACTCCACATCCACTGGATATTTTCAAATATCAATTGGACTGGCTAAATCCCTTAAAGCGCACTCCAGAGGTCAGCCATTGGCAGGCATCACTTCAGAGGGCTATTAAACGTCCCTGGACAACAGTTTAAGCTGATAGTCTTTTACATAGAGCTCATAGTGTTTGTTTAACTAGCAGTTTTCTCTTTATTAAAGGGCCCAGAGATGGTCAGACAGGGTTCATCTTGTAACAAACTCTCATTCTGCTGCAACGGCACTTTCATTAATTGATAGAAAGTTACGGTCCAATCAACTCATTAGCTTCATTTCTAAAAATAATCACCATATACACTGAATTACCCAAAGAAAATTGTATCGTTCTTTCACAGCTCAGGAGACATAATGGAGTTCTCAGTTCATGTTTCATTTAGGTATCAACTTAAGTGTCTCAGATGTTTCTTGTAAAATAAAGAAACAAATGAGATGAGTTGTTGAAATACATTAAGAATAAAGCACTGTAAAATGAATAGATCTGATCATTTATTCTTGGAATAAGTCTTAATGAGAAATGTTGTAGTAAAATCTCTGACGTCTGATTGCAAATTTGAGTATTTTGCAAAATTTGAACAGTTGAAAAACTGAAACAAACAAAAAACAAGACGAGAAGACAGGAACAAAGGCAGTTAGGAAGGAAGGAATAAGTAAAGAAATATGTAAAGAAGTAAGGCAGGAAGGAAAGAAGGATTGAAGAAAGGAAGAAAAAAGAAATTAAGAAATGAGAAAAAAGGAGGAAGGAAAAGTAAACGAGAAGGAAAAAAAAGTACAAGAAGAAAAAGAAAGAAGGGATGAAGTAGAAAGATAGGATGAAAGAAAAAAAAGAATAAGAAGAAAGGAAAAATGAAGAAAAAGAAAGATGAAAGGCAGGAAGAAGAAAATAATATATGAGAGAAGGATGAAAGGAACGAAGAAGAAAGGAATTAGGAAAGAAGAATGAAAAGGAAAGTTTGCGGAATAAAAAGAAAGACAAATCGAGAATGTAAAGATGGGAGAGATGGGCAGAAAGAGACACGGAGGAAGAGAGAGTGGGAGATCAATTATGGCGGTTGAGTCCTCATATGATTTGATTTGCTGCAGTGGCATGTGTTTTTATTGGATTGGAACAGTTGGAGGAAAAGCTGTGAGATTATTAAGCATCCACCAGAAAAGCTCCAGGTCTCTGCCATCAGCACTTTCTGTGTCTGCAGCACTCCCAATCGCTCAGGCCACTTAAGGAAGCGACTGAAGAGCTCACTTATTATTCCTGCACCCAAAGAGCAATAAACAACAGAGCGCTCTGCTGCCTGAGCATGAGGCCACATCCACATCAACACACACACACACTGTTGTGCTTCCAGTTAAAATATGAGGCCTCTATTTATAATATTGCTTCCTCCAGTGAAAGTCATCTGAATCAGGAGAGTAATATGCGCAAATAAAGTACCATTTACAAGCAAAAACAGTCCAAAAAAGTATGTTGGTGGATTTTGATGTGAGTGGACAACAGGGGATGCACGTTTTCACTGGAGGAAGTCTTGTTATGGATTATGGACTAGAATTTTGGCCAGAAGTGATGGTTTGGTAACGCTTTATTTCGATAGTCCACTTTAGACATTCTATTAACAGTAAGTAACTTTGCAACTACGTCAACTAGCAGTTAGTAGAGTATTAGTAGACTGTCTGTGTAATATCTTCTAACACTTTTTTTGTCAACTTATTCTACTAACCCTAAAAGTCTACTCTGAGAGTTAGTAGACATGTAGTTGCAAATTAATGAGAATTAGTTGACATGTAGTTACAAAGTTACTTATAGTTAGCAGAATGTCTAAAGTGGACTATCGAAATAAAGTGTAACCGATGGTTTAAAGTTAAAATACCTTAATGATGTATTGGTTTCTTACAAACATGCAGCTTTTCACTTTACAAGATTTTAATAGATGGACTGGACTCTTGTAGATTATTATGATGTTTTTATCAGGTGTCTGACTCTGACGGCACCCATTCACTGCAGAGGGTCCATTGGTGAGCAAGTGATGTAATGCTACATTTCTCCAAATCTGTTCTGAACAATTCCTTTAAACAAGAATATCAAATCAAATGGCATCTGCTAACTACTACTACTACTAATAACAATAATTATAAATATGCCCTGTGCTCTAAAGTGGCGCGAGTTATTTTAATGATGTACTATAATAAATTAATATTGCATTATGTTTAAAAAATGCGGCTCAGGATCAGTGTATCACAAGGAGATATGGGTTCGTTTTATAGACTCTGACATGTTGCAGAACCTGTCCACATGACTGCAACGTCTAATCAACATTTAAACATCCCTCCAGTAACCTTGAGCCTCATGTCAATGTGCTTGGCAAACGTAAGTAATGGTTTTTGTAATAGGTGATTAACCTCAAGGATCAAGGCTGCTTTCAAATTTAATCATATCTAGTCACGAAAGCCCACAATAAGCACAAATTCCTCATCAAAACACATAATTGCAAAATGCAGCGTTCCATGCACATGCAAGAGCTGCAGCGCAACGAAAAAAAAGTTGAGTTACTGAAGCGGGAAGCCGAGAAAAGATTGAGTCATCATTAGGTAAAGAAGAATATCCTCACTTATTACATGGCTCACTGCATACTTGATTCTGATTGGTCAGTCTTTCATCATATATTTTATATTATACAACTATATATTAAATATATTGCCAAAGTTATAACTGACCTTTGTCCCTGGCAACCACGTCTCTTTCATATCAGCCTAATAAAATAACTTAATAAATATTTCATGCATTTTTTATTTTTTTTTATTTGATAGATAGTCATAAACTTGACAGTATAATCCACATTCAGATGATCATTATTGCAAAATAAACCTTATGTCATCCTTTATCATCAAAGCTATTTTTGATAATGCTCAGCACAATATACAGTACATGCTAACGTTCTTTCTTTTTGCATGGCTCTGAAATTGTCTGATAGTGTATGTGTTCCAATAGCATTAATGTCAAGTCAAGTCAAGTCTGCTTTATTGTCAATTCTTCCACATGTACAGTACATACACACAGAGAATTGAAATTGCGTTACTCTCAGACCCTTGGGTGCATACAGATAACATAAATACAGATTAAATACAAAATACAAAATACAACTATACAAATAAGGTAAAATGTAAAAATATATATATAAAGCACAAGGCAAATGGAAGATAGAGTGCAAACCAGTAAAGTAAACAACAGTGCAGATATAGTGATTGTAGTGCAAAAAAATTATTTGTAGTGCAAAAGAGCTTAATGTGGCTTTAAAGCCAAAAGACTGCTTAGAAAAGAGAGAGAAAGGGCAAACAGAGTTTTCAGGGTTGTGAACTTATCCATGTGAGTGAAAGCGAAACATTCACCTGAGGTTGTTTGTTCAAGAGACGCAAATGCTGTGAAGATCGCGAGGAGCGAAACAAAAGGAAAAGTGTGACAGTACAAGCAGCAGAGAGAAGTTCTTCAGGCAAAAGATGCAAATGTTACACAAATAAAACCTATTTTAAACCTGGTGATTATCTAATTGCAACACTCTGCAGGATGTCAGTTTTTGTGGGACATTCATGAAAAGGGGCTGGAAATTGAGTCTAGGTATGCTTGAGGCATTTTGTGTGGGATCCGTTGAAGAAATTGAGAAACAAAAATAAATGAGAAAAAATAGCGTTCATGTGATTTTATTTTCAGACACACTAGACTGAACTGGTGTTGAGAATGAACTATGTGAACAAATTATCTAGAAATATTTTGTAATACATAAACTAATGTTTGGAGTCAGTTTTTTTATTTATTTATTTTTTAATTTATTAAACAAGGATACATTAAATTGTCCAGTAGTGACAGTAAAGTTTTGAACAAAAAATGTTCAAATGTCAAAATGTTTAAAAAAAAATTCATTTCAAAATGTTTCTTGAGCACCACATTAAAAGGATTTTTGATTTATCATTTTGACGCTGAAGACTGGAGTAATGGCTAATAAAAGTCCAGCTTTGCCATCACGAGAATAAATTACATTTTAAAATATATTACAATAGAAAACAGTTATTTTAAATTGTAATACTACTTCATATTATTGCTGCTTTACTCTGTTTTTGATCAAATAAATGCAGCCTTGGTGAGAATAACAGACTTCTTTCATAAACATTAAAAATCTTACTGAGCCAAAACTTTGAATGATAGTGTGTATATATATTCTAAAAAAGGTTTTCCAAACAGTCTGCCATTGGCTGGTCAAAAAGATAGCCCCGCCCCAAACTCACACCATTGGTTGAGCCACTGTTGATGTGTGTGGAAGCTCAAACAAACAGAAGTATACTTTGAAAGTGCAACAGAAAAAAAGTGTTCAATTAACCTACAAATGGCTTACTTACAGTTGTCTCTCCATAACCAAGCTGGGACAGGAGACCGTATTTTACACACTTCATCTTCAAATATACTTGGAATTCTGCCATTTTCCTAAATATGTCAATTAGTATAGTTACTCTCACACAGACCACTACTGGCTGACATACTGTATGGCCTCTAGTTCCTGTGAATGCCATACAGGATGACCTCAGCAGAGGACGTTCACAGAGAGTCCTAAAAGGTCAACAGTTGCCCCACTCTCAGCAAGTGTTCTTTGACATTTACAGCACTTGCATCAGTAAATTCAGCCAGTAGTGTTCCTAACTCTCCTTCTAAATGTCTGCCTGCATAGGTGAGGCGGCCTTTACGAAGGACAACAACTGCCTGAACGCCGCCAAGGCCTGCAACCTGAATGACACGTGTAAGAAATACCGCTCCTTCTACATCAGCCCTTGTACCAGTAGAGTCTCAACCACTGAGGTGTGTAACAAGCGCAAATGCCACAAGGCCCTGCGGCAGTTCTTCGACAAGGTGCCACCGAAGCATAGCTATGGCATGCTTTTCTGCTCCTGCCCCACTGGGGATCACACGGCTTGCTCTGAGCGCAGACGTCAGACCATCGTGCCAGCCTGCTCCTACGAGGACAAGGACAAACCCAACTGTCTCTCCTTACAAGCCTCCTGCAAGACCAACTACATCTGCAGGTACGATAAAAGACACCTTGTGTTACGTGTCACAGAGTAAGGAGGAAAGGGTTGGAATGCTCACTGTACTTTTCAGTACAAGTTAATTATTTATTCTGTGGGGTGGATGATGTCTGAGAAGAGATGACAATAGTTGTAAGACTGCCGGACTGTCACTTGTGTGCTGGCTGAGTCTGTTTAATGAGGAGATGTGCCGTGTGGATTCTTGTTCATTCCTGCTTAATTGTTTTCAGATCTCGTTTAGCTGACTTCCTTACCAACTGTCAACCTGAGGCGCGCTCGATTTCTGGGTGTCTAAAAGAAAACTATGCCAACTGTCTGCTGGCATATTCAGGTCTTATTGGTGAGTTAACTCAAGCCAATAAATTTGGTGTGCCATACCTTGCCAAAAAAAGTATTGTGGCAGTACAGTACATTATAGGGTACTTTATACCATGGTACTGAAATTTATGTGCTATGATTTTTGGACATGTTTCATGTCATTACCATAGTACCATAGAGTGCCATGAATCAGAGCTAATTTCAAAAATACTACTATGGTAAATGTACAGAAAACATGGTTGTACAATGGTAAATGTCCAAAAAACGTGTTTGATGCATAGAAAGTTTAAGTGAAAAGCATTTATTTGACATAGAAATCTTTTGTAACATTATAAATGCATTTACTGTCACTTTTGATCAATTTAATGCATCCTTGCTGAATAAAAGTATTTACTTTCAAAAAAATCTCACTGACCCCAGCCCTGTTGAATAGTAGTGTATTAACAAAACAAAAACAAAAAATAAATCAATAACATTCAAAAACTAAAACCAATAATTACAGTATATGGACATATTCTGGTTTTCAGATGAATCATGTCCATAGGTAATGTGATGAACGATATGTAGCATTTGTAACTGGCCTCATACATCCATTAAATTACCTTGGGATAATAATAATAATAAAAGTCATAGCAAACATGCTTAGAACCGTAAAAGGTAGTCTGAGAAAAAGGCACTAGTTATTTGAAAAAGCCATTGGCTTAATATTGGTATCTAAGACTTTCAGATACTTTAAGTTCCACTGTGTACTTTTATTATGATTGTACATGATACAAATATACTTAACGTAATGTTAAGGCATATTATATAGATATATAATAATATAGTATATCTAATAATATATATATATATATATATATCTAATATCCAGCAGGCTTTTTTGATCAGGACTGTTTCTACCCTAATGATCCCTGATGCTGTCTATAATGGCTGCTTGCTTGGTTTTGAGACACAGCAACTGTCTTGTTGTCTTGTTGTTTTCAACATATGTGACCTTTGAACTTTGCTCCTTGCTATGTGTTACACAGGTACGGTGATGACTCCGAACTACCTTCGTGCCCCTGGCATTATTAGCGTGTCACCTTGGTGTGACTGCAGCAACAGTGGAAACGGAAAAGCAGAGTGTGACAAGTTCACAGAGTTCTTCACCAACAACCGTTGTCTCCGTGAGTAGACTTCATTCACAGCTGCTGTTGTGCTACTCTATATCATTGGTCACATGGCGTTCTGCGATGTCTGACAGAATTTGCCCATCAAGATTGACTCTAAAGCTGAATTCTGCTCTGTTGCGTGTTTGTGATCATTCACAGTCTGCACCAGTAAATCTGATCTCTGCGATTTGTGTTGCTGTGTGGTTCAGGGCAGTTTGACGGCAGAGAGACAGAGAAATCCCTCTTAAATGGGCCAGCTGAGGCAATAAAGCATTACTCAGGTGTCCATGGGCCTGGAAGAGTAGGGAAAGCATGCATTATTTTGTCAGGGAGTTATTCAAAAACATCCATTTAGATGAACCAGATGCAGGGAGATAGACAGGGAGCAGATGAGAGGGAGGATTTGTCTACATGAGACAATGGCCTTTAGGATGACAGCCCAGATGGAATAGCAGTACCAACACAAGTCACGCCACATCCACACCTCATAACTGACACATTCTCATCTTTTGTGTTTACCTATAGAGAGAGAGGTGGAAGAAAAGTGAAAAGACTGTCCAACAAGAAGTTCAAACAGCATTTTTCAGAATCAGCTAAATGTTTTCTTAGCTCTTTCTTGTTTGTAATGAACATATGCCATTATTTGTATATGACTGTGGGCCCATTACTGACATTATAGACAGCGGCAGGTCTACAGTATTAGAATGCATTTAGACCTAATGCACACATCACTTATGTTTTGTTTATGTTTATTTAGTAGTTAGTGCAGGTTTTTGACATGGTACTGAAGTACCAATACTTTTTATACACCATGAGTGTTCATGGGATGGTTCACCCAAAAATGAAAATTCTGTTATAATGTATTAATCCTTATGTCATTCCAAACCTGTATTTCTTTCTTGCTTATGTGGAACACAAAATAGATGTTTTGAAAAATGTTTTAAAAATTGTAACTTTTAACTTTCTTGCCCAGGAAGTCGGTCTTTTTTTTTTTTTTTTTTTGTCTTAAAGAAAGTCATAGAGGTTTAGACCGACCTGAGAGTAAATAATGACAGAATTTTCTTTTCTGAGTGAACAAAAAAAAATATCAAATACAAAAAGTAAGCCTCTATTATCATATTAGGTTAAGTGATGAAAAACATCACATAGTTTTTAACATATTAAGTTACTTTCCTAATAAATCAGATGTAATTAATCCAGCGGTCTATTACTTGCCTCTTTAGCCTCTGAATCTGGCCACTTTTTTGATGGCCATCTAATAATGAACCAATAAGACCACAGCAACTAAAGATGTGTGAGAGAGAGCAAGAGAAAGAATATTAGCTTGTCTAAGAGTGTAAGAGTGGGTGCGGCCATTGGTCAATTTAATGAGTCTGGCTTCCGGTGTCATCTGCCTCCAGCTATTATTTGAATGTATTGTCTTAATTATAAACACACTGGTTTGTAGCACAAACAATTTTACTGTTTATTGCACTTTGTTATTCTTCTCGTTAGGAAATCGGTCCTTTAAGCCTTTAAATCTATATAATCTATCCAGAATTATGCTTAGAATATGCATCTGTTCTTATGAGAGCAATGCAATAATACAATAATGGAAAATGTGGCTTTATTAGTCTTTAAACCTTAAGAAACAGAATGAGCTTGCACGGCCTTAAAGGAAATCCAACCCTCACTCAATAATAAGGTCAACCTACCCTCTTCTCTGTCAGTAGATGGTACTTAATACACATGCAGCTTATTCTTTACCTGAGTACCCATCAATAATCCTCTCTTGCCCTTTAATTTCTGTGGCAAGAGGTAAATAACAGACTCTAAATTCAAAAGTGCTCTCGAGAATAAAGTCATTTAAAAAATACAGTTGAATCATAATGGCCTCCCCCGTTTTATCACCGGAAAGAACACAGAAACTTAGTAAGTAAGTGAAGGTCTTACTGCACTTACACACAGAGGCTAAGTGCCTCTTTATCAGAGTTCATCTGCTTTAGTATTAAGAGATGAAGAGAGAAGCTCTTAATATCAAAATAGGCCACAAATTCGATAGTGACATGTCAGTGTCAACTGTATTTTAAACAGGGCTGAATTGAGAATGCCTTTTGAAAATTAAACTCCAGAACAGTGTTGTAATTGTTAACTAAAACTGTTACAATATTGAAATAAAGCTAAAATAAAATAAGCTTAAGAATTTAACCTTGAAATGTCAATTGAAATGTGAAATAAAATAAGTTTTTTTTACTAAAATAAAATGAAAACTGAAAATATAAATATAAACACTATTTCAAAATATTAATAAATACTATAATAATATAAAATTATATTAAATTACCACTGTTTCAGAATAGGAATGAGGTTGGCAAAAAAACCAGATTAAAAAGGGTAATATAAATTTCAATAATAAAAAAAGCAGAAAGCAGTGAAATCTCAAAATCTTCAAAACTAATCTTGATCTGAAATGGTCCACAGCGGTGGACATTTTGTAACTCTGTATGGCAAAACTAAAAACTGATCCAATCTGTGTTAATTGTTTTGACAATAATGAGTGTTACTTTGAGAGAATTTTTTTTTTATTTTAGTCAAAATTGATGATTTCAATTTCCTTTAAATTCCAATTCAACTTCCTTGGGGCGTGGCTGAATCAATTCAAATTCCAATTCTGTGTTGCCAGTTCTTATATACTGAATTTTGCCCTAGCATGATTACATTTTTTTTCTTTTTATTTCTGCATTATGCAGGCAATGCCATCCAGGCGTTTGGTAATGGCACAGATGTTGGTGTGTGGCAACCCCAGCCACCCATCATTTCCACTCCACCTGACCCTTACACTCCACAGAGAGGACTGGACAGGACATCCAATGCACTGAATGACCCAGCACTTACCAATGACCTGGACAGTAATGCAGACCATCTCTACAGCTTCTGTGGAAGTCTGCAGGTACTGAAAGAAAACAGCGTGTTGTATTTAAAGAAATTATTTGAAAGTCACATCTTAGGTTCTGAAAGTCACCAGAAATAAATCTTTTATGTTGATTAGGAAAGTGCAGTGAAAAAAAGCTGTGTAAAATGTCGCCCGGACACCCAATCTAATCGCCTTTTAAACCACCATATTGACTATCTCTGATGGTGAACGACAGCTGTCAGTCAGACACACATGTCGCTGTTGGCCCACACAGATGGTTAAAGATGCACAGCCTACGTCAACTTTACAAACAGCCGGCAGTTTGTTTGGATGCTTTCAGGCTTTGCTAGGCATACGATGACGATACGATTTTTCGAGTCTCAGAGTGAGATGAGGCTTTACTTTTGATTGATGGGTGTGGGCTGTTGCGGTGATAACACACACATAGGGCCTCTGGGTAGAAATGAGATGCATCAAACTGCCAGAGCTGTCATGTCAGAGCTAATTGGCTGGCACATTAACATGAGGAACACCCTTAAGCAGGATATACCCACCCATTACAATCTCTCTGAGGGAGACATATCTTCACAAATCATCTGCAAATATAACTTCAAGACTGGCACACACGCGGCCTCTAAAACGACTGGCATACACACAGATAAACATCTTCAGAGGAATATTCCATGTTAAATATACTCTGTGGAGCATAAGCTGTTGACTAAAACATAATTTGTGACTCGTCCATTGTTGTAAAAAGAAAAAGAAAAAAGAAAAAAAAAAAGGAAAATGATGCACTTACAATGTAAGTCTATGGGGCAAGTGCACAGTACAGCACCATAATCTTCACCATTAAAAGCACCATAGTTCTTACGTATTTGTGCTGTTGTCTTTCACCGATTTTTTTTTTAAATAGAAAATTGCTACCTTGGCTTAAAAAAGGGAAAATCTCTAAAAAGGAAATAATCAACACCAAAATTATAAGGACAAATCCTGAAAGAAAACACACACACATGCACAAAAAAATAATAAAATAAAATAATAAAAGAATACTGAAATTATAGGGAGAAAAACACACACTCAAGTCTCCAGCTGTGTGAAGCATTTATTTTATAAGACCAAAAATTAAAAAGCCAATGTGAATAGGCATGAAAAATGCATTCAGCTAGGCTTTTTTGTTTTTCACCCAATAAATTCTTCACACAATTGGATACTGAGTTGTTAATGTTTAATATTAGTTAAACTTGGTTTACAGCCTTATAAAGATCCACCTAATTTCCCCCCCTAAGGATGATTGTAAGTTTATATAAACAAAAAGAAAATACAAATAAAAATCATATTTTAGCCCTCTGAAGCACTTTCTTTAGTTATTTTCTTCGATAACTGACAGCATGCTACAGATGGTATTGATAAAGCTTAACTTGTATTTAACTTGGAAAATTCACCCCCCCCCAAATCTGCAGCTCATAATACAGTTCAAATACAGAATACCAGATACACTCCCGCAGATATAGCACAACAATTCATCATATTGGAGTAATAACAATATTATGATTTATTAGTAGACAAGAGTTTCTTTTGTCAGATAGACTTCCAGGAAGGTTATTAATCATTCTATCCCACAATGCTTTTCGCAAGAATTAGCTCCATTCTCTCTCCATTGTGCAGCACCTTTATTATATTCCAGATTCTCTGAGGAATCACTTTATCGTTCCAACAAACCAACTGTATGTGTGTGTGTGTGTGTGTGCATGTGAAAAAAACTGGATAACAGCAGAGTCTCATGTAACAGGGTATTAAAATGTATTGGTGTGTCACATATTAATGCAGACACACTGGCCTCCTGCACACAATATTAACACACACACACACACACACACACACACACACACACACACACACACACAGCACATTGATTTGAGAAGAAGCAAGACCTTAGAGAGAGAGCTCTTGGCCACAGCGCTGTGTACGTGTGGTGTTTGTGTGTGGGCTGTGGGGCTCATTATCATAACATTACATCTCACTCAGAAGACCTCTCTTTGAGGCCAATACTATATGACCTCTATTTGCCGTGGTGAATTACAGTGCTTTATTGAAGCTGTGCTTGACTTAGATCGCACTGGACTCAGTTTAAAGGGTTGCTGGATGGAAATGCGTCAGTGTGAGAAATGGTTTATAACACAAAACCTTGAAGAGCTTCTTGCAAGTAATTGACTTTTCAGCCTGTATTTCAGCTGGCCTCTTTCTCTCTTTCTTTATAGGCTCAGAAACTGAAAAGTAATGTTACTCTGGATGTTCTTTGTGTGGTAAGAACCATACATTTCTACTCACCTATAGGACTTTCCAGTGAATAAGAAGCTGTTCACTCAAGATGCATTCTATACATTTTTGTCTGTGTAATCATGCATAAGTGGACATTGTTGAACAATGCGACGTGTCTTGTTGTTGTTGCATCCCACTGTAAGAATTATATTAACATAGGTTTTTTCATTACTTTAACTCATCAAAAAAAAAATTATACTAGATTCAACTCATTTTTTTGAGTTAGTTTAATATTATTTAAGTTGAACTGACTTATACAGCCAATTTGATTATACATTTTTTTCTGACGATCAGTATGTTTTTAAGGCTTTTTATTTTTTATTTTTACTCTAAAGTGGAAATGGGCTTTCATACTATTCGCGTTAAGAAAAAAACAACAAAAAAGTTGTTTCAAAATGCACATATTGCCTGAACTGTGACATTTTAAAGCTTATACATTTTTTAGGCTTAAACACAACTATAAAAACAAACAACCAGAAAATTGCATTGCCTCAACAAGATCAGAATGACTAACCATATGAAAACATGACCTTTCTCCACAGGATCCGCAGCTGAATGACCCCAGTAGCTTTAATGCAATAGCTCGGAGCTCAACTAGTGCTGCCTGTCTGGTGGACTGGACTGTGCTGCTGCTGTCTCTGGTCTCAGTTCTTCAGTTTGGGCATCTCACAGCCCCACAGATATTATAGCCGCTCACCGATCAGACCTGCTGCTGGACTGCTGCTGCCGCCTCTGTACCATACAAAAATGTTGTATTTTGAGTTTTTTCCACAAGTGGTTCTGTGCGCGCTGTGGTGTTTTGGTGTGATGAAACTATTCTTGGTCCACTTGCTTTTCTTTGTCACTTATCGGAGATAACGGACAAACATGGACATATCTGAACGTCAGTGGAAGGTCATCTAGGATTACTTCTGTTGTGAAAAACTTTCTGCAAACAGGTGTCGCCTGGACTCTTATATGTGGCAATTTTTTCTACCATCACAGCGAGACCTGGTGGATAATAGGCACATGGAGATGCAAGAACCACTTCTGACAGTGAAAGATTGACGCAGCTTCTGCATACTAGGGTGCTGCAGATGATAATTTATTTTCTCTAGGCTGATGCCACAGGAAAGCCTGCAAACTCCAGCTTGTACTCAAACAGTGTCAAGCAGTGCACAGAATTTTTTTTTTGAAGGCTTATCAGCAAAACCTGCTGCTCCTGTCTCTTATTGTAGAATGGACCTACAACTCCATTCTCCCTTAAAGTGGCAGTGACTTTTTGCAGTGCTGCAGCTTAGATGATACAGTATGGGAAACGAACATCTGGATAGACACGACACTTTATCATGTCAAAACACTGGCAGGTTTTTTTTTTTATTCCTTTAAATTGGTAAATGTCACATCTATTTTAGTTCTCTTCCTCTCCAGCGAAACACCACCATAAGGATGAAAGCTTAGCATCGATTTGATTATTTTGGGAACTTTTGGGACGTGCCATTCATCCTGGATATTTACTTGTAAATACCATCTTTGTTTACAATTACCATATTATGCTTCTCAAAGTTTCTTTCTAATCTAGCAAACCTTTTCGGATGTTGTATCACCTCTGTTGTGTGAAATATGACTTCAGTTTTAGTGATGAAATAAGTAACTACGAGGGTTGATACCACCGTTCAGTATATGTCAAATGTGCTGTATGTACATTCAGTGAAAACGGTTTCTTCTGCTCATCCGAAAGAAGTGCTCTCCAAGTATCATTTCTGCATTGTTGTTGTATTGGTTAGCTGTAAAAAGAAATATAAATATTTACGTACATAGAACAGGGCTGTAAGACATGCAAGAGCAAAGAGAATCTTACATTAAACAAACTAAAGAAGGCCTTTTAACGTATTTGTCTTTTTTTTTTTTCTTTAGTTTTTTTTCTTTTACTTCAGATACGTGAGAAAATATGTGTGAAGTATAACAGGGGTTCTCAAACAAGAGGTTTTTGATATTTTTTGAAAAATAAATGCAGCCTTTGTGAGACTCTTTTCAAAAACATTTGGAAAAACCTGCTGACCCCAAACTGAATGGCAGTGCATGATACAAAAAGGTACAGTGTCAAAGCAAATATTTATACTAATGTTTTTAGAAAGAGGAATGAAAGTTTCATCATATTTGGGTGTTTATGGCATCAGAAAAAAGTTAAAACCCTTGAGCTCAAAAGTATTTAACATTGAAGTGCACATCAGATGGGCAGCATGTCTTGTTAATGTTTAACAAGACATGCAGCCCATGTCAGTAAAGTGTAGTAATGTGTAAAGACTATAAATGAAGAGCTCTTGGATTCTCATTAACAAAAATAGGAGATAAACTAGGGTGGCCATATGTGCTGTTCATATGGGACACGTCCTGGCCAGGATTTTTATATTGCCTAAAACATCCAAAGTAGTTTGACCAATAACATGCAGGTTTTGTATATAATCGACCAATCGTGGCTCGTGAGAAGGTAAGATCAACGGAGAATGATCAAAGCTGCGCACCGATCATTGAATTGACACCAAAGTATCGCGAGAGCGATTCGAAAGCATAAGGAGCCATCTGCTCGGCTCTCTATAGCTCTCGTGAATGTCATACAATGATCGATCTGCACAGTGCAAACAGCCAAAACCTGGATATTTTAAGCAATATAGAAATTCTGGCAAGGACGCGTCCCGTAAAAATGGCACGTATGGTCACCCTAAGATAAACTGAATGTCTACTTCTCCTATGTATTAGCCCCATTTGATTCACTATGCCAGTATGTCTTTCACTGGCAAAAATAGTTATACGCTTTACACTTTACAACATTAAACTTGACATATGAACAGGATGCCATAAAAAGCTCTTGTGGTTTAGTGAGGTCCTGTCAGTTTGACTGATGACTCAAAAGTCACTAACCAGCTTAGCAGTCCTAAAAAAAATCATAAACTCAAATGCTTTTGTGACAAAAAGGAGCTGCAAAACAGAATATGTTAGTGGTAACAACTTACAATTTTCTAGTTTATACAGGTGCATCTCAATAAATTAGAATGTTGTGGAAAAGTTCATTTATTTCAGTAATTCAACTCAAATTGTGAAACTCGTGTATTAAATAAATTCAATGCACACAGACTGTAGTTTAAGTAGTTTAAGTCTTTGGTTCTTTTAATTGTGATGATTTTGGCTCACATTTAAAAACTCACCAATTCACTATCTCAATAAATTAGAATATGGTGACATGCCAATCAGCTAATCAACTCAAAACACCTGCAAAGCCTTCAAAATCGTCTCTCAGTTTGGTTCACTAGGCTACACAATCATGGGGAAGGCTGCTGATCTGACAGTTGTCCAGAAGACAATCATTGACACCCTTCACAAGGAGGGTAAGCCACACACATTCATTGCCAAAGAAGCTGGCTGTTCACAGAGTGCTGTATCCAAGCATGTTAACAGAAAGTTGAGTGGAAGGAAAACGTGTGGAAGTAAAAGATGCACAACCAACCGAGAGAACCGCAGCCTTATGAGGATTGTCAAGCAAAATCGATTCAAGAATTTGAGTGAATTTCACAAGGAATTGACTGAGGCTGGGGTCAAGGCATCAAGAAAATGAAAAAGGGGCCCAAAAACCCACCACACAAAGATGTGTCAAGGAATTTGGCTACAGTTGACGTATTCCTCTTGTTAAGCCACTCCTGAACCACAGACAACGTCAGAGGCGTCTTACCTGGGCTAAGGAGAAGAAGAACTGGACTGTTGCCCAGTGGTCCAAAATCTTCTTTTCAGATGAGAGCAAGTTTTGTATTTCATTGGAAACCAAGGTCCTAGAGTCTGGAAGAAGGGTGAAGAAGCTCATAGCCCAAGTTGCTTGAAGTCCAGTGTTAAGTTTCCACATTCTGTGATGATTTGGGCTGCAATGTCATTTTCTGGTGTTGGTCCATTGTGTTTTTTTTAAACTAACGTCACTGCACCCGTTTACCAGAAATTTTGGAGCACTTCATGCTTCCTTCTGCTGACCAGTTTTTGAAGATGCTGATTTCATTTTCATTTTCCAGCAGGATTTGGCACCTGCTCACACTGCAAAAAGCACCAAAAGTTGGTTAAATGACCATGGTGTTGCTGTGCTTGACTGGCCAGCTAACTCGCCTGACCTGAACCCCATAGAGATTCTATGGGGTATTTTCAAGAGGAAAATGATAAACAAGAGAGCAAAAAATGCAGATGCGCTGAAGGCCACTGTCAAAGAAACCTAAGCTTCCATACCACCTCAGCAGTGCCAAAAAATGATCACCTCCATGCCACGCCGAACTAAGGCAGTAATTAAAGCAAAAGGAGCCCTACCAAGTATTGAGTACATGTAAAATAAATGAACATACTTTCCAGAAGGCCAAAAATACACTAAAAATGTTTTTTTTATTGGTCCTATGAAGTATTCTAATTTGTTGAGATTTTTTTTTGGGTTTTTGTTAAATGTGAGCCAAATCCTCACAATTAAAGAACCAAAAGACTTAAACTACTTCAGTCTGTGTGAAGTAGTCTAATTTATTGAGATGCACCTGTATATGTTAACATTAGTTAATGCAACACTGTTACATGAACAGTGCTTTTACAGCATTTATTAATCATATCTATTGTTAAAGAAATAGTTCACCAAAAATAAAAATGTGCTGAACATTTACTCAACCTCAGGCCATCCAAGATGTAGTAGTTTTTTTCTTCATCAGAACAGATTTGGAGAAATGTAGCATTACATCACTTGCTCACCAAAGGATCCTCTGCAGTGAATGGGTGCCGTCAGAATGAGAATCCAACAAGCTGATAAAAACAATCACAATAAGTCAACAACTAATCAACATGACTCCAGTTCACCAATTAACATTTGTGAAAAAGTGAAAAGCTGCGTCCATTATTTAGACAATTTTAACTACAAACTGTTTTTTTCTTCCAGCTAAAAATACAAGCCCTCTATTTATAATATTGCTTTCTCCAGTGAAAAAGTCTTCTCGTCTGAATCAGGAGAGAAATATGCACAGATCAAGCAGTGTTTACAAGTGAAAACAGTTCTGAACAAATACACTGGTGGATGTGAGCGGACAACAGGAGATGGACTTTTTCACTGGAGGAAGCATTATTATGAATTACGGACTTATATTGAGGCCAAAATCAACTTGTTTAAAATATGATTCTCACAAACACATACAGTATCGTCGTCACTTCACATGACATTAATTGATGGACTGGAGTCATATGAATTACGATTTAAATGAAATTGATGTATTATGAACAAACACAAATTGACAATCCACAGTAATTTGAATTAATCTAGATGAATAAATACTGTAAAAAAAATGTTCATTGGTAGTTCATGATACTTAATGCATTAACTAACAGAAGAGATGTAGAAGCCAATGCTGTGTTTGAATCACCGGTTACCTGGCTGTCATCATACATGCTTTAGCTTCAACTGTTACCTTAGTTTGACTGTTCTTGGCCATTTTATCACGCTGGATTAACTTTCACTCCTAGCAGGCAGGATTAAGCGATAATGGGGGCATGACTGTCAGTCGGATCACATCAGTCCACTCTCCCCAGGACAATAACACACAAGGACGCAACCCAGTTCACCTAGAATTCACTCAACATGCTGTACTAGGATGTGGTGTTTCTTGACACCAGCCACCGCTTCAGACATGATGATTGAACATGTTTTCCAAAAGATTGGTAGAGGATTTATTAGCGGCGTCACATTGGGGAAAAAAAGTGAATTTATGAGAAATTTGCATGGTAGGAAACAAGGAAAGCTGAGAGGCGAGATTTAATAACCGCTCAAGTGTAGCGTCAGTGTGGAGTCTGTTTGAAAGAAAGAGATCACAACGCGTCAGATTTGCATCAAGCACAATATGAGCTGTGAAGCAGGAATGAAAAGCAAATGACACGGTATCAAATAAACGAAAATTTGATGAGCTGGGTGTCTGGTCTGTTTGATATAAATTTGGAATAAAAAAGCCAGACTGATTAAAAAATACCTCCTTTGTACACAACAAGCATAGCCACACGTGAACCTCAGTGAAAGACTAAAATAATTGTGTTCCTCAAATGAAAGAGAGGCACAGAAGATGCAGAACAATGTAATCAGTGTGTACTGTCTGCTCTCAGACAGGAACTGGTATCTAATTACCTCACCCTTGACCTTGGAGCCTGGCAACCTTTTCTTTTTTTGGAGAACATAATTTCAAAATTCTTGTACCATTCCACAAAAGTGACACTTCTAAACTTACGACTGCACTTTTTTATCTTATTTGTGGTAAATGTCAGGGTTTCAGGGGCTGTTTGTTATTGATTTCCTTCAAAGCTACAGAAGGGCACAGGTAATACAGTGGGTTAGTGATTTGATTCATTGATAACACCAAGAAGATGTGAGACCTCCTAAAGTCTTTCACATTACTAGAAACTACTAGAAGAACTAGAATGCAAGTTTGAGGGGTTTCAACACAAAAACCTGTTATTCAGTAACAATCCGACTTAACCAGATGCTAAATGTGCTGAATAGTGTTGCACCATATTTAATAGGGATGCACAATAAATTATCATATAGGTTTTTGTTTTGTGTTTGCTCATTTATTCTACCTGATGCTCACTTAAAGCTAATCTTTAGAATATTAAACCTTTAATAACACTGTGAAATGTAATCTTTAGCTAATTTTAAAATGAATGCCATTTTTTGCCTAATTTTTCATACCTCATCATAATGTTGTGATGCCTAAATTTGATTTTAGCAATTAACCAACTCATTTCAGTGTTTTATTTTTAATCTATTTAGAAAAATTTAAGTTGATTTAATTAAACAAAATCCATAATTCTTTATCGGCTTACCGATTTTGGACAGAAATTTTATATTGGTGCATCCCATTTATTCAAACTCTTTACAAGAGCTACTGCATATTGGTAAAAATTATTATTTTATTATCTTTTTTTTTGACTGCTTAACATCAGGCAAAGGGACTGACAAAGATGGATGGATGGATGGATGGATACATAGGGGACAAGAAGTCAGTCGAGAACCCCAAGTGTGGCCATATCTAACTTGTTTGTAATGAATTTCATGTCGTTTCCTAAGACATATGTGCTTGTCACTTGTGATCTCTGAACTCTGACCTCTAAAATTAGGATTATAGTCTTAAATCCACTTGTCAAATATTTCATATGTGAGGGTGGAAAGGTGAAAGGTTAGACCTATGCCCAGAATGCACCAAACATGCAGTACATGATGATTAGTCATGGGCTATTTCATAGCTTGAAAGCAAAGTTTGGACGGAAGTGGGCAGAGGGACACCGAGATGGGACAGGGACGTGACTCATAGGACAGCTGAGGGGAGCCGAAGATATGAGGCTCTTTGTTATTACCGAAGGCAATTAGGCGTAATGTCTGGTTTCTGCATAGTCTTCGGTGCCATGTGCCCAGCTTTCTTTTAAGGGGTCTAGAATACAGAAAGACAAGCATCAGCTTTGTGACCAGATGAGCTCTGTCTAATTTGCAATCAAGCAGAAAAAAATCACCCGACATCAGAAGGGAAATAATGCCATGAGGGTGATAATTCAGAGGGAGTTTTCATGTCTTCTGCAGGGTCAGCAGGATTTGATACATACAATTTCATAAAGGGTTTGTGTCGGCTGATTATTTCAAAAGTTCAATTTCAAAAATGCTAACTTGTTTCCAGGTTTTGGCCTACAAAAATACATCACCCGTGCAGCACTCTATAATCTGCAGATTATAATTACGGATAATGTGTTCACTATTATTCATTCTTTTACTTTAGTATTTATTTTCATTATTTACAGTATGTTTATTTGACAATATTAGAGATTAAACTTTGTGTAATATTTATGGGGCATGTGCCACGACTGATCCCATATTTAATCGTGAACATTCCTTTTTTAGCACTATGCTTATATGTGACCCTGGACCACAAAACCAGTCTTAAGTCGCTGGGGTAGCAATAGCCAAAAATACATTGTATGGGTCGAAATTATTGATTTTTTTTATTATGACAAAAATCAGTTATTAAGTCAAGATCATGTTCCATGAAAATATTTTGTAAATTTCCTACTGTAAATATATTAAAACGTAATTTTTGAAATAGTAATATGCATTGCCAAGAACTTCATTTGGACAACTTTAAAGGCGATTTTCTCAATATTTAGATTTTTTTGCACCCTCAGATTCCAGATTTTCAAATATAGTCCTATCCTAACAAATCATACATCAATGGAAAGCTTATTTATTCAGCTTTCAGATTTTCTAAAAATGTACCCTTATGACTGGTTTTGTGGTCCAGGGTCACATATATGTTCACATATAAATGAAATGAAAACTATTCCCACGTAAAATAAAGTGTCCCAGAGAAGCACATGCCAGTGTTGGTAAAACCCATCCTCCTCCTTGCAGGTCTCGGTGTTACAGGCATCATAAGGATGAATGATTTATCCATAACCATCACTCATTCTCTCTCACCTCCTGTATCACCAACAGGCTTGCACTCTCATTAATATCTCTTAATGTTAGCGCCAGACACCTTGATTTACACTGGGCATTTCCTGCCAACTAAAAGCAATAAAGGCACGAGGCATCTCTCACAGCACTCATCCATTGACACACCCAGAGATTTACGGCTGCACCGGATACACACTCCATGACTCCCCCACCCAATGACTTGAACGACTGATCTTGACAGATTCATCCATATGGAAATGGCACGTCTCAAGCGCTCATCAGATGGGATCAGGTGACAAATAGGCAAAGGGTGGAGTCCTGAGCACAAGGAGGAGGAAAATGGATCGTTGGGTGATTTTATATTTCTTTTAACAGTCCCCATGCTGTCATCACTTCAACATTGATTGCAGCTGATCACAAATTCAAATGTTATCATGAGTTCAAGCAGCGTTGACCAGAGACTAATGAGTAGGCTTGGTATCGAATGGTTTCCAGAAGACAGTGAGGAACACTTTGACATGGAAAATGCAAAAACAAGCCAGGCTTATCCATCACTGCCTTTGATACATGGCGTGATGTTACGGCTGTCTCCCGTCAGCAGGCTGGAAAAACACATGTACACGAGCAGATCTGAGAAGAGTTATCCATACGTCTCCCCTGAGTGTCTTTATGGGCATTAGTCAGCTGTGACCGCTCATTCTGTCTATGTCAACCTGTGCCGCGCACCTACCTGAGCAGACTGAGTGACTAGCCAGGTCTGGTGACGGTCAGAGTGAGGCGGATGAAAAAAAAAAAAAGGTGTATATGAAACAGCACAACCTTCAGGGATCTAGAATATGCATTGCACATCATGTATCAACCCTAATTTGGGTTAGAAATGTAACATTATCAGACCATTATGGCTTTAAAATGAGACTGGACGAACCATGTTATAGATAGGGGCCGACATCAATAGTGAGACGCCACGTTCTGTCAGTGTGCTGGTAAGTTCTGGTTCGGGGTTTCGATCGCAGTCTGATTTAGGGCGAGGAGGAGAGTGAGATCAGTATGATTTGAGGTAGAAGTTTTCATATAAGGGTGTTTGTTGTGGATGAATAAGATGTTTGGATTGGAGGGCCAAAAAGATAGGTGGTGTATGCCTAGAATACTGGAAAAAATAAGGGTGGTGGTGGCAAATCCCCTACGATAAAACACCAATGTTCAAGTTAAATTTAATAATAATAAACTTATTTATTTCTTGCCAAGAGGTTTTATCTGGCTTACGTATGATGCGAGGTTTGGGTAGGGTGTGCAGCATGTACTAAGCCCCAGGGAATCAAATTAGGTCGGGAGGCGGGTCTGGAAGTATTCCGTTAATAATTAAGCTATAAGTTCAAAGTTCTGGTGTGTTATACATTGGATATTTATATACTATAGGAGCAGTGGAAATATCACTTAAGTGGGTTTAATTTAACTTTTTTTTAATTTTTGTGTCGGCTTTTCCAATTGAAGTGATGGTAATTATAGGCTTTTTTTTCCAGTTTTACTAATTTTATTTCTTCAACGTAAACTTATTTTTATCGTTTGTCAAGGCAACATTTCTAATTTTCTTTAAAAAAATTGTTTTAGGTTTCCATCTTATATTTATATTTTTATTTCAAATTCAAATCAAAAGTTTTAATAGTTTTAGTTCGTATCAACACTGGTGCTATATTGTGAACATCTCAATATATCAGTAAATCAAAATGTTATATTATTAAGCAAACAGGTGGCGTCTTACCACTCCTTAGATTAATAGAACGTTGCTATGCAACAAAAATAATACATTATGGGAGGCATGCAGTGATATGACTATAAGGTGTTTTGCATCATAATTGCTACTATCTTGAGGATTTTATCAGATCTATAATGTGGTAGTGACCAGACAGAATCCAAGATCAGAACTATTTCAATACACACACACTGTGTGACAGGACATTAGTTGAATTTTGTATTAATTCACCAAGCTGCTCTCTCCATGATTGTTATGTTGCTTGGCAATGGCAAAAAAGCCTAGTTAGGTTAATGAACTACTTGATGGATGAATTGTATCAATTGAACATTGGCATTTTTTTTCATATTGCTGTTGTTGCCATTTTATGAAAGCAAAGGCACTCAAATCTGTGGGTTTTAGGCAATCCACTTCACATCGCTGCCTAACACCCCTTGACTGTGGTAAAATAATGGGCCACTAAAACTGTATTACAGAACACAGATATTTGCTTTGCGTGTCAGGGATAACAGGCTCAGATCAGATCAGCTTTCAAAAAACAGTTGGCTATATTTTAGCATTGGTAAACCATTCATTCTTTCCACAGCAGTTATGAGAGTAACATGGAAATACCATGGCTCTTCAAATACATTACACTGTCTTAGTGATCAGCAAGGAACATAATTGATTCAAGTGTTTTGAATGACATGACATATTATATCTACATATTTTATAATTTATTTGACTGATTAAGCCAATAGAGAGACTAACTGGTTTTACACATAAAGGACACACAGTAATTACATTATTAATGTATCCATTTGTACATTTCCAGTGTATCTTCTACCGACGAGCATTTTAACACTGGGGTATATGCTAACAGCAATGAATCCTAGCGAGAACCACCAAATGATTGATTTTGTTAAAGCCTTGAGACGAGCTCTGCATATTCACATGCGCTGGAATGATCCAAGGACTTCTGAATATTTAAGTGTTTTATTTTTACATTCATCTGTAAAATACAATGAAGATTAATGATATGCACTGAGTGATGAATGAATCTGTTTTTTTTCTCAGGTACAGTGAGATGATTCCTGTGTAATCAGTCTGTAGAATTCCTGCGTGACAATCTCTTACTCACTTCAAGATAAAAAAAAAATAGCTTCAAAACTAAATTCCTAACACATCATAACCTGTAAATTAAGTTCAAAATGCCCAGAATAATCTAGATGAGCAGCTTCAGTTTAGCCCTAGAAGCCCTGTTTTTATACTAGCCCTAAAAACAGACGCCAACATGAACTGAGTTAGTTACATGAGTGACCTAAGAATCAAATCAGAGTTATTACACAGGAATCAATTAGTTACAAAAACAATTCAACATTTCTTTTTTTCCACAAACATTGTAAAAGACATGATTATTTCTCATCACCGTCATGTACAGAGGGTGGACCTAAAATACCTAATGACCTTTTAATATCCTTTATTAAAACCAGCAGAAAACAAAAACATTGAAGTAGCTACATGAAGAGAAAAAGAGCAATTCACATTAGAAGTCCATCTAAAGCAAACGAGTGATGATTAGGATGCTGTACGGGGCGCAAGAGGAGAACACGTTTTTTGTGCAAAAAACTTTTTTTGTTTCGCTGTTGTGGCCACACTAAGTGAGGAAAATACAGTCACCTGGACATCCTGTTTAAAATTAAAAAAGTAACACCATGGAGGGGGCTTAGCTCGGTTCCTAACGTGCGTTATCGATAGAGCCAAATTGAGGACTCAGAGATTTTCGGATTGATCCAGTTGCATGGTGAGTCCTGGTAAACCTGCTCTCAGAAAGCCCATTGCTTGAGGACTCAGTCCTTGAGTGTAGAGAAAGGTCTAAGATACACGCTCCACCTGCTTGTGGGCGCGGCGGGGCCATCTAACTGGTCCGGGCGCCTCCCCGAGTCCCTCCTCCTCGTTTTTGCCCCACGCTGCCTGGTCTCCTCAAAATCTTCCTCGTGACGATCAAAATATGTGAAACTTAAGAATAAAACAAAATAGGTTAATTATAAAGAGATTAAGCGTTTAACTTGGCAAATTTATGAGTCTGTTGCTCATTTAATCCGTACCGCTGCAAACAAAAACTACCAAAATAAAGAAGTATCAAAGGATGGAAGTGTAAGGAGGGCCCCGACATTTTTCAGGAGTTCCCCTACATATCCTTAACAATACGTGTGCACAGAAGGACCATGTACAAATGTTGAAATACGTTTGGCCATGTGTCCTTTCTGCTTCTTCTGTTCTGTGTCTGTTCTCCATTCCTTTCTCTGGGTCTTCCTGGGCTGGTCTTTCTTCTGTCTTTCTTCCCGCTGCCGTAAATTCTCCAGGTTTGTCCCATTGTAACAGAATCGCGGCTCGATTTTTCATCTCTCAAACTAAAGTCCCGACTATTTTATTTATCCAAAGCTCAGTAGAGCGCAGGCAAGCACAGTCATCGATTTCGACTGACACTTAACTACTAATTTACGCTCTACTCACTGACTTACTTACTTGTTACTTGTAACGGTGGGGGATACCACTCTCCCGTTTCGGACCTCGGTTTTCATCTATTCAACCCCAGCAATCACTCATTTCCATCAAAATGGGAGATTCATTCTATGGTCACTGGGGGTCATGGTCGATGCATCATCAATCATCCACTCAAGAAATGTGGGTCCCCGGCCCGCACGCACTGGGTCTCCACTCTCCTCTACAATACATGTATGGTGGCATGCTAAAAACGGTATTTCAATTTCAAGACATGATAACTTTCTTCTTTCGCTTCTTTTTCCTTCTTCTTTCTTTTCTTTACTTCCTTCCTTTTTTCGTGTTAAGCAACTGTAACCGCCCACAGAATACTGTTCAAAATTTGTTCAACATAGTGTGAGTGATAAGCATAGGGTGATTGGGTTTGGTTGGGGTCCATGGCAAAAGTCTTCACAAGAAGAGCGGAAGTATGAAATGTGTGAAAGCCTATGAAAAAAACAAAAAGTAGAAAGCTAAAAACAAACCAGAAAAGGATTGTGGAGAATGGCAGAAGGGGGCCTGGTAATTACATGTGGGCTCCAGAAATGAACTCAAGGAAACAAAAATAGGAGAAAAAAAAAAAGAAAATATGTGGGGGGGAAATGCAACTAGAAAGGTCCACTTGGGGGGGCGGGATCCGCGCAAGACAGACGCAACAAGAAACCCCTGATTTTTAACCGAATGCAGTGAAGGGGGGCTTTGGAACAGTCGGTCAGCAGCAGAACGTCATTAGCTTACACAATAGATAGCTTCCATGCCATGGTAAGCATTTCTATAGTCCATCTCTTAAATAAAATGTCAAAATAGCTAAAAATTGAGCAAAAACATAAGTCTAAGAGGGAGGGTTTGGCTAGCCATACCAATGGTTGAGCCACCCGACCAAAAACCCGTCACCGTCCCCGCGAGACTACCATAACGCTACTGAAGGAGTCTGCTATAAAGACACGTCAAAAAAAAAAGAAAAAAAGTGAGTAGACTCTGGTCCATAATGTACAAACCATGCTAGAGGCACATCTGTGCTTGGTGTACAGCTGATGGGAGACCATTAGAGAGACCCTCAATGTTTAGAAGGCCTTGAGAAGACCGAAATCGCCGTAGGGAAAGGGCTCAACGGTGCCCAGAGTTGGGTGAATCAAGAAGCAGCCTGTCGATTTGTGCAGATGGAGTCGAACTTGTAATGTTTAAGCTTGAGCAGATGGTGAAAGCAAGGTCGTTGGAAACGGACGAGATCTATTTACGATGTTCAATTGACGTGGAGAGGTAAAGTGTATGTGCATTGGAAATAGAGGGCACTCTGTCACCTAAATATTCCCCTCACATGGGGCCGCTCTAGGCCGCCGTCTGCCTGAAGCAGCACAAGAGAGGAGGTCGCTGTGGTAAAGGACAGCCCACCGAGGCCGAAGACGATTCAAACACAGGTGCCCTGGTGAGCGGGAGGCAGAGCTTTGCGGTTCTTCAAGCCTTGGCTTTTCTCTTTATGAGAGGGAGTCCAGCGTTGCGGTCTGCTGGGAGTTGTGCGTATAAGAGGCGCAAGTGGCCGGATTGGCTAGTGAACCCGGTACCGGTGGCGGGTGCAGACAAACACACAACGAAATCAACGGCAATAAACAGGAATGGTCATTCTTGAGTAGCAGTTGGGGCAAGGATGGACTCGCAGAGGCTTCAAAAGAAGCAAAACGTGGTTTGCATTATGAATGGAAATTGCAATGTCAAAGGAAGCTTATTCTACACAAAGGACAATGGGATACCTTAAAAGCTATCGGGGGGGGTCTTTCAAAAAGAACCAACTATCATCTCGTGACATTTTTAAAAATCAAAACACACTTTTTGACATCTTCCTCATAAAGGAGAGGGTCCACACATGCCTTGGAAGACTAAGAAACTACTTCTTGTTCAATGTCAAGGTCACTGGTTTCAAGGAGCATCCCTTTCCCTCATCTCCTTCTGTACGCCACTATTCCCCTCTCATTCTAGGATGGTGGTGGTTGAAGTGAGGCTGTGACAGACTTTGGAGGCCCAGCACCCTATGTTTCACGCCAGGATTCTGTCACGGACTGCTGTGGTCAAAACCATGGCCACAACCCCAAAGCCATTTTTCAAAGCAGCATCTCACAAATCATCCTGCAAACACAACGGCCACGTCTGTGCTAGTCTGGCACTGCTCCCTTCCTGCTATTGAAGCAATACAATTATCAGAGGGGAACAATTCATTACTTCAGACAGGCCAGGGCAAAAGGAATTGAATTCAGCACAACAGTGTGAAGCCGGAGCTTCAAGTGTTCAGGCAAAGAGGATTTACATCCAAGAACAACCTGAGCCTCAGACAGTTACACACTGCCCTTCATCGATTTATTACCCATCACACCTGGGCCTCAGGGAAGAATGTGAAAACTCCACGTCTGTCAACAGAACAGTTCTGGGGAAGTGTGCAGTGTACGCCTACTACTGGTGTGCTTTTAGAACTGGTTTTGCATGAACTTTAACTACTCACCATTCAGGTCAAAAAGGATCGGACATGAGCCAGTAATGGTGGGTCAGTAGAGTTAAAAAAACAACAACTGCTAGATTAAAAAAATAAAAAGGGGTCAGATCGTGAGGATTTTAGAATAAAAAAGTTTGCTAACTTGCTGAGCTGCAAAAATGGCTTCAGAAATTCTTGAATTTCAAGTGTCAAAAACCCAAACATTAAGAAATGACCACCTACATATACTCATCATCAGTTATAAAATAAAATATACAATAAAAAAATAAATTAAATAAAATACTACAAGCACATATCTCCAAATTTTTTCTTTACATTGCTTCAACAAAAATTATTTAATGTTATATAAAGCCAGACATGCATGTTTTCCTACTGAAATCCCAATGAGAAGAAAAAGAGGTCACTTATTTGATCACACATGCATATAATGAGCAAACATCCAGTTGATTTTGTTAGCCAAAAGACCTTCAGCGGGGGGCCGGGAACGGAAGTAAAATCTCAGAAAGGGTGAAAATCTGTTAATTATAATCACGTGGTTAGAGAGTCTCCCAGCGGGCTGTCATTTGGCGGTCGGGGTGGGGGGGAGGGTTTAAACAGGGGGGGTGGGGGGTGGCATCAATGTCCCATGCGCTAGGGGGGGGAGAGAAGATCAGTGGGGAGCTGGTTTTCCGTCATCAGTAACAAAATAAAAACTAAAAAAAAAAAAAATACCACGAATCTGTTTTCAAGATCAGGAATCAGTGACGAATATATGGGGGCAAGGAGCCTTTCTAAAAATTATCAAAAAAAAGATCCTAGCAACCAATAACACCTATAACACCTCCCATCCTGCTAAAAAAGGTGAAAAAAACACACAGGCTTCGGCAAAGGACGACAAACCAAACACAAAGCTCTTGTGGCTTTTGAACAAACTTATTTGACTCAAGCACCAAAAGCCGCAAAAAAAGCTCCTGTGCTTCTCCCGCCCAACACTATTCTTTTTTGATTCAGAAAGTCTCAGCATTTTTTACCCCTTACCGTCCTCTCTCTACGGGGCTTTTACTCTCCAAAAATATTCTTTGTTGATTCAGAAGAGTCTCAGCATTTTTACCCCTCAGTCTCTCTCTCCTTTTATTTCTCTCTCTATATCTGATGTACCTCTCTCTAAAAGTGCTCATGACGAACTTCAACAGCCCAGCAAGCAGCCACTCAAGTTTTCAGTGCCATGATATTACAACAAAGCTCAGTCTCGACAGATCCAACTTCTTTAGATATCACCAAAATACTCTTTTTGTGCATATCAGTTGTTGTTGTTATGTGCTGTTATTTGTTGCCTCTATTTTGTGCTTGTCAAACAAAAGAGAAGCTATTAGAGATGCTTTATTGAAACAAAAGTTGTTGTTTTTTTCTCCAGATCAGTCAAGTTCCTGGGGAGGAAGTCGAACATAAAGCAGCATGTTGACTGACATGCCTGCTGAGAAGAGGAGGAAGTAAAAGGTTTTTATTCTTAGTCCAATCTTATCACTCTGTAGTTTTCAAAGCCAGACAGAGTTCTATGAGACAGTCCTCGAGCTGACATGGCTTTTAAAGCACCGCTGTCTAAATATATGCATGTGTGATGTGTCAGTATGAACTCTCAGAAAAGGTGTTGTCAGGTGAAGGTGAATGACAAAGATGGGGGGGGGAAATACAGAAACTGGACACCATTATTATTGAATCAATAATTTTTTTGTCTGTACATTTGTAGAAGACAAATGTCTTCTTGTTTGTTACAAGACAATCCTTTATCTCAAAGGCCACTGAGAGGTGCAATATCTCCTCAGATTTTCTTGATCCAATAAGCTGTAACAGACTGGATCTTTTTTATTCAGTCTATAGACAGGAGACATTCAGACTGGGGTAAATCATAGTGGTGTCAGAGGATATGACCTGCAGTCACAGAAAAACTTACATCAGACCACCAGGGGAACGCTAGAGAACTTCACTGACTTCCTGCATGAAATTAATTCCCACATGGGGAAAGAACCAGACTGCAACATATTAAGTGAGCAGCGGGCATGTTAATTCAGTATAAAACATTAACTGAGAAGCTGCATGTACCATGTCAGAGTTTTAAATTTCAGTCACATTTTATGCCAGGGATAAACTTACCAAGCACACTTGGAGGATAAACCACCAAAGAACATGTAGAAACAATTGGGGTGCACAATACATCAGTACAATATCAGTTTTCTGTGGATATTAGAGATTTTTGTTTACTATATCGGTATGGTTTGAGATTTTATATTTTCTCAATTTTTAAATTTAGATTATCGTTGCTGTAATGCTCACTTAAAATATAATCTTCAACACTAATAATTTAATAATTAATTTTATTATAATTTAAAAAATTATACAATTACGTGCTGTCCTGTTAGTAACACTAGGTAATTTTAGCAATTATTTAAATTATAAATGAATTAAAAAAATTATTTAATAATTTATTACCACTGTTAATGTCAAAATTAATACCCATTTTTCATAAAATATTGTGATGCCTAAATGTAATTTGTAGCATTCACTTATAGCATTAGTGTTTTATTTTGAAATTATTTAGCCAAAAGAACTTAGGTAAAGAATTGTGATATTAACCACAGCATCAAAATAATTATTGTCTTATTGATGTTGGTGATGCTTATATGATGCTGATGATTTTTAATACTGGTACACCCTTAAGAAGAATTTTAGAACAATGAGCCACTTGGTTTTTTCAACTGACACAGCCACTTCTGGTGACAAAAAAATTATTATAATAAGTATTTTGTGGGTGCATAATGCTTCTACCTCAATTTTCCTATAATCTTTGAGCAAAACAAGGTGGTGCACCATGATATAGTAATGGTATCAGACATTAATGAATTGGCTGATGCTTTTATCCAAAAAGACTTATATTGCATTCAAGCTTTGCATTTCCTAAAAATCAAACCCATTACCTTGGTTGTGGCCAGCACCATGCCTTACTGTTTCAGAAAGGCTACATGTAAAACAAGGTACATATAAAGTGGGCACACATTTTAGGACACCTTTGGAAATTACTGACCTGACTGGCCGGGTGGAGGAACACCAGATGCCACTCTTGGGAGGTACATTAGCACTGTGAGCACTGCTGCTTTAGCCCCAGAACAGGGTTCCACGGCAACTGGCTTGGGCGGTCCCTGTGAAGAGATCAGAGGAGAGGAAATGTGTCATCTATAACAAGCCTCCTCCTGAACACATCACCATCAGTCACAAATGTCACAGTACTCAGTGTGAGCTGACATTGTAGGATGTCTCTCGCATGTCGACAGAAAAGGAGAATCCACATCATGATAATCTCAGTAACAAATCATCTCCCTGAAACTCAAAGACTTCACAAAGTGCAAGCCACTTTCAAAGTTCACATCATGCACAGGCGGAGAAAATGTGACATTTCAGGTTGTCGACTACCAACTCGGGTCGTGTTGTAGCACCAGCTCTTCAGTGGGAGCTGCCCTGGATAGAAGTATGCATCAGCGGGTCTCTGATGCAACGCAGTGGAATGAGGAGGAAGGAAGCAATTGTGATCTTAAAATGCCATCTTTTATCTCACATTACAGATTATTCAGTGCTGGTCCACTCACATATATATGAATGCTTTTCTAAAAGGAGTTGTCAATGGCTTTGTGTGTTTTAATGACAAAGAGAGTCATAAATGTCCTTGCCAATGAATAAAGCACACGTGTGATGTTGTGTGTGTGGGATATTGTCTTTAAGATTCCCTCAGCTCATTAATACACTCTCATCTCTGGCCCTCCACACACACTCTGACTCTATAGAGTGGCTTTATTCACCATTAAAAGAGAGTGCCTCTTCAAGAGCTCTTCCGAGAGCATGCTGCAAGATCATAGACTTTGGCAGCCAATGGCTCTCCACAAAATGAAGCTTTAATATTTTACCTCAGTTGCCAAAATGTGTAAAAAAGAAAAAAAGACACAAAAAGGGAACAGATGCCAACTATTATTTTCTGCCAAGAATGGTCCTAATCGAGTCTATGAATTTAGCGCCAGCCGTCAAACCAACAAAGTTACCCTAAGGTACATTTCCCTAAAGCAGGAATGTTTAATACAAATCTGCCGTTTTTGGGGTTTTTTTTTGGGGGGGGGGGGGGGGGGGGGGGTTTTTTTTTTTTTTTTTTTATTTTTTTTTTTGTTTTTTTTTGGGTGGGGGGGGGTTGTTTGTTTTTTTTGTTTAGGTTTTTTTGGTTTGTTTTTGTGTTTTGTTTTTTTGGGGTTTTTTTTGTTTGGTTTTTGTTTGTGGTGGGGGGGGGGGGGTTTTTTTTTTTTTTTTTTTTTTTGGGGGGGGGGGGGGGGTTTGGGGGGTGGGGGGGGGGGGGGGGTTGGTGTGGGGGTGGGGGGGGGGGGGGGGGTTGGGGGGGGGGGAAAGGGGGGGGGGGGGGGGGGGGGGGGGGGGCTTTCCCCTCTATATAATTATGGCAATTATTGAAGCACACAGAAGATATTTAATTGAGCTCTCTGTGGATTTGGACTGATATGCAGATCATTAAAATGTTTTTTTGTGTGTGTGTTTTTGTCCTATTGCCAATCGAATCACACAACCAAACAGACCGTCAAAATCTGCCTATATCCATTTTTCAGTTTAAATTAAGAATACTTTTATTAAGGCACAAGTCAGGAGATGGATACAAAAACATTTCAATGGCTTTATCACTGCCTAGAAGCACAGTGAAGTCTATTATTAAAAAGTGTATTTGGTACAACACAGACCCTCCCTGGATCACAACGTCGCTCCAAACAGGATGAAAGAGCCAGGAGGAAACTGGTCAGAGAGGTGACCAAGAGGCCTAAAGCACCTCTGAAGCAGTTGCAGGAATTTATGACAAAGAGTGGTCATTGTGTGCATGTGACAACAATATCACAAATTCTCCACAAATGTGGCTTGTACAGGAGGGTTGCAAGAAAAAAGTCACTCCTCAAGAAAGGCCACTTGCTGTCACGACTGAGCTTTGCCAAAGCACACCTTTGGCGCTTTTCCACTGCATGGTACGGCACGGTACGGCTCGGTACGGTTCATTTTTGGGGGGTTTTCCACTGGGTACAGTATCTGGTACTTTTTTCAGTACCACCTCGATTGAGGTTCCAAGTGAACCGGACCGTTACAAAAACGTGATGTGTAAACTCTGCTGATCACTGATTGGCCGGAGAGAATCGTCACTACCTGCGTCACTGAACTTGCGACACAAACACAACAGAACCGCTAGATTTAAATCAGCACAGCCAGCGAAGGATCGAACGCAACTGTTTTGAATTCAAGAGGTCAGAACTGTCCGTCTTGACTGCGCTTATTTCACTCCTCCCCTCACTGCAGCCTCCTACTCTCGCCTTCATTTCAGACGAGGCAAGGCGCATCTCAAACAAACCTAGTTTTTCAGGAGTCGCGGCAGTAGAGGCGGCGCAATTATAACGACATGTGAATAATTCCGCCCACTCTAAAGCGATACTAAACTGCAGTGGAAACGCAAACTGAGCCGTGCCGTGCCGAGTCGTACCACGCAGTGGAAAAGCACCACTTGAAGATTCTGAGGCAGAGGAGACTAAAATTTAATTATTTGGCCTCAACACCAAACGATATGTCTGGCAGAAATCCAATACAGCTCATCATTCAAATAACAGCATTGCTACAGTAAAGCATGGAGGTGGTAATATCCTGTTATGGGGGTGTTTCTCTGCAGCGGGGACTGAAGCATTTGTCAGGACAGAAGGAAAAATAAATGGGGCAAAATACCATCAAATTCTTGAGGAAAATCTGCTGCCTTCTGCCAGAAAGTTGTCAATGGGAGGAAGGTTTACCTTCCAACATGACAATGACCCAAAGCACACAGCAAAAAAGTGGGGAACAAATGCACAAATATATACAGTAATGACTATACAAATGCATAGCCTTTCTGGAGAGGCGAAATTTTGCCTAATAAAATCATAGAGAATGTGTTCAGTTCTAAAACGAAAGAATGCCCAAGCCTATCGCTTTCTCTCATTTTGTGAGAGAACTCATGGAATGTGAAGGCATAGGCGTGGAGGGGCTTGTGAAAGGTCAAATTAAGCTTGCGCTGACAGTGATGTCCATCAAGCCCAGTGGACAGAGGCTGTTATCAGAGCAATATCTGTCTCTTTGAGAGGAAAAGAGGCCACTTGTGCTGCACTTAAAAAGTTCAAAGCCATTGTTTCTGAGTGACAGGGGTGGCAGGGGCGTCTAGCTTCCCTTCTAGCTCCTTGATTCCTCCGTGTGCAGAATATCATTGTTTTTCCTCTTGATTGTCTCTCTCTCCTTCACACTGCATGTTGTTTCTTTATCAGAATCAGTCTGTAGAGATATATCCTTCCCTTGCTAAAGGCCTACTTAGATCTTAAGGACAAGGTTAAGTTTACACCATGGAGAAAAAATTTAACCATAGGGATGGATGTCGATACAATAATTTGCTCTGCTAGCCAGACAATAGGGGTCTAGTCTCTAATCCACCACAGAGCACCATATTTATCATAAGTGATAGACAGAACAAACCACAATGGTTTGACAGTGGCCTCAAGACTCTTCACTCTGACCGTCATACACAAATGCATCTTCTTGCTTTTGAATGATAGAGAAAACCTCATTATTTCTGGCAAAACACACCAATTACAGTAAGCGATTCATGCTAAATATAAGACTTAATTACTTATCTCCATTTTCAACCCTACACTTGCATACCCATTTCTGGCCAGTGCTATTGTCTGAGCTTGGTAGTTAAAGATCTATTTAAATTTCACACCCAAACATGCATGCAATAGACCTTACACTTGAAAGTACTTTTAATGACAGGGGAAAAAATCATGTTCAAAGCTTTGAAACATTTGACTCATTTTAATGTTTGTTCTGTGAGTGTACTGTACATGTAGGGTATGTCTTTTAATATGTTTTCTATAGTATATATGTCTTTTATATATAAAAATTCCCCAGAGGAAAAAAAATGCCAAACATTAAATATTGCTTAATAAATTATTATTATTTTATATAAAATATAATATATTATAAATGAATAAATACATCCCCAATGTTAAAAACTACTCCTTTGTACGGCTGGACCACCCAACACCCAATATATATTTTGTTATCTAGATTCCACAAATACCTTTAACAGCCGTGAGTGGCAGGAAACAGGGCCCACCTGATTTCCATGGGTAACCCTGACACCCGATACATTTTACGACCTCCTGGAATTTAGGTGAAGATCGCTTCCTTGCCCATAAGGAAAATACACAAGGAATGGACTTTTCTACTAATTAATTCATAGAAAACCTTTCTTTGAATGAACAGTGTATCCTTCAGTTCATTGTGTATATTATTGTCATCGTGTATTTTGTCTTTGATATTTTTAGACTATTTTAGTATGCTTGTGAGTGAACCCATTCCTGATCATCCCTTTTCACTATATGTAATCTTACCTTTTTTAGTATCTATGAATTTGCCTTCTTACGATCGAAACAAGCGTGTATATTATATATTGGTACATAGTCAATATATATTAGGGCCCTGAGAATCGTTAATAGTTTCGATTTAAGTCCATTTGCAAATTACCAGGCTTAGAGACAAAGGGTCGTAAACCCTCCAGCATTTGCCACCTCCCGCTAGGAAATTTCCATCCCTCTCATTGGACAAGCCCATCTTGAAAAGCGGAGATCTTCTCCGACCTTAAAGGCCCCGCTCCAGGGACCCGCCCCAGTACGGTGTTTCGGTCAGATGCTAGATGAAGATGTGGAGAAAACCGTTCAGGATACCAAAGCTTTTGGTGCCAGGCCACTTTCGGCTTGTACTTTTCCATCACCAAAGATTATCTGACTCAAAACTGGTTCTTTTTCATCCACTAATTTCAGCAAGATCTTGGGCCTTAAGATTGCATCAGGAACTCTTTCAGACAGTCGAGACTCGCAAGTATCAAACTTAGTCGTTTTAATTGATGTATTAAGTATCAGTTACACTTTTTTTTCAAAGGTGTGTTTGAATTAAGAATCTGACGTTTCCCTCAGGTGTTGATCTGCTGAATATGCAAATGGTTCCATAAATGTCATTCCTTATGTTTCTTTCTGTACTGAGTTAAACTTTAACCCTTTCCAATACCAACTGTATGCATGTGTGTGTGTGTTTGTGTGTTTATGTAGTATGTTAGACCATTTTGTGTGTGTGTATGTGTGTGTTAGACCAGTTTATGTTGTATGTTAGACTAGTTTAAGTGTTTGTGGTTAATAAAACCTTACTTGTATCACACTTGACGTGTTCATTGTTTGCTCATAACCGGAGTCACTAATCATGCAGATTTACGCTACAAGCTTTTGTAGAATTGTACAGTAAGAAAGTTATTTCCCTTAACCAGGAAATTAACGTTCTTAGAATTGACAAGACAGTTGACCCTGAGAGGTCCGCTAAATATCTACAGCAGATCTAAATATTCATAATTAATTATAAATAGTTATGGTTAATTATTCATATTTCCTGTTGTGAGCTAAATTCGCTACACCTTTATACAAAAAAGGGAATCCATCAAAGAAGAGTCCTATTTATAGAACTCCTATAAAACATCCATCACAAAATACTTCACACAAAAGAACCTGGGACATGAAAAAAAACGAACGGGTCTCCAAACAAATTAGTCTGCTATGAGTTTGTGGGGACCATGTATTCAATGTATAAACCGTATAAACCACCTAACAAGATCTTCATTCCACCCAACAACTCCAAACTATCAGACAAATCCATTTTCATGCAATTATGGTTTCGGATTCAGTGATATTCGTCTCATTCACATTAGCCTTGCACCATACAGATTAGAGTAATCCAATTGCAGGCCATTTAGAGAGCATTGCTATGACACAGCTAATGAATAACAATACCGTTTAGAGTCCTACTAACAAGCTAAGCTAAGGTTTGTTTGAAAAACGAGATTACAGAGGAATACATTACAGCACACATGCTGCAAAAATGCACTGGAAAAGGTCATTTTAAAAGGTTTTCATAAATTCATAATTGCAATACAGACATGAATGCTACTTTAAATCTTAGGGCATTTTGAGAAGAGCTGTGCTTTTATTTTTATGAGTGAATGGACTTTCCCTTTTAGTCACTATTCTATAGACTATGTGCAAGGCTGTGGTATTATAAATACTGTATATACAAAAGCTAAAAAATTTGGGGTCACTAAGATTGTAGAAGAACATACTATAGAAAAATACTACACAAAAAATACTATAGAAATGTTTATTCAAAAGTCAAGGACACAATAAATTGATAAAAAAAAATTGACAGTAAAGGCATTTATAATGTTGATTTCAAATGCTGATTATTAAAGTAGTCTATTCATCAAAAAAATCCTAAAAATAAAGTATCATGGTTTTCACAAAAATATTAAGCAGCACAACTGTAATAAGTAATGCTTCTTGAGCACCAAATCAGCTTATTAGAATGATTTCTGAAAGGATCATGTGACACTGAAGACTGGAGTAATGCCTGCTTAAATTTCAGCTTTGCTATCACAGGAATAAATGACATTTTACAACACATTAAAATAGAAAGCAGTTATTTTAAGCTGCAATAATATTTCACATTACTGTTTCTACTGTATTTTTGATCAAATAAATGCAGCCTTGGTGGTGATGAGAGAGAGAGAGAGAGAGAAACACACCCCCAAACTTTTGAACAGTAGTTTATACACCGGGAAAGTCGTCAGACCAACTAAATAGTTATGGTGTGTTTTGCACAGGCAAGCATCACATTTTCTTAAGAAAAAAAGCAAAAAATCTTTCAGCTTTCGCCCAAGATTATCCACATCAAATAGCTCTGCTCATGAATAAACTGTAAAAGTAAACTCTAAAACTTAATTTTACAAAAACACTCACCTTTGAACATGAAAATGAGGGACAAATCCAGAAAACTGAATGCTCATGAAAAACTTGCATGTTTTGACTTGGGAGAAAACAAGAAAGGCTATAAAAAGACATGAACTAGCCAGAAAACAGATGTCTCTCGTACAGCCCTGCTGGTTCACAACTAAATGAGGGCCAACTCCATCCCACTCTCCTGCATTGACTAACCTGATGAAAACAGCTCAGCACCACTGAGCCACATGCAAATTAGACACTGAGACAAACAGGCTGATCAGAGACACTTTATGGGCCATGTCTTCATGACTTGCTAACGTGTCTGATGCCTGTAAATATTTCATTCACTGATTTTCCACCTTGTATCTCTCAATGTGGCCGACTGGTGAATATCTAGTATTCTTATGACCGCATTCTATCCCTTGTTTAATTTTTTTGGTGTCTTTATTCCATCTAACTCTAATTTCCTCTCTTCTGTTCTTCTCTTCACAGATTTAGAAATATGTATCGCGATATCTACTGCCGAAGATGCAGCCGATAAGCTGCTGCTGCTGTGAGTATTAAGCAGCAGAGAATGAAAATGGAAATGCAAACAAGGTCATAAAGCAACAGGACAGTCCTATTCATCTATATGTTTCTCCAGCTTTTAATGGCAGGCGGAGCATCTCATTTGCATGGCTAATAGCAGCATTTGCAGTGACAGGGAGCATACAGCGCTGGTCTGTAGATAAGAGTACACTATTGAGCACTCTAAAACACAAGAATGGCTACGTACACAGTATAATTTAAACAGCCCTCTCTTTGTTGCCTGGTGACAGCCTCCATCCATCATACTCTAAAACTGTTAACGGGCCCATATGTTGTGCGCTGGCCGTGGTGGCAGAGCAGCATCTGTGTCATCTGCACCATTTTAAATGGGCCAGCCTCACATTGGCTTCATAATGCACTCCTGCTGACCTCGATGTACAACAATTTTTTCTCCAGTCCAGTCGAGCTCAACACAAACCAGATCAGTCTGGCCTAATCATGACCTGTGGCAGATGCAAACTGACCATGTAGAGATTACAGAAGCAGCATTTCCTGTCATTATACTGCAAAAATCATGCGGGGCAGTGAGCAGGCAGGTTCAATCTTGTCTATGTTATGTCTGGGGTGTAACAGTATACATATTTGTATTGAAAAAAAATTTTCAATACAAAGGATACAGTTGTTGTTGGAAAATGGCACAATCCAATTTATATTAAGCACTTCAAACAAATTCATAAGCATATAGTTTAAAGAGGCTTGCCCTCCTCACTGTAAAAAGTAATCACTGAATCTACTTAAGAAAAGCGAGTAAACATAACTGATTTTTACAAATTTGTTGAATTTACTTAATTACACTGTGTTATGTGAACTTTCAGGTGGATGCAATAGTTAAACTAAACAACTTTAGTAAACAGTATTTAAGAGCATCTAGTTTGTTGGATTAAATCCCACTATGTGCCATAATAACTCTAGACCAGTAGGTGGCGGAAGTGCACCAATAGGTGGCGGAAGGTTGGTTTAAACAAAACATCACCAGAAGAAGACAACGAACTGAACTTCAGAGTCAGATCGTGTTTGAAATGTGGCCGCAAGATTAGGTACGTTTTTGGTGATCTACTTATAAAGTATATTGTCACAGTGTGTGCTATCGTTTTTTGGAGGAACATAAATGCAGATTTTTTTTTTTTTTTTTTTAGTAGTTTTTTACTTACGAGATGTACTGTAACCATCAGTTAGCGTACTAGCTAGCCAGTGGCTTACAAGCTAGATTACAAGCATGGATCTTCCTCTTTACTGCTAGTTATAACATGAAAAAAAAAAGTGAGTAAGCATAATAAAGTATGTTGAGCAATACAGTACAACTTAATGAAATTTATCATGTCTTATGCAATCCGTTTTTCAGTATTTAATGTTTGAACAAATGTCATGAAAACAAGTTATCATCACAACCACTGTTTAAATGTTTATATTTCAGAAAATTCTTTTTCAATGCCCAGCACTAATTGTAACCATTTTCTTGTCATATTTTATGTGCTCTTTTTTGGGGACTTAAACTCATGCAGTGGAAGTGGAAGTTCTACTTGTTTATTGAGTGAAAAGAGAGCTCAACTGTTGAAAAACTTATTAAAATATGGAAGTTATGGAATATGAAAATAATCCAATTCCATGTTTCCACATAGTATGTGCTTATTCACATGGGTGTGCTTAATGAAAAATCATACTTTACAGTTTTGTGAAACCCTGCACAGAATAAGTAGATATTCATTATATTTTATGCTGAGTGCTTGTGCTTTGAGTGATATTAAATATTTTTTTTTAATAATTGTAGAGACATCTGACATCAGTGGGCTATGAACAGCAGTTCTCCATGGCCTTCCATTCTTCCTTGAAAAGGACCTTACTGATTTTTCAAGACATGTTTTGTAAGTAGTTTTGTTTGTTATATTCTGGTTATTTAGTGTAATGCAGACAATTCTTGAGACCTGGCAAGAAAAAAATCAGGACACAGAAACAATATAAAATAGAAAGGAATAAAGAAAGTGAAAAAAAAACTTCTAAGGACAAAAGGAAAGGGAATGTATAATAAAAAAACGAGTGGAAAGAAGAGCAAAAAATCACTTAAATGGTTAAGTTCACCTCAAAAATGAAAATCTTTCACTAAATTACTCACACCTGGCATGTCGGGGGGTCCAAGACCTTTGTTCATTTTTCCGTGAACACAATTTAAGATATTCTGCATGAAATCCAAGCGGCTTTCTTGGTGGGGGGGTCCCTGCATAGACGCAACACAACATACCACGTTCAGACCCATAAAGAAGAAAGTACATCGTTCACCGAGAAAATACCACGACCATGCGTGGTTGATTCGTTGGCTGACACAGGATCCGCGTTCTGACGGAGAACCCATGCACTTGTGCCTGTTTACAGCATCTCAATTTCACAAACAAGATCTCTTCATTTGGTGTCCTAAGATGGGGGGAGTGAATGTGGGGCGGTGTCGGAGGTGTGAAACGACGATGAAGAGAGGGTGAGGGCTGTAATGACGGAGAAATTTTCATTTTTTGGGTGACCCTTTTTAAATTACGAGTCAGAAAAATAATAGGAATTTGTTTGCAAATGTTTAACCTGAATATGTACTCTTAAAATGTAATTACTTATTTTTGTCATATTGTGCTCCTGTTTCTAGGACTATGAAGAAGAAGAGATGTCAGTCGGCCTATATTGACCATGATCCCTGAGCTGAGGACTCTTGAGCTATACCTAACGCACTGCATTTAATGCCATGTCTACTGCAATAATTTTGGAAGGTACAATTGTATTGGATGATCTGGAAAATCCTCCCCAAGATATGCCTGCTCTTTGGACTTGGATTTATGCTATGAAATTATAGTATCCTCCAGTACTGAAGGACACCTTTGATTTCATTCAGTGGCTGAACCTAGAATGCAATCTCTGAAAAATCTTCTGATGTAGAAAGATGTCATTGTGGCGTGATGGAGCATTTTTCAGTGTAATTGTTCGTGATTGATCATTATTGATTTAGAAAAAGGTAATTCTAGAAAATGGTAAATCTAAATTTACAAGGTGTCATAAAAGGGATGTTGATGTTTGTTTGTTTTTCTATTTATTTCCTGAGTGCAGTATGTGCAATTTTTCTTACAGTGTTAAATTGTTGATTTGATAGCATGCCTAAAAAGTAATGACTTGAAGTAACATTGTTTTAAACAAATAAATGCCCTATTGTTGTGCTAACAATCTGTTTTCTGTCTTTGTATTAACAACTTCAAGTTTTGAGTACAGCTTACTTGAGAAATTTAAGGCAATCAGTTTCCACACATTTGTCTAGTAATGTGAACAAAGCAGACTTGTTAAGAGAACTGTTTTGTTTGAGTTCTGTGCACGAAGCTTAACTTAAATCTCTAAGTTGGCTGAACTTGTCAAATTGAGTTAGCAACACTCAAGTTTTCTGGTAACCTATACATATACACAAGTTACCTATACAAAGTTACAGTAAGTTTTATTAACTCAAAAATGATAAACTAATTTGCTTGAGAAATTTGAGGCAATCAGTTTCCACAGGTTTTCCAAGTAAGTTCAACTCATTACTTTTTACAGTGCTGTCAGATGCATGTCAGATGCAGAGCCATAGCGCACACACCGATCTGTCAATTTTGTGTACTGTTACGCCACTAGGTATGTCCCAATCCCATTTCCTTCTTGTCTATTCATCATCTCCTCACTTTTGCTATAAATGATCTTGCAAAAGATTTAAATTCTATCAATATTCAAAATTCTATCAATATTCACTCACCCCTCTGTCATTACAAACCTGTATGACTTACTTTCTTTTCTTCTGTAGAAAACAAAATGAAGAATATTTCTATATAAAGTCAATGGTGTCCAAACCAACACGGGCTTTTATTATTATATATGTATTATATACATTATTATACAATGAATTCTTGGGTAAACTATCACGTTAAGGCTTTTTGATATCTGAGGCTTAGTGGTTAGCACATGCAACGGGCCTATAAACTTCACAGCTACTGCATTGAAATGGCTCAAACAAGCCTTGGTTGAAACTAATATTAACATCCGTCTTGGGTGAGCTAATCTGCGATAACCACAGACAGAATTTGAGCTACAGGTACATATTACTGTGCTGAACCGTCTGGATTGTCCTCTTTTTTTTATTAGCAGGTTATGCTAAACAATTCAACAGCACCAGATGCTGTCTCATTAACCTTTATGGAACTGAATTGCTCTCATTTCCCTCCTTTCACCTTCAGCTGCTGCCAGATCCCAGCAAAGTGGGGCCAACATCTGGATCTGCCTCAACAGACTCCAAGAAGTGTCAATGTTGATCACCGAGCACATGATGAATGATGGGGAAGAACAACATGAGGGGACACATATGCAATAAGACTAAAACTTGGTCTATGCTCAACGATTTCATACCAAGATGCCTCCAAAAGCTAAAAGTAATAAACAGAAACAATTGCTCAGTAGAGAGGCGTGTAGAAGAAAAGCTCAAAAAGCCACTGTGGACAAAATTGCACTGGTCGAAATTAAACCTCTGAGGTTAAGAAGTGAACAGCAGGAATCCGGTCTCAAAAGGTCTCTCTGTTTCCACTGCAAAGATGACAGAATTTAAAAAGTGATGAAACGCAACACAATACTGTATCATCTGAAGCCAAAATGTTGATTATCAAAACAACTTCTGTTAGCAAAAACTTCAATTCTCAACAGCACTCTTGTGCATGCAGTTTTACAGAACTTAAGTGGCTCTTCTCACGAGGCTGATGTCCCCATAAATGAGAGCCGTGTGCTCGTAAGAGTAAAGCTAAAGTTTGTTTGAAAAGATCCATGTTGAACAGCGTTCAGCTGGAGGATCGACGAGTATGTTGTTTTCTGCTCTCTTCATTTGTGGTGTGTCCTCCAACAGCCCATAATGCTCACTGAGCACCACTCCACTCTACACTAATGGATTCTGGAGAGGCACATCAAGTGCTGCTGGACGTGTGTTTTGAACGTCTCTGCTGAGCGGCAGGTACATCTGCTCTCACAGGTCTGTGTTTGTGTCTGTTGTGTAACAACCATGAATCGCGATGCACTTAAATTAGAGCTGTCAAACTGCAAACGGTTTCTGCCTGGTATTGCTCATCATTTACACTGGAAACCTCATTAAAGGGATAGTTCACCCAAAAATGAAAATTCTGTCATTTACTCACCCTCATGTCATTCCAAACCTGTATGAGTTGCTTTCTTATGTTGAACACAAAAGAAGATATTTTGAAGATTGCTGGTAATCAAACAGTTGGTGGTTGCCATTGACTTTTTTTTCCTACTATGGAAGTCAATGGCAACCACCAACTGTTTGATTACCATCTTCTTCTTATCTTCTTTTATGTTCAACATAAGAAAGCAACTCATACAGGTTTGGAATGACATGAGGGTGATTAAATGATGACAGAATTTTTGGGTGAACTATCCTTTTAAGTTAATTATAAAGGTTAAGTATATTATATATACATACATACATACATACATATATACATCCATATATATATACATATATGCATACATACATACATACATACAGGCATACAGTGAAAACATGCCTAGATTATTTTTAATATGATTTTTTTTATTTTACATGAACGATGATTACTTGCTTTAATTTTTAAATCTACATAGAAATAATAGCTGATTGGAAAAACTGTAGTTTCACATGAGGGGAAAAAGGTCATTTCAGAGCCATAAATACTGGTGTATATAATGTATATGGTGTATACTAGTGTATTTCCACAGAGAATAACATTTTCTTGAAAAATATTTTCTTGTGTCTCGAAAAATCATTTTCTAAATATAGTGAATATTTGATACTGTATATTGACTAACCTTTCATTGAATAATGTTAGCCAAGTAAAATCTAACTGGTTCAAAGTTCAAAGGCCAAACTAACCTCGATTCCACCCTGAAGCAGTTCTACTTGAGTGCCGCCCAAATCCAGTGTCACCGCGACAGAGGCAAAAGGGCGACTGGCCATCTGCTGCCTTTCCCTCATCAGTTGCTGTAGCAGTAAGAGTAAGAAATGAAAGAAAGAGGGGAAAAAAATATGATATATTAGCAAATATCTGTACATAAACTTTATGATTTCAAGCAACTCTAAGATGTCAGTTTTCTGTCAAAATCTCAGATGTAAGATTACAAGTGGTGACTGACGGCATAAATGACATGAATCACAGAAAGATCAGTGACTGATATTTATTGCAAACAGAGAAACCAAAAAGCTCCCTGAGACGCACACTGTGAGGCAGTATGCAGGGATGCTGATGTGTTTGAGATAAAGGAAAAAGATTATGAAAAGAAAAGAGGAGAACATGCAAAACAGAATAAAGCGTAGAATGATAGAAAGAGACAGAAAGTGAAAGAGAGAGGCCATTGACAGCACTTTGGCTGTTTTCCAGCACAGACAGAAACAGGTGGTTGAATAATTCATTTGTTCCATATAAAAAAGTTTGGAGGACCTGGCTAATCAAATGTCTGCGAAGATTGGAAGGAAATTTCTCTTGCCACAACATGCATGACAAGCAATTATTTTGCCATTGATTGCGTGAGCATCAGTATTCCAGTGGAGGAGTTTAATTAATGATGCATTCCCTGTAATTTCTCCACTCCACTGACTGGCTGGTTGCCCTAAAAGCAGAATTCACAACATTCATACAAAATCCCATCCATAACCGATGGCACACTGCTTATTTTGCCTCTATGATAGACACAGTTTATCTATCATGTGCACATGGTGCACAACTTTCCTTGCTTGTGCTTACAGGAGGAGATGAGACGGCCCAGGTCAGAAGTACTTCTGAAGGTCAAATCAATATATTTATCAATACCAACTTCTCATCTGTAATCAGACTGTGTAGATGTCAGTGAATGAAAGAGAGTTAGCATTCATGAGCATTTGCAGGTGTGACATGGGTAGAAAAGATCAATACAGTGCAATATAGAGCATTCGATCACACGGGACTATGCTGGTTTCTTCCATATAAGAGAACTCCACAAGGAACAATTAAAATACTTTTTCAGTGAAACATTCAATAGGCATCTTAATAAGATCTCAAAGCCTTGCTTAAATGTCTCGTTTCATTTCATTACCAACAATAGCATCAAACAATAATGAACAACACTTCATCAGGTAGGGAGAAAACGAAAACTTTCTGCCCTGGAGACAAACTTTGAAAGATGTTGTACTTAAAAGAACACTCCAAATCAGCTTCTCTCACTTCAGAGCGATGGAGAAGTCGCAGGTGATTCCACTATCATTTCTGGATAATCAATAGTAAAAACACACACAAAACATGGAGTGGTCTTCACCAACAGTCGATCGATATCTAAATGCGGGCTGATTGGGGTACCAAGGACAAGGCTGATTGCTATTGGATTTGTGACGAACAAAAGCGTGCTGTGTTAAACTCTAATTGTTTCACATAACAAAAGACAACTGCTGAGGTACTGTCACTTGCCTGGTTTCACAGCAATTCTGTACCATGTTCACATCCTGATAAACACACTAGTGTCCACACACACACTCATGAATGGGGATTTCATATAAGCAAATTGTAAACCAAAAACTTTACTTTACTGCTCTGCACAAAATCACATCCTTTCAGGCAGTTTGACGTTTAATAATAAGACATAAATAAGAATTTATAACAAAAGAAAGAAATTGAATTGCCACTAGTGACGGATGAAAAAAATAAGAAATTAATAGTTTTATTCAACAAGGACGCAATAAATGTATTTAAAAGTCTTTAAAATAAATTCTGTTTTTTTTCTGACCATTCTATTCAAAGAATCCTGAAAAATGTACAATACAACTGATACTAAGATACTCATTCTTAAACAATCAAATCAAACATGTAGAATGATTTTCTTCACTTTCAAAATTCAGCTTTGGGGATCACAGGAATAAATTACATTTTAAAACATTAAAATAGAAAAATATTATTTTAAATTGTAAAACAGTATTTCTCAATATTACTGTTTCAATGTATTTTTAAACAAATAAATGCAGCCTTAGAGAGCATTAGAGATGTTTTACAAAAACAAACAAAAGGCTTACAGATCAGGGAAACAGGTCAATAATTTAGCTCAAAGGGAATCATTTAAGATTTTAAAGGGAACTCCACCATTAATATGTAAGGGAATTTGGACAGAATCACTGTTTTTAAAAAAAAAAAAACGGCGTATCACTTAGACGGCCAGCGATTCAGTGAACGAGCCGTATGACATCAATTCTGCAATGGTTATTTATATCCAAAATATAGTGAAAACTCTATTAATTAGCACATGTAACAAGATGCAGTTTAAGACATTAACTTGTGAGCAAAAAACACAAGATACTTCTCTTTTCCATATAAATAAGGCTTTATTGAATAAATCTAAGACATATAAACTAATCTAACACATGAACACACGCATTCACACAAGTTTTCAGAAAGAGAGAGAGAGGAAATAATTAGTTTAAGAGAATGAAAATGTGGAATCCCAAGTTTACAGTAATATGTGCAATTGCATAGATCTGAATAACCATCAATCACTTAATTAACCCTCTCACTGAGTTCCTCAATGAGGTTAAAATTTAGATTAACTGCACCAGTTCAGTTTTTAGAATCTGGAGGTACTTGCTTTCTGTGTTGCGGGGTTCCCTTTCTTGTCTGGTTGCTGAAAGGGGTTTTCCGCTTTTCTGATTGGCTGGAGGTTCAGTCTTGGGAAGCCAGTGATTGGGCGTTGGCTGGCGACGCGGAGCTGTGGTCTGCAGTTGAAGGGTAGACAGCACTCTTCTGGAAGATGCGGCGTTCGGCTTAACTCAGAACACGAAACTCTCAACGGAAAATAAAACAAACTAAAGAAATAGAAATAGATGTAAAGTTTGATGAGACCAGGTGGCGTTTCTCCTTATGGTTTTGGAGGAGCTGGCGTGTAAGGCAGAGCACGCTCAAACTAAAGAAGCATGACTAGGAGTGAAAAGCTAAAAGCCGCATGGCTAAAAGCTAGACACAAAAAGTCAGACCCGCAAAAAGGCAAAAGGCAAAAGACAAAAAAAGCTAAGTTTGATGGTGTTTCTAGTATTTAAACCAGGCTGTTTAACACACCCAAATGGTGTTTCGACCAATTGTAGCTCGGGGTGTTGCAATGTTTCTCCTTCCCATTCATAAATCAACTGTTATCTCATCATTCACATGACCTGCTTTTTTCCCGCTCTGGTAGAGTATACACTTTGGACATGATTTCTTATAATAAGAATAAGATACATTTGACAACGAAGTGATTAGAATAAACGTTTCAAGCATGAAAATTCAAACTCACACATACCAATCATGAATACGAACCATTAAGCTATTCAATATTTATTAAAAATACATACACAATAAATGATTAAAACATGATGGTTAAACATGTGGGTTACATACATAATATGGAGTGATTATAGCTATTATTAGCTGGTCACCAGTCCTTTTAATGTCATTTAGGTGCATGGAAAGGCAGTTTCCGTGCCATTCTGTGAATTTAAGGATACGTTCTGTGAAGACCAGAGAGAGATTAAAATGTCTGTAAGGAATTTTTGTCTGTCTGTTCTTGTCGTGAAGTGGGTGAAGTCAATTTACGAGGAGCTTGTGACTGTAGTTACTATCGTGTGATAGTCATGCGGTCATCTCTTTTGACCATTATTCTTGATAACTTGCCCCAAAATTTTACAATCTCCTTGGACTTGTCAATGTGTTCTTTTGTGTTAATGTTGAAAACTGTTCTGTGACAGGGTCTTAGGTTTAGGCTTGCTTCAGAGAGGCTGGGGTCTGATTTATGACATCCTGTTGTATTGGGCCTCTGTGGAATTTTTGTGAAAAAAGAAAAAAAAACCCCTATCACCTCGTGCCTCAACTCGGTTTTGACCAAATCTTAGATTGTCTGATTCGGTCTGATATCCTACACAGACTTACTGAAAGGTAGTGTAATGGAATTATATGGAATTATATATATATTACTATATGGAATTACCAGCAGTGTTTCCAGCAATGATTTACAATAAACAACACAACTGATTCACCTGAATCACAAACAAATTTGTTAAGAGCTTAATTTTTTAATTAAAAATATTCCTTAATAATTGGAAACAAAGCAACTTTTTTATTCAAACCAGCAGGAACATGGTAAATGGTTATCTTAAAGAGAAAAAAGAAAAAGTTTGTAACTTAAAAATACCCAGTGGTAAATAGCAGTACTTCACTTTATATATACAGTAATTCACTAAGAAAGAACATGTAAAACGGGAACACTAGTGCATGCCTTTAAGTGCCTTGATTATAGCACTCAAAAGTGACTGATGGATGCAGGCAAACTAAGAAGCTTTGCACTCAATGAACTGAAGTGAACAGTCAATTCCTATGAACACGCTGTGTACTACTAGTCTTCTGCAAGTTTTCCACATGCTAACTAATCTTTTAACAATGGTAACATGTACCATTACAGAGTTTAATGGATCACTGAATGCTTTCAAGATTATGAATCTTCAACCACTGCAACAGATCTTCAAAACTCATTCAGATAAATGAACAAGAAAGACTTCAGCTTCAGAACAAGCATCTACATTCTATGATACTGTAATTTGGCAATTAAAATACATCATACGACATATGCAACAAAAATAGATTATATGGATAAGCCTTCCTGAAGCTCAAACAGTGGAAACATAGCGCTAACAATGATAAGGTCATGGGATCGATTCTCATTGAAAGCAAAAATTCCTTAAATGCAATGTAAGCTGCTTCAGATAAAAGCATCTGCCAAATGCATAAATCTTAATGCAATATTGAAATATCAACAGTCTCCTAGAAAGGCATTCAGATTAGTAAGTTCTTTAAAGGGTTTTAAACAGACGATAATTGGGCCAATAACATCATGTCACCAAACAGATACGTCAGTGTTTTTTATGAATCTCTGAAAGTCAGCTCAACCTCAGAAATCACAGAACAAACTTCTTCCTGTGTCCATGACAAACATAAAACACAAGAAGGTGGCGACGTCCTTGACGGCGCACATATCAGGCAGACGGCGCTGTCTCTGTGGGGGTGTCTATTCGGCACTGAGACAAAGAGGTCTCGTCAATGAATTCTGCTCAAATGGGCCCTGATGGCACCACGGTAATTAATCACTCATTATCTTTTCTATTAATCACCACTTGAGGACTGTTATGGCTGATCCCACCGCGACCACATTTATAATGAAATTATCAAAGCTGAGCACACTGCTCACATCAGGTCTTCTCTTGACAATACGATCTGATCATCTCTGCAAAACGTGAGTGACACCAACCCATGTAACTAAATGTGCATGTGGATGAAAGCGGTAAGATAGTTGAAAAGTTAAGTGAACTGTCTTTGACTAACTAAACATATTTGGGTAAACAGTTGCCTCTTCCATCATCTAGGAGAGAAAAAAAAATCAATTGATATTCCCTATACCGCAGTTCTTTATAAATGAGGTGAAGCCATTTTGTAGTGGAGTGCAAATTCTGAGCAAAAAAATTTTTTTTCTTGCAGCTTCCTTTATTTCTACAATCTCTATATTATACTTGTGCATTCACTTTTATGATAACTCATTCACAGGTCATTAAAAAACCATTAAACAAGAGCAAGTTAAGTGCCAAGAAAATGCAGAATGTTTATCTTTCTTGGATTAACTTAATGAGGTAACAACTCATAACTCAGAACATTGTAAATAAAAGCAAAAATATCCAAAAATATCCAAATTAATAATAATAAAAATAAAATGCTTGTTCTTGTGTATTTATTCTTGGTAATGCTTTGTAAAATTCTCTCTTATTGTGAATTACGATGGCCTATATATTAGCCATTACAGGCAAACAAGATAAAATGGAACTATGGAAGCATTGGTAACACTTCCCAATAAGGACGCATTTGTTAACATTAGTTAACTATGTTAACATGAACTAACAATGAACAATACTTCTACATTATTAATTTTCATGTCATTTTCAACATTTACTAATACATTTTTAAAATCAAAAGTTAAATCTGTTAATAATAGTTAATGACTGATAATAGTTAATGAACATTGTTACTTTATGAACTGAACTAACATGAATGAACAATTGTATTTTTATTAACTAACATTAACAAAGATTAATAAATGCTGTAAAAATATATTGCTCATTGTTAGTTCTAACGCATTGACTAATGTTAACAAACGAGACCAAACTGTAAAATGTTACAGAATTATGTGAGTTTAGTACAAAATTTTAGTCACAAAAGTGCAGGATAAAAAGGGCAGAAATACAAGCTGTTAATTCTGCCTGTCGAGCTGGTTGATATCATCGTGAAGCTGCGCTCTCATCAAACACAGATGACATTTGTACCAGAATGGCCCCTTTGGGGGTGAAGCTTTCACATATTTATAAGTCCATTAATTATATCTTCATTTAAATATTGATTTGAAGCTATTTGCGTTCTTTCATCCCCTTCGCCTAGCGTTTGTTTGGACATGTATGCGTGAGAAAGAATGCGAGCAAACACGAGGAGGGGGACTGAGAAAATAAAAAGGACGAAGCATGACAGGGAGAGAGCAAAAGTGAGATGGCGTGAGAGAGCATGCATGGCAGGAAGGGAGAGAGCTGTGGCATGCTCTCATTTGTGCTAATAGATCTTCTCTCGGAAAACAGCCTGGCTTTGTTGACAGCCAAAAAGCACCATCTGCAATTTATCCATCTCTCTCCATCACCTGCTATTACTCATCAGGCGCACTGCCTTTACTACATCAGTGACATCTCCATAACAATTATGCAAGACAAAGCCAGTCCATCACTGATATATACATATATGCATCCATGTCCCGCAACCTCGAGGATGCAGCTGCCTTTTCCAACTAGGGTATATCTGCAGTTCTGTTGCGTGACAAAAACTGGATTTTAATCTAGACCTATAATACCTTATAATTGCAATGGTTTACTCAGTCGTATAAACCAAGCTCAACATGGAAAAGCGCACACACAAAAACTTGTAGGGTCTTAGACTAGAGTTAAGGTCAAACTTATATTATTATTCTTTGAAATGCTCTTAAAACCTTGCCCCAGGGTAGTACTGTGAAAACCTCACTGATGTGAAATTGAGATTGATTGTTCATTGATTTTACTGTAGGCTTCATGTAAAACCCTACTGAAATCCCTGCTTTATAGCATTAGGACTTTCCTGTTAGACATTAAACAAGGGCTAAACTCTCAAAGCCATTTTGGTCCAAAATACTCAAATTTAATAGATTGATTCTCCATTCCTGAAAATGAAAATCCCACACAGCCCTGATGAAACACTTCAGAAACATAATATGATCACCATTCACAGTTAAGGGTAAGGTTATTAAAACTCCTAATTATATGAATTTATATTTATTTCCTGCAATATAATTATAATATAAAAATACAAATGCAATAAAAATACATTTAATCATGCATTACTAAATCACCAATGAATAAAGGATACCAATTTATAGGTTTGAGGATCTCTAGATATTCTCCTTATAAAAAATAAGAATAGCCTTGTGGAAGATGTTATATTTTATAATAAAATTATATAAATCTTAAATGTTCCCTACACTGACCTCACCAAAGTAATGAGGAACTACCCATGGTCTTATGTGGTTTTAAGTTTTAGAATTACAAATGAACTATTGTAAATATTCATAAGGACATGTTTAAACTAGAATCAAGAGCTTCAAAGCCTGGTCCTCCATTATTTATGGACCATGCTATCCACTCTCTTCCTTTTTTAATGCTGTCTGTTAAAAAAAAAGAAAGAAAAAGAAAACAATCAATCGATTTTCAATAGAAGCACAGCAGTTTTTAACAGTTTTCTAAAAAAAAAAATTAAGTGTTCAGTTAGTTTGACTTTCCCTAAAATATGAAGAATAAAATTCACTGTCAAATTCAAAATGCTGTGGAAGCTTACCATTCATTCTGACTAGCAAATACATGTCTGTGCCTAACTTGCAAACACTATGTAAAATTTTAACAAATGATTCACCATAGAAATTATGTAAATTAAGCAACTCACAAACCAGCAAATTAATTACAGCTGATCATAACTGGAATTGAGGTCTTGAACCAAGCAGGCAAATTTGCCCAGACAAATGACACGGAAAGAAAAGTTCTCACTGGGAACAAAAAAAAACTAGTAAAAATGACTAGTCAAAATATACTGCATTTCTGCAGTGATCTTACAAAAACTCAATCCTCGAAAGTCTTCATAGACTGTAATTTTTCCCCCTGAGGACTTGCTCATGTTTAAGGTACAATAAAGGTAATCCACTCAGAATGACATCTGCATTGACCCATCTGGTCCAGTTCTTCCTGAGGAACATCAATGACCTGATTAGTTCTTCAGAACATGGATTATGGAATTGGCTTCATTGGTTGTTCCACAAAGACGCTCTGATTGACTGCTCAAAGGACATGTCACTCGTTGGCTTGGAATTGATTTTGACATTGATCTGTTAATGTTACCAAGTATATAGATCAGGGGCATTCAATTATAGTCAGTAGCTGACTGGTTGTTCATTCTGAGCAGGAGGAAACTCAAATCTGTATTTTCTGTTACATACTGACAACCTGTTTACATTTGTTCAGTTATGTGCCAGTCAGAAATTATTAGCTGCATTTCAACTGCGCACACGGGCCAGCCGGGGCTAACAGCTTCCAACTACGACCTTCGAAGCCATAATCAAACAGCATAAACTGGAATTTATGATTTTTTTTCACATAGAAAAAGGACACACGTATTAAATCATGTCTGCGCTGCGCCAAATCACCGATTAATTTGTGATCACATGGCTACTTTAAATGGTTCAATTAAGCCTTTAGCCCAAAAGAGCGCACATTTAGAAAGATAATCATACATTTTCACATGTTCACACCTCAGTTCTTGACAGAGGATGATTCTATATTATATTAATGTTCCACTAAATTAATCTGAAGAGTTGTGAGCGCTCTCTCCCGTCCAAAGACTATAGAATACCCTAATATCTTACAGGGACTTTGTCCCGTCTTACTACCACCACACAAAGTGGAGCAGAAATTTCATCAAAACGATAAAAAAAAATTAAAATAGCCATTTACGGGTTCGTAATGTATAAACCCAGAAAGTTTTGGAAAAGTCGTGGAAATGTATTTTACAAATCTCTATATAACAGAATATATGTTTAATCATGTCCTGAATCTCGGTGCGGGATTGCGCATTTTGGTTTTACTCATTCCCGCAGGTTTCAGACGTTTGGAAAATGCCTGCAAACATGTATTTAATATACAATGTAGGTTAGATGAGTTAAAAAAAATTTACACAGAATATCAGATTAAGTCAGTCATTTGAAAACAGCGTGAGTGGTTCAGTTGTACCGCGTCTTCTCGCTCTCACTCTCTCTCTTTGCCTCACATCAGCGCATCTCGTCTGTACTAAAAGAGCTGCTGCAGGCTGCAATACAAGACTTTAGCTCAGCTGACAGAACTGATACTTGCCTAATCGGGTCAGTGTTGCATCATCACAAAAGTTTATCATTTGCACGTCTTTTTAAGTCTTTTAAAACCAAACTAGTTTTCTGGGCGCTCACGATCACATCCAAAGCGCACGCACATGAAGCCGCATCGCAAACACCTAAAAAAAAAGTTATTGTTTTCATTGTTTCTGACTAAACTTGCATTTTAATAAATAATGTTACATAAATACAATTAAACAAACGGTCCAGTAAGAAATGAACAGTTAACTACACCAAGGCAATAGCACAAGGATCAATGAACCAACTGTTTTTCACTTTTTCCAGGTAGTCTATAGCCAAACTAACAGTACACGCAAAATCCCCAGATTTAAATCACTCGCTCCGAGTAACATTGTCCCAATAATCTACAGAGTGTGTTAAAGTAACACTGAAGCAGAGTTGAAGTTAATGGGATAATTAAGCAATTATTTTAATTGATGAGTGAGCATTAATAAAGAAAACCCGCTGTTAACAATGTTGAAGATGAATAACTACTGCTCAGGCTTTTAGACATGAAAAAGTATCACATAATCCTCAACAGTGGTAACCCTGCTTCAGTGTTACTTTAACACTCTGTAGATTGGGACAATATGATCTGACAGGTTGGGGATTTTTTGGCTAGCTGCTTACTGTTCGGACACAAATATATGATGTAGAAAGTCATAAATATAGATTATATTTAGATATTATTCCATATTCCAAAAGTTTATTTAGTCAAGAGCAGAGTTTGAGGCAGAGTGATTTTTTTTCTTGTGTTTCTTTAACATCAGACTGACAGACAGCAGGTTATACTAAAAGCTGCTGTCATCACTTTCATACCAAATGTTAACAATTTAATTAATTATTTGGTTATTGTTAATTATGGTTAACAACAACAAACAAATCACTCATTGCTCTTGACTGAATAATTTTTGTAACTTTAATTTTAAAGGGGTCATATGATGTTGCTAAAAAGAACATTATTTTGTGTATTTGGTGTAATGAAATGTGTTTATGCGGTTTAAAGTAAAAAAAACACATTATTTTCCACAATCTATACATTATTGTTTCTCCTCTATGCCCCCTTTTTGAAACGCCTTTTTTTTACAAAGCTCATCGGTCTGAAAAAGGCGAGGTGTGCTGTGATTGGCCGAATACCTCAAGCCTTTGTGATTGGCCGAATACCTCAAGCGTGTGACGGAAATGTTACGCCCCTCACCTACTGTTGATGCCGTGTCCCGGGGCCGGAGCGACGAGACAAAACATTAAAACCCATTACAAACGAGGCATTTGTTGCATCCAGTGGGGACATAATTACTGATTATAATGACTTATACTGTCTTTTTACGCGTTGCTTTGCGTCTGCATTTGTGATCGAGAGAAATGACAAACAACAAGTGCTACTCTCCTGCCCAAAACTCGCGTTTGAATCATCAGTGGTAAATCATTTAAATGAAAACGTACTTATAGACTGTTAGTCAGAACTGCCGGCATTTTAGTCTGTTACTCTCCCAGGATCAGTAAACAGTCCTCCATAAAATGCGCTGCACACATCTGGATATTTGGGTTAAACTGTTCTGGAACAGTGTTGTAAATACCACTGATTTGTAGTCGTGTCCTCTTTTGGAAGACCAAACAAAGTAGTTTCGCTTTCACAACGAAAAACACAGCGGCCTAGCGTGAGGGGAAGCCCCGGCTTAGCGTGCTCTGAGGCCGGGATAGAGTGAGCTGAGACCAGGCTAGAGTGAGCGGAAGCCCCGGCTTAGCGTGAGCGAGAACGGCGCGCCCGGCGGATCCGACGAATGAGCGGCAACCACATGTGACTGACCCCGGGCTGGACTCCGCTTCGTCCATGGTGAAAGTTGATGTATTCCCTCAGCGACCAGCACAGATCAGCTCTAGGCATGACGAAGCGGATATCGTCCTCTTTTGGAAGACCAAACAAAGTAGTTTCGCTTTCACAACGAAGCACACAGCGTCTTCACGACATGGCGGCGGCGGCAACAATACTACAGCGAGAATAAAAGTTACGCCTTCTTTCTTTGCGTGAACATTTGGGCGGTGTTATGCAAATCTTCCCACAGAGCGACGTAGACATGTGGGGGCGTGTTAGAACGAGCCGTTTTAGGAGGGCAAGTTTTAACTTTTATAAAGAATATATCTTTGATTTGAGACTTTAGTCTTTGCAACTTTACAGATCTTCTTTATGCACCAAGAGCTTGTAACACTCCAAAGAGAAAGGAAAAATTGAAATCGCATCATATGACCCCTTTAATAATTAATCTGTTTAATTTACAGTGAATTTACTGTTTTTAATTTACAGTTTATTCCATTTCTGCAGCATCTCTGTACCTGAATGTTTTCCACCAAAACTGTTTCTAAAACGAAATTCTGGCTAAGCAAATCCCAATATACTTAATATTCTGGCATTCAGTTATGTGATTATGTAACTTATGTTCTCTGCATGAAGTAACATCTGGCACAGTCGTAGCCTGTGCTTATTAGAAAGCAAACAACTAACTATTATTATTAGCACTAATAATCATAAATTTTCCGAACATTTGTGTAAAATTGGAGCATTAGTCATTAAGATTGCCCTTAAAAGTCATTGAAATGTTGGTTGCACGCACCCGCAGTTAATCCGTGATTGGCCTACGATCTAGGAGTTAGCCTATCACACAAACTAGAGTCCTGTTTTTCCAAATATCTGCAAATGTACAATAAACAACAAGTTACTGAGTAACTTTCAGACACAAAATTCTGTTTTGCCCCATCAATGCGTCTCCGAGCAACACAGTGTTTTGTTTCTCAGCATTACACGGACCAGTAAATGGTTCAAACAGGCTATTAGTACAGTCGTTTGCTAAGTTAAATTAATTAGCATTTTAAACGAATCGGTTGTTTTAAGGATTCAACTCACTCATTAAGTCAGTCACTTGCTGCCACCTACTGGCGTTTGTAGTTTCATATTTTAAAAAGTAGCTTTTTTCATTTTTGCAATCATTTAATATTCTACATTCAAATTTTATATTTAAACTTAACATAACTTATGTAAAATCCATCTATGGAATTTGTTTATAGTGATTTCATTTGATTGTTAATAGCCAACATGTTTTTTATTCAGATTGAATTTATTAAATTTAAGAATTGACATCAAATTACACAGATATGGCAATCAATTTTCATATTAATACATCTCTTTGTTTTTTCTACTCAATGTTATTTCAGGGTTTTGATCTCTCAACTGAGAGATCACATCCTGTTTATTGTATTATAATGAATATTTAATATTACAAACTTTGACTATAGCCTAGACATGTTGCATATTGTTTTTTTTTAATTGTATACAGTATACAACCTGACAGCATATTTTTATTTAATTTTTTGTGTATTTTGGTGTTTTCGTAATATATTCTAGTTGAGGGCATTTGGATATAGGTAATGGGCCCAAATCATAACCTAAGCCCGGGGCCCCCGGTCCCGTAAGTCCTGCCCTGTGTCTGTATGTATATACTGTATATATATATACAGTGGGTACGGAAAGTATTCAGACCCCCTTAAATTTTTCACTCTTTGTTATATTGCAGCCATTTGCTAAAATCATTTAATTTAATTTTTTTTTCCTCATTAATGTAACACAGCACCCCATATTGACAGAAAAAAAAACACAGAATTGTTGACATTTTTTGCAGATTTATTAAAAAAGAAAAACTGAATATCACATGGTCCTAAGTATTCAGTCCCTTTGCTGTGACACTCATATATTTTAACTCAGGTGCTGTCCATTTCTTCTGATCATCCTTGAGATGGTTCTACCCCTTCATTTGAGTCCAGCTGTGTTTGATTTTACTGATTGGACTTGATTAGGAAAGCCTCACACCTGTCTATATAAGACCTTACATTTCACAGTGCATGTCAGAGCAAATGAGATTTATGAGGTCAAAGGAACTGCCTGAAGAACTCAGAGACAGAATTGTGGCCAGGCACAGATCTGGCCAAGGTTACAAAAAAAATATCTGCTGCACGTAAGGTTCCCAAGAGCACAGTTGCCTCCATTCCTTAAATGGAAGACGTTTGGGACGACCATAACCCTTCCTAGAGCTGGCCGTCCGGCCAAACTGAGCTATCGGGGTGAAGAGCCTTGGTGAGAGAGGTAAAGAGAACCCAAAGATCACTGTGGCTGAGCTCCAGAGATGGAGATGGGAGAAAGTTGTAGAAAGTTAACCATCACTGCAGCCCTCCACTAGTCTGGGCTTTATGGCAGAGTGGCCCGACGGAAGCCTCTCCTCGTCAGTGCAAGACACATGAAAGCCCGCATTGAGGACTCCAAGATGGTGAGAAATAAATTCTCTGGTCGGATGAGACCAAGATATAACTTTTTTGGCCTTAATTCTAAGCGTATGTGTGGAGAAAACCAGCACTGCTCATCACCTGTCCAATACCGTCCTCAACAGTGAAGCATGGTGGTGGCAGCATCATTCTGTGGGGGTGTTTTTCAGCTGCAGGGACAGGACTACTGGTTGCAATCGAGGGAAGGATGAATGCGGCCAAGTACAGGGATATCCCTGGACGAAAACCTTCTCAGTGCTCAGGACCTCAGACTGGGCCGAAGGTTTACCTTCCAACAAGATAATGACCCTAAGCACACAGCTAAAATAACGAAGGAGTGGCTTCACAACAACTCTGTGACTGTTCTTGATTGGCCCAGCCAGAGCCCTGACTTAAAATCTCTGGAGAGTCCTAAAAATGGCTGTCCACCAACGTTAACCATCCAACCTGACAGAACTGGAGAGGATCTGCAAGGAGGAATGTCAGAGGATCCCCAAATCCAGGTGTGAAGAACTTGTTGCATCTTTCCCAAAAAGACTCATGGCTGTATTAGATCAAAAGGGTGCTTCTACTAAATACTGAGCAAAGGGTCTGAATACTTAGGACCATGTGATATTTCAGTTTTTCTTTTTTAATAAATCTGCAAAAATGTCAACAATTCTGTGTTTTTCTGTCAATATGGGGTGCTGTGTGTACATTAATGAGGAAAAAAAATTAACTTAAATGATTTTAGCAAATGGCTGCAATATAACAAAGAGTGAAAAATTTAAGGGGGTCTGAATACTTTCCGTACCCACTGTATATATATATATAAACAATCATTCTGTATTGTAAGAACAAAAAAATAACCACATTGTAGTCAGCACCAACACTATAAATGTTGAAGATGAATCTGTACTGCTTAGCGTTTGTCTTTAAGGAGTGAAAAGCTTGATGGAGTGAGAAAACACATGGATGCAACTTTTATTACTCTTCTTATTGATGCTCAAGTTCAAGTGGGTACTGTAGTATAACAGCTTGTCTTAAGAAAGACGCTAAGAAAACGTAATGCAGATGGGGAAAAAAACAACCCGAATGTTTTCAAAATTGCTGGAAATGACAGTGTTTCCAGCTATAGGCAATCCCTGAAAGAAGCTAGATTAGTATACGCTATCAAAAAATAACTAGCATAATCACAGGTATCTGTTTAGCACAATGGCCAGATTAACTAGGAACCAGACATTTCTTGAACCTGATAACCCACTACAGTACAGCGGCGATTACTTTTCTCACCGAAAAGATAAAGAACATTAGAAAGAAAATTGCAACCAACTGTTGCCATATATCAGACATCATGATGATGCATCCTGCAGTTTCTGAACCATTGTTAAATATCATTAACTTCTCCCTCTCTCTAGGACATTTCTTTACAATTTCTGTAAGGGAGGTATAAACTGCCAGTTTGAAGGGTCATCCTTCAAACTGGCAGTTTATACCTCCCTTACAGAAATTTGGCTTGCTGCAAGGGGTGTTACCCATTGAGCACCTCACTCTATTTTTCCACCTCAGAAACACTTGCGTTACAGAATATTCTTTTTAGATGCAGAAATGTTAGCTCATGCATTCATTACTTTGAGACCTGATTATTGTAATGCACTTCTGGCTGAATGCCCGATTGTTTCCATAAATAAGATGCAGTTTGTTTAAAACACTGCAGCCAGAGTTCTAACCAGGTCCAGAAAATATGATCATATCAGTCCAATATTATCATTGCTGCACTAGTTACCTGTCAATACATTTACTTTAAAAGCTCTCAGTCACCAAGCCCCTCAATACCATACAGATCTCATGCCTTCTTATTAGTTTTCATGCCCAGATCCGCCACTAGCCTGCCATCAAACGCCAGTCACATCCAATGCCAGGTTCTTTCATATATTTTGCATACCATTCCTACTATTTACAGTACAAATAGTGTGATTTCTTATTTTATTAGTCATTATAATCATTACAATTATTAACGGTCACTAGATCATATCTGTTGGATCAAACTACATCAATCAAACTAAAATTACAAACATAAATACCAAACACAGAACACCCTAACAAATTGAATAATAACACAAAAGAATTACAACCAGTTGCATCATATTATAGGTCTTAAAATACCTCATTCTCACAGTAGAAGCAACACTATTTAAAATGTAATACAACTAATACTATTTTTGTTTTCTTGGCTGACCTAAATCAGATTTTTTTTTGTACTGGGAAAGACTCAGCTTACCTCAAAAGATTCTGAAAAATGTAACAATAATTACAGACAACAGGCTAGAGGAAAGGAAGCATGACCTTTTTGACTGGACAAAGTGAACATCATATTTAACTAAATAATGAACAAATATTTTGGGATTAATTTCCAGATCACTGATACACAAGTCTTTGCTTTGAAATTGCCAAGTGAACAGTTCTACTTCAGACTCTGCATTGATCCATTATTTCAGAGCACACTACTGCATCTCTCTGAGCAATGCATGTATCATCCGTTTGTGTGAACTTGTGATTTAACAAACTCTGAGAGAGTCTCACAGATTAACTTGAAAAGTGAGGGCGAGTATTTGTCATAGACTAACGGTTCCCTTGTGAGCGTGTGATGAATGAAATGGAAGCAGAGCTTCTGTGTTCAGAGTCACTAATGGTTGTTGCTGTTTGCACGGCTCTCATTATGGGCAGAAACTTTTTTTTCAGACTGATCAGAGCTGCTTTTCTGCAAGATTGTAGAAGGAGCTGATGCATCTGTGCTATCCCGATTCCATCGAGCTCCCTCTCTCTCTCAGCATAATGTGTTCTTTCTTGACCAATTTGTGTCACACAAGATTGTACCTCATTCATTAAACTAAGTAATAAGGCTCTGTTTAATTATAGCAGAGTTGAGGACATCTAGCTTTTAAAATATAAATAGTTTAAAGCCAACTGTTATATCATTGACATGCTTAATATCTATAACCCACCAAATAATCATTAACGAATGATTATCACTAAAAACCATTGACAACACAACATTAGATAGAGTACAGCTGCCACCCTGCAGACCAAAAGCTCAGTTTCGCTGTCACTTGATTATTCACTCTTAAACCCACATCTTGGGCTATAAGCCAGCCAGAATGGTTTTATATTGGGGCTGATACTATGACCTTTAATTAATATTACAAAGGGTAAAACTCTTTGTTCTCTTTGCCTGAAGTTTGCTGATGCCCTTGAAAGAGAAACATTCTTTATAAAACATGGCCCTATCACAGAGATAAAAAGTTTTATCACAACTTCAATTTTTCATAATAATGGATACTCCCAGAAAAACCAAAGCATGTACTCAGCAGGCTTGTAATATAATACTGAGTATATAAATGTTCCGGTCCATAGCAGCCTAAAATAGATCCAGCTATCAACCGTCACTACAAGGCCTAAGTTACATATTCTATTCTTTAAAATGACTGTGCTAATCATTTAGCATTAGTCTGATTTAAACAACACAGTATGGATGGCTTTTATAAATAAAATATCAACAATACTATTTGTTAGTGTTAATTTATTTTTTGATATTTTTAATGTTTAATATTAATGTTAAATACATTATTACTTGTTTGTAATTGGCCACAATGCCTGAACGTGCATATACTATATATATATATATATATATAATACCACACACACATATATCATGTGCTTCTCAATAAATTAGAATGTCGTGGAAAAGTTTTATTTATTTCAGTAATTCAACTCAATTTGTGAAACTTGTGTATGAAATAAATTCAATGCACACAGACTGAAGTAGTTTAAGTATTTGGTTATTTTAATTGTGATGATTTTTGGCTCACATTTAACAAAAACACACCAATCGCAACACATTAGAATACTTCATAAGACCAATAAAAAAACTTTTAGTGAGTTGTTGGCCTTCTGGAAATTATGTTAATTTACTGTACATGTACTCAATATTTGGTAGGGGCTCCTTTTGCTTTAACTACTGCCTCAATTTGGCGTGGCATGGAGGTGATCAGTTTGTGGCACTGCTGAGGTGGTATGAAGCCCAGGTTTCTTTGACAGTGGCCTTGAGCTCATCTGCATTTTTTGGTCTCTTTTTTTCTCATTTTCCTCTTGACAATATCTTATTCTCTATGGGGTTCAGGTCTGGTTAGTTTGCTGGCCAGTCAAGCACACCAACACCATGGTCATTTAACCAACTTTTGGTGCTTTTGGCAGTGTGGGCAGGTGCCAAATACTGCTGGAAAAAGAAATCAGCATCTTCAAAAAGCTGGTCAGCAGAAGGAAGCATGAAGTGCTCCAAAATTTCTTGGTAAACGGTGCGGTGACGTTGGTTTTCAAAAAACAAAATGGAGCAACACCAGCAGATGACATTGCACCCAAATCATCACAGACTGTGGAAACTTAACCATGGACTTCAAGCAACTTGGGCTATGAGCTTCTCTACCCTTCCTCCAGACTCTAGGACCTTGGTTTTCAAATGAAATACAAAACTTGCTCTCATCTGAAAAGAGGACTTTGGACCACTGGGCAACAGTCCAGTTCTTCTTCTCCTTAGCCCAGGTAAGACGCCTCTGACGTTGTCTGTGGTTCAGGAGTGGCTTAACAAGAGGAATACGACCACTGTTGCCAGATTCCTTGACACGTCTGTGTGGTGGCTCTTGATGCCTTGACCCGAGCCTCAGTCCATTCCTTGTGAAGTTCACTCAAATTCTTGAATCGTTTTGCTTGACAATCCTCATAAGGCTGCAGTTCTCTCCGTTGGTTGTGCATCTTTTTCTTCCACACTTTTTCCTTCCACTCAACTTTCTGTTAACATGCTTGGATACAGCACTCTGTGAACAGCCAGCTTCTTTGGCAATGAATGTTTGTGGTTTACCCTCTTTGTGAAGGGTGTCAATGATTGTCTTCTGGACAATTGTCGGATCAGCAGTCTTCCCCATGATTATGATTGTGTAGCCTAGTGAACCAAAAATGAGAGACCATTTTGAAGGCTCGGGAAACCGTTGCAGGTGTTTTGAGTTGATTAGCTGATTGGCATGTAACCATATTCTAATTTGTTGAGATAGTTAATTGGTGGGTTTTTTTTTGTTAAATGTGAGCCAAAATCAGCACAATTAAAAGAACCAAGACTTAAACTACTTCATTCTGTGTGCACTGAATTTATTTAATACACAGGTTTCACAATTTGAGTTGAATTACTGAAATAAATGAACTTTTCCCACGACATTCTAATTTATTGAGATGCACCTATATATACATATTTTAAGGAAGAGGATATATTTTTAGGAAACTGTCATTAAAACACACCACCATATGCAACCCCATAGCAAAAAATCAAAAATTTAGGCCTAAATAAATCAAAATGATTTAACCAGAAACAGTGTACTGCATTTGCCATAATCATTCCCTGTAACATTCACACTGTTATAGAAACCACTTTTGTGCAGTATGTAATGGGCATGAATTGCTTTGCAGGATTTTTTTGATTGGATAATCGTATAATATGTATAAAATGTATATTCACACAGAGCAACCAGTCTGGTTTCAGAAGTGGACATTCAACCGAGACTGCCTTGCTCTCAGTTGTTGAAGGCCTAAGACTTGCAAGAGTGGATTCCAAATCTTCAATTCTTATCTTGCTTGATCTGTCCGCTGCTTTTGACATGGTTAACCACCAGATTCTCCTGTCAACCCTACTGGCAAAGGGCATCTCAGGAACCACACTCCAGTGGTTTGAGTCAGATCAGATAGGTCCTTCAAAGTATCTTAGAGAGGTGAGGTGTCCAAGTCGCAACACCTAACTACTGGGGTGCCTCAGGGCTAAGTTCTTGGACCACTTCTCTTCTCTGTCAACATGGCATCATTACGTTCTGTCATTCAGAAACCACTGCTATGCTGACGACACTCAACTCTACCTCTCATTCCATCCTGATGATCCGACGATAGCTGCTCGCATCTCAGCTTGTCTACCAGACATTTCTTGCTGATGAAGGACCATCCCCCTTCCTATATAAATATATATATATATATATTATATATATATATATATAATCTACACCTTGCTCCGTGTACTGCTGCTTAGCTAACGAGACTTGTCATTTTGCACTTATATATTGTTGCTCTTTTGTTAGCATGCTTTGTCCCAATGTTATGCCTGTCCGGCATTAGAAATAATCTTGTTAACAAATCGGCTTTGTTTAAACAGGTTGGGTAAGACTAGAGTCAACAGACATTATCTTCCTACTGAGCAACTATCCATTTGCCGTTTTGTCTGAATCGATTAAAACATCCTATTGCCAAAATAATTGTGTGATAGAGCACAGCAGAGGCATGTAACCTTCATTATGAGTATATTTGCTCCTCTTCAGGCACTCAGAACTGAATTGAATGAGACTGCATGTTAGATGAAATTCAATAACTCAGGAAGACACGGTTTCATTATTCTTAATCACCCCTGTTCCATCTTGTTCGTTTAATTTTTCATTTCAGCATGGGGTTTGCAGTCATTGGTCCAAACAGTGGAAGTGTTTTTTTTTCAATAAGACAAATCATAAAACATGAGGACGAACAAGGGCGATGCCCATAGCCAAACCTGTTTGTGTTGCTCACTGGAGAGCAGAGATAAGACTGTTTAATTGCACTTTTTGTAGTCTTCCCTCCCACTGAATAATTTCTAGTTATAAGAAACCAGGCTGTTGATATGTCATTCTCCAAAAAGACAAGACAAATATTTAATCCACAAAGACAACAGATGCCTTGGTTTTCAAAAGATTGATCAGTTGTATCATGCAGTACAGCAATAATCTGAGGCAAAGAGCTATGACTGCTGCAAACTCAATGAAACATGAAAAGTTAAGGGATATTTCTGGAATTTCACACACTGACAGAAATGATAATCACCTACACAAATGCAAAACTACCCACAGGTCCAGAAGACAATGGCATAAGTGGCTCTACCCATGTAATATTTCACTGCGGTAAATGCAAAACACCCTTATCAAGCCCTCCGGCATCAGGCGACGGTTCTCTAATGCACCTGCTCAGCATAATCACTTAACATATGGGGGGCTAAACACAACATACACAACACACACACACACCCCACACACCCACACACCACACACACACCCACACACACACACATACCTAATACACCATACCATCACTGTGATGAATCAAATTAGAGAGACATGGAACGCATTTCGTCCTCCACTAAACATAAGCTAGGATACATTTTTCAGATGTATCCAGTCATTCTAAGACTTAATCTGACATCGACATACCGCTATCTCACGCTATGTGGTTTCACAAGGCCAATTTGTCTCCGAGGACAATGGCCAAACCATCCTCTGCTGGAAGGCGCATCTTAAGTCTGTACTATATGAAGTAAGATCAGATGTTTGGCCAGATAAAGAACAATGCACTGATTTTCCTGCAAAGAAACATGGGTAAATCCATCCACCCATCAAATAAAAATGGTTTTTGAGACATAGAAACATCATTTCTAAAAAAAAAAGAAAGAAAAAAAAAGTAATTGAAATGGCTACTAAAAGGCTATTAAATGTGCATCACAAATTATATTTATTATTTTTTTAAAATACATATATTTATCTTATATATATAAAAATCGTTTCAAATAAATGCTATTCTGACTTTTTATTCAACAAGAATCCTGGAAAAACATAAAAAAATAATACTTTTTTATCTCTCTTTGTTTGTGTGTGTGTGTGTTGTGTTTTTGTGTGTGTGTGTGTGTGTGTTTGTGTGAGAGAGAGAGAGAGAGAGAGGAAAGAGAGAGAGAGAGAGAGAGAGAGATATGCTACAGGTAATCTCTTAGTACAATACATTTTGTTTGAGAGATCAAATAATTGCATGATGCATGAGGTTAAGCACTAATTTAATGGTTTTAAACAGGTTTGCAAGAACTGCGATTCAACACAAGAGCCTTTAAAGCTAAATCCAAAATAAGGCAAATGCAACTGTGCAAATATCCAGGCAGATGACAATGAGACATTCTCTAGAATTTTCCAGGAAACGACGCACTGAAGGAAATCAAAGGCAAGCACTGTGATTTGTGTTGAGCACTGGTGCTTTTTAGATATTCCCTTGTTTGATCTCTCAGTCAAAATCAGTGTAGTGGAGAACATTTGCATAATGGAAGTTATTAACATGTCCTCTGCTTTCAACTCATATCTTTCAATAAGTCAGTCAGGACAAAAGGCGTTCAAAGCAGAGGGCGCAGGGCAGGACAGCTTCTTCGTTTACGATCATACAAACAGAAAGTTGCACTTAAAAATGCCAATAAATGACCACTACTCAAAGGATGCAAAGGAAAAGCTCTGAAAAATCCCTGAGAGTTTAATCTCTGTCTCCACCTCGTGCGGCCAAAAATGTGACCTTGTCAAATGATTGGTGCCAAAATGAGGTGCACGTCATTCAGGCTCCTTCTTGATCAAGACAAAAAGGAAGGAGAAAATAAATTTTCAGAAGCAATTATTTTTCTGGAGTGCCTCCTCAAACGTTTCAATCATTTTAAATTAAAAGATAAAAGCTTTTTTGAGAGTACTTGCGGGCAGAAACAAACAGACAATCTGAACCTGTGGAGTGCAGCCCTGCAGTGAGCTGAATGCTAATGGTGGAAGCCCATCTGCCCCCATCACGCATTATTGGATTTAATTCTTTAGATGAATATAGCTTTGGATCACTGCAATCATAAATCTTCTTTATTTCCATACATCAATTAGGACAGAAGCAAAAGAGATCAACCTCCCTGATTATCAATGTCAATTCTGTCCACTAAAATGAAATAAACGCATTTCGGACTCTACGACATTGGCTAATCACTCTCGTGAATATCTTATAGTAACTTTTGGGTGTTACCGGGTAGCAAACGGACACATTATCCAAAACCTAGACCCTGAAACCCCTTTGATCGCCTGTAATTCTGCCACGATAAGATGAAGGAAGGCAGGAGAAATAGAGAAAGTATGGCATCTCTCTCCTCGATGTGCAGACATCTGCTGTGCTTATCGTTCAGTCTGCTCTGAACTGCATTAGATAACTCTTGTCAGAGCTAATTGGCTCATAAGGGCCCCTAATTAGGAAGATGGGCATGTTTGTAAGCATTGGACTCTGCAGAACTGTTTCAAGTGGCTGACAAGGCTGTATATGTACTTCTCAAAGCATCTAATCAGTATCCCTGGGAAGGAAACCACAAAACAGCAAGGGAGAACAAGATTTTACCCAAAGTGTAAAAGTGCATTCAATATACATGTGCATCTCATTAAATTAGAATGTCATGGAAAAGTTCAGTTGTTTCAGTAATTCAACTTAAATTGTGAAACTCTTGTATTAAATAATTTCACTGCCACAGACTGAAGTATTTTAAGTCTTTGCTTCTTTTAATTGTGATGATTTTGCTCACATTTTAACAAAAACCCACCAATTCACTATCTCCCAAATTAGAATACTTCATAAGACCAATAAAACAAACATTTTTAGTGAATTGTTGGCCTTCTGGAAAGTATGGCATTTACTGTACATGTACTCAATACTTGGTAGGGGCACCTTTTGCTTTAATTACTGCCTCAATACGGCGTGGCATGGAGGTGATCAGTTTGAGGCACTGCTGAGGTGGTATGGAATCCCATTTTCTCTTTCTTTTCTTTGACAGTGGCCTTGAGCTCATCTGCATTTTTTGGTCTCTTTGTTTCTCATTTTCCTCTTGACAATACCCCATAGATTCTCTATGGGTTCAGGTCTGGTGAGTTTGCTGGCCAGTCAAGCAAACCAACACCATGGTCATTTAACCAACTTTTGGTGCTTTTGACAGTGTGAGCAGGTGCCAAATCCTGCTGGAAAATGAAGTCAGCATCTTCAAAAAGCTGGTAAGCAGAAGGACGCATGAAGTGCTCCAAAATTTCTTGGTAAACGGGTGCAGTGACGTTGGTTTTCAAGAAACACAATGGACCAACACCAGCAGATTTCATTGCACCCCAAATCATCACAGACTTTGGAAATTTAACACTGGACTTCAAGCAACTTGGTTTATGAGCTTCTCCACCCTTCCTCCATTCTCTAGGACCTTGGTTTCCAAATGAATACAAAACTTGCTCTCATCTGAAAAGAGGACTTTGGACCACTGCGCAACATTCCAGTTTCTTTTTCTCCTTAGCCTAGGTAAGATGCCTCTGACATTGTCTGTTGTTCAGGAGTGTCTTAACAAGAGGAATAAGACAACTGTAGCCAAATTCCTTGACAACGTCTGTGTGTGGTGGCTCTTGATGACTTGACCCCAGCCTCAGTCCATTCCATGTGAAGTTCACTCAAATTCTTGAATCGATTTTTGCTTGACAATCCTCATAAGGCTGTGGTTCTCTCGGTTGGTTGTGCATCTTTTTCTTCCACGCTTTTTCCTTCCACTCAACTTTCTGTTAACATTCTTGGATACAGCTCTCTGTGAACAGCCAGCTTATTTGGCAGTGAATGTTTGTGGCTTACCCTCGTTGTGAAGGTTGTCAATGATTGTCTTCTGGACCATTGCCGAGTCAGCAGTCTTCCCCATTATTGTGTAGGCTAGTGAACCAAATTGAGAGACCATTTTGAATGCTCAGGAAACCTTTGCATGTGTTTTGATTTGATTAGCTGATTGGCATGTCACCATTTTCTAATTTGTTGAGATAGTGAATTGGTGGGTTTTGTTAAATGTGAGCCAACATCATCACAATTAAAATAACCAAAGACTTAAACTACTTCAGTCTGTATGCATTGAATTTATTTAATACACAAGTTTCACAATTTGAGTTGAATTGCTGAAATAAATGAACTTTTCCATGACATTCTAATTTATTGAGATATACCTGTATGATATGACATATCAAACAAGTGGATTAATCAGCAGATATTTGGCTATTCTGAAATGACCATGACTCTGACAAAGCACACATTGCCCTTATCAGGGTTACTGTATATATTCTTGTGAAAAGGAGCACTTTATGTTTCTTTTCTGTATTTTGACATACCTCTCGTCGCCTGGAGGCCCAACAGGTCTGTTTGATTTTCCACACCACTGCAGCTACCAGCAACAGCGACAGAAAACAGCTGTAGGATGAAGAAAAGAAAGGATGGAAAGATTAAATGATGTAGAATTTTCAGATATAGATATATATATACACTGTGTCAGCTGGTAAGGTATTTGCTATACTGTTTATAATGCAATAGCTATCTGTGCAACTATAAGGGATTTATCTAATTACAATTTAATACTGGAACTTTTGAAATTTTACTGTTTTGAGCATTTTAATTGATATGTTGATGTTAACTGATGTATTGATAATTTATTTGTTATGAATAAATGTCTCATTTGCATCCAAGTTCCAAATAAATAAATAAAAATGATTCATTTGTAAAATAACAGAATTATGCAAAAACATGTATAACCATGTGGAGAAAATTATATTTTTATCTGAAATATTAGTATTACTATTAGCTTTATTTGCTTCGCTCTACCAAAGAGTGTTCTTTTCTGCTCTAAATGCCTCATCAGCATGCTTGAGTTATTTTGACGTATTAAAAGCAGTCCATGAGTCAAAGGTGCAAGGCAACTGTGAGACAGGAAATGTTATTTTAGCTTTTTAAACGCTTAGCTTCTAAGAAATTGATTTTCATTAAACACTTAGAAACGCATCTAGAGGACATAGTTGGATGCCTTAAATGGACACATATGTTGAATATGCATTATGATTGGATGAGATAGAAGCATCCTGGTTTTATTAGGGTAGAAATACTTAGTGTTCCTTCTTTTGTTGCAATCTACAGCCAACCCCGAATGACTATGAATGTAGACCTTTTCCTGCAAGAAAATAACATTTCAAAAGACTTTTGTCTCATACCTTCATTGAAATGGAAAAATGCCACAACACACCACATTGCTAAAAATATTCAAATATATTTAATCAATATTACAGCAAAAATATCTATTTGGCACCTTTTTTTACTGTGATATTACATTAATCATACTGTGATATAAAATTTGGGTCATATCAGCCATCCCTTCTAATCACTAACATGCTAACATGTAACAATTACTTCATGTTTCTTTATTGCAACACTTGCCTCTCATCTCATATATCTTCATCTAGTGTTAAAAAGAAGCTTTGCACTATGAGCAAGAAGTGACAGATTTATGTTTATACCATTCAACAGATGTCAAATATGAACATTACCACTGGATAAAAACACTGGATTTTCAAAAACAACATCTTGTGAAACGATTGTTTAGTAATTATATATATATATATATGTGTGTGTGTGTGTTGAATGAATGAGGCATTTATATAGCGCTTTCTTGTGTATTTCTGTACACCCAAAGCGCTTTACAATCATATGTATACCACAACCAGTATATATATATAGATAGATAGATAGATAGATAGATATATGATTTAGTAAGAACATTTTCTAAATATGCATTTTCAGCAAGCTTTTATTCATTAAGGTACATCAATGATACCCATGTGATTAAAGTAGTTAATCCTGACTAATTACTTCAGGTTTGATTGTAGATTGGTTTTATAATATTCTATATTGTTAGTTAATAGCCACCACTAAGGGATCTCTAGAACATTAATTGTTTGAGTTGACAAATGACTGCTTTGACTAACATAAAAAAACCTCATCTTTAAACCATTGCTTTGTTGCATTTTGTTAAAGATTTTACAGTGCATCTAGACTCAATAAAAGATAATCCCACTTCAAAAGATTAAAATAAATGGACAAAAGATAAATGTCAACACATTTTTGAAACTCGCAGAAGGCCTTCCAATGGTCAAGCTGAGAAATCTGATCTTTTTCAGTCAAGTGTTTCTGCCTGGCGATGTGCTTCAAAAGGCAAATCTTAAAACTGCGCCGACAGCGAAGTCATGAATTGTAGGGAAATTATATTTGCTGACTGTATTTATGGAGATATGTGAGCATTCGTAAACATCTCTGTGTGAAATTAATTCACAGTTTGCACAGACGGAAAAAAAACACCGTGGAGAAAAAAAAAAAAAGAATGATGAAATCCTTTTAATGCTTTCAAACGCACGGCATCATGGGTTCGTTTGAAGATAATGGCAAATTGGAGATGAATGGAGAAGAGCGAAACTTGAATGGCTCGATTAAGTAGCAGTGCATGAGAAATCCCACTTCAGATCGAAGCTTTTCATCCGATGCATTGCAGGCAGTAAACAGGACTTAATCCCCTCCGCGGTTCCACCTGGAATCCGAATTAATACGAAAAATAAAGCAATTAAAGGTTCTCGGTCCTCGTGTGGTGGCTTGAGAAAAAAAGTGACAAAATGAAGGCGGCGCCCGGGGAACATTTAAAGCACAGGACAGTATGAAAGGTCTGGAACGAGCTGTGGGAGAAAATTTAAAAGCCAACTGCTAAACAATGATAAAAAGGTGTATCCTAAGTTAAACACTCGTTTGCACTGATCCAACAAACAAACCACTCCAATGACTTGAAGAAGGGTTCTTTTATTGTATGGAGCAGAAAAGATCTAAATAACTAAATTGTTATTTAGATAATTATCAGCAATTAGGTTGATAAGCAGCCTTCTACTGAACTAATTTCAGGAGTTACTTCAGAAGTTTTAGGGCAAAATGCAAGTGCTATTCTTATCTGCAGAGAGAATTATTTTTCTTCTTTTTCTGGTGCAGTCCACGTGTTCTGCAACATTGAAAAGACTTTAAATAACAGAATACAAAAAAATAAAGTCAGATATTGCAATGGACAGCTACCAGAAAAGGAACTAGGAGATACAATCGATGCAACGAAGGTGACAAACATTCCCCTTGGGCCAGATGTCAAAATGGCCAAATGTCACTGTCATCCCCCTGATGAATTCATTTTCTGCCAACTGAGCAACCATTTTTAGGCTTCCTGGCATCCCAGACCATCTCATTACAGTGAGAGTAGGACCTAAAGGACGATCGTATGGCATGACACCCCTCTTAGAATCAATGTTTAGTCAAACTTGTAGTCTAATCACTCCGCGTTACAGTATGCTGACTCACTGAGCTCCATGTAAATGAGCAAATGTCTGGGAAATGAAATCATTTGAAGAACGTTTTTGGTGATTTCGCAGACGCCGACATCAAGAGGCACGTCCCCATCTCATCTGAATGAAGCACTCTACGAGCAGAATGGATAAAAAGAGACAGTTATGGCAAACCTGGGAGGGGAAGTACCCTTATCGAACCCTGAAGACTGAACAGCATGTGCTAGATATTAAATAAAAGCAAATGGATTGCAGGAATAGAACCAAATGCATTATCTTGCATTTAACAAAGAGACTGTTAAAAAGCCATTCACAGGGTGGAAATGCATTTAGCTACTGCTCATGTTAACCACTCTAATTTCAGGTTGCACACTGACAGGTTCTTAATCAGTGATACATTTTCGACACACCCCTGCAGAGCCCTTTTTACAGAGAGGGTCTTTTTTTAAATTATAATAGCTAGTAAGTGTAAGAATTACAGAACCTCAGACACTTTGATCTTCTGAGACAGACAATACACGCACACAGTGCATTAACATACAGACATCTGTTTCCACATCTCACTGAGAGAAAATGCGGGAAAACGTCTCTCACATATGCATCAGTTCCGAAACTCAGATACTTTGATCCCCTGAGAAACAGACAATACAAACTTACACGGGCATCTTGGAGAAACCCCACAGAGTGGCGGTGCAGGAAACGCCTCTCTCACATATGCATCAGTTCCTTTTCATCCCCTTGAAATGATTCACTCAGAATGGTCAATAGTATAATATAATGTTCTACATGAATGCAAGTAATATTTACAGTCATGTTTGGTATCATTTGAATAGTCTCAGGGTGAGTGGTACAATGGTCTTAATCTTAACAAAAGGAGACTAAAAGATAATACAATCCTAGAGTTAAGAAAGACTTTGATTACTGTAGAGGGTCATTCCATGCAAATTACCTTCTGTTCCCATTGAGGTGCAAACCACCCAGGTCTGGGACCTGGGTTAATGGAAATTCCAATTGTTTGTACATGCCTCCACTTGGGGGATGTTTTATCTTGGTTTTGTATTTAAAGGATTGCAGCAAAAGGGTCGGGGCGATTCTGTAGTCAGAGAGCCCGTAGTATGGAATGTGTCCACATACTCTGTACTATGTATTTTGCTGAAGTCAGGTATGCCTCATTTGCTCTTAGATTTATCTTTGAGAATTTGATGTTTTGTATTGATTTGATATCTTTGAATTGGCTATGTAATTGTCATAATACATATTTACCTGACTGATAGTAAATTGTTACATTTGATTTATTCTGACTTACTCTGAACTTATTTCCTCAAGTAGATTAAGTGAAGGCGTATGTTTCCGCAAATCTGCGTCCAGGGTTAAGTGCATACTAAATCTCAGGTTAGATGAAGCATGGGGCGCATCAGGTGAGATTCTGGATTTCTGACTAACCGCTTGACCTTAGTTTAAGTTGTACTTAGTTACGTTAACCATGCATATTGTTTCAGCTTTGATTAAAGTTGTACTTAGTTATATTAACTATCGGGGGCTAGAAAAAGGGTCTATCAGAACCGCTGATTAATGTTTTGGGCATTACATGGGTAACTGTAGGGGGCTAAACAGACCTACTATTTAAAGTATATTAAATAGTATTAGCCACAAACCTCTGGATAAGGTTCAGACTGGCAAGTTTTGTGATCGTGGAGCCCACGCATAGCGGCCGCCGTGAGGTACCCTAAGCGACATAGATTCCTAATGAACGAGTAAATATAAAGTAAAGAGTTAACTAGAATAATCAAATGTCAGAAGAGTAATAATAATAATTAGAGACCGACAAACAACCAATTTGCCTTTCAAATTCAACCTAAATTCGAGGTCATACTAAAATAGAGCCAGATTAGATACTAAAATGGAGTCAGACTTGAGTTAAACCTAAACTGAAACTGTTGCGTTCTGAAGACCAACACGCAAGAAACCTTCATCCCCCACTGGATACCTTCATTGGGCCAAGTGCGTGGCCTTACAAAAGATATACTATAGGTAAGTCCAGACATTAGTTTTATGTTCGCAATCGGCTGTGCAGTTTTTAGTCTATTTCCCCATTTTTAATTTGTTGTTTAGTGATGCATTCTAATTCGGGGCAGATTAGGAGAGATATACCCTGTCAGCGACGCATCTCTCTAGCTGTACGGTATGAAACATATCTGCCTGAGCTAGTGTTGATGTTTTCAGCATCTTAGTTTGCTATCTCACTCCATGGAAATAAAGCGAAAAATCACATCGATGAAAGCCAGACAATGGCTCATTGGAGAAAACACTTGATTGACGCAGTAATCCTGCCTACCATGCTACCTCCCATAGACATCCCTAACATTTTGTTTGTTTTTGAAAGGTAGCATGTTCTGAGGAAAGTGCCTGTACACTATCATTCACAAGTTTGGGAATAAGGGCCCATTCACGAACAACCAAGCTAATATATAAAGATAGGTTCTAAAATCTTGCTCAATATTAAAGATAGCATAGTTCACACCCCAACTAATAACGTACCTTATACAAGGAACGATATCGGTGTGAATCACTTTCAAACAATAATTTTTTTTCCAGCCGCGAACGTAAACACTGACAGGCATCCGAATCCATCCTGCCTGTAACGAGCCTCAAGAATTTAAAAAGCGCAGACGCATGTGCACTGACGATATCGTTCGCTGGTGTTGACGCTAATATCGTTATCTTTATAGTTATCCTTTTAGTTATCGTTCTTGGTGTGAACGGGACTTTTAGGGGACTTTTTTTTTTTTTTTTTTTATGTTAAAATTGGCAATTTTTGAAAGACTACACAATTTAAAATAACTGATTTCTATTTTAAATATTTTAAAATGTAATTTATTCATGTGATGCAAAGCTGAGTTTTCAGCAGTCATTACTTCAGTCTTGAGTGTCACATAATCCTTTAGCATTCTGATTTGGTGCTCAAGAACTTTGTCATTACTAATTAATGAAAATGGTTTGTGCTGCTTAAAATTTTCGGAAACTCGGATTTATTTTCATGAATCTGGAATAGAATCTAAATTAATAATATTTAGTTGGAATTATTTGAAGGAAATCTTTTGTGCAGAATTCTAAATGTAATTGCTGTCACTGGTGATCATTTATCATTTTCTTTTTGTTATATAATATTTATTATATACTATGTATAATATAATATATACATACAGTATATCGTTTCCTTCAAAGCCTTCAAAGTTTTGAATGGTGGTGTATGTGGGGGTGAACACTATGGATGAATGCTTTAAAAAAAAAAAGAAAAGAAAAAAAAAATCATTGTTTGAACAGTTATCCTATTTTTTTTACAGTTTGTACCACACTCTTGTCATGGCACAAGCAATTCACGGGTTAAAACAAGTAATCTGCCAACTACGCATCCACTGAAGCATTTGAAATCAACTGTACGCTTCTTCTCACCTATTGTTTCTAGACGTGTCAAGGGAAGGTGCGCTGAAGCCGGTACAATTTCCTGTATGATGCGTGAACATCATACACACAATAGCATGTTAACTTCCCAGATGACAGAACGGTTTTCAACACCTGACAGTTTCTCATTCATCTGAAAAGACCGTGTTCTTTCTTCACTTATATTTGAATAAATGATGTTGGTGAATGGATGCTTTCGAAGGTGCTTCTGAAGGCAAGTTTGAATTTAGCGGACTCAAAGTGAACTGCTAGAATGAAATGCCAAGCTTCTATTCCAAACATTTCCTAATTTCTGTGAAGTAAGGGATTAAAGCCAGTGTGCTTGTGCTGCCAGTGTTGATGACTACACACACTAAGGCCAGCTTGCAGTTAACTAGTTAAACTGATTGCCAGGCAGTCAGAAACATGTGAGCTGTATAACATGACTTGTTGGAGCACAAGCTGACCCCGTGTCGGAGTGCATCAGCATTTGACACCAGCTTCCAGAGGGGCTGTCTAATCCAGGACAAGCACCAGAGGGTGCAGTGGCAGCACCAAGAGATTGACCATTCGGAAAGAGAAAGACACCCTTTATAACTAAATCTAATAAGACATAATGGGAACAGGTGTGCATTTATTGACAAATCAAGAAATTGCACAGAAATTAACAAATCAGGATGACAGATATACCTTGTGGCAATGACACCTCGTAGAGATGAAAGGGCAGAGCAGTTTTGCATGAAGCATTGCGTGGTAGCAAGTTGTTCACAACACCAACAGTTCATTTTCATTTGTGTTTTGTCTCATATTGTGCAGCCAAAATCAAAAATGCTGTCATTGTTTCCTCACCCTCAATTTGTTCCATTCCCATATGAATTCATTTCTGCTGTGCTACTCAAAAGGAGAAATTCTGAAGAAAGTGCTGGTTTTATTTTTATTTTTTCCAAGAAAAGTGCTGGTTGTATGTAATTACAGTTTAAAGGTGCTGAAAGTTTTCAAGTTTCAAAAAAGGCACAAAAGCACCAGTGGTTCATAGGAATTGTGCACTATATTCTGAGTTTTCTGAAGTCATATGACAGCTTTATATGAGAACCAAACTGAAATTTAAGTCATTAATTAATCTTTCCCTCCATGAGTCAAGAAAACATTTAAACCAGTTTCGTGAACGAATCAAAAACGTATTCAAAATATCTGACTCTCAACAGACGCAAACACCATAAATGAGGTCCATACAACTTGATTGTTTTTTCATCTACTCCATGAGTCAAAACAACATTTAAACCTGTTTTGTGAACTGGATACATTTTTTTTTTTATATATATATATAGTTGACTCTCAACAAGTACTTGTTCCCAAATCAGACATTTTTCCATAGTGCCAAAAAGAGCTTCAGTGAACTTAAATTTCACCCTGCTTTGGTATCACATTTCTTCAAGCCTTGGAATATACTGAACAAGTCATATGGACTATTTTTTTATGATACTTGTGAGGCTTTTTTGAAGACTAAAATCTTAAGTCTCCATAAACCGTAACTGTACGGTAGAGAGCAGCTGGCATATAGGTTTGGAATGACATGAGGGTTAGTAAATGATTTTCATGTTTGGGTGAGCTATGCCTTACAAGTAAAACTACTGCATTTGTGGTTAAAAAGTATATACATAGAGTCCTTTGAAGCTACACTGAAACTGCAATTTGGACCTTCAACCTGTTGGCCACCACTGAAGTCCATTATATGGAGAAAAATCCTGAAATGTTTCCCTCAGAAACCTTAATTTCCTTGCAACTGAAGACAGAAGGACATGAACAACTTGGATGACATGTGGGTGAGTAAATTATCAAGACATTTTTATTCTGGAAGTGAACTAATCCTTTAAATGTCAAGTTGAACCACTTCAATCAACTTCAGCTGTTTCCTAAACATCAAATTACTTGTTACTACATGCAATATTTTTGAGGTAAAGAAACAGCTAATATACATTATAAGCATAAGGAAAAGGCATGAGACATGAGACAGGCTTAACAGCTGAAAGATGCCATCAGGATCAACTTCTGTGTTACATCACACCTTTGAAATGGCGGAGAGAACAAAGAAGGCACAAGCACTCACCTGAAAAACGTCACAAAGAACTGCACCAGGTCCATAATGCTGTTGTGCTGAGAGAAGGCGATCTGTGAGGGGACAAAAGCAAAAGTGAGATAAATGATGGGGTGACAGGTTACCAAAGAACAGTTCTTTACATGAAAAGATGATGAAGACCTTTGCTTGCGGCTAGGGTCCTTCACAAGAGATAATGTCTTAACACATTTTTTTTGCTTGAGGGGCCATCACGTACATAATTTTTTTCTTTTTCCTCTAATTGTTAAATGGAGGCAATAATGGCTGATCATGGTTACCTGAGCTGACATCCCTCAAGCATTACACACATGCCAAATGTCTGCCTTCTGGGATTGTGCTTTGCCTTAGACTTAAATGGACAGGTGTAGCTCAACATGGCTAGGAAGAGACAAAATGGCACTTTTGGATAAAAGTCTGTAATTGCTAGGGATGTAACGATTCACTCAACTCACGATTTGATTTGATTCACGATTTTGATTTCACGATTCGATTCACGTTTTTTTTTTTTACAAAATTAGATTTAAGACAATTTATAAATTAAATGTGTCCTTTTATTATTGCTTGGACAAAATGCTGTACGTTTCTTTGTGAAATTGAAATATAACACTATAATAATAAACTAATACAGCACTTGCATATTATTGCTCTTTTGTTGGTTTTGATTGCTTCTATTGTCCTCATTTGTAAGTCGCTTTGGATAAAAGCATCTGCTAAATTAATAAATGTAAATGTAAATGTAAATAAAACTAAATTGAAAATTTAAAACAAACCCCAAATCAAATAAACAAGTAACACAAATAAAAGAAATAAAATCTCTTCATATAAACAAATTAAGGTTTTGTCTGTGCTCTTTCCATTTAAAATAAGAAGCAACCACTGCATTTTAATCATGATCCAAACAAAGATGCTGCATACATGCAACATGAGCAGTTTTTAATCTAAATTAGATTGTATAATTTTGAAATTTGAAACAAAAACAGAATGGTTTGACCTCAGTTTTGTGAAACTATGCATACAAAATATCTGCATGAAACAGAAACAGCAGACGAGCTGAACGAGACGCAGATTCACTCTCTGCCAGCAGGTGGCACTTAAAGCGTTTCCGCTGTAAACAAAGCAGCGCTGCACTTATGAACTTTAATATGCTTCATACAGAGGCAAGAGGAAAAGAAAAAATACCATATAAACTTTTCTAAAGACAGTAAGTTCCCCTCAGACATGCATTCATATAAACTCCTACCCCTACTTGAATCGCAATTTGTTTAGCATGTCAACCGATTTGAATCGTCACATATTTTAATCGATTTTCAACCGGCTCGCGGTTAATCTTTTTTTTTTTTCCCCCTTACATCCTAGTAATTGCAAATTCAAATTGGCTGCAAGCGATTAAAAGGATATTTCACCCCAAAATTCTTTCATCATTGATTCATCCTCATGTGTTCCGCAACACAAAGTCATACAAGTTTGGAACAACATGAGCAGAGTATATAAAGTTTAATTTTTTTGAGCAAACTACTGTCCCTTTTAGGGCAGCTTTAAGATGACCAGTGGTCTGGTCATAACCAAATTTCGTTTTGGTCTGATTTGAAATTACGTCATACCAGTTTGTTCTTTGATGTCGCTTGAAGTATATCAGAGCCTTAAAGTGATAGTTCACCTTCAGTTGCTGGTCCCCATTGACTTACAGAGTGCTTTTTTCATACTATGGAAGTCAATGGGGACTGTTTTTGGATGTACATACATAGTAGTTAAAGACAACTAATATAAAGTGGGGCCAGAATATGTTTTGTGCTGCTTACGCCTCTCCTGAGATATTATTCTGGCCACTCAAATCCGTTCAGTCAATGATGTTTTATTCAGAGATTTCATATCGATATGCTCCATGACTCAGATGACAAGCTACATTTTTGGCCAATCTCCAGAAGACACTTTGTTTGAGACATCATGGGTTTGGCAGTGAATACTGCAGGGCCATTAACTAAGCATCAACACACTTTTGAAAAGTTGTTCAAGTGTTCACGGTGTCAAGAAAGTGTGCTCCCCAGCATCCCGCAAGGCAAGGAAAATAACTTCTTGGATAAATAACCAGCAAAAATAAATGGACTAATGTTCTAAATGTACGAATTTGTAAGTCACCCTGACTCACCAGATGAATAATGCAACAACGGCAGAGCGGAGCAGGTCCTTTGGAAAGCCCATTCATTTCATTAAGCCGTTGTCACAGGAACACGGCTAGGGCTAAAGACAGAGCTGGAGAAAGCTTTAACACTCCATTAGGGCTGAACCATTTTTGTACCCAAAGACAAGCAAGCAAGATGCTGGGATTGAAAAGAGCAGTTGTGCAGCCCCCCACATGTGCCCGGTTAAGTCACTGCTCCCAGTGAGACCATACCTTGTTGTGTTATAAATAACGCTTTGGAAGCACCACTTGGACAAGGTGTTAACTCTACTAAATAAGGTCATTCAGACATTGTAAATCAAATGCGAACATATAGAATATGTATAAAATAATTCTTGGTACTGCATATCTGAACAGTAAATTCAAGTATTTGCATTAACTAAAACAAATTCAGTAACAATTTTTACACCTATGAGTGTGTTATAATGGCACTTGACAAACAGGTCTGTATAGTGACAAAAACAGGTTCCAAGTCTCCTACAGCTAGAACACTAGAAGAAATTCTGCCCTTGTTGGTCTACAAACAATATCTTCATGACTCTGCAGTGCATTCATAATGCTGCAACTCAAGCCATTTCTAACTTTTAGAAAATTTCATATCAACCTATTCCACTCTACATAAGCTTTCAAAGAGTCAAATTTGAGCTTTAATTCAATACATTATCTTTTTAAGCACGTTATAAGACAAAAAATAAATCTACCAATAACATGAATGTGACTATAAATGAGTCTTGATTCTCCAGCTGAAAGAATCCCTTTATCATAGTCATTCTTATTTTCATTAATTATCATTCATTAGATCATTGTATAAATTGGTAGGAATTGCTCATCATGCCATGGAATGAATAACCACTAACAAAGCATCTGAGATCTAGAGAGGACTGTCAGGAAAATGTCCCTAATGAGACACAAATATAAAGTGGAGAGAGGAAACTACCAAAGGAACATCAAGCAGCTCTGTGTTCTACATTCATTATGAAATATGTGTCCAAATTAAAGTCATTCTCTATGATGCTGATGAGATGATGATGATAATATCATAATCAGATACTCCCTCTTTTTTCATTTAGACTCCGCCACAAGTAATACTTCTGATCAATTCTATTCCCTTCATCCATGACCTCCTACTCTATATCTAACTCTCAGCTAGATCTTCCCCAAAACATCTTATATATATATCAATATATATATATATATATATACCACACCCATATCTTTACTGTATAATCTATATCATATATATTAATGTGTATATATATATACTATGCTGTTTTCCAATATATAAAATTATATTAAAGTAAAATATAACATTTATCTTTAATATATGCAGCATGCCCCTAAGAAGTATATACAACAAAAGTGTCTAAATATGTTCTATAAATATTGTTTAATATATAACAACTATCCTCAAATTTATATACATGTGACTAATCGTAATAATAATAATGAATCTATACCATCATCGGGCACACTAATAGGTATTTATTCCATTTGTTAATAAATTGAAACGCAGTCGGGAATCAGGAGTAGTACAAAATTTGTGTAACGGTGGGGTAGAGCGATGGCAGGACAGCTAAGTTTAAATTTTCTGCAGTGGCCTGCTACTATACCATAAAAGGAACGTAATTACCTTTACTGACGCAAACCGGGCACTACAACAAATCCATTCGAATAAATTATTTTTGGTTCGGAACGCTTAATTTATGGTGAATTTAACTATGTTCACAAAACAGTTGTGTTACGGATTGTAGCATTAAAGTAAAAAGCTTCCACATGCATGCCTGAAATGGATTATTTATCTTGTTCACAGTGGCTGACCTCACCCCGACCCATGAGACAGTGAGACAGCAGTAATGTTTTGTCATATTGGGTTTCCTGCACAATGAAAGCACTTCAATTCTCTATATCTAATATCTGACGCTTTCAGAGGGGTCAGGGGCTTCATACGTGCATAGATTCACAGTCTCAATTTCCTCTGTAAGCTAATAAATGCTGATAACACTTTCTGATCATAAACATTAGAGAAGCGCGAGCTCACCGTGTCATGGGGGTCCATTTGATTTAATGATGCATCGCCATGGTAAATAACTGACTCTGCTTTTGGGAAATCTAATAGAAAACTATTACTGCTTGAACACAGCTCAACTGAGATGAAGGTCTGCGAGACCAAAGTAAATAAATGAACCTTATCAGAGGAACTCATCTCATACGTGATAGAGGAACAGAGGAATGAATGCAGATCAATATTAGGTGCATTCTCGTTGGAGACAGTCCCAACAACAAATGACGTGCAGTATCTGAGCGTCTTGGTGCACAGCTGGCGAACGGTAATGAACGACAGAAAGGTTGAGAGGATTTGCGGTGGTTATCTTTATAAACCATATGGATAACAACCAGATGAAATCTTCCTTTATTGTGGTGCATTTTTTAATAAATAGCTTCACTAGGCACAGAAAACCTGTTCAACATCGAACCCTCTAAAGGGTTGCTCTAAGTGTTTATCATATTTTGTGTAATATATTTTACTACCAATATAGAAGGTTATTACTTTTTCCTTCAGAGACTGGTCATTTAGGGAAAGACATCAGGGGACAGGGGGAGCAGACATTACCCAGTGTCCACCAACTACCAGTGACATAAGCATATAGACTAATATGCCTGTGCTTTCTATCTATCTATCAGCAAATTACATAATTTTCTTTTTATTTAATGTACAAGTAATATTCTGTACAAAATCAGTTGTGGTTAGTCTATCATAATGAAAACTGTAATGTGCCACCACCAGCAAAGTTAGCTAAACTACCTTCCCTAAAGATTTTTAAATCTATATAATGTCATACACAATGCTTTATCACACTTTAGGGACATACAGATAGGCCACAAGTATCAGAGATGTTGTAAATGATGTGCTTTACGGATTTATTATGACATGTCTCGATTTTTTAACAAAGTTGGTGTGGGACAAATCCAATGCAGTCTGGACTTATTTTGTAAAATACTGCCACAGGGCTCTCATGCTCACTTGTTTGGTATATCTTATACCTAACATAAGGCAGAAACTGAAAGTCCGCTAAGCACCTGCAATAAGGAAATGTAAAAGGTGGACTAATGACGCAGAGAGCGGGCATTATAAGCCTGTTTCGACTGCACTGATTGGATTGTTTTTGAAGCTGCTGCCACCGATCTAGACGAACTCACAGAGACTGCAACATTATACATCAGTTTCTGTGAGGATAGGTGCATTCCTACCAGGACTTATTTAACAGTACAACACTGGACAACCATGATTCACAGCAAAACATCAGACAGCACTGTCAGGAGAAGAGGATGCCTATCGGAGTGGGGACAGAAGCGTGTCATCAGGCCAGGACACATGACAGAGGAGACCATTGAGTGGCTAAGAGGAGTACTCTAAAAGCTGGGAACACAGTTTCAGCCAATGACCACGGCTCACTGGGGAAAGGACCTGAAAGACTCACAAACTACCAAGACACCATCCACCCAGCACTAGGCAAATCAACAACCTTGCGGAAGGACCTGAATGAGTTTTACTGCAGCTTTGAAAAACTCACGGTCTCACACCCCACACCCACTCGACCATTACCACCACAAAACATTAACACCCCAGCAACCCCTCCCCCCCTTTGGCTACAGGAAGAGATGTGCTGTCAGGTCTTCAGGGAGGACACAGAAGAGAAGGAAAAGCACCAGAACAAGCGGTGTTTCACCATCCTGTCTGGAAAAACCTGTGTGACCAGCTGGCTCCATCTGTTCACAGATATTCTGGAGCTGGGTGTGAAGACCCTCCTGCTTCAAACGCTCCACATCATCACATTCAAAGAAACCCAAAATCACAAGAGCTTGATGCTACAGAGCCGGTTGCCATCTCATCTGCGTGGCTATGAGGTTTGAGAGGCTGGTGTTGGCCTACCTGAAGGACATCACTGGAACCTTGCTGGACCCCCTGCAGTTTGCTCACCGAGCAAACAGGTCTGTGGATGATGTAGTCAACATGGGACTAATTAATATCTTAAAAGATTCAGACAACCAGGGAACTAATGAGAGATCATGATTTGTGGAAATAACAGCTTGGCTTTTCTAATGTACAATCATCAGGTATGCAACTCTCAGACCAAAATCTGTAACCCAGCTCTCTGTTCCTAGCTCTATCTGCCAGTGGATCACCAGCTTTCTGACAGACAGGCAACAGCTAATGAGACTGGGGAAATTTATGTCAAACAGCCGCACCATCAGCACTGGCGCCCCCCAGGGGTGTGTGCTCTCCCCACTCCACTTCTCCCTCTACAACAGGGATGGGCAACTTCGGTCCTGGAGGGCCACTGTCCTGCAGAGTTTAGCTCCAACCCTAATCAAATAGCTCCGGACCCTCTTTTGTCACCAAGACAAATTCCTTGTGTGTTTAAACATACTTGGCAATAAAGCTCTTCCTGATTCTATAAATGTATAGATGTTGGTAGCCAGGTAGGTCAGTTAGTTCAATCCCAAACAATGTTGTTATTGTTAGCTAAAACTATTAAAAACAAATTGTTGATTAATATTTGAAGCTAAAATAAAATATAAATATTGTCTGAAAAACAAACTTTAAAAAATGTAAAGCTATTACCTTGACAACTAACTAAAATAAAACAAGTTTATGTACTAAAATTACTCAAATGTTAACTATAAAAACAAAAGCTAAATCAAAACAGAAACTACTAAAACTGAAAAACATATACAAAAAATAAAAATTAAAAAATAAAAAAAAAAAAAAAAAAAAAAAAGCTATGCAAATATACGTATACCTATAATAATATAAAAACTACAACATTATAAAAACTCCAAAAAAAAAAAAACTAAAAAACTAAACTAACATCTACATATTGCCCCAGAATTCAGAAACACTTCACTTCTTTAGAATCTAAGAACAGCTCAATGAAAGGTAATGGTTAAGTTACATATGTTCTGTGATGGTGTCCAAGTCTAACAAGTCTAAGCGATGACATTTCACACTGGAATAATGTTGTTAAAACCAGAGTCACAGCTGAGGTGCAAGTTCATTGTGCCAGAACACATCTATGTCTGGTCCACATCCACAAAGCTGAGGATCTAAATGTTTCACTGCAAGATCTTGATTAGAGCCAGCCATACAACCATATAATGCAGTGCTGATGTCATCGAGCCTTGGGCGGTACGCTCAGAGCAGTGTTCAGAAGACAGAGAAAGGGAGGGGATTGTCAGGGTGGATAAGACTCTGTTGCGGCACATTTCCTAAAGCTTCCAGCACACGAATAAACCTCAAGTCTCAATGGTCTCAAACTGCTACAGTGATTCTGGTCATTCATGTCACACTATCATTAAAAATGTCTTATTACCCAGGGAAAAAAAAGGTTGTGCTTTTTTTTGTTGTTCTTTGAATAATAGAAAGTGAAAAGAACGCGTGACCGGTTCCTTGCAAAACAGTCGATATATTGACAAGTAATCATGAATTTGTTTTGCACTAAAAAAGTATTAATTTATTTTAAAAATAAACTTACTGACCCCAAATTTTTCAATGGTAGTGTATAGTTGCCATTTTAAGGAACACATAAAAGACCCAATTTGAATGACTATAGGTTTTAAATGGATGCAGATAAATAGAGGCTAGAAGTTCATCTTGACAAGATATTGTGCTTCGTTCTAAAATTAAACTACCTGTGCAATCGCATGTATATATCTCCTTCTGTTTGATTGCAGGCAATAAAGACTGCAAACATCGTTCAAAATAAGAGTAATGTACCCCAGTGGAGATTCAACATAAATGTTTTTCCATAACAGATAGCATGGGTCTGCACATTACTCCAACAATGTCATTATATGTCAGTTGTCTAGGCATCTGGCAACGTAACACATTGCCACTTAAGAGCTGATTTAATTTTATGGACCATAAGATGTAAACATATCCCAGTGCATAACTGAATAATTGATTTCCATTTCATTGGATCTTTTCAGAAACATTTGTTTTTGTGGATTTCCATTTCACAAAGAAGATGGAAGTTCCCTGCTTTACCCAAAACTAAAAAACAGCTTAACATACTGAAACATGTGAACAATGTCAAAACGTGTCCTCACCTGTATTTTGATTGGCCATGAGAAGTTGCTGACGTATACATAGAAAGTGATGTTAGGATTGCTATGAAAACTGAATTTCTCACAAGAGAAACTGTCTCTGTACTCTTTGATGTTGGTCTTGGACACGATGGGGATCTCTTCCCCAGAGATGGTTCCAGCTGTAAAGAGAAAAGAATGAGATTAATTCAGATATAAAGGAGGCAATCAGAAATGGAATTTGATGCACCTCATAACTTCTCTTAAATAAGGAATTGACCATAAAGGGTCACAGAGTGACCTCGGCATGTTGGTGGTTCTGAATACATATTCAAAACAGGAGCAAGACATCAAATCTTTTCTATATTTATTGTTCGGTCTGAAAAATGATGCATGCTTAAAATGTAGTGTGACCGCCACTTAATGCTTTCTGAGCTATTAAATAAGGGCGATTGAGAGCAATGCAAATGCAATGAATTGCACTAGTAATCAACAAGGCTGACCGCATACACTTTATTCTCATTTATTCATGGAGAAAATGAGTTTTAAATCAACCTCTCAGTGTGACAATTTCATTATCTATTTTTAACATGGTATAAAACCATAATTTAACACAAAATGACTTGGAGGAGCTAAAAAGAAAAGCGGCCTTTGTCCTATTTTATCAGGACTTTTTAAACTTTTCTGAAGTCCTCGACTGAAAAACTTAAGTCCCACCAATCGTCATTCCAAACCAGCACTATGAAACAAAGCCCTCAAAATGACAACCCAAATGCCACTATGTGGCAATGTTTATCTTAATTGAAATCGTTCAGTGCTCCTGAAGACGCCGCAGCCCTAGAATTCAGAGCCGCACGCTAGACTATTGTTAGAAGCCTTTCTCGGGGGAGAGTGTCTTTGAACAGAAAGACACCACTCCAAATATTAAATGAGGGGAGCCGGGAGGTCGAGAAGGAGAGGAGTGAACCTGTTAAAGAAGAGCGTGAATGTCAAAGTCACATTAAAAAAAATTGGCTGGTGACTATTTGGACGAAAAGGTGATTTCATAAATAAACAATAGAGGATAACGGCGACGTCCTTGAGTCTGTCTATTGTAAAATACCCAACACACCCAGGATCACACTGCGGTCAAACAAGGAATGCATTAGCATCTATGTGTCAGATACATTATGGCATCATGCTAACGCAGAATGCATCACTACGGTCAATTACGCACACCAACTGATTAGCAGTGTTGACTGTTTACACCGCATTAAAATTTAGGGTGGCGTAAATTTTTGTGTGGTATATTTATTCTACCAAGGCTGCATTTATTTGATCAAAAATACGTAAAATTGTGAATAATTAATTAAATATAAAATTGTATATAAAACTGTTTCTATTGGTATGAGGTGTAGAATGTTTTTTTCCGTGACAGCAAAAGAATTTAAGCAGCACCTAAACTTGTATTTTTTGAATGAACAGAAAATTCAAAAGAACAGCATTTGTCTATCAGCATGGCGCCGCAAATGGCAGCAAGGATGCTGAGCTCCGCGATTCTTCTGATGTTTTTTGTTTGTTTGTTCTGTGTTTTGTCGTTCTTCTATAAGTTTTACCAGAGACAAACTCCTTAACATTAAGCAACACATCCCAGACAATATTTTTCAGTTTTTTGATTATTCGGACGTTTTGTTGGACATTCTGGTCGGAGGTACAGCGGTGTTGTTCAAGCGCGCGTGCAGACGCAGAAGAGGGAAGCATGCTGGTTAAGCTCCGCGCGCACGGCTTTCAAACAGCGCTCCCAAGCATTCATCTCGCGGATGTCCGTTCCCTTCCTAACAAAACGTATGAACTTCTTCTCCTCACCCGCACCAACAAGGATTTTCAAACTCTGCTGCACTGTGCTTCAGTGAACCCTGGCTGAGGAAGCATTCCGGACAACTGCGTGAATATGCCAGGCTACAGCTGTTCCAGATAGCGGATACGCGTAGCGAGGATTGTTAACGGGGAAAGGGGGGAGGGGGAAAACCAGAGGTGGTGGATTGTGTTTCTACATCAACTAAAGTTGGTGTTCAGATGTAACAACGCTGAAAAAAGGTATGCTGTCCTAATTTAGAGGCACTCATCATAAACTGTAACCCGTTCTACTCGCCGCGGGAGTTTTCCCCTTTCATTCTTGTGAATGTGTACGTGCCTCCGGACGCGTGTGTGAGCGCCGCGATGCAACAGCTGGCCGAACAAATAACTGAAATGGAGCAAAGGTACCCAGACTCTATTTTAATCATTCTTGAAGATTTTATCAAATCAAATCTCTCCCGTGAACTGCCAAAATACAAGCAGCCCATTACGTGTCCCACCAGAGACCGCACTATTTTGGATCACTGTTACACAACAATAAAAAATGCATATCACTCTGTCCCACGAGCAAATTTGGGGCTCTCTGATCACTGCTTGGCTCATCTTATACCGACCTACAGGCAAAAACTGAAATCAGATAAACCTGTATTAAGGACCATAAAAAGATGGACTAATGAAGCAGAGCAGGATTTACAAGCTTGTTTTGACCTCACTGATTGGAGCGTCTTTGAAGCTGCTGCCACCGATCTGGACGAGCTCACAGAGACTGTAACTTCTTACATCAGTTTCTGTGAAGATATGTGCATCCCTACCAGGACATTCTTATCATTTAATAACGATAAACCGTGGTTTACTGGAAAACTCAAACAGCTTCGTCAACGCCAAAGAGGATGCTTACAGAAGTAGGAATAAAATCTTGTATAACCAGGCCAGGAACAGACTAACAAAGGAAATCAGAGTGGCTAAAAAAAACTACTCAGAAAAGCTGAGAAAAGAGCTTTCAGCAAACGATCCAGCGTCAGTATGGACTGGTCTGAGGAACATCACAATGTACAAGACACCACCCCCACAACTTGCGGAGAATCAACAACTGGCTGACGATCTGAATGTGTTTTACAGCAGATTTGAAAAGGAGCGTCTACCACCCCACTCCGCGTTGATCTGCACTTCACCCTCAACCTACCACCCCTGCAACCCCCCTCCTTCCCTCCCCCACCATTCAACCTGTGTTAAGGTCTGTGTAGAGGATGTGAACCTGGTCTTCGGGAAGCAGAAATCTAGAAAAGCTTCTGGCCTAGATGGTGTTTCACCTGCCTGTTTAAAAGTCTGCGCTGAACAACTGGCCCCCATCTTCACACAGATCTTCAACAGACCACTGGAGCTGTCCGAAGTCCCTTCATGCTTCAAACGCTCCACCATCATCCCGGTCCCCAAAAAGCCCAAAATCACTGGACTTAAGAACTACAGACCTGTCGCTCTCACATCTGTGGGCATGAAGTCACTTGAGAGACTGGTCCTGACCTACCTGAAGGACATCACTAGACCCTTGCTGGATCATCTTCAGTTTGCCTACAGAGCAAACAGGTCTGTGTACGATGCAGTAAACATGGGACTGCATTACATCCTGCAACACCTCGACAAACCTGGGAATTACGCAAGGATCCTATCTGTGGACTTCAGTTCGGCCTTCAATACAATCATACCTGACCTTCTCTCAGACAAACTCACACAGCTCTCAGTGCCCACCTCCATCTGTCAGTGGATAAACAGCTTCCTGACAGACAGACAGCAACTAGTGAGGCTGGGAAAATACACATCAAGCACCCGCAAGATCAGCACTGGAGCTCCTCAGGGTTATGTTCTCTCCCCACTGCTCTTCTCCCTCTACACAAATGACTGCACCTCTAAAGACCCCTCTGTCACGCTCCTGAAGTTCGCAGACGACACTACAATCATCTGCCTCATCAAGGAAGGAGACGAGTCTGCTTACAGACAGGAAGTCGAGCAGCTGGCTGTCTGGTGCAGACTCAACAACCTGGAGCTCAACACGCTAAAAACTGTGGAGACGACCGTGGACTTCAGGAGAAACCCCCCCCTGCACTCCCCCAACTCACCATCATGGACAGCACTGTGACTGCAGTGGAGTCATTCAGGTTCCTGGGCACCACCATATCTCAGGACCTGAAGTGGGACACTCAAGAGACTCCATTGCAAAAAGGCCCAGCAGAGGTTGTACTTCCTTCGCCAGCTTAGGAAATTCAACCTGCCACAGGAGCTGCTGTAACAGTTCTACTCTGCTATCATTGAGTCCGTCCTGTGTTCATCCATAACTGTCTGGTTGGTTCAGCTACCAAATCAGACATCAAGAAACTACAAAGGACAGTCAGGACTGCTGAGAGGATTAGTGGTGCCCCTCTGCCCAGCCTCCAAGATCTTTACATCTCCAGAGTGAGGAAAAGGGCTAAAAAAATCACCTTAGACCCCTCACACCCAGCCCACTCTCTCTTCGAACTGTTGCCTTCTGGTCGGCGCTACAGAGCACTGCCCACCAGAACAGCAAGGCACAAGAACAGTTTTTCCCACAGGCTATACTCAGTCTAAACAAGTAAGCTTTCAAAATTATACAACTAACAAAGTATATTTATATTAAACTGCACACTTTGTAACATATAACATATCTATCTGCACACTAATAAACATATCTGTACATTTATCTAAACTATTACATTTTTTCCTATACTTCTATTTTTGTATATAGTACATTATTCAATTTTTATTTTTATTTTTATATTAGTGTTATATTACATCCCTACTGTGTTATTCCTATGTATGTCTGCACTATCATGTATGTCTGCGCTATGTTTGTACTTTCTTCTACATTGGAAGCTCCTGTCGTCAAGTAAAATTCCTTGTGTGTGTAAACATACTTGGTAAGAAAGCTCGTATGATTTATTTGAAAGAAATCTTTTTAGAGCATGAAAAACGTATTTACTGTTATTTGATCAATTTTATACATCCTTGCAGAATAAAAGTATTCGTTTTTTTAATCTTATCAACCCCAAACTTTTGAATGATATAACTTTTCCTTGTATTGTTTTTAGTTATTATTTTTTAACAGTGATGCTTTACTTATGCTGACAGTTTACACTGTAAAAGCTCTTGAAAGTTGTGTATTGAAATGTGTCTCGTTTTTTTTTTTTGAGTATGTTGTTGAAATGCTCTAAGTTAACAATAGTTCTTTAAAGAAAAAAAGTGTCTCGAGACCTGTTTTTGAATGCATGAATGTAAAAAAGAAGATCTGCTCAACAAACATGTTAGTTTATGACTACAAAAACAAGTACTATAATACAACAATACAGAGGCAAATATTTGACTGAAGAATAATCTTTAGGAAAGAGTAATCAGTACCTGTTGACCCCACTGACCAAGTGATGTTCAGATTGAAATTGTTTGATGCATTGATGGACATGTCCAAGTTCTTGCTGGTCTACAAATTGGAAAGAGTAAACAAAGTTGATGTCTGCAAAATAATTATTTTCAGTATGACTTCCATACGGCAATGTAGGTGTAACGTTAAATATACTTCGACACAAAATACATCTGACTATCTGACACAAAAAGGTAGTCAGCATTGGGAAGCAGAAAAATGAGTAAATCTCTCTCTTTTTTGGTCCACAGAAGAAAGTCATACTAAACGATGAGGGAGTAAATGTTAATTTTAGGGTGAACTATGCCTTTAAAATGTATGTTGTCTAACTAGGACGAGACTCTCTCCTATGCTCTCACAAGGTGGTTCAAGCCATCAGCTGCTTCTGTTCTCAGATAAGTAGATTGTGGCTGACCTGTTCAGGAGTGGCCATGAAGTTAATGGCAGTGTAGTGCTGGTCATCTTCTTGAAGCAGACTGAAGGTGAACTGGTAATCAATCAGCAAGTTATCTGTACAGAGCAAAACCCTATTGTTAATCATCACATTTTACACCATCATGAACCACACCATGCAATTCTCGGTCATGTTAATGGTTGAAGGTTTCCATTTAAAGAACATCACGAAAAAGTGGTACACATTCACTCTTACAATAATAAGACGGCTACTTTGAAGAGCTACATGAATCATCAGTCACTTTAATTGCACTAAATTAATACCTCCTTTCTGAGTGTGTCATTGCTTTAATAAGCAGGCACTCTGATTAAGCTCAATTGTTTTTAAGACAACTACAAGTATTTGAAATCTACGCTTCTTAGTTACATAAAAGAACTTATCGTTAACCAGAACTAGGCCTAAAGGTTTAAAAGTTTAAGACTAAACATTAAATTCCCAATTTTTGACCATTTTCTAAGGAAGATCCTGAGGTGCATTAAGTTGATTCTTTTTCAAGGTCTTAGTATCTCTTTAAAGCATAATTTCAAAGACAAAGACATGTCTGAATTGTTTTCTTAACTCCTGGGCTGTTAAATGACTGAATGCTGCCACAGGCATCTCCCAGAGAACAGCTGTTTGTGTGAATCACAATATGGTATTGTAAACATCTCTTTCACTCCCCATCAACTCGAAAAATGTCTTTATAAGCTTTTAATCAATTCAGATGTGACATTGAAGCAACATATATTCACTCATTTCCTTTATTTTTGCTTGAAAGATCATGCAACTTTCAGACACTGAATAGTGCTGATCTTTTCTTTCTTTTAAATCATCCTTCCAGAAGGAACGGTGTCACTTTTAAAATTAGTTTCAGATGCAACTATCTACTGGTGACAAAACTTGAACCATCCTCCAGCTTGCTTTTAAACCATTATGGTGATATATGCTGGATTTTTTTTCAACGATGAAGCAGAAAAGTGAATGTCAGTGAGTTTCATGAGTCAGACAGCTGTTCTGAGAGGGATGTCAGCCACAAAGTTGTAAGTTATTAAATGAGAATATAAAAAACTTGGAATATAAAATTTTAGGCCAAGAGATAAGCTTGTCATCCCGCATGCATCAAAAACTTTAAGTTTTGTGTTCTCTGTCATGTTCTCAACTATTTGTAAGACCTTACACAACTAATGTTGTAATAACGACTTATGTGCACCAATTTTGTGATCATTCTCCTGTCTGACTGTTGCTACAATCTGGAATTCATTCTCTCAAACACACATCTAAAGGGATAGTCTGAGCAAAAATGAAACTTCTGTAATAATTTACTCAACCTCATGTGTTCCAAACAGTATAACTGACTGTCTCTGTAGAAGATTAAAAGAAGATATTTTGAAGAGTGTTGGTAACCAAACAGTTTTGGTTAACATTGGTTATCTTCTCAAAATATCTTCTTTTATATTCATACAGGTTTGAAAATGACATAAGAGTAGCTAAATGATGACAGCGGTTTAATTTTTGAGTGAAAGAAGTTTCTTATCCTTACCAAAGCTGCATTTATTTGATCAAAAAAAATACAATAAAAATAGTGTGACTTATAAACTGAAAATGTATGTAGAGTTAAAATGTTAAATATAGCATGATATAGAAAAAAAATTTCTATAATAACAACATATATAACTTAAAAACAGTTGTGCTGCAAATAGTTCTGTGGAAATACGTGATCTTTTTTTCAGGATCTTTGATAGAACAGTAAGAATATTTTACGGTCACTATTTAATTTAATGCATTCTTGCTGAATAATATTAATTTCTTTTTTTGTTTTAAAGTTGTGTTTTGAAATGTCTATAAATGGTCACAAACAACATGCAAAAATGGCTTGTGGTCGCTTCTGACAGCAAGAATGAGTAACTTTTTTCTTGTGCATTGAATTAAGTGTCCTAGAGTAGACAAATGAATCTGAATCTACTGAATCAACTAAGGTAGAACATTGTAATGATAAAAAATTTCCATTTCAACATTACAACGCAACAGAAACCAGAGCAATGAACTCCATTCAGGTCATTAAAGACGCTCCCGACTGCAGTTACACTGCAAATACATGGAGGGATGGTCAGAGTGAGAGTGTAAACCAATCTGAGAAAATTTAGCATGACCAAGAAGTCTATTTTTACAGGATCAATCTTTGATGGTGAGTCAAGTAACACTGACAGAACACACTGAGCACCCTTGCTACTTGCTAGTGCTGTCTCTGGAAATGCACAAGGGAGTGTGAGAAAGTTCACACTGCCTACTGGATCCAAGTCTACCAAACTTCTGCTCATGTCTTTAATTAGATCAAATCATTTGCTTACTCACTCTAACAGGGTTTGACACTCTCACCAGTCTTATACCGTCGCCTGCGGCCCACTCTCCAGCATCACTTCCCCCTACAGGACACTATTTGAGAAAATATGGGCGGGTGATACATTTTATTCTAAATAGCAATTGGGCCGGAAGCCTGCGAGTACAAGCGTCTCATCTAACAGACGCAGAGGGAATGGATTGGATGGAAATTGTTTGATAAATTGAAGGCTTTATTTAATCCTGATTGATGACAATGGGGATAATGTTGGCGGGATTTGCAAACGGAGTGAAATTTGATGTCCTAAACGCTACTGACTGCATTTTCAGACTCCATGATGACTGCTGATAGTAACTGCAAAAAAAAAACTAAGTGAAAGAGAGGAACACAGATGTATACCCAGAGAATACGCTGTTTCTGATATACATGACTGCCCCCTAGTGCTGTGCATCTGAGCCCTGCACACACAATCAGACTTCAAAATGGTTTGCTGCAGATCTTCCGAGATGTTCAAGAGATCTAACTCTACTTTTCGATTTCTGCCAAATCAGAAAGTCTCATCCACAGCTTTTATCTTGTTGTGTGGTTGTGCATCAGCCCATGGCAATTTTCGTCCAGGTTTCCCAGCATCTTAAGTCCCCTGAGTCTAATTTCATTAAATGGCAGACAGCCTCTGAGTTTGAAAGTGTCTGCAGAGTCAGATGAATTTTCAAGGTACAACAGGATTACTTTAAGGTCAGAGCTCAAATAGAGCATACTCACAGTAACAGGTTCCTCTGAGGGGGTTGCCAAGGTAACGGTTTTCTGAGTCACAACTGCAGAGGGACAAAAAACAATTTAGATGACGTACATCAGTAATGAATCTGAACATGCAGTTGTCATAATAATTATTAAACATTAAAAATAAATGGACTGTGGATCAAGAAAACAAAAAGGTTGTTAATTAAAAAAGAAAAAAGAAGAATAAAGAAATAAAATAAAGATCAAGATGTTTTGCTAGGTTTAATTTACTAGGTTTTTTAGGGTTTAATTTTTTTAGCTGAGGTATTTTTAGTAGTTTTTATCTGTACATTTGTGTTTTTTTATATATATTGCATGTCCATGTACAAGTGCATATGAACATCTGTTTCCTTCCTAATGACCAAATAGACAACTAACCGCATAGCTTATTTTGTAAATATGTTCTTTTGCAAATGCTGAATAACTTTGTTAAATATTAAATCTGTGATGTTTAAGTTGGCATTAAATAAAATGTACTCTATCCATATCCTATTTATATTGATAGGTCTTAATGTGAATAATTCATCTATGCAAGTTTCATTTTTAAGAAAATTTTTGGCCTTAATCAAAATGTCATAACCAGACATCTCTCTGGTGATGTATGCAGGACTTCTCCAATCATTCAACCTCACATTTATCTGTAATGCCCACATCTAAAAAAAACAATTACTTACTAACTGATGCATTGAACCAAGTCCCTGCCCTACCAGGGCTCAACGCTAAGGATTTTTCTACTGGCTGTAGAAGCCAAGTCAAGGCCAGTGGTTTATACATTTTTGAATTGCCCTGCCAACATGTTTCCCTGGCCCTGCACAAAATTAAAATAGTTGTACATAATAGTTGTTTGACCAATTTATCTTGTATTCTATAACTAAGCTTATATGATACCAACATTTAACTACCAGTTAAATGATTTACAATCTTGAATCAGTTCCGAACCACAGCAAATAACTATTAACTAACCACATCTAAAGTCATAACATAGTCTTAACAGTAGTGAAATAAGGAAAATACTTCGCAAACAAATTCACGCAACCGCACAAATACAATAGAACAAGATAACAAATTAACGGTGCTTTAGGTTTGTATTGTCGGTTACCGAAAATTGAAGAATCAAGGGCAAACTACCATTGAATCTTCACGTGGAAAATTAAATATAGATTAATACTTAATTAACATTAAGGACATCAACAGCAGCTGGTAACTGAGGCACGGTCACTTTAAGAGACAATGCATGAATCCAATATAATATACATCCAATTCTCATTTTTTTAAGTTCACTTAAGACATAACCGACTGCATTTACATGGATACTCTCCAAGACGGGCATTTTGACATAATTTTGTATGTATTTGTCTGTTCAAGCGCAATAAGACGTGGAAAAAAACTAAATTCAGGACTCGCGCGTTGCCTGATGTCTGCGTGCACAAAACACACTGAATGGAGTTGTTATTCACGTCTTCTTGTGCTTGAATGCTTTAAAATCTTTTGAATGTTCAAATCGGCAAGGTGTATTTGCTCATTCAAGCACAAGGCGGCGTGAAAGAGAGCTCCATTCGGGGTCACACTTTGTCAGATGTGGCTCTCTATGTGTGCGCTGTGCATGCAGAATATTGTTGTGTAAGTGTGTTGAATTTGTGTGGTGCCTGCTGTATCTTTGTCCCTTTCCATACTAAGGCAGATTATGTAATTCCACTCTGTTGTCGGGGTCTTTTATTTCCTCAGCTTCATTAGAGAGTGCCAGGAGACAGCCCAAAGCTTCCTCTACCTCAATCTCAAACACGCTAAACAATTAACACAACGCTGTCGGCCCAGCTCTCCACCAGCCTAAGCAGCTTACACATCCTGTTGGTCTTCTGAGCCAGGAACTGACGGTCCAATTAGAGTCTGCATTCATTTGAGAGCACAACTCGCTCACTCCCTCTCCCCACAACAATTTCGCCACTTAGTTTCTACAGAGGCAATTCACTTTCAATCCACACCATTGTCCTGTAAACGTATCTGAAGTGCAAATGCAATTAATCATTAAAGCTGCTTTTAACAAGTAAATTAAACTATGTTTTAGTTAATGCAGAATGCCGGGCTCTGTTCTAGTTACTTTGGAGCTAATCTAACACAGTGCTCCTAGTTCGCATGCATTACAGCCAGAAAAATACTTTATGTAATTATGCAAATGAATTACAATTGTGCAGTCCAGCCAAATGTGGCTTTAGGGTTTGTATTGTATGTGATGCAATAAAATATGCACAAAATGCGTTTTCTATTTTCCTCACAAGTTACATGCAAAATCAAACAATCTGATTCACAAACAAATCCTGTAACTCTTAGTTCATTTTGAGTTTTGTGCTTTTTACCAAGTGCTTTGGTAAATCATAATTATGATAAAAAGTCCAATTTAAGCACATTAAAAAGTGTCATAATTACCACATTAAAAGCCATAATTATGACAGTTGTTAATTACTTTTTCCCTTATAATTATGACTTAGCATATCATAACTGCAACTTTTTATCTCATAATTATAAAAGTAATTTTTGTCATCATTTTAATTTTTTTCATAACGTTTTATCTTATATAATATCAATTTATGTCAGTTGTGTTTTTGTTTTTATTTTAATTCCATTTTTTATATCACATAATTAGTATGACTTAGTATGCCATAATTTTGACTTTTATGTCATAAATATAAAAAATATTTATAATTATGATTTACCAAAGCATGATTTTTTTTTCGTACATGGCCTGAAAGGGCTTCCCTATCTATGACCCACGTATTTGATAGCAGTGGTATTATTGGAGAGCAATTTTGATTGGGGAATGAAACAAAATAAATCGGGTAATCTGACGCGCACTCCCAGCCCTGTGTAATAACCACTGAATGGGAAAACCCCCCCAAAATCAAAAAACACGTTTACCTTTTAAGTACACCTTCTAAAGTACACCATTATTACAGTCAAACATACAGAGACCTCCATCTCATACTGTAAATATCTTTGCCCTTAGCTTGCAGGGATCCGAAGCATTCATATTTTTTTCTGAGAGTTGGTGATAAATATGAGAGGACAAGGTAGAGTACACTTTTACCACAGTATAGAGGACACAGGACAAACTGCACCACAGGCATTTTAAAACCTCTACATATCAGTCCCCTAGCCTTTAATCTGGATGACATTTCAGAAATGACTATTCTCTCTCACCCATACACTGCAAATCAGAAGGAGAGGTTTCCAGCGTTCATGCCACATACACACAATGTACACACAATGTACTCTATGCTGTCTCGGAGTAAACATAATGCACTCTTACTCTCAGTATCTTAATTTAATCTCCAGTGAGAGCGCACAGACATGCTGTGCATGCTTTAATGCACTCTCTCTCTGTAGTGCCATAATTTGATCCCCATTTGGGTCACACCTGGAGTGCCGCAACACACACAACACACTCCATCATGATGATGATAGACTCTACAGTAATCAAGCATGCTTTTGCTTCAAATTGTATCAATTTTTTTTCTTTAATCATGTGTATCTTTTCAAATATCTCTTGGTGAGCTGCTGTCTGATCGCAAAGGAGAGTGACGTGTTCTCTATGCTCTAAAGTCCCGCTCAGGACTGTGAAAAAAAACTTTGAATTGCTCTTTCACTGTCAGCTCACTAAAAGGGGGTCAGCGAGCGATCACTGCAGCACATCAGGTCTTTAATCAACCATTTTGAGTGTGATAGTATTTGTGCGTGACAAAAATGGTCCTGGTGCTTCATTATGGACCTCGTTATGTAGGATGGGCAATGGCATCTGTCCGCTCTGAGTAATGAAGGAGAGAGAGAACAGAGTGGGAAGGAGAGGAATAAACAGGAAGCGGTAACGGCCGTCTCAACTGCTGCCTGTGCACTCATTTGTCCTTGTGATGAAGACACGCTTGAATACATCATCAATGGACCTGGCTTGGCCTGATTGGGTTACGCACAATTAAAAACAAGCATCTACCAGCATGCACACGAGAGAGAGAAATCATCACTTGTTCGGGAATTACTCTACACTGGTCACACACTATGTTTCCGATTTACTAAAAAGAACCAACTCATAAGAGCTGCTTTTTTTAGGAATTGGACTACACTAGTCACACACTACGTTTTTGATTCACTAAAAATAACAGACCGAATAAGAGTCGACCACCCAGGAATCTGGAACAATGGTCACATACTATGTTTATGCATCACTAAAAAGAGCCAAAGCCAACTCATAAGAGTCACTAGTTCAGGAATTGAACTACATTAGTCAAACTCTTTTGATTCACTAAAAAGAACTACTCACTCATAAGTGTCAATTGTTCAGGAATTAAACACTGGAGATAATCTTGTTAATAATCTTGATAATAATGTTTCTGATTCACTAATAAGACTGAGCTCACAAGAGTCAACTACCCTTTTCTGTAATTGGACTACTCTGGTCACACTCAATGTTTTTGATTCAGTAAATAATGAGCTCATAAGAGTCACTTGTTCAGAAATCGGACTACACTTGTCACTATGCTTTTAATTCACTAAAAAGAACCTGTTTATAAGAATCAATTTTTTGGAAATTGAACTATACTGGACATATTGCATATGTTTTTGCGTAGTAGATTTAATTGTAATGTTGCAGTGCACAATATACTGCCAGAGTATTTTTGCATGGAAGAAACATTTAGCAAGAAACATTAATGGAAACCGAATGGAACCGAACGTCAATCAGTTACGGTATTAACAATGGTACTAGTAAAGCAAAGTAAAAAATTAAGTGCACAATGCTTTCTATGATGCCTTCTCCTCCTGAGTCATTACCTTACTACGGTGTACAGCTGTCGCTATGTTTATGATGAAAATGCACTGTGGTGCCAAAAAATACAATGTGAAAAGAGACCTGCAGGGACAAAGGACAGTTTCCTGTTTCCTGTCATAAAACACTTCATATCCCAGAGTTACACGTCAGTCTATAACAAAGCATTTGCTCTTAAAAGAGCACAACAAAGGAGCTACCATCCTCTGCTGCGGCTCTGAATGCAACATAGCAGCCCAGATTTCAAGCTGCTCACCAGCTTCTGTTTCTGTGACTGAAGTATCTGAGTGGGAAATTCAGTTCGCACCCACATCTCCTAAATAAGCATGACTGGTCAACCCACTCTTTAGAATTTCTGCATGCACATATAACAATGCAGTGAGTGAAACACTTGACTTTCATTATTCTCAGAGGAATGGTCTCTCTAATAGTCACAAACACATGCCACACACCCCACACCTCACTTCCACCCTCCATTAGTGCGATTAAAGTGTGTGCACACACGCAGACCCAATATGCTGCTCTGCAGGCATCTTAGTGCAAAATTGTGAGGCAGACAGAGTCAAGCTAATGGAATGCGAGGCTTATATGATTATGGGTGTTTGGTATTAACTAATCCTTGGAAAGATTAAGGACAATGTCACTTGGGTTTTGAAATAAATAAATCAATTCAATCAAAATTATAATATTATTTATTGAATAAGTATATTAATGTTTTTCTTAAATATTTATTCTATTAAAAAAATTATATTTATTTAAAATGTTTTAAAATAAAAGTCTTGGTATGTCCTTAAGATAATTAAATGTTTGTATGCAGTAGAGGTACTTACAGCTGGCATTGGTCACCTTTGATACCCTTGGTGGTGCAGAAGCATTTGCCCGTCAGCACCTGGCACACGTTGGCATGGCCATTACATTTACAGGCTGAAAAACAAAAAAGTGTGGGGGAACCGGACAAAAATGGGGGGGACGAGAAATATATGGAGAGAGATAGAAGGGGGAAGGAAAGACAGAAAAACATTGTGTGAGAACAGAAACACATAGAAGTACAAGACTGGTCTACGAACACAGTAGCTTAAATATTTAATTACTGAAAACTGCACATACTGCAATTTAAAGAAAATATGTAGATTTCAATAAGGAATGAGCTCTTTATCTACAAATAAATACAAATACAAACGACTTAATTGACTCAAACATTCAAATTCAATTCAGTCTCTTCAGTTTTCAGTATATCAGTTGGATCTATACTTCAGGTCAAACAGGCTGACAAAAACAGTGAGATTAGCTCATAGCCATAGGTGGTCCCTTTCTGTTCTCAGATTTTCTTCACAGAGAAGTGAGTTTTGCTGCATTAGATGAAATAAGAACATCACGTTACGGTCCCTAGGCAACATTAATGGAAATCAAAATAATAAATTACATACCATAACCACAGAGGTCAATGAACAAACATAACGGTAAATTCTCTTCATTCTATGTGCACTCGAAAATAAAACTATTACATACTCCTGGCAGACCAGAAACTAAAACATCTGAATTAAGTACGACATATTACAAAATTTAAAAATAAAATAACAATAGTTTGAAATAGATTTATTTAAATAACAGATTTACACATTTAAATAAAATGTCATAAATTTACTTGCAAATATATATTTGTATATATTATATGAAATATATATTTTTGCATATGTTTTATGTTTAGATACTACTGTGCAAAAGTTTAGGGTCAGTGAGATCTTTTAATGTTTTTGAAAGAAGACTCTTTCCAAACATTAAAACCTCTTGCAATAATTTAAAAGAAAAACACTTTTTAAACATTTCTCATACTGACCCTGAACTTGTGAATAATACTGTCTATACAAACATATATTTTTAATGAGTAAAGTGGTCATATGAAACATCACTATGGCTGAGCAGACCATGTTGCTGAACTCCATATTGGCATTACTGGCATTGATGTGGGAGTTGTTGTGTTAGTGTATTTGTAGAATCTGGATGAAATTTTGGATGAAATTGGTCTTTTTGGACTTGGGAGAAAGTTTTGAAATAAGAGTTTCAATTAACTCTTATTTCAAAGCATGAGGAAAATTTTATTTCTTATTACATGACTCACTTCAAGATCACCAGTTCTGAAACTCTGCAAAACAGGTTAAATTGCGTTCAGAAGATTTTTGCTATGGACAAAAACATCTGCTTTAAGTGCCACAGTCTTTTATCTGTACTGAAATCCATTTTCCTTTTTTGAGCAGTGGACTATAATTATTTCTAAAATAAGCTTCAATTCTACACAAGCTCTTCACGCTGCACTAACATGACTCCAGATCATTGGGCTCTGACAGGCTTTTGTCCGCTGTACTAAACATGCATGACAGAGACTATGCTGTCTCTAAATCCCAGCATCCTGTAGGTCGTATATCAAAGGTCTATGCTGATGTGCATATGAATGTCTTTTGTGAGCTGGTCCGCTTTTAAGAAGGAATATGAATATAATATTTCTCAAGAATATGGGAAATATGATAGTGTCTAATGTTTGCAGGGAGCAGTTTCAGAACTGATGTGTCATCAAGTATTAAAGTAGAAGTGGCCTTGGGCAAAATTTCACAAAAACATTGAGGAACAAATCCATTTACATACAAAAATATGTTGTAAATAAAACATAAGACCTCTTAGGACCGCACTTTTATAATGTTTAAAATAACACATATTTTGTGATCACTAGCTCTTAGTTTTAAACTCCTGGTGGGGGAGTTCTCCCATATCTGTGAACATAATGGTCTATGACAACATATCCTGTTTCACCTGGAATCATAGGCCAGTGCTGTAAACTGACATTCTCCAGGGCAAAAGAGAAAAAATGTGAGTGCATGTCTATGTGTGATCTTACCCCTCGCCTCTGGCAGCACAACCACCTCTATGACCTCAACACTCATTTCCCAGTGTGCTCTTTTCTCCATTACTAAGCCAAATGGTATATCAAAATGCTCTGTTAGTAGCAGGTGCAAATATTCTCACCTTGGCACTTTCCGCCATTGGTTGGGTCTCCATGGTATCCAGACAAGCATGTTTCGCAGTGAAGGCCGGTGGTGAGGTTACGACACTGCTCGCACACACTGACGTTCACACATGTGCTGTGGCCATTGCACTGGCATGCTGGGAAATAAAAGTTGATTGTCAGTTTGAATTTTTTTTTTGTTTTTTTTTTTTTATCAAACTTGATGTCAGAGATGACTCACAGTGTTATATAAACTAAAGAATTGAAAACTAAAGGACATTCAAACTTTTGATGCCAAAAACCCACAAATACAATGATCCCCTAGTGAGGGATCCCTTTCCTAAAACATGAAACCAGCTATATATTTTCATATTTAAAATCCCATCTTTATTGTGGAAAAATATTAAGAGTGATACTGTAAAGACAACAAAATATAACAGTAACTTTTGATCAATTGGAATCATCCTTACTGTATAATTAAAAATTTTTCTTTTAAAATCTCAACCTTTTGAATAGTAGTTTTATACAAAAAACTATATATATATATATATATAGATATATATGTGTGTGTCCTGTTGTGGGTGTGTATATGTTTGTTTTTATTACTGTTAAAAACTACGGCTGTCAATAAAATTATCACAATTATTCTCACTACTTCTGATCAGTCTTAAAACAGTAAATTTATCACTTATTTACTGTCACAATAAATATAATTAATTAATTTCTTAAATATATATGTTAACTATTAAAGCCCTTAAAATACAATATTTTCCCATCAGTTTTTTTTTTTCAGATCACCTTGCACCTCCTTGTGCCCCCAGGGGGTTCCTGGCCAGCAGTTTAAAAAAACCCTGGTGTAACAAATTTGCTCTTTAAAGGTCAAGTGTGCATGTGATTGTCTGAACGTGGGTGGTTCTCACCAGGGCACTGGATGAAGGCCCACTCAAAGCCCCGTTCTTTTGGGCAGAGTGCCGTCTCCAGCACCATGTCTTGACGGTGTCTGGAGGGGCTCTTCATGGGCCCGCGATATGAACCCTCCATGCACTGCCCTCGGCCGGTGTTACTAGGGTCCCCACACCAGCCGCAGTCAGGCTGCTCCAGACACAGACCGCATGTACGCAAACCAGAGCAGTTCTGAGCTGCAACGACAGAAAAGAGAGAGATGATAGGCAGAAGAGAAAAAAAGCCAGCAGATTCTGAGAAATAAACAATGAGAAACAACAAAGACACGCTTAAAATTATACTTTCAAGCTCTCATGGGGCATATCACTCCACTGACTGAGTAATATGCTCTCAAATACCACCAGAAAGTCCACTCTCCCAAAAAGCATATCAGAGCCATATGCGTCAGCCTCTTTCAGTTTGATCCACCTCTCCGGCAGCCAAATCACATCTCTTAGGATCTCAGTCCTCACAACAATAAGCTTTACAGACAAAGTGTATTCAGGGTCAACATGATGGCAGCAATAACAGTGAAAAAGCACAATGTTAGTCATTATGCTGGCAGGAGTTCATGGATTCTCAGCTGCAGGAGCTGACAGATTCTCAACAGCACCATATGATTTGATTCGGCATGCAATAAAAATCATTTGTTTAGGGGTGAGGAGATGTCTAGACGGGTTAGGCATGGAAAACAGATGAGACAACTCTGGGAATAAAAATAAATTTCTTCTGATTCAAAATAGTGAAGGCCCACGTGTTCACAGACATAAATCAGCCGCCAGATTTAAGATTGAATTTATCAGTCTGTTACAATATGGGGGTCGTCGACACACACAAGCTCCCCACATGCCAGTACAAATCACTGCCACCTAAAAAAAAACGCACACCTTCACAAGTGTGAATCAAACTCATCCAGCCATGCTCCGACAGAGACAAAGCCCCTTAAGAGAAAAAGAAGAAAAACAGAGGGGAGGAAAAAAAACCTAGCAGAAGCAGAAATAGATCTTTAAAATGGTACCGACACAGGACGAGGCTTATGGTGGAGCAGTTGAAACGTTAAGTAACCATCACTCGGACAGAAAGATACATTTTGGCGACAAAAAGGATTCCTGAGCCAGACAGATGTGTAGAATCGTACCACCTCCTTCTGGTGGAGAGCTTTTAATTCATTTTCCATCAGACTGAGCATAATGGAAGTTCTATCAGTAAGTATAGGCCTGTCATAAAAACAGACTACAGTCGGAGAGTGTCCGTGTGTCCCCTGTATGCTTACCTCACTGTCTGATAGTGTGAAATAAGACATTATGAGCACTTGGAAGCCTTTAGTCTGGAGGACAAAGATGGCATAACACAGGATATGCACACAGCTGTGTAACAAATAAATAGTCAGCAAACAAGTTGCATTTCAAACACGCCGAATGTAAATGTGAACTACACACCAAGCAAAGTGAAAAATCAGGAACATTAAGGTATTTGAGGGATGTCAAGTCCTCTTATTTATATTCCCTGAGGAACGTTTATGCCAAATTATGTAGTTTTCTTAAAGTTTTTATCACTTAGCGTTCCGACGTGTGCCATAAGAACCCATTCTTGAAGAGCGAATGCTTAGGCAGACAAATTGGAACACTAATTGCACATTACAGGCGGATCAGAGGCCAAGCAGTTCAGCTAATGGGATGAAACAACAGATCTGATAGAGATGAAGAACCCACACCACCCAGGCCGCTGACAGGCACTGATTGGTTGTATCTTTCTCTGAAAGGCTACACAGAGAAAACATCTCGTTATTCAAGGTTTCGTTTCAATGAACAAAATGTCTCACCACTATATGTACAATCATTTCCAAGTCCAAAAGTATTCCTATAAAGAAAAATAGCAATGAATCATTTTAAAAAATTCTACATATACAGGTGCATCTCAATAAATTAGAATGTCGTGGAAAAGTTCATTTATTTCAGTAATTCAACTCAAATTTTGAAACTCGTATATTACATAAATTCAGTGCACACAGACTGAAGTAGTTTAAGTCTTTGGTTCTTTTAATTGTGATGATTTTGGCTCACATTTAACAAAAACCCACCAATTCACTATCTCAACAAATTAGAATATGGTGACATGCCAATCAGCTAATCAACTCAAAACACCTGCAACGGTTTCCTGAGCCTTCAAAATGGTCTCTCACGTTTGGTTCACTATGCTACACAATCATGGGGAAGACTGCTTATCTGACAGTTGTCCAGAAGACAATCTTTGAAGCCCTTCACAAGGAGGGTAAGCCACAAACATGAATTGCCATAGAAGCTGGCTGTTCACAGAGTGCTGGATAAGCATGTTAACAGAAAGTTGAGTGAAGGAAAAAGTGTGGAAGAAAAAGATGCACAACCAACCAAGAGAACTTCGGCCTTATGAGGATTGTCAAGCAAAATTGATTCAAGAATTTGAGTGAACTTCACAAGGAATGGACTGAGGCTGGGGTCAAGGCATCAAGAGCCACCACACACAGACGTGTCAAGGAATTTGGCTACAGTTCCTCTTGTTAAGCCACTCCTGAACCACAGACAACATTAGAGGCGTTTTACCTGGGCTAAGGAGAAGAACTGGCCTGTTGCCCAGTGGTCCAAAGTCCTCTTTTCCTATGAGAGCAAGTTTTGTATTTCATTTGTAAACCAAGGTCCTAGAGTCTGGAGGAGGGTGGAGAAGCTCATAGCCCAAGTTGCTTGAAGTCCAGTGTTAAGTTTCCACAGTCTGTGATGATTTGGGGTGCAATGTCATCTGCTGGTGTTGGTCCATTGTGTTTTTTGAAAACCAACGTCACTGCACCCGTTTACCAAGAAATTTTGGAGCACTTCATGCTTCCTTCTGCTGACCAGCTTTTTGAAGATGCTGATTTCATTTTCCAGCAGGATTTGGCACCTGCCCTCACTGCCAAATGTACCAAAAGCTGGTTCAATAACCATGGTTTTACTGTGTTTGATTGGCCTGCAAACTGGCCTGACCTGAACCCCAGAGAGAATCTATGGTGTATTGTCAAGAGGAAAATGAGAAACAAGAGACCAAAAAATGCAGATGAGCTGAAGGCCACTGTCAAAGAAACCTGGGCTTCCATACCACCTCAGCAGTGCCACAAACTGATCACCTACGTGCGGGGGGCGCGTCGTGCGGCGGGGGGAGCGCGGGCTGGTGGATGGGGTGAGGCAGTAATTAAAGCAAAAGGATCCCCTACCAAGTATTGAGTACATGTACAGTAAATGACTTTCCAGAAGGCCAACAATTCACAAAAAAAGTTTTTTTTAATTGTTCTTATGAAGTTATTCTAATTTGTTGATATAGGGAATTGGTGGGTTTTTGTTAAATGTGAGCCAAAATCATCACAATTAAAAGAACCAACGACTTAAACTACTTCAGTCTGTGTGCATTGAATTTATTTAATACACGAGTTTCACAATTTGAGTTGAATTACTGAAATAAATGAACTTTTCCATGACATTCTAATTTATTGAGATGCACCTGTACATATTCATAAATATACACTACCGAAACTTAAAATGTTTGGGGTCAGTAAGACTTTTTTAATGTTTTTGAAAGAACTCTCTTGTTGTCACCAAGGCTGCATTAATTTGCATAAAAATACAGTAAAACAGCAAAATTGTGAAATATTATTACAATTTAAAATAAGCTTTCTATTGTAATACATTTTAAATTACATTTATTCATGTGATGACCAAACTGAATTTTTCAGCAGCCATTACTCCAGTCTTTAGTGTCACATGACCTTTCAGAAACCATTTTATTTTGCAGATTCGGTGCTCAAGAAACATGTTTTACTGTTGAAAACAGTTGTGGTGCCTAATATGTTTCTGAAAACTCCTTTTTCACTCTTTTTTTTCAGGACCCTTTAATGAATAAAAAAGGTCAAAAGAATGGCTTTTATTTGAAATAGAAATCTTTTGTAACATTATAAATGTTTTTACTGTCACCCTTGCTCAATTTATTGCATCCTTGCTGAGTAAATGTATTAATTTCTTTAAAAAATAAAAAATAAACGTTCAGACATCAAGTCTCTGAACAGTACAAAGTTACCAAGTTCTACACATTCTCCACCACTTCAATTGAGTAAATATTTCATATAATATGATAATGCTACTAATAATAGTGCGGTACTCTCAGTTCCGTTTAACACATTTTACGGTGTTACACATTCACTTCCTTTTTTCCCCCTCAAAATCAGTGCTGAAACTGGAAAAAAGACCACAGATTCTCTCTGGGGCAGCTTATAAGCAGTGATGGCCACTATATGTAAATGAGGACACTCACACATGCAGTCTCCTGTCTGCCACTCCAGACACTGGCCATAGGGAAAGGAGATGACGTAGGCATTGGAGTCCACGCAGCGTTTGGTGCTGGGTCCACACCAACAGTGCGACTCCATGGGGGGGCGGGCTGGGTCGGTTTGCGTTTCTCACAAGTGGTGCGCAGGGAAGGCGTCTTACCACCTTTGTGTCGGTGTGCGGGTGTGCTGGTTGGCTCACTTCTAGGGAGGAAATATTATGAAGTATGAAAATTCCAGGTGGTATGTTCTTGGGCTTATTGTGCCTAGCCTTTCTGTTAGATGTAAATGGGAATAAAAAGATTGCTCAGAACCTCCACCAACTGGTGTTTCTCACAACTGGTGGGTAGCCATCTGTGGGTGGCGGGGTGTTGGCGGTGCAGGGATTCGCCCTGAGGCCAGAGACCTGAGCTCTCTCCAGGTAAGCACAGAAGCCTGAATCATTGGGCTCACTGGGTAGCCACTGCAGAGAGGTGTTAGTGAATGAAGACATGTCCTCCCAGCCCCAGTATGACACGTTGATCTTCCTCAGGCCAACCCAGGGGGACAGTTTCTGCAGGACAAACGTAATGAGACACAGGAACAAAATTAGGGACTAAACTAATTTTGAACAGAGGGTGCATCAATCATGATTATTTGAATCCGAGTATACACGGGCATTCAATTTGCTTTAACACTAGAACCGCCAGGGGTCGCTGTATACCTAAAAGCGCCAGCGGGTAAAATTTACCCACGCACATGACAGCTGTTTTTGAATGGCTAAATAACATATTATTTCGCTGTATTATGCTACTGTCTTCATAAAGAAGTTTCTAGAGTCATGAAATGATTATGTCTGGTCATAAACTATATTTTTGTCCTTTTGTTTTATGTTCAAGGCTTTTTTTATGCAGGCTACATTAATCACTTTTCATAATGGTCAATATAAGCTAAACAAGCCTGCACTGACCACGAGAATTAGAAGGAAGTAAATACATATACATTTAGGTGGTGTAACGGGCTATTATAATACAATGTCATTAATCAATATATTACGATAACCTGTTATTTAAATAACTAAAACAGCCTATAGACAATAATGAACAATAATAGGCCTAATTCACCACATTGCAAAGGATGATGTGATGACAAATTCAAGCACACAGCTTCAACTAATTAATTATTAATTTGTTTAGTTATATAATTTATAATTTTAATAAGATGACAACACCATTAAACTTTGGGTAATCAAAAAAAAAAAAAGGTTTTATTCATTACATCAGATCGGATTTTTTTCTCAGGCAACTGGCAGACTCAGAATAAATAGCAACCCAGAAGCAAACAATAAACTATGGACAATGGCAAACAAAATGACATAATCCAAATTTTGACAATTATGAGAAATTAGGATAAAAACGTCTAATATGATATCTTGATTGCCATCATATTTCTTGAGCCGACAGGACGTTTTACTTATCTCCCCACCATCAGACTCTCTATCGTTCATGGCATTTAGTGCTTCTTATACCGCTTCAGCATTCATAAATCCTTCTTTTACTCATGTTGTCTTTATTTATGAAACTGATAACCACTAAATCAGTGAGTGAAAGGCATTGCCTAGCAATGTACTATGTTAAAACATAAGTGGCACGAAAATTACGCGAACATACAGGCATTATATAGCGGGTAAATTTGACCCGTGCTGGCGCTTATAGGTATAAATGCCCAGTTTTTATTCTGGTTTTATCTAAACAATTTTTAACAACATGGGATTGTAAATCACACAATTTTAGTCAAAGTCAGTGACTGGGAGACTTGAATGTTTTATTAAAAATATTTTATGTACGTTTTAAAAACAGCCACGGGTAAAATTTAATTAATTTAATTAATATTTTTATTCAGCTAGGATACAATAAATTGTTCAGAATGTACAGTAAGACGTTGTCGTTAAAATTGATTTCTCTTTATTAATCTGTCTTTTAAACTCTCGATATCAAGGAATTGAAAACAAATATCACTGTTTCTTTCTGCAAAATATTAAAGCATCACAATCTTTTCAACAATAATAGAATGTTTCTTGAGCACCAATAATAATTAAAATGATTTCGAGGATCATATAGGACCGAAACTGGAGTAATGGCTGCTAAAAACGCTTGTCTTCACAGAACTAAATATATTTGAATTAAAATAGACACGAGTTTTTACACTATAATTAGGGATGGGTAACCGAAACCACCGTATTTAAATTGTCCCGGGATAATTATAAAGACCGAGTTCGATAAAGCTCTAGATTAACGGTTCGCCTATCGTTACTGGAGAAAATTATAAAACACACTCCCCGTTAAGGATTGCTATAAATATCCTCCTGAGAACCGAAATACAAAGCTTGTGAATTTAGTATTTTTTCATGTCCTTACATTGTTTAGAGCATAAGAAAAAAATGGTAAAAACATTTTTGAAAAATTATATTTTATTCATGTTATGCTATGTCCTCTGTAGAGGACACCGGGACTCAGTTTTTCTAAAAAAATAAAATGACAAGAGTAGACATGAAAAGGCAAAAACATTGGGATTTTTTTTAAATCACCAATCAATTTTTAGGTTTCAGGATTTTTTATAACTAACTTTGTTTAAGGATAATTCTCAACTATGTTATAAAATATATAAAAAAATGATTTGATATACCATTTTGCTTTATGCAATATGTGTGTAAAATTCCATAAACTGGTTTTCCCATTAAGCACAATGTTATCTATACACTGTATCTAATTTGCATTTTGCATATTAATGTGCTGTTGGGACAGCATGTTGAAAACAGAAAAAGTCATATTTTGATTTGAAACCCCATAACATTTTCCTGAGATTTAGATTTAGACAACAAGTTGAAAATTAATCAGATTTAAATTATAATTAAAAAATATTATCATATTTCCATAAGGATGTACAGTTTTATCACTAAATTAATGTCAGCCATTTTAAAAACCAATGAGAGGGAGTGATCTCGGGGAAACATCCAATCGGGTGTTGTTAGCGGTCTGGAGAAGGCACTGGTTGAAGGGGGTTTGCTGGGCTTTGGAGGCAGACATCCCAACCTCGCAACTATGAGACATGTATGTCTCAGAGAAATCCACTTCAATAATGTCCACTACAGATGCAAAACTCCATACTGGGTCTCAGGAGGTCTACATTATCTTGCAATTCTCTCTCCTCTCACCCGAGTGGTTTGTTCGCCCAGCTGTTTTCAAACATTTGTCTATGAGCCTTTGTTATGATTCATCCTTTTACTTATGAGAGAGAACTATACATTCAAACATCTGCTTACACTTTAGCTGATTTTTTTATTAAGCTAATTTTATTTTTTTTAATTTTGATTTTGGCTTCTAAGGATTATAAAAAAGAAGACATGAGGTAAAGCTATTAAAAAACTAGCTGCATTTCGTATTGCGCAACATCTTTCCCTTCACAGCGGTGTGCATTCTTTCCTCCCTAAAACCCAAACTTAACGACAGAATCAGCTCAGTCTGTGATTGTTGTAAAATGCCATCTTTACTGTTGCTAAATTGCGGGACATGTTTGATAATAAAATGTTGAAAGCACCATCTCACGAAGAGACGCTGTCCGTCATGCTGAAATGTGTGCCACGCGGCATGCTTCTAAACGGACAAACCATTACACTTTGAGCTTCGTGCGCATGCAAATCGATAAATACACAACAACAAGTGTGTCAAAAATTTCCGTCTTGGAGAGTATTACTTTAAAAAACACAGTTTATTGTCGTTAAATGGGTCATATGATGCTATTTAAATTTTTTCCTTTCTCTTTGGAGTGCTACAAGTTGATTGTTCATAGATAAGATCCCTGAAGTTGCAATACTAAAGTCTCAAAACCAAAGAGATATTCTTTATCAAAGTTACGACTCTGGCCACGCCCCCTAAAACGGCTCGTTCTAACACGCCCACACATATCTAGGTCACTATGTGGGAATATTTGCATTATGCGCCCAAATGTGCACGCAAAGAATAAGGCGTGGTTTCAGTAACCGCAGTTGTTGAAGCAGCCATGTCAGGGAGATTCTGTGTGTTTCTAGGCGAAAGCAAAATCATTTTATTTGGCCTTCCGAAAGTAGATGCATGTAGAAATCCTTAAGATTACTTACAACAGAACAGCAGTGCATTTTATGGACGATCGTTTCGTGAAGCTAGGAGAGGAGGTTATTCTGACTTTGCTATGACAATTTGGTGCTTCTGAATCAGCTACTGTTTTTTTATTATTTTAAGTATTTGCTATTGACCGTTCAAATGCAGAGTTTTGCGCATCGGTGTGTGTGTGTGTGCGACTGAGAGGAGAAGAGAGAGAGAGGCACGATATCGCCCCACCCTCTAGAGAGAGGGGGGGTCACATCACATTGGAGTCAGCTGTCTTAACCGTGGCTTGTGTACTGCAAACACATTCCAGTTTCATCACTGTGTCTGTCACGTGACTGTTTTCCCCTTTCGGGCTCTGTCTTTACATGTATTTTGAAAGATGAAGCTCTCGATTATGGTAAGGGGGGGGCGGTTCATGTCCATGGGGGGGGGGGGGGGGGGCGATGCTTGCGTGGGTGTTCTTCGCCAATCAACAATGCACGGGTCAGCTGGCCAAGCAGAGCAGACTGGGCTTGTCGGAAGGAGGGACTTTGTAGAAAAACGAAGCGTTTGAGAGAGGCGGGGCATATGTGACCTACAATAATGTACAGTATTTGAAAATAATGTGTTTTTTGAACATTAAAGCATGTCAACAATATTCTGTTACACCAAATCCCAAATAATGATGTTTTTAAAAGCAGCATATGACCTCCTTTAAGTGGAGTAGAACAGTTGGGAAAAATCCGATCGTGTCATATATTGTCTAAAGTGAAGACTGGCACTTGGGCCATCAAAAGCACATCTGCTCTTAATCTATATAAGTTATAAACTTTAATAAGCTTAATCTCATCAATACAATAACAGAAACTACGCAGTGTTTCATTTACATTTGATTGACTTTTAGATTCTTCTTACTTTTATAATGTTAGTAGAGCTTTAAATTACAACACTGTGTATTTATTCATTGTATATTGTTTTATTGTATTTGTCCGTTGTTTTAACTTATGTTTCGTGGTCCATGTTCTTACTGTATCTTATCTTTGTATCAAACACTAAATGCCTGCACCTGTGCATTTACAAATTGATTTTTTATCATTTCATTAAATATTTATTTTACAGTTCCGATATCAAGCAATGTTAAATCACTCTGTATTTGTCATATATATATATATATATATATAACAAAGTACCGATAAGAACCGTTAAATTACCGAATCTATCAGCAGTACCAGTAAGAGTAGTAATACCGTTAAAACCTTAACGATACCCATCCCTAACTATAATAATATTTAACCATATTATTTTATGATAGTGAAAAAGCTAGTGAAAAGTTTGGAAACACTTGACTGAATTAATATTTCTCATTATCTCATAAAACTTCTTATTTAAAGACTTACAGTTAAATGTTTCAAACTAGGACTGTGTCTATGCACAAATTTCTTTACAAAACTTCTTTAAAACTAGTTGGCAGAGCTGTAGTCTAGGCAAAGGGTGACTACTTTGAAGAAGCTAAAATAGAAGATCACTTTTATTTTGCTTGACATTTTTGGCCACTACACAATTATCAAACTCTCATTTGTGTCATTTCATTGTTCTGATGACTTTACTACTATTCTAAAATATAGAAAATATTAACAAAGAATGAGTATGTGGATCCAAACTTCTGACTGGTAGTGTAAATATGAGCAGACACAAACCTTCCCCTTCTGCTGGTACTTCTGCAGTTCCTCCAGCACAAAGTCCACCTGCTTTACTGTGGTAAGGGAGGCGATGTTTCCCTCCAGGTTCTTGCAGTAGTGCTGAGCATTGTCATAGCTCTCCCTGCTGGAGTTGATCTGCAGACAGGCCTCCCCAACATTGCTCCAGCCGTCTCCACACAGCTGGGCTACAGAGAGGTCATAAGATGACTTAATTATAGGAATTAGGAGCTTTTTCTCAAGCCTCATATTTGTTCCATTTCTCGTTTGATCTCTGTTCTTCAGAGACAGCAGCAGGAGAGCTCTTAACATAATGAAAATTACTCTTTAGAACCAAGTGAAGCTCTTAAAGAGCCAATAGCTAATTCAAGCAAAGTGGCCAGTTAAAGAAATTTCCACAGTGGAAAATGCCAAGCACAATCAGACTGAATCATTTAGAAAATTTACAATTTACAAAGAACACAAAAGGTGTTGTGAATCTCAGATTTAAATAGAGCACAGACACCTACAAATTCATGTACAAAACAAATTAAATAAGCTTTATTTATCTTTAGTTAAATTACAAAACAGATATAGTGGAAGGAAGAGCTTCTGGCGAACACAGGCTCTGATTAAAAAATGAGTGACCTTCCGGTCTAGACAACATTTTAAGGTAACATAGGCACACTCCCTTCACAAAGGCTGTTCCAAAAGGTGAGATAGCTACTTTTGGCCAATATATAAACCCATAATGCACTACAGCAAGCTCATTGAATAAAATCTAATCTAAAGTGGCAGATGCATTCAGAGTGTATTCAAACCACTTTTTTTTAACCAATACACATGTGCTATGTTAATATCTCTCCTATCATACTCTGCTGCTCTTACCAGGAAGGGTGTGGCATTCCTGCTGTTGAGGATCCCACTGGCAGCTGAGGTTGAGGGAGCAGCTCTTGCAGTTGGCCATTTTACTGCAAATCTGCTCATTTCTGATTGGACATTTGGTGAAATTCTTCACAGTCTAGTTTAAAAAAAAAAAAAAAGACATCAACAAACACAGGAATACTAGTGCATAGAATTGTGAGGTGTAACACCGGTGCCCTCTGCAGGCCAACTTACAGCACTACAGTTACTGAGAGCTGAGATGCACTTCTTGCTGTCACACCACTGACATCCATTAGTGTTGGCGGTACAGCTGGTGCAGTCTGAGAAACGGTAACATCTCTCATCCACCGTGGCTAGAGCAGAGACAGATCGAAAAAATGAAAGTAGAAACGTATGGCAGAGATAAAGAGCAAAAAAAGTCTAGTCCAAAGAAAAATGACACTCCTAAGTATTAATATCCAACAGTTTTGAGACATACATTAATCTAGAGAGACATCTAAGCTCTTCCACAGCCAACTCTCATATCAGACCTTTAACCAAAGTAGAAGAGAAACATTTAGCACTTCAAACATCTTCCATTCCCTATTTACTTCTAATCGCAAGACTTCAAACAGTGTGACTTATGTAAAGAATCAAAGAGTCCTCTGTTCATCGTCTTTCTTTTGACAATCCTTTATTCAATAATAGCGAGTGTCTCCATGTCCTTACTTCACTACAGAAACATTTGTTTCCCCCTCTCTACTCTTTCACTCACACCACAGCAACATTTCTTGCACAGCTGCTGAATCTATGGCAAATCTATCATTTTGAATCATTCTATTGAATTATGTCATCAGAAGCAGTTATTCACTCACTTACTAAAAGGATCATTATATGACAAGATGTAGTTAAATAAGTGCATTCACAAGAATTTAAATGTAAACAAAATACATGTGTGAGTGTATGTATACAGTGGGGGAAAAAAGTATTTAGTCAGCCACCAATTGTGCAAGTTCTCCCACTTAAAAAGATGAGAGAGGCCTGTAATTTTCATCATAGGTATACCTCAACTATGAGAGACAAAATGAGAAAAAAAAATCCAGAAAATCACATTGTAGGATTTTTAAAGAATTTATTTGCAAATTATGGTGGAAAATAAGTATTTGGTCAATAACAAAATTTCATCTCAATACTTTGTTATATACCCTTTTTTGGCAATGACAGAGGTCAAATGTTTTTTCTGTAAGTCTTCACAAGGTTTTCACATATTGTTGCTGGTATTTTGGCCCATTCCTATATGCAGATCTCCTCTAGAGCAGTAATTTTTTTGGGGCTGTCGCTGGGCAACATGTATTTTCAACTCCCTCCAAAGATTTTCCATGGGGTTAAGTCTGGAACTGGCTAGGCCACTCCAGGACCTTGAAATGCTTCGTACGAAGCCACTCCTTCGTTGCCCGGGCGGTGTGTTTGGGCTCATTGTCATGCTGAAAGACCCAACCACGTTTCATCTTCAATGCCCTTGCTGATGGAAGGGGTTTCACTCAAATCTCACGATACATGGCCCCATTCATTCTTTCATTCACACGGATCAGTCGTCCTGGTCCTTTGCAGAAAAACTGCCCCAAAGCATGATGTTTCCACCCCATGCTTCACAGTAGGTATGGTGTTCTTTGGATGCAACTCAGCATTCTTTCTCCAAACACGACAAGTTGAGTTTTTTTCCAAAAAGTTCTATTTTGGTTTCATCCGACCATATGACTTTCTCCCAATCCCCTTCTGGATCATCCAAATGCTCTCTAGCACACTTCAGATGGTCCTGGACATGTACTGGCTTAAGCAGGGGCACACGTCTGGCACTGCAGGATTTGAGTTCCTGGCGGCGCAGTGTGTTACTGATGTAGCCTTTGTTACTTTGGTCCCAGCACTCTGCAGGTCATTCACTAGGTCCCCACGTGTGGTTCTGGGATCATTTTGACCACACGGTTCTTGTGTCATTTTGGACCCACGGGGTGAATTCTTGCTGAGCCCCAGATCGGGGAGATTATAGTTGTCTTGTATGTCTAGGTACATTTTCTAATAATTGCTCCCACAGTTTTTTTTTTTCACACCAAGCTGCTTACCTATTGCAGTTTCAGTCTTCCCAGCCTGGTGCAGGTTTACAATTTTGTTTCTGGTGTCCTTTGAGAGCTCTTTGGTTTTGGCCATGGTGGAGTTTGGAGTGTGACCTGTTTGAGGTTGTGGACAGGTGTCTTTTATATACTGATAACAAGTTCAAACAGATGCCCTTAATACAGGTAACGAGTGGAGGACAGAGGAGCCTCTTAAAGAAGAAGTTACAGATCTGTGAGAGCCAGAAATCTTGCTTGTTTGTAGTTGACCAAATACTTATTTTACCGAGGAATTACCAATTCATTCTTTATAAAAATCCTACAATGTGATTTCTAGGATTTTTTTTCTCATTTTGTCTCTCTTTGTTGAGGTATACCTATGATGAAAATTTTCTCTCATCTTTTTAAGTGGGAGAACGTGCACAATTGGTGGCTGACTAATACTTTTTTGCCCACTGTATATTATATATATATATATATTCTTACTAAATAGAATAATCATAGTCAAAGAGTGATTTTATTCCTCAGCAAAAACGAGTTTCCGCTGATTTCCTGTTTAGTTTTTGCACCCAAGAGAAACCCAAGGTTTCTCTCTGTCACACACACACACACACACACTGGTTTCCATTTTTTTGTGGGGACTCTCCATAGGCGTAATGATTTATGTACTGTACAAACTGTGTTTTCTATCGCCCTACACCAACCCTACACCGAAACCTACCCCTCACAAAAAAATGTGTGCATTTTTAGATTTTCATAAAAACTCATTCTGAATTATTTTGTAAGCTTTTTGTACCCAGGGAACCTCAATTGAGATCCCACAGTGACACAATCCCCATGGTCTTATCTCCAGTTTTAGGGTCCCACAGTGTAAAAAACCGTACACACACACACAACCACACACACTCCCCCTCTCTATTTGAATGTTTTATGATATTAAATGTATAGATTGTTTGTTTTTTAATTAATATTTATTTAAATACTTATTTACAAATAAAAGTAATAAAAAAATACCAAACAATTTTTACAAAAAACTTTCACCAACCTGAAGATAAAACAGTCCTTACTTCATTTTGAATTATTGAATTAATTGAATGATTCAAATCAAGCCATTTTAACTGATTGATTAAATTAACCGGATCATAAGAGTAATATGTTCATGAATAGTACATAGACTTTTTTATTTCATACCAGTTAATTCAGACTGCAGGCTCGCTCTCTGCAGAATACACTGAAACACTCACGCACCATAAACAAGGCCATCGCTGCCAGGGATTATCCCAGCATGCACCTCTCAGGCATGAGAGACCTCAGGTTTGAATTTCAAATCAAACAAAATGAAGCCAAATATTCCATTGGCTGGAGGGCTACACACTCACTCTCAAAGACTACATTTTGGCTGGTTTTGTGTGATCGGTTGTGTTCTGACAGGTGGCAAAAGATCAAACAGACTGGCAGTCCTGCAGAGCAAAGAAGGGCTGTGGGAAACTCTCCACTGTGTCTGCTTCAGACAGCTTGTGCCCCCCTCCATTACTCTCTCATTAACACAGCCAGTGCACAATGAAGCAGACAAACCTGAGGGCTCAGATCGGTACACACAAGAACAACTGATTTCTTGGCTTGGGCACGGTGGTAAATGTTTTAGCTGAGGGTGGCAGGGGAGTCTTTAAGCCTCTTCCAGATACCTACCAGCTTTGGCAGGGCACAATGGAGCAGGTGTAGCTCTGTTAGTGAAGCTGGGCTCCCAGGACATGCAGCGGCCCCCTTTCCAAATGCAGCGCACACCAGGGCCTGCGGCCTCACAGCGCTCCTGCCCCAGGAAGGCCTCACAGCTGGGTGGCCTGTAGATTAGTACATCATTCAGAAGGACACTGGAGAAACCCCCAAACACATACATGGACCTAGAAGGAGAAGAAGATGAAGACATTTAAATATACAACAATATTTTGTGAGAGCGTGTCAGTGTGTTTATTCAGATTTCTCACCCATTACTGGTTACTGCTGTATGTCCAAAGCGATTCACGTCTCTGTGCAAGTTTGGTTTGGAAAGGACCTTCCACTCATCACACGCTATAAGAAAAAAAATAAATAAATAAAATAAAAAAATAAATTGACCAATTTATTTCAATGACTAATACTTGTGTACTGTTTCAACCATTTCATTGAAAAAAACAAGTTTAAGAATGACTTGCTCATGAATCAGACATCATATGCGACATCTAGCTAAATAAATATTTTACAGCATAGAACAACTGCAAAGTTGGAATTTCCATAACTTTTTGGATTGTATTCATTTCTGTGACTTTTTTTCGGAAATTTCTTTAGGCTTTCCATGTGGGAATGATGACAACTGCACACTGCCATTTCCAAAGTTTGGGTCCGTAAAGTTTTTTTTTCAGCAAGGATGCATTATTGATAAAAAGTGACAGTAAAGATTTTTTACATTGTTACAAAAAAATCTATTTCAAATAAATGCTGTTCGTTCGAACTTTCTATTCATCAAGAATCCTGAAACATCCCAGAAACTATTAAGCAGCACAATTGTTTACAACATTGATAATACTAATAACTGAAGACTGCAGTAATGGCTGCTGAAAATTCAGCTTTTCCATCACAGGAATTAATTGCATCTTCAAATATATATTAATAGAAAAAAAAAGTAATTGTAATAATATTTCACAATATTATTTTTACTGTATTTTTCAAATAAATGCAGCCTTGGTGAGCATAAGAAATGTCTTTCAAAAACATTTTTAAAAATCTTACCGACCTCAAAACTTTTTAATGGCAGTGTATGTCAAACGTGCAGTAAAGTAACACCACAAACCAATGTCATAGGCGAGGAAATCACGAGCATACACTGGCTCCATTGCTAAGAGAGGTGTCATTATGGGTATTTCCTCCAAAGATGAGCAGCGTTCCTCCCAGCAGCACAGACGAATGCAGGTAACGTGGGTAACCACTTTCCCTAAGAATCGTCCTGCAACACACAAAAAACATCAAACTGTTGTACCAAAAATTAAACTAAGTGTTCCTCTCAAACTGACAAATTTACAACATTTTTTGTTTTTTTGAATAAGTATGTGCACTCTTACCATGTACGGGACTGAACCTCATAGCGGTAAAGATCATCCACCAGGCCGTATTTGTTTGCTGGAAGAGATTTGTAGCCCCCGTGGACGTACACGCTCTTGCTGCTGCTGTCGTACACGCTGCTGTGGCCATACCCACCCTGAGCGATCGCTCCTCTGGTCTCTGGCACCAGCCATGTGTTTGTTCCTGTACACACAAATAAAATTATTTACTTTCAAATTAAAAAGTGCACATTTAAGTTTAATATTTTCTTTAAATATAAAACCTGCTTTGCCTCTCCATAACCAGTCTGTGAGAATTTGACATGATTAAGCGTATTTCAGTATAATGACTGGAATAACAATGAGTTACCTCATCCCAATGAGATCTGGTTTGTGGTATGAGTTCACAACACTTGTAAGATCACTTGAGAACATAAAGATTATGCCCTGATCCAGGAGTTTAACAGGATTAAAAAAGGTACAGATTATCCAAAAGCTTCAGAGATAAAGAGCCTCTGGATACATTATTTGCTCACAGCTCTTTGCAAAGAACCACAGCTCCATCTACTGGACCAAAAATCAAATGTGTTTCAACATGCAGATACAGACTCCTGCAGATCTACTTGTTTTACAGTTGTTCTCAAAATGTGTCTCTATGTGACCCTGGAGCACAAAACCGGTCTTAAGTCGCTGGGGTATATTTGAACCATTAGCCAACAATACATTGTATGGGTCAAAATTATAGATTTTTCTTTAATGCCAAAAATCATTAGGATATTAAGTAAAGATCATGTTCCATAAACATATTTCGTAAATTTCCCACCGTAAATATATCAAAACTTAATTTTTGATTAGTAATATGCATTGCTAAGGACTTCAATTACATACTTACAGGCCTTTTCTAAAAAACAGTTGCTAGCACCTCAATATTCCAGATTTTCAAATAGTTGTATCTCAGTCAAATATCCTAACAAATAATACATCAATGGAAAGATTATTTATTCAGCTTTCAGATGATGCAAAAAATCTCTATTTAAAAAAAATTACCCTTATGAATGGTTTTGTGGTCCAGGGTCACATATTGCTTTACAACAAACATTTACAACCATGTTATCTATTGTTACCAAATAGTAAAACATTTTATTATTTAATTTTATATAACTATTTTTTAAATTTGTAACTATTAAACGTTTTTGTTAATGGAAATAAAGCAGAAATGAAATATAAATATTCAACGGAAATACAAAAATTTAAATGTTGCCTTGGAAACTGAAATAAGTTTAATTTGAAGTACTAAAATTACTAAAACCAAAATTAAAATTAAAGAAGCGAATATAAAAAATAAAAAAAAAAATCGAAAACTAATACAAATAAAAACAAAACTATAAAAAATTAAAACGAAAGCTATTTCAAAATATGATTAAATACTATGATACTACATAAATAATACTAAAATACATTCTACAACTTTTTTGGGTACTTGCAGCACTTTTCAATCCCAATCAAATACACTACTCAGTCACTCACTGATGTTGTACTCCTGAACATTGCTGATGTAGCTGTAGATGGAGGAGTAGCCGAAGATGACAACCATCACCACATCACCGTTATCCAGCTCTACTAAATGGGCGGAGTGGCCTTCCACAGCGTAGATCTGGCCGTGGGCTGGCACACTGGGGGACTTCAGCGACCATGTCATTTTGGGTATGTTAAACACCCACAGTTCATCTGTTACGTTACTGGCACCCATCTCCAACTTGCCTCCAAACATGTAGATGTCATTCTAAAAGATACAAAAACAATTTAATAACATGTTTCAAGAAAGTTTAATTTAATAGCATATTTCAAAAAAGTACTGGTCAATATTCTAGACTGAGGTTTGCCAAAATCAACATGCTAATGATGTGATTAAGGGCCAGATTTACTAAACAAGGCAAATTAGTGTGAGAGCGCAATACTATAGCACAGATGGGAGTGGAAAGTTCTGCAGTTGATCTACTGACAATGCACACATTAAAGAACATCGTAAAACAACTGTGGCGATTTCTGTGATCGTGGCTCCTAAACGGTGGTCCTATGTCGTACAGTGAGAGAGGTTCAAAGACGGCCATTGCCACAGTCTTGCGACCAAAGACAGCCTACGATCATTTTCCGACAGTGTCAGAAATTCAGCATGATCATCGCACAGTGTATTTGCTGCTACGACACGTTTACTGACCAGCCAATAAAAATGCAACATGAAATCAACGCGACATGGCGCTAAAACATAAAACTGCTTCCCTCAAGCTCTAATCCCTTCTTTCGCCGTTTCCACTTTTTTCAACACACATAAAAACTAGAACTTTCAAAGTGATCCATCATGCTCTTTTTGTTTATCACTAGTGCATGCTGATGAAGTTTTACTCTTCTATAGTAATGTGCATTGTAGCCTACGAGTTAATAGGTGTCATCATCGTACAGTCTGCATGCATGTCGTACCCAAGTTTATCAGATTCATGTCGCATGTTAATAAATCTGGCCCTACTGTTCAAAAGTCTGGAGTCAGGAAGATTTTTTTTTTTACATTTAGTTTGTGTGCTGTTCTGACATGCATTTTTCTGAGCATGTACACCTGAAGTGCGCAGATGATTGCATACATAAACTGTGGAGTTTTTTTACTTTAATTATTGCAGAGAAGACAGTAGAATAAGTGTTGTTGCAGGATACTATTGCTCGGATAATCAAAGCAGATCTTTGTATCTGCATACACAGACCAAAAGCTAGAACATGTAATCAGCTAAATAGCCTTGTTCACTCATTCTGACACCGATTACAGCTATTTAGCTTAAAGACAAATAAAAAATATTCTTGCTACATTTTTTTACAACATTTCAACTGTGATGTTACCCGATCTAGTGCCCAGGAGTGTCCGAATCTCGGCAGGGGTCCGCTACTGATGGGCACAGTGTTCCAGATACCACTTTCCAAATTATAACTGCAAAAAAAAAAAAGTTGATATCCTAACACAATTCACTGTTCATTTCCATAGCTAAGGTGGAAAAAACATTGTTCAGACTTCAAGATGACTTCAGAATTACACAAATTATCCAATATTCCTGTAATTAGTACTTTCTCCAAGTCACATTTCGAGTTTTGACTGAAATGTCAAATCCACAATGTTGAAATTGCTCACTATACAAAGAGTTCCCTCAGAGAACATTTAGACTCACAGTTTCTACCCTCAAACTGTCAAATTAATCTAACTCTACTCCTACCACAGCTCACACTGATTTATTATTAGTATTATTATTATTCCTGCTGTTCTACATTTTTATTTTGGATTACTGTCACATTTGCACATATGCAAATATGCCTTTTTGGTTATGCTGTACACAGATCTCTGAATTATCACTTACTTTAGAACCATCTGAAAGTTGCTGTAGTTAAAGGTGTAGCCACCAACAACCCACATGACCTTTTCCTGTACCACCGCCTTATGGGATGCTCTTCCCAGCGATGCTCCAAAAGGCTTCACTGTGGCTGATCCAGTAGACTCTGTTGAGGGCACTTTAAGTGAGCAGTCTGACCAGAAATAGAGAAGAGAGAGAGAGAGAGAGAGAGAGAGAGAGAGAGAGAGAGAGAGAGAGAGAGAGAGAGAGAGAGAGAGAGAGAACTAGAGAAAAGGAGAGAGAGAATCTCTTGTACAATAGTCTAAGGCAGGGGCTCCCAACCATTTTTGTTTGACAGAAAATATTTACTTGAAATACCCCTAAGATTTTTGAGTTAATATTTCTATAATTTAACAACATATTCTTATGTTTATTATGGTTCACTAATATTGATTAATGGTCACATGACATACAAGCAGATAAAATGGAATGTTTTGTTTTGACTTTGTAGCTGGATTTTAAAGTGGACTCAAACTCTCTCAGTCTGCATTAAATTTACACAGGTGTATAAAACTGAATGGTCATAAAAAATAATATCAATATCAATAAAAACATGAATAAAATGCACAATGTACAGTACAGTACATATGAAATAAAAATGAATATTTGATTAAAGTAATTTTATTTTACATTACACGCTACAACAATAATGCTCATGTCTTAAATTCTTTACTTTCAAACTGACAAGCTCTAACATTTCAAATCCTTTATTTTTTTGTGATGAACCTGCTATTAGTTTATGCAATGCTGGAAATTATGCGAATCTGTAAATAAAGTACACTGGAGGCCAAAAGTCAGGAATAATTAAGATTTTAGTTAATTAAGAAAAGAATATGTTCATTATGTAGTTTACACAGTAAAATACGTAATATTGTGAAATAATATTACAATTTAAAATAAATGTTTTCTACTGGAATATATTTTCAAATGTTCCACGGATGGTATTACTGAATTTTCAGTATCAGTGTCACATGATTCTACAGAAATCATACTAATATGTTTACAATATTACTGTTTTTACTGTATTTTTGATCAAGTAAATGCAGCCTCGGTGAACATGAGAGACATATTTAAAAATATTTAAAATTCGTAATTATTCCAACCTTTTGTCCGACAGTGTAAACCCCTTAAAACCCTGATCTAAGGTAACATCTGTCTCATTATATTTTACTATTTATGAACAGATCACTTAAACAGGGTGGTTCTGACAGCTTCTTACTATGACCAATCACACTTTTTTCCCTGTGTCTCCTCACATGAGGGTTAGTGAGAAGCTGGCCAGAAAGACTCATTAAATTAACCTCAAGACACCCTGATGTCAATCCTCCATCAGGCTTAATTGTGCTTTGATGCTTTATGACACTGTGGCAGTGTCTGATGAGGATGCTGCAGTGATGCAGAGGAGACAGATGCACTATTAGAGAATCAACACCAGGGGGACACACAACCCACATGACAACAAATCTACCTGAGACACAATGCTCTGCTGGAAACACGAAACTCGAAAGGTCTCTGATTTTCACAGCATCCTGTAAAATACAGGAAAGGGGAGGAAATGAAAGCGGCAGTGAATAGTACCTTGCCAGCTGTCATTGCACACGCAGAGCTTTTCCCCGGTGAGGTCGCAGTAGCCGTGATCGGGGCTGCCACAGTTGTTCCTGCAGTACGGGATGTCACAGGCCTCACCCTTCCAGTACTTATCGCATTCACAATATACACGGCTCGCTATCGAGTTCCCCGAGGTGCACTTCCCGTGGCCAGAGCAGTTATTTGGGCATGAGTTGATTCTGTCGAGGGAGAGATCAAGAAAAAGATTGTAAAAAGAAAACAAGGGGAACTTTCTACAGAGAAGCCTGAAATGGGGGAGGGTATAATGAACAGGACTAAGCCATGCAATAATAAAATAAAACATGCACAGAGGAGATAAAATTAAGACCTCTTTGTGATTACATGTTGTATTAACACCTGGCCGAACCAGCAGGCTTTTTTCATTGAAAATAGTGCTGATGCTAAGTGTCATTAACTCACGAGTAGAAGATTTCAAATCCTGTCAGGTTGTAGGCAGCGTCGCTAAAAAAGTGCAGAAGTGCGTAGCCTGAGTTGGTCTCCACTTCAGGGACAGTCTCATTCCCTTTCACTTCAGGGACAATGAGACCACTGTGGGACAATTACAGAAAAAAAAGCTGGTTAGGAAATGATCTCTTGTTCTTCCATTTGTCATGCAGCAAACTGAAATTTTCCAGTGTGACTCCAGGACAAAGGTTTTTCAAAATGGGCTCAGAGGGCCGCAAGGGAGAGTTAAGGGTCCACGGAAAAATTGAAAAAAAGTAAACAATTTTACCAAATCTATTTTTAGGTTCACATGCTGACTCAAAATATTTATTAAATATGTTTGATGCAATAATTTATTTGATTTTTATCATAAAAATGCATTACAAATAAATCTGAAAATACATTTATCTTTAGATTTATTTACTACTGTTCAAAAGTTTGGAGTCGGTAAGAGTTTTCTTTTTGAAAGATACCGAAAAAATACAGTAAAAACAGTAATCATGTTAAATATTACAATTTAAGTATTTCTATTTGAATATATTGTAACTTAATTTTTCCTTCAATCAAAGTGTAAGTTTTCAGCAGCCATTACTCACATTATCCTTCAGAAATCATTCTAATAGGCTGATTTGGTACCAGAGTAGCATTTCTTATTACTATCAATGTTAAACTATTGTTCTCAATGTTAAATATTTTTGTGGAAAATGTTTTTTTAAGTTTTTCTATGATAAACAGAATGTCGTTTATTGGAAACAGAAATATTTTGCAACATTATAAATGTCTTTACTATCACTTTTAATTAATTTAATGCATCTTTGCTGAATAATGGTACATCTAACATTGACAGTAGAGGTCGACCGATATGGGTTTTTCACTGGTCGATGCTGCTGCCGATGCCGATATTTAGAAATCAGGGCAGCCGATATATGATGGCGGTTTTTTTGGCCGATTTAAAAAAAAAATTCCCATTCATCTCATAAAAGTAAGTTTGATCAAATGATTATTGCAGGGTACAAGATAGCAATGGTAGTAGTAGCCCAATTTAGAGTAATAATACATGGCTCAAAACTTAAGGACCTTCTCAAAACAGTTCTGAAGCATAATTTTTGTTTATGTTTGCTGACAGACAACAGTGTTTCCCCCAGACTTGCAAATTAATTTCTGCCAGCAGAGCGCTTGGGACCTGAATATAGCGGTTTCCCCGGTAAAGGCTGTAATCAAATAAGCGCTGCTCACAAACATAATTGCCAAGTCCGCATATTATACGCGACTTTGGGCTTCTTTTTTTGTAAAGTTGTGTAAAAAAATCCCGGGGTGTTCGGGTTTTTTGGGCTTTTTAAAAAATTGGTTCGTGGTAGGAATCGACAAGCAACTTCGGTTTCTGCTTTATTTATGGTTCGCCGCATTCCTCCTCATTGGTTTACACACTGTCTGCCTTCACAGTATATCCACCGTGCAATAATATAAGTGCTGTCAGCTTAATTTGCAAACGTTTCGAGAACGGTATAACTGCAGCATTGAGATCTCCAAATGGGTCGGGAACTCTCAAACTGGGTGGAGCTTCCAAAAATAGGGGGCGTGGGGCTTCCCCTTCCATTGACAGAACAGGCACGACACGCCTCCGCACGCCATTTTCCCCCAATCCACTTCAATGCAAACTCTGCCCCATATCTGATTACCACTATTTATTGGTTGTGTCAATTAAAGTGTTGATTTCCTACACTATGCTACAAAAAAATGCTAACCCCTAAACCTACCACACCTGACCCTAACCTTAACCAGCGAAATTGACTGCACGGCGGGATTGGCGCTAAATAGCATGGTAAAGAAAGATGCAGTTCAGGAGATAAACAGTTAATAAGATTATGCGATAGTTCCGTAACTCCCCAACCGGACCTCAACGGACAATGGCACCTTTATAGTTACACCCAGCGTCACTACCCCCTCCTACCCTCCTACCCTAACACGAATTTCAGCCCCTTGGCGGACCCCTCGTTGAGTATAACAAATCGATAGAGTAAAATCTTTCCCCTGCGCTGTGCTGTGCTGAAACGGCTCGTGGGTAATTTGCGTTTATATCATTAAGCAGAGGTTCAAACTCCAGTCCGAACAGCACTGGCCACGAGCTTTGGGCTCTGCTCTCACGGAGAATATTTACTTAAACAGCATATCTTATTTTAGATGAACTAGAAACAATGTTACATTTATGAAGTTTTATTTTGAAATGTAAGTCAATAACAATTGGCTGGAGCCAGAGCCAATAGTGAAAGACCCCGCCCCATTTTGGAGGTTCTGCCCACTTTTGGTGTTCACGCCCCATTTTGGAGATCTCCGTTCTGCAGTTATACCTACTGAATGTTCCGCCCCCTCCTCCCCCTCATTGGAGAAAATCACGTTCAAAAAGAAGGCGCGTGATGCTGTAATCCAAGCGATGATAGAAGTAGACGTGTGGGATGACTTTCTTTTTAGCCTAATTTTTTATTTTTACAATGTTTTTGAAATGTATTAATTATCACGGGCAAGTTTCCTATAGTTTGATTTTTTTGTTTCTAAACTAAAAAAAACTAAAAAAAATAAAAATACAGCCCCCTATAAAAAAACAACAAAATATGGTTCGAATAACCTATATTTTAGTAGGTTATAAATATGTGGCTATGTTACAGCTTCCCTTTGAAGCTCTTGTGTTTTTATCCTTTTCCATCTGTCCAATCCTATTTTGCTCACAGGTGATTGGAGATGAGTTTTCTCACTTTGTTGCAGTTTGCTGATTTTTTGTAAAATAACATGTTTTTGCTTTTCAGATAAAAGAGTGGTTTCAGTTTAATATGTTGCAGGTTCATTTATTGGTAATAAATAATTGATAATAAAAAATATTGATGATAAAAATTATCAAAAAAATATTGGCCTTGTTTTTGAAGCTGCAGTTGCTTGTTTATCTTGCCAGAGTTGGCAACGTGCGATCAGCATTACAGAAATATTAAATGCAAATGACATCGAAGCTTTTCGAAACTTCGTTTCTTTTTCAAATATACATCATAGAAAACACCCACTGCATTTATTTTTGAAACGGGAAGTCTCATTTTTATTCAATTCAGTATAAGCCGTTTGGAAAATCTATTTGGTGGCGGTCCAGTTTTGATATTGTGATGACCCCCACAATAACTCAATGTATGAAACACTGACACTGGGGGGGGGCAATAAGTTCAAATGGCCATATGATAAAAAACTACCAATATGTCACACAATGCAACTGCTGCTGCCATAACTGCTTCAAAAAGTGTGCTTGCCACGAGCGCATAATACATTGTTGAAGGCTATTGTCGACCCACGACACAATTCATGAGGAAAGTAACGTGCACATTATAATCAATCGAAGTTTCGTCTGAATGAAGTGTTCTACACTTCACATCAAATGACTTGTTGCACTTATGAATTGATCACTTTCCGCATCAATTCTATAGGTAAACTAATCCCGCTTTCGAAACGGTCTGTTTTGCCCTGCCATTAGCTGAGGCTGTGTGAACAAGCCGTGGCTACTGCAGCCTGCAGAGCATGAGCTGCTCTGTCTCACGCAGCCAGAGGGAGTTCCGCAACAACGCCTAGCTGCCCGCCAGTGTGCATGCCTATAAATCGGCCTAATTTGCAGCACAATCGGCCGATGCCGTTTAATAAAAAAATTCGAAAAATCGGTCGATCAATCGGCCGGCCGATCAATCGGTCGACCTCTAATTGACAGTGTACAGAAAACCAGACACACTGTCAAATGAATACAAAATAAACATTTCCAGATAACATTTTAAATATTGGCTTTTGCATTAGTTCAGTGTCAATAAAAATATTCTAATTTTTACAGTATTTTTAAAACAACCTTTGATATCACAATTAATATTTCTATCACATAGTATAAATGGGTCTTTATGCCTGAAATTAAATTCATTTTTATTTTAGGAAATAGTCCCTTAAAGGGAATCATAATACTTGTGGGGGTGCTTGGCATCGGAAAGTTCAAAACCCCCACACTCACCTGAAGACGGCTACTAAGGGAGCATAAATCGAGTCTCCGTCATAGACGTACATGTGGTCCCAGCTACATTCAGTCGCAAAATGGTTAAATCGTAACCTCAGGACTGCGTTTGGGCTGCAAAACAAAAATGATGACATAATGCTTAAGAATGTGTTGCTGGCTGCATAATCCATTATGAGAACATATTACAGCAGACGCATTTCTGCCAAGTATGAGGGTGCAAGGAGGAATGTGCTCCTCCAAACCTTTTCTGGTAACCCAACAAAGAAGAAAACACCCTTGTAAAGGCTGCTAAAGTGTATTTAAAAAGGGCTTATGCAAGAGGGAAGTGTGGGCACAACAAAACTTTGATGAGAAAGAGAAAAGAGGACGGAGTAACACTTACTAGCCCTCAATCAGCCAGGTGCACTTGGTTTTGTACTTGTAGTTGATGGGGCCATCTGTTAGGTACCCAGACGGCTCAGTCAACCTGAAAAATAAGATCAGAGTCACCGTTCAGAGGACCACATCAAACTCAGCCTGAGGGACAAACAGAACAATGCTATGCGTAAAAAAAGATGCAGAAGGTGTTGCAGAGAAGTGCTGTTGCAGTACAAGTAGGCACAACGATGGAGCTAGTTTCTGTGGTTACTTATGGCCATATGGACGCAGGCTTGTGTGGGAGCAGATCCACAATGATTCACTGCTGCAAATGTGCTCGACACACGCCTAACCAATCAGTTTTTCTCTCCCTCCAGACTGTAACAGAGCCATCTGGCCCATGGAGTGACAGCGCATGAATCCGTATTGCATCATCACGGAACACTCAAGGCCTGTCTGTGGGCCACATTAACCACACCAAGCAGGTGGTTTGTTTGTAGATGCCGACTTGAAGGGATGCATCCTTATAAACAATGACCTCAATATTCCACAGACACACACTTTTAATTGAACACACTATTGCTGCTTGCATAGCCAAACACTCCTCAGGGCCAATTCTTCAAGAAAATCAATCTAAGTGACATTGCTAAGACCTTCTGTCCTGCTGTTCTTAATGAGAACAAAAAGAAGAACTGAGCTGGTGTTGCACAAGCATCTTGGAGTGGACCAGAGGAAACAAACGCATCAATATTCACATGATATCTTAGAATTACTATGATACTAAAAGGAATAGTTTAGAAAATTTTACTCATCTAAGGCTATCCAAGATGTAGATTGGTTTGTTTCTTCATTAGAACAGATTTGGAGAATTTTAGAATTACATCACTTGCCGACCAATAGATCCTCTGCAGTGAATGGGTGCCGTCAGAATGAGTTAAAACTTGATAAAATTAACAGTAATTCACAACATTACACACAAAAAGCTTTTTAGCTGTTATTGTTTATTACAAATATGCAGCTTTTCACTTCACAAGACATTCATTGGTGGACTGGCGTCTTGAGGATTAAGCCCCGTTCACACTAGCAGCGACTTTTGTCGCTACATGTCGCCAGGGGCTGGCGATGAGGTTGCTAGTGGGCGTTCTCAATACTGGTTGCCTTGACAGCGAATCAGGTTTCTTGCCACGAAGTACAAACATTTTGGAGGCAAATACTACACTTAGGGCTGGCCGATATGGCCAAAATTTATATCACGATATATTTCTTAATTTCTGTCGATACGATATAATTCCGATATCGATATGAACACTATTTAAAAAGCCTCATAAAAACGGCCAAGAATGGCCACAACAGATGTCTGTACCTACAAACTTATGAAAAATTAATTTGCCAACTCTATGAAACCTACTTCTATAAAACTACATAATATTTTAGGGAATGGCGCAAATAAATAAATGTTCACCTTTTATTGGTATTTAGCCTTCATACAAACAAGAAATGTGAAATCACTGTCAAATAAATCGCAGACTCTCCTTATTAATATTAATATATTTAACTTCAAACTGTAGGCTAACAACCAGTCAGAAGTTTGGACACATTACAGTTTTTAATGTTTTTTTAAAGAATTCTCTTCTGCTCACAAGCCTGCATTTATTTGATCCAAAATGCACTAAAAGCAGTAACATTTTGAAATATTTTAACTATTTAAAATAACAGTTTTCTATTCGAATATATTTAGTCCTGTGATTCCACAGCAAGCTTTCAGCATCATTACTTCAGTGTAACATGATCCTTCAGAATCATTCTAATATTCTGATTTGCTGCTCAAAAAACCTTTATTATTATGATGTTGAAAACAGCGGAGTAGATTTTTTTCAGGTTTATTTGATGAATAGAAGGTTCAGAAGAACAGCATTTTATCTGAAATAAGAAATATTTTGTAACATTATAAATAACTTTACTGTCACTTTTGATCAATTTAAAACATCCTTGCTAAATAAAAATACTTTTCTATAATATACATTTTAAAAAAACTTTTGATGGTATATTGTAGAATGTTACAAAACCTTTTTATGTCAGATAATCTGATCTTTGGATCTTTCTCATTCATCAAAGAATCCTGAGAAAATTACTCACTGTTTAAAATATTGAGAATCCAGCAAATCAGCAGTAAAATGATTGCTTAAGACTCATGTGACCTGACGGACTGGGAGTAGCCGAATTGATTGCCTGTAAAATTTAGCTTTGATCACATATAATTAACATTTTTAAATATATTCAAATGCAGCAGTTATGTTAAATAGTACAAATATTTCAAATGTTTTACTGCTTTGGTGCATTTTGGTCAAATAATGCAGGCTTTGTGAGCAGAAGATATTCTTTATGACACATTAAAAACTCTGCGTTCAAAAACCTGTTGATTGTTATGTAGGCTGATTCTTCTTATATATTAAACATGACATTAACCCGGATAACGAGTAAGAAACCTGCTCCGAGGTGTTTCAGAAAACACAAAATTGCAAAACACAGCAGTTGCGGAAATGGGTTATTAGTGAAAATGCAACTGTTGTCTCCACAGAGGCGCTGTGAGAGCGTGGAACTAAAGTTTTCTTCTCAGTAATGGCTGTATACAAAGAAGCTCTCCTCATGAACGCTACTTTATCAGATAAAAATGCATCAAACGTTTCTGAAGACAGTTGGTTCCCTTCAGAGATACATTCATATAAAACTACCGCGACGCGTTTTGATTTTGAAACGTGTAGTGCTCATGTTTATTCAACGAAATCAAACGCCTCAAATAAATTAATGTATGGGAAACACTGGTAATGTAATCGGAAATGTGTTCAAAAATCATATCACCGTTATTGAAAAAAATTAAATCGCGATACATATTGATATTGAATTATTGTCCAGCCCTAACTAATATATCTAAATCGAATTAAAAATCCGTAAAATACAACAAAAATGAATGAGAAACGATCCTACTTCTTTTCTCCATTGCATATCTTTATCTACGGCGCTGAGAGGAGGAACGTCCCATGAGCTCCTACGTCTTCTTGCTAGTGCTTGTCACTCCCGAAAGTCACTCTTCATTTGCATAAAGTTGAAGGATTCTGAACTTTGTTGCGTCACTGGACACGCCCCATCCGGTCACCAACGGCCGCTGTCGCACCGGAAATCGCCAGCTCTCCATTGAAATGAATGAGATTGTGTCGCTCGGCTGTTGCGTGTCACTTGTAGTGTGAATTGGGCTTTTCTTGTTGTTTATTGAAATGTTTTTATCAGCTGTTTGAACATTTTGATGGCACCCATTCAATGCAGAGGATCCATTGGTCAGCAAGTGATGTTATGCTAAATAAATCCATTCCGATTAAGAAACAAAGTCATCTACATCTTGGAATGCCTGAGGACAAGTACATTTTCAGCAAATCCTTTAAAGGTAATGTTTGTATTCTTGGCACAAAACAAATGGCAAAAATGGCAACTATTGAAATGTTCCTGTATACATGGTAATTAGCATATTCAGAATAAAATGAAAAAGACATGACATTCATTAACTGCTATTGTCTTCTGGAAAAACAGGAGATGCTCGCTTTTGCCATTTATCATGGTGCTTTTTTGTAATTCTGCACTGTAATTGAATCAGCTCATTAATTCTCATTCATGTCCCTGACAACAGCGCACAAGAGAATGTCCTTGAGTCGTATTGTGCTTTTGCCTGCTTATTTATCTCTTCATGTCTTTTAATGTGTGTAATTAAATCTGTCTCTTCCTCACTCTACAAATGTGTTTCTTGCTAGACTTTTCTCAACTTCCTGTGTCACATCAACAATCTAGCTGCCTGGTACATTTTCTCATCCATCTTGGCTGGTAGTCTAAAAAGCTAATTTTTGCCCTGCAAGCAAATTTTCCATTAGAGTGAATATTCCAAACAAGGTTTTAAATCACATCAAAATTATGATTAATACAAGCAGGTTTCTAGAATCCATATTTTTGGCTTAATTTGATTATGTAAATCAGGTCAACACAGTGCCCTCCAAAAGTTTGGAAACATCCTAGGCAAAGTGGGATTCTGGACAATGTCAAAATAACTTAAAATTTATCATTTGAAGCAATAACCATTTTTCTTAATACTTAATACTCTTAATGATTGAAATATATACACTACCATGTAAAAGTGTAATGTTTTTGAAAGATGTCCCTTATGCTCACAAAGGATGCATTATTTTGAATCAAAATATGGCCTAAATTTATTATAATATTATTTTAAGATATATATCTTAAATCTAAATTATTTTGCTTGAATCCTGAGTGTCACTGATCCTTCAGATCAGTCTCATATAAATTAATACTATAATATATATTTAAAAACGGTACAACTTTTGAACATTGCTGCAGACACATTGTTTGACTGATAATTGAATCAGAACACATTTAGCCTTACTTTAGCTAATTAGCTTTAGACAGATTATAAATTTATCTATCAGTACAAAATTATAAAGAGGCTGATATTGTGCAGAATTTTTCTGTGGCGTTTCAAAACCTTTTACAGCAATTACCTGATAATATCCAAATTATGTAATTAAATAAAACCTAAATTCATAAATGACATTCATCTGTGCACCACAAAGCAAAGTGAAAACAGCCTGCAAACAAAAGTCATCTTTGTGGCTGTATTTCTCTTGTAATCATTCCTCGCCAGTCTGTAATCATTCCTCACTTGAAGTGAAAAATCTCTTCAAAACTAAATTTCTGACAGCAAACCAAATGCAAACGCTGAAATCCTGGTACTAACATTCTTGTTGTACGTTAAATCGTAGCCTATTAACAAGCTATTTCTCCACCCTATATTCTGTATGTCTATAATCAGACACTGAGATTTTAAGAGCAGTTAAAAACAGTCATCACGGTGCACCACTTCCTGTGCTGGGGAGGACATCCCTCAGGCTGAATGTTGGCGAGAAGGATGTTTCTCTGTGCAGGCACACACTCAGAGAGGGAACCGTAGGTGAGTCAACAGTTAAAATATTCACCAGGTTTTCATGAATCTTTTATAGCCCAGTACCACAGCAAATATCCACCAACAGCCAGGATTAATATCTATCCCATCGGCTTTGAAGCCGCCACCGGACATGGTTCACTCAGCCTCGCTCAAAGGCTGGCCTCAGGCATTCAGAAAGGGATGGGAAGGGAGTTACATAAAGATCTGCAGAACAGCCATTGCAATATTACAAAAACAAAGTCTTGTGTGCTGAAGGTAAATGGGGTCTGAAAGGTGCAACTCAGCACTGCAGTCAGCCATGCCCAAATGTTGACACTTTGCAAAGTCCAATTATAGTGGGCCTCTTCATCAGCTAACTCAAGCCCCGCTTCTTGCCACGTGAACAGGAGTCCACTAATATCTGTCGATCACTTCCTGAACCTGCCAGTTCTCACAGCCCTTGTCTTCCTGTGGTCGGCGTGTTGCCTCCCACCGCTTGTTTGTTAAGCTGTTGTGTAACAGGAAAACCATTTTTAGTGCCAGAATGATGTGGGGGCAAGGACACTAGGTTAGGACTGCTGAACAATTCAGGTTTGTTCATTTATTTTAAAAGTTGTGGTATCATCTATCCACTGTACAACCTTTTAAAGGGATAGTACAGCCGGAAATGAAAATTTACTCAACCTCATACAGGTTTGGAAATTTAATTACCTAAAGATCAGAACTGCATGAGCATCATACTAAACAAAATTATAAATATGTCGTTACTCCACCGCATTTGATTTAAAGTGCCCCTATAGTGCGTAATAGCTGTATGTAAATTTAAACTATCTGCAAAGTTGTGAAGCCGAAAGCGCACGCTAAATAAAGTTATTGTCTCCCAGAAGAAAGAATCGACTCTGAACAGCCTAAACGAGATACCAGTAATTCGAATCCCACTTCGTGACGGCTACACGTCAAGGTGTAACACATTTGCATAAACGTAGCTTGTTCGTGTGTCCTACACTGTGAAGGTAAATTTGTTTTATTTTCACTTCCGATAGATGAGGCTGCAAAGAATCAGTGGTTAAAATTCACAGCAGTACAACCCCAGTCTTTTTTTGTGTTCCCGTCATTTTACTGACGACTGCTTCTCTAATATGCGGGATTCACAAAACACTTGCTCTTGAAAGATGGCTCAGTACCTAGTTTATTTGGACCAGCTTGCTCCACTGAATCAAAACCTGTAAGTATGATAAATAATAGATGTTTATATTTTCTAATCGAGCGATCAAAATACGGAACTATGGCAATGAGAGCAGAGTAACTCATGGAAAGTAGGGGCTTAGAGAGACTGAATCTTAGAACTGCTTCGAACAAATTGTTTGAGAATCCCTGGAAGGTGAGATGATATTAAATGCATATTTTGAGAAAACTAAAGTGTTTTTTGACCTTGCATGCATGCAAACCTATTGTAAGAGACTCCAAAAACAATATTAGGAACCTTAAAATGGCATAATAGGGGCACTTTAAGATTCAATCAAAAACACTGAGCTATATTTAAACTCATACTAAGCCAGCAAGATCGAATGTACAACAGGAAGATCTATTCACAAGGAGTTGAGAAAGTGATGCTGTTAACAGCTGTGAAATGTAAACTGCAACACTTTTACTGACAAAGGGGATTTTAGAGTGGAAGGATTCAAACACTCTTTGTTTTTGTCCAGGCGGTTTGAGTGAAGTGCGATACAGATAAGAGCGTATCTAGAGCATTTTAAATGAGGGGGGCTGGGGCTAGAGATCTTCACGGGTCCACTTGGATCCGAAAACCCGAGGTCCGACCCGAGAGGGTTCGGGTCCAAAACTTCGACGAGTACCTCGGACACGGGTCGGGTTCGGTATTAGCGGCCTCGGGTCTTGGGTGATTTAAAATAAACATGCTTTTCCCAAATGGACCCGATTAGACCCGAATGCGTATGTTACTTTCACTTTCGTGTTAAGAGAGGAACACAAATAGAAAAGGAGCATACGTTCGTAACCTCGCCAACAGAAATCCATCTTATAGATTTGAGATCCATCAGGAAAATCCACTCGTTTCATTATGCTGCATGTTCATGCAGGGATTTTTTTTTGTGTGCAGAAGCCTTTCGCCGGAGATCAGGTTGCAGACAACAGCGAATCCATGATTAGGCTTTCGATTATTTTTTTCAAACTGTCACGTTTATTTTTCAAATCCACTGGTCACAATTGAAAGTGGAGCTCAGAAATACCTTGTATTCATCAGGCAGGCACTAATATAAAGTAACCTAATAATAAATTTAATAAATGTTAAATAAATCAAAGTAATGGAGAAGTGGCCAAATCAGTCAACAGGACACCGGGATTTTTCCTCGGTATAATAATGATGGGGAAAAAACAACAACGTTGTAGAATCTATAGTACACTATTAAGAAGTGCAAACCTGCAAATGTTATCTTAGTGAGCTATCTCTACCTGATCTAACCCTTAAATTTCATTTTATCACTGTAAGTTAATGTAGGTTGATTAGGTTAATATTTTTGGCTTGAATAAAATAAATTAGATGTTACCACATGAGAAATTGTACATATTCAATTAAAGAAAAACACTTAAAAGGACTTCAAGGCTTTACTCAAGTGAAAACACTTTCATCATCCTCATGAATATGCTGGGTTTCTCTCATATCTAAAGGCTGCAACACACCAGTTTTTGTTCCGTGCTGAGTTATACAATCGAATCCTCTCAATATAACATACAGAGTGTATACACGATGTAAATAATAAATTGATTGTGCAGAGATTCATTGGTCAAAACAGAACTTAGAACAAAGAGTGACAGCTTTTTAGTGATTTTAAAGGGAGCGCTCTTTGCGAGTTTTATAATCCATTCAAAATGCAGAACTTTTGTTTTTCGGTTTCAGGAATGACATCCACATATTTATGTGGGATTTACTCTCAACATAGCAGTGATTGACAGTGATAACTATAGCAATGGATTGGACAAAACATTTGAAAATGTGCATTAAGACTAGAGCCCCCTCACTAATTTCAGAAGAACCCACAGTGATATATATTTCTGTAACTGGGCCTGGTTGATACGCTTTTATTGTATAACTATATATACAAAAAGAACAAAACGCAAATGCACTAAATAAATTAATTTAATAAATGCATATTTACAATAGTTACTTAACTCAAATAAGTATTAAGTAATAAAATAAATAACTAGAGAAAGCTGACTGTAACTAGCTTGCTTCCATTTAGTGGGATAAGCCTGCTCTTCGTCTGAATTAAAAAAGCCCTTCTGGTCTTCAATGATGTAAGGACAAAGTTTGAGCGTGCATTAGGGCTGGACGATATGGCCAAAATTTATATCACGATATATTTCTTAATTTCGGTCGATACGATATAATTCCGATATCGATATGAACACTATTAAAAAAGCCTCATAAAAACGGCCAAGAACGGCCACAACAGATGTCTGTACCTACAAACTTATGAAAAATTAATTTGCCAACTCTATGAAACCTACTCCTATAAAACTATATAATATTTTAGGAAAAAAATGGCGCAAATAAATAAATGTTCACCTTTTATTGGTATTTGGCCTTCATACAAACAAGAAATGTGAAGTCACTGTCAAATAAATCTCAGACTCTCTTTATTAATGTTAATATTTTTTACTTCAAACTATAGGCAAACGTACCAGTGAAAAGTTTTTGAACTGTAAGATTTTTCATGTTTTTTAAAGAATTCTCTTCTGCTCACCAAGCCTGCATTTATTTGATCCAAAATACAGCAAAAACGGTAACATTTTGAAATATTTTTACTATTTAAAATAACTGTTTTCTATTTGAAAATATAATTTATTCCTGTGATTTCAAAGCAGAGCTTTAGCATCATTACTCCAGTCACATGATCCTTCAAAAAATCATTCTAATACGCTAATTTGCTGCTCAAGAAACATTTATGAGTAGGAATGTTGAAAACAGCGGAGTAGTTTTTTTCAGGTTTCTTTGATGAATAGAGAGTTCAGAAGATCAGCATTTATCTGAAATATAATTTTTATAAATGTCTTTATCATCACTTTTGATCAATTTAAAACATCCTTGCTAAATGAAAGTAATAATTTCTATAATATACATTTTAAAAAGAGCTTTTGAATGGTATAGTGTATAATGTTACAAAAGCTTTTTATTTCAGATAAATGCTGATCTTTGGATCTTTCTATTCATCAAAGAATCCTGAAAAAATGTACTCAACTGTTTTAAATATTGATAATCAGCAAATCAGCATATTAAAATGATTGCTGAAGGATCATGTGACACTGAAGACTGGCGTTATGATGCTGAAAATTTAGCTTTGATCACTAAATTACATTTGAAAATATATTCAAAAAGAAAACAGTTACTTTAAATTGTAATAATATTTCAAAATGTTACTGTTTTTGTTGTATTTTGGATCAAATAAATGCAGGCTTGGTGAGCAGAAGATAATTCTTTAAGAAACATTAAAAATCTTGCAGTTCAAAAACCTTTGATTGTTAGTGTAGGCTGATTATTCTTATAGATTGAAACGTGCATTAACCAGGTTAACGAGTATGAAACATGCTCCGAGTTGTTTCAGAAAACAAAAAAATAGAGCAACCAACAAACATTTGCTGGAAATGGGTTTATTATTGCAAATGCAACTGATTGTCTGCATCAGGAGGCGCTGTGAGAGCGGTTGGAACTTAAAGTTTTCTCCAGTAATGGCTGTACTCAAAGCAGCTCCGCTCATGAACGCTATTTTATCAGATCAAATGAAAATGCCATCTAAAGTTTTCTGAAGACAGTCGGTTCCCTTCAGAGATACATTCATATAAAACACCCGCGACGCGTTTTGATTTTGAAACGTGCAGTGCTCATGTTTATTCAATGAAGTCAAACGCCACAAATAAATCAATGTATGGGAAACACTGGTAATGTATATCGAAATATCGGAAATGTTTTAAAAATCATATCACCGTTATTGAAAAAAATTATATCGCGATACATATTGATATTGAATTATTGTCCAGCCCTAGCGTGCATATGCAATATCTGAGCGAGAGCAGAGCCAATTCATAAGAACACTGTTTTTTTGTTTGTTTTTTTTAAAGCGCATGTCCAGTTTTGTGTGAGAGCAAAGGAAATCTGCTTGCGAGTGGAGAGATTTGTGCGTTACATTACTGCGCTCTCAACATTTGTCATTGATAACTCTATAGAAACCATCTAAAATTAAGTATATAGAAGAGAGGAAATACGCCCTAGGTAGCCGCCTATATTTCCCATGCCAGGATCCATCACTGCCAGATGCAGTGAGAAATTTAATAAAAACAAGTCAATCACATGAAGATATCTGATGCCCCCCCTCCGGCACCCTCCAGCTTCAAGTATGAACGAAACAGACATGTGTTTATCGCACTCAGTAATGGCCAATCCATAAAAATAATACTTTTCTCAAAAGAAATATGAAGTAGACATTTGATAATCCATGTTTTTCTACCGTGTATAGAAGTGTACTGGAGATTTAATAAAAGTGTACTTTTACTTCAATAAAAGTGTAGGGTTTTTTTAAATTCGCAAAAACATTCCAAGCCAGCATAATCGAACCAAAAAGCATGGTCAGAAAATTGCGGTATGTACTGAACTATGGGCTAACTGTATTGTTGCATTTCACTGAGTTTGAGTCCCAAAATACAGACAGGAAAAGCAAAGATTAGCTTTCCACATCAGAAAAACGTCAAAATTAAAAATATCAGATTTTCTCAAACAATTATCATCTCTGCTGAGTACCAACGCTGATAACACACCTGCTGACAAAAAAGCAGTCTCCAGTTGTGTTCAATTGAGAGATATAGAAAATGACGGAGACACATCTTTTCATATCAGTCAATGAACATTCAAGTGCAGAAAGGCATTTTAAAACTTCTTGGATTCAAGAGTTTGCATGGCTCAGGAATGATCACACTTAGAAAATGTTTTGTTACTTTTGATCCAAGAGGGCAGAGAAATAGTGGGGAAAAACAGATTTCATTACCGGAAAGAACCATTTCAAGAAAGAGACTGTGAGAAAACCCAGCAATAGTCAAAAGCATACATTGCTGTTTTTTTTTCTTATAGAAGCCAATGGCTCCTTAAAGGGATAGTTCACCCAAAAATGAAAAATGTATGTTTATCTGCTTATCCAAGATTATGTGACTTTGTTTCTTCATAGACGACACGCCTATCAACAAAGTTTTAAACTCAAACCGTTGCAGTCTGTGAGTCATATAATATATATATATATTGGTCTAAATGAGTCTACTCCACCAAGCTACTGTTATAAGCGTGAGCCCCGTCAGACTGGTCATGGCGGCGGTGTTGCAAACAATATTAGTGAATATTCCTCGATGTTACTCAGAACAGGATGCAGGTTTAACTCATTCGAAATACTGTTCTGCTTAATGTTACACTGTCGATATGCAAAATAAACTACTTGGAAGTTTTTAGATTGCATTGAAAAACAGGTTATGTCCAGCTTATAAGACAGCCAAAGCTACAGGCCGAGCATATCCACAACGTCTAGAATCCAAACCATCCAGGTTTTTATTTAGCACGGTGGCTAAGTTGTAGATTAACGAATAACCAGACGCCACCTGATCTAAATATCCCCTCACAGTTTAATAGTAATGACTTTATGAATTTATTCACGGTTAAAATAGATAACATCAGAAATACAATAACAAATGTAGATTCTACAGCATATAATACTTCAGCTTCATTCATCGCACCCAAAGATAAACTGCAGTGCTTTACAACTGTAGGATAGGAAGAGCTAAATAAACTTATCACTATATCTAAACCAACAACATGTCTGTTAGATCCTGTACCCACTAAATTACTGAAAGAGTTTTTACCTGTAGCAGAAGAACCGCTTCTCAATCTTATTAACTCGTCGTTGTCTTTAGGTCACGTCCCAAAACCATTCAAGCTGCGGTTATTAAGCCTCTTATTAAGAAAACCACAACTAGATCCTAGTGAACTGGCAAATTACAGACCCATTTCAAATCTTCCTTTTATGTCTAAAATTTTAGAAAAAGTTGTCTGCTCAATTGTGCTCCTTCCTGCAAAAAAATTATCTCTATGACGAATTTCAGTCAGGTTTCAGGCCCCATCATAGCACAGAAACTACACTTGTTAAAATTACGAATTACTTGTTTCTTGCGTCAGACCAAGGCTGTGTCTTATTGCTAGTTTTACTTGATCTTGGTGCTGCGTTCGACACTATAGATCAAGTGGGGCGAACTCCGGGTCCTTGAGAGCCCACAGCCCTGCAGAGTTCAGCTCCTACCCTAATTAAAACTCACCTGCCTGTTGCTTTCTAGTAACCCTTCAGACCTTGTTTGGCTTGTTCAGGTGTGTTTGATTAGGGTTGAAGCAAAACTCTGCAGGGCTGCGGCTCTCCAGGACCGACGTTCGCCACCCTGCTATAGATCATGACATACTCATAGATCGATTACAAAACTATACAGGTATTCAAGGGCAGGCTTTAAGATGGTTAGATCCTACCTGTCCGATCGCTACCACTTTTTTCATTTAAATGGGGAGTCATCTCAATCATCACCAGTAAAATATGGAGTGCACAAGGATCTGTCCTAGGTCCTCTGCTATTTTCAATATACATGTTGCCCTTGGTAATATTATTAGGAAATACGGGATTAGTTTCCACAGTTATGCTGATGATACTCAACTATATTTCTCAACAAGACCAGATGAAACTTCTAAATTATCTAAGCTAACAGAGTGTGTTAAAAATTTAAAAGATTGGATGACCAATATTTTTCTCCTATTAAATTTGGATAAGACAGAGATATTACATATTGGACAAAAATACAGTACACAGAATCTCTTGGATTACCATTTGCAACTAGACGGATGTACTGTTTACTGTCCTCTACAGTCAAAAATCTGGGTGTTATATTAGATAGCCACTTGTCTTTTGAAAATCATATTTCCCAGTTACAAAAACAGCATTCTCCATCTTAGAAACATTGCCAAGCTACGAAACATGTTAAAACCCCCTGTTTCTGGATGCAGAAAACTAGTTTCATTCATTCATGACCTTCTGAACGGGATATTGTTTTATGCACTGGGCTAGGTGGTTTTCCGCATCTTCAATAAACAAACTACAGGTGGTCCAAAATGCAGCGGCTAGTGTCCTTACCAGGTCAAGAAAATATCATAATTTTTACAGTCTCTGCACTGGCTACCTATTTAGTACCGTATCAGTTACAAAATATTATTACATACCTATAAGGCCCTTAATGGGTTAGCTCCTGCATACCTAACTAGTCTTTTACCACGCTACAATCCATCACGCTCTCCCTAAGGTCGCAAAACGCTGGACTTTTGATAGTACCTATGATAGCAAAGTCCACTAAAGGAGGTATAGCTTTTTCGCATTTGGCTCCCAAACTCTGGAATAGCCCTCCTGATAACGTTCGGGTTCAGACACAGGCAACTCTCTCTGTGTTTAAATCGAGAATAAAGACACTCTTCCCCTTTTTTTTGTGTTTTTGCCACGCATTCAAATAATGCATCGTCATAATCTTGTAAACTGCGTTATATCTGATCACATGCGCCTTATTATTCTTTAACTTGGGTTAAACAAATAATTTTTTGCTTGGTTGGAACAGCAGCTACGCTATTTATGTTTCTATTTGTTTCTCTGTTTTTTGATTTACACAAGCTTCAGTCTGGATCAGAACACCTGAGAAGAGATGATGCCACCCCTCAGAGGACCTCAGATGATGCCCACCCTGAAACAACATACAGAACTACCAAATTTTTCTATAAGTTTGATTGCATCATATAATAATTGCTGTTAATAGTGTTCATCGACTGTTTGATTACGTTTTTAATTGATTTTTGCCATCTGCCATATGTACTAGGGGTTGAACAACTTCTGATTTTTTGAAGTTGACTTTTATGTGATGAAAGTCGAGTTGAAGTCGACTAGTCGCTGATGATGTCTTTAATGAACAAATAAGTCTGGAGCTGTAACAAACACCTTGTGCACAGCTATGGCATATGACACAGCGCTGGCCACATGGATGTTGCTCCTATAACAGCTTTTTTATCAGTTCTTTTGTCTTTTGGTCGTTATATTTCTCACATATTTCTGCTCGTTCTAAATCAGATACAGATAAATTAGCACAGTAAAGATTACATTAATATGAATGCATTAGTGAGAGCGATTGTGTGCGTGAATTAATTCTACCTGGCAGCATCTCTCTACTAGTAGTGAAACTGTGGGATTTAGTTAAGAAATATATGCTAGAACATTTCGATTTCTAAGCTATTTAATTGAGAAACAAAGAAAAGTGTTGAAAATACATTTCCGTGCTGAATGATTCTGTGCACGTGATGTTATGTACCTGTGTGTGCGCGTTACAGTGCATCAGCGCTTAGTTAGAACGGCCACACTTGTATATAAGCGGTTTAAAACGTGCATTCTCCTGTTCAGTTTCGAGCATCCAGTAATATGATCACGCGTCTTGTGGAGCGCTTTCAGAGTATTCATTTATTTGTCATTTGAAATGTTTGGAAACAGAGCGTGAATGTGGAAGTCCTTCAAAGATTTCGTATCCTGCTGCGCCCTCAATAGGACCAGTGATTAGTCGACGTCAAGCTTAAAGCATCATGGTAGAGCACTGAAGTCGACTAGTCGGTGCAAACCCTAATATGTACATTAGCTGACAGTCACCACTGATAAGCTACTACTAAATATGGTAGAAACTTAATTTTAAAAACATCCACAAACAACCAAATAACCCACAATTGACACTCCTAAGTGAGATGTTATATAGAGCATCAAGGCCATTGAAGATAGGTGGCCGTTTAATACCCTTAACTAAGTCTGCGAATACCAAACGCCGTAAGCAGAAGAAGAAGATGCGTCACCGCCGCCTGTTGACAATGCGCGCAGGAAAGGTCGGACATTGCGTTGAATCAGGTAAAAAACTATATAAATACGGTTCAGTTTCTTGCACAGACCGATCGTTTTGTGTCTTTACACATCAATGTGTCGTCACGAGCCTCAGGGTTTAATTTGATTTTGTTTGTGTAAAAAAAGCTCTCAAAGCCGTGATTGCCATTCACTTCTATTATATGACTGACAGATTGCAACGGTTTGAGTTAAAAATCTTTTTTTGTGTTCTACTGAAGAAACAAAGTCCTACATCTTGGATGCCCTGGGGGTAAGCCGATAACTCACATTTTCATTTTTTTGGGTGAACTAATCCTTTAACTATCTAATATTTTTGTCTGGAGCCCTGGAGTCTGCTTGTTTAGTGCATTCCAAGGTTCGGATGGCAGCATTAATACTAATTCATGAACCGCATTAGGGTTGGGCGATGTCTACAGTGAAACATTGCGATGGACGATGACATCGGGGGGCAAGGGGGAGTTAGGGGGTGTGCCCAAAGCATAAAAAAAATAATGCATTAACGTAGCCCTCAAAGTTACCGTACCGTGCTAGTGGTAGCCTGTTGCATTATAGTACATGAAAGTTCACTTACCACATCCACAGAGTAAGGAGAAATGTCTGATAGGACGATGGTGAATGATTTGCAGATACTGAGCACCACGGACAAATATCTAGTCTTGTAAAATGTGTGGTAGGTACTGCTGCTCCATAGTATAGAGTCCTTGTGATAGCGAATCTCAAAAGTGAAAGTGAAAGTAAAATGAGCGCGCAATTGAAAGCGGTTTCAATAGCGCTCCCTGATGCCCGCAATTTATATACAATATAATTACCCAATGATATAACTGCGAGAAAAAGTATTGAAATATTTTTTTATCCTCTCATCTCGTAGGCTATTTATTTTTATTTTCTTTTTTTATTGTGGGTATTTAATGTTATTCTCTGGATTTTTTTTTTTTTTTTTTTTTTTCAATTTTTTTTTGTTTTTTAGATTTATTTCTTAATTTTTTTTTTTTTTTATTTATATATTTTTTTTTTTTGTTTTTTATTTTTTATTTTTTTTTTTCCTTTTTTTTTTTAATTTTTTTTTTGGTTTTTTTTTTTTTTTTTTTTTTTTTTTTTTTTTTTTTTTTTTTTTTTTTTTTTTTTTTCTTTTGTTTCTTTTTTATATATATGTTTTATGTCGTTGGTTTTGTTTTCTTTCTTTTAATTATTTTTGTTTATTTTATATCTTTATTTATATTGATGTTCTTTTATGTATAGTTTTTTTCATTTTTTTTTATTTTATTTATTTTTTTTGTTTTTTGTGTTTTACTTTTTCCTTTTTTTTTTTTTTTTTCTTCTTTTTTTTTATTTTTTTTGAGTTATTTATATTTGCCCTTTCAGTTTCCGTAGTACACTCATTTCCTTCATTTACTTCCTTTCCGAACACGGAACCGGGATGCGGTGGAACGCGGGAGAGGGGGTGGGGGATTTCGATGTCAGCTTAACATCGTGATGTCTGTCAGCCATCGCCGATGGACGATGGCATCGTCTATCGGCCCAACCCTAAACTGCACTAACAAAGCAACCTCACCGGAGTTCATTTTAATTATTAAAAAAAAAAAGACAAAAAAATTCCAAACACTTGCAGAAACCCTTCCAGTATCTGACCACGAGACTTAAATGAACCTTGCAGTTGGTCTAAGCCAAGCATCTGTTAGGCTTGTTTGATGAAGATGATGTAGCTTACATTGCACTTCAGATAGTCATCCATAAAGATCAGACTAAAAATAGAGCACAGATCATGTCGACTGACTTGGCTTAACCCGAATACCAAATCAGTACACCAACAACTACCCAGCAGTCTAGAACACACAATATTTCTGAACACTCCACAGACATATTTCAAATAGATGTTTGCACAAAGGCAGTTGACACACATTTGAGAAGCTGACATGTCCTGTGGTGTGAAATGTTATACTCGTTCTAAAACCATTTGAAAAGATTTAGCTAATTCTTTTATAATTCCTATGCATGCATCTTTTATGATTTTCGATTAATGAAGATACTAAATGGAATATTTGTACTTTTAAAAACGCATTTGTCACACAGAAGAAAAATTATAATTGAACTAGAGGGCTAAAAGGTTAAAAAATTAAAGAAAAACAATAATAAAAAATTAGCATAAAAGTAACCGGTAACACTTTACAATAAGGCTTCATTTTTTAACATTAGTTAACTACATGAGATATTAAACGAGCGAATGAACAATATTTTACTGTTTAAATAAGTTTACTTTACTTTTGTCTGCATTGTGAGCGGAGAAATGACAAACAACTAGCCATACTCTACACTAGGGCTGTGCGATTTGGGGGAAAATATCAAATTGCGATTTTTGTTTTGACAGATATTGCGATGGCGATTTGATTGCGGATTTTATTTGCAAAGTCAAGCTTCAGCTCAATACTGCCAATAATGTGCAGCACAGTATGGGTATCATTACCCTGCTGAAAAAAACAATAGAAACCATCACAGAAATTCTTATAGTTTCCATTAAACCATTACAAGATTCCTTTTTGTTTTGGGCATTATTCCAATAGGAATTACTGTTTTTCTATTGGTTGCCATCTGCCAGATTAAATCCCACCAATAGAATCCATCAAATAAACACCATTATAGTTTACATTAAAACCAAAACAATTCCCATTATAACCCTGAAATACATTAAATTTTTTATTGTGTTTTGGGAGGGGTTATATTGTTTTTTTTCTTCAGCAGGCAAGATTATAATAGTATAACTACTTTTACAGAATTAACTTAATTACTGAATTTCACAGAAAATATTTGTTTATTTTTATAAATAAAGAACTGTATTTCTTAAGTCAATTATTAAAGTATTACATTGATTTATTCATTTTAAGAGCAAGTGGAAAATGTGCTGAATGTCTCATTTCATCCAAGTGAAATTAGCATGCAGTTAGACTGAATTGACATTCGTTTTAAACGCGGAGCCAGGAGCGAGTCGACACAGGTTGCGCGCGTGCGTCAAGCCTCATCCATACTGCCAGATGCGCTCGTGGAGACTTGCGGTGCGGAGCCGGGTGCGAGTATATTCGAGCATTACGAGACAGGCTGCGTGAGTGCGGCAAGCATGAACGGCTTGTCCGTGACGCGGGATTCGTGTTGCGTGGGGGCAGAGAGGAGCGAGTATGAGAAGCATTCACAGACACAGGCTGTGTGTGTGCTCTTCTGAATTGGGAATAGCCAACATGCATTATAAACTTATTTCAAATTAATCTGTTGGGGAGATAAAATGTTTAAGATAACGTTCACGTACTAACAAAAAAACATCTAAGAATGTATCTTTTAATCTCCAGTACTGAAAACAGAACCGATAAGGGAGCTTTTGATATGCGCTATGACGCAGCTCTTGCAAATTACCTTTTTTGTTCATTGTCTGTCATTTCGAAACTTAAGTTACATTTCTTTAGTTTTAATTTGTCTGACTATCGATCTGACCCTGTAGACACCATAATCCCACTCTGTCTCTCTCCCGTCCCGCGTTCCGTTTTTTAGTTTTTTTAATGGTGGGTGTTTACGCAGTTGGCTAGAGCAGTGCTCATTGGGGAGAACGTAGGTGCGCTCACTCTATTGGTTAGAACGACTGCAACTCAAGGCTGGCAGTCACGCATATGCTCTGGAACAGAGTAATATCGCGTCCATATCGCAGGCTTTGCGTTTAGGAAATCGCAACGTCTCAAATCGCGATTTCGATTCGATTGCAATTAATCGCACAGCCCTAATCTACACTGCCCAAAAAACTCGCTTTAAATATAAAAACTCTTTAAATATAAAAAAACTTACTTAAAGTCTGTGAGGAAGAAAACAGCCGGCATTGTAGTCTACTCTGCAGGTTCAGGAAACAGTCCTCCCTAAAATGTGCTGCACACATCTGGATATATTTGGGTTAAACTGTTCTGGAACAGTGTTGTGAATAAAACTTAACCACTGATTTCTAGTCGTGTCCTCTTGTGGAAGGCCAAACAAAGTATTTTCGCTTCCACAACAAAACAGTTCACACACGGCGCCTCAGTGAGAGAAGAGGCCGGGGGCTACTAGTAGGGGGCTAGAGTGAGCAGAGGTGGCGGGCTAGAGTGAGCAGAGGCGGGTTTGAGAACGGCACGGCCGGCGATTTTGACGAAGGAGCATCCGGAAGGACATGTGACGACCCCGGGCTGGACTCCGCTTCGTCCACGGTGAAAGCCGATCCGGCGATCCACAGCACAAAGTTGATGTATTTCCGCAGCAACCAGCACGGATCAGCTGAGGCATGACGAAGCAGATATCCTGCTCTTTTGGAAGACCAAACAAAGTAGTATTCACTTTCACAATGAAAAACACAGCGTCTGGTATGGACCATGGGGCGGTGGCAACAATACTACAGTGAGACTAAAAGTTACGCTTTCTTTCTTTGCGTGAATATTTGGGCGGCATTATGCTAATATTTAGTGAGGTAGATATGTGGGGGCGTTTTCGAACGAGCCGTTTTAGGTAGGCGGGGTTGACTCTTAAATTTTATAAAGAATATCTCTTTGTATTTGAGACTTTAGTCTTTGCAACTTTACAGATCTTCTTTATGCACCAAGAGCTGTAACACTCCAAAGAGAAAGAAAAATGAAATCGCATCATTGACCCCTTTAAGATATTGTTGGGCATTAGGTACTAGTAATTATTATAAAAGATCTATACTACTACTATAATAATCTGCTGGCTTCATTATCATGAATATTAATCACGTTGCAGCGTTCGCTTGAACTGATTTGCTGAAATCAAAACAGGGACGGTAATAGATGAGCGCCAGCCAACGAGAGCTGTTCGCGCATTAGCGCTCCGCCCACTGCCGAGAAAGTCATATCTTCTGCTTGTTCTTAAAAGCAGAATAATTCTAAATGAACTCTGTTATTTTGACAGGAAAATAAAACAAACAGAATATGCTTTACATGTAGCGCGTCGATTCAGCGTGGTATGCAAGACTCTCACTCTCTCTCTTTGCATGTGTGAGAAACACAGCACTATCAGTAAAGCAACGGCGAGTCGTGCGCCTTCACACTAGTTTACGGTACGTCAAATACAGGTGCGCTGCGTGCTACATACTGCACATCCATTGAGTACATGACATGATCCACTGAGCGCATCCAAATAGTACAGATCACTTGACCGGAGAGCGAAACTCAAGTGCTCAGTCAGCGTGTTTATCGAGTTAAAATCTGTGTTGAACGCCTCTCACACACACACACACACTGGCGTGTAAAATCTAAGAATTTAATAGCCAATGGCTAATGTTAGACATTATTTAGTCGCCCAGGGTAAGATTTAGTCACATATGCGAGTGATTTACTCGCAATGTAGAGGGTTGACATTAGTTGGCTTTGTTCTAGGGCTGCTCGATTGTGGCAAAACATTTTATCACAATTATTAAACACGATTATGAGTGGGTCACATTACCAAACATTTATATGAATGATTTATTGAAATATATCGATATATTCAAAAATATATCCTCCCAGTGGATGCTGCCACTGGTGGTGGATGAGGAGATACCCCCTGACAATGTAAAGCGCTTTGAGTGCCTAGAAAAGCTCTATATAAATGTAATGAATTATTATATTATTATATATTTTCTGTAAATAATGTTGCCATGACATCTACATTTTTAGAGACATTTAGAGACATATTCTCAATATCACAGCAGAATACTAGGTAACAAATATTAGTAAAAAAATAAAAAAATAAATAAAGGTCCTCAAATTATTGAAAATATTTAACCTGTCAGTATTAAAAAAAAAGGTTTAAGTTTTTTTATGCAAGTCTAAACTATTCAACAGCCTATTAACAGAAATTATAATAATTGAATGTAAAATAAAATGTTAAACAAAACAGCATAGTCTTCACTGTAAGAATGAAACTTCATTTGTTTCTTATTAAAGCTACAAAAGTCCTTCAGTCAAGAGCAGTGAGTGATTTTCTCTCTGTCTTTTGTTGTTTGATAAAAATTGTAAAAACTTTTTTTTTTAAAAAGCACAGTCAGCAGCAGGAATATAGCCTGCTGTCATTTTAAGTGCCGCACGGATCCAATTTACCGTTATGCACGTATTTACATTCTTAACTGTTTAAGTTCACTTATTACATAACCGAAGTGTCACCAAGCATCGCATTTTGACACATTTTTGCGTGTATTTGACCGTTTAGGCACGCACCTTACACTAAAAGTTGACTTTACATGCCCGTGTTCTGTTCCGTCTCTGAGCGCATGCACAAAAAGCCTCCTGAGGAACAGCGCAAGTGCTCTTTCACACTTTTAAAAATATGAATAAATTTAATCAACTTTGATAAATCAAACACGTCCCATTTTGCAAGTCACGTTACATGATTTTACTGATTTGCATGTGAAATTAGGCTTTTATGGAGGAGCAAAAGCGCACCGCTGGACAGGGGGCGGAAAGGGAGGCAAATAATAGGGATGCACGATATATCGGCCACCATATCGGTATCGGCCGATAAATGCTCATTTTTTCTGTTATCGGTATCGGCCTGATAAGAAAATTTGGCCGATATCTTAAAGCCGATAAATAATGCATTATTTCCTTCAGAGACACTTCAGATGCGCGCTGTTCGTTTTGTGCAATTGTATGTTGTAATATTGTGTTTATTTGATGTTTATCTGATTTATCTCATATAGAATGCTTTTGGTTAAGTTAAAAAGAGCGCTTCAGTTTACCAGTGATAAACTCAAACAGCAGTGCACAACATTAATAACTATGATTGGGAATGTAGTGTATATAACATTCTAATGAGAACATTATTATAATAAAACGTTGTGAATTCTTTGGGTTTAGTTGCTGTGTTTCAGCGCGTTGTTATGGGAAGAGCGCATCCACAACAGGATCACACATTCTGACTATAGCACGCAATAACTGCATCATTTTGTACATATATAAGTTGTAATATTATGTTTATGTTAACATAATATATATAAAATATTAATCTCAGGATGCATTTCCTTGAATTAAATAAGATGCCAGCAAAACGCTTCAGTTTACCATGTTCATTCCGCTCTTCAGCTTCAGCACGCGCAGCTCAAATGGCTGCCATTTAAAACAGTGGTATTAATTTGCTACTTTATCAAAATCATTGATACATTATTAATAACAACAACCACTTGTATTTTTCTCTTATTATTTTCATCAACAATATGGTTTAGTAATTAAAATCATTTAATTATTGTCCGTGCAGAGGCTATTCCGTTTTATTGATCTATGGCGCATTCATTTTGATTCTTTACACGTGTAATGATGTCCAGTGACTTTTTTGCATTATTTATGCATTATTTTATTTGTAAGACTTTGACTAAATTTGGTAATGGGAGAGAAATTATTTTTTTTAAAACGTACACCGTTCAAACTAGGCTGCTTATGTTGAAGTGTTCGGGATGTGGTTTTTAATGATGAGACCTTTTTGTAATCAGGCTCTCAAAAAGTATATAAAAATTTGGATATAGATTTATCGGCCAACATATCGGTTATCGGCTTTCAAAAATAAAGGATTATCGGTATCGGCCAAAATTTTCATATCGGTGCATCCATAGAAGAATCGTGTGATCGAGATTAATGTATTTTCATAATCGTTGGAGGCCGAAATCAAAACTGAATTTCGATTAATGTCAAAGTCTACTTTGTTCTACAATAAATAATCAAAAAACAACAACTTTCCTCTACTTTTAAAGCTGATTTCAAGAAAGCATTTTGTATGGGTGACATTCTAAAATTCATGTTCACAGAAATTCCACTTTAATTAATGTGTAAGGAATAATTGACGACGGGCTGTTGAATTATTAGAAAAATAATGCACACCCGAGGTGGTCATGCGGCCACGACGAACCTCGGGTGTGCATTATTTTTCTAATAATTCAACGGCCCGGAGTCAATTATTCCGCTTATACTACGGTTACCACACCTCAAGACATCGATCAGACGATATATTTGTCCGGTTTTTGTACTTAAATCGCTACTGTGAGTAGGATTATTTCTTCCGTATCTCATCCAACGCCTCTTTTGCTAGTTCCAAAACGTCATTTTAAAGCTGGTAATGGAGGCTTGAGCCGTTGATAGCATTCTAATGCAGTTGTTAATGAAGTTATTAGAAAGAGAGCGAGAGAGACAGAGACACACAGAGAAAGAGAAAGAAAGAGAGAGAGAGCTTGTGTGAATTAGGCTACCTCTGTGCGTCCCTCAACAGTGTTCTGCAGCAGCGTCTCTAAACAGCGCTGTTATTACCTCGCTAGTGAGAAACGTCATGTGTAGCCTTTAAGTTGCTACACTATATAGGCTAACTGATAAAATCATCAGGGCAGCGCTGACAACAACTTTTTTTTGCAAACTGCGTGACCGTAGTGTGCGTGTGCGAGCATGTGTGATTGCAATAATTCCTGTGTGCTGTGTAGGTACTGTACGCTAATTTCCGTTATTACAGTTAACTATGCAAAGTGATATGGAACTGTAATGCGATCAAGAGAGCTGCCTGGAACTACGTTCGCCGTGCATTTCCCTGAAAATAATTGCACACCTCAGAACGTTCGTCAGCCAATCAGATTCAAGCATTCAACGGCCCCGTAGTATAAGGCGCTATAAAGTACTGAAAAAATTAATTACACACTACACAGACAATATATAGGACACAATTTATGGACAAAATCTTAATGAAATTGCTATAATTTTAAGTAATCTACTGTAGCGTCATTTTAAGTGTGAACTTCAGTATACAGAAAGGAAGTTACATCATGAGATGGCACAACCACACAAAGCCACAGAAAGCCAACCCATCTCTGAGCAACACTAAGGTTTAGGCTACATCATGAAGTTACTGCTCAAGAAATTTCCAAAGCACTCACTTTTAACACCAAAGCTGACTCGGTTTGGTGTTGCAAAAACATGGCTAATATTTCACTTCAGAGAAATAATTTAAATAAGACTGATTCATATTGACAAGACAGGTCACTTAAACTGTGACTAGAAAATTAAAAAGTACCTTCATCCTCTTTCATTCTTATATTTTTTAACTTTGAGTAGACACAGACTGGACTCTATCTACATTATTAAACCACCATTATTCACTGTGATTGTTGCTTATGAGTCTGAAACCTAACACAGGTCATTAATAATTCTGCATTTCTGCACAAGCAAGCCATGGCTGAAACAATGGAGTGGCACACCAGACACAATTTCTATCTCATGTATCCACTTAGCCAACAAACAACAAACTGCTATTTGTCAGGGTGACAGCCTTTGTTGTTTGATCATGCATCTTGTGGAGCATCTAATGGGTGATCACACAGTACGACATGCTCAGATAATAACTCTGGACTTCCTGGTCACCTGGACCAACAAAGGCCCAACAATGAGAGCATCAAAACATCAACTGAGTTAATTTCCTTTCATTCAGCTATTGTTGCTTTCAACATTTTTATACAGGTCGAGGTGTCACGCTGAAGTTTATTTTGAGTGACAGCACTTATAAATGCGGATAGCATCCTTTTGGCTGTTTCTAAGATGGAGAGAAGAGCGAGATCTTTGTTGCACCCGATGAGAGCGGGATGCTATTTTAAGAAACAGTGCAGGAGCTTTGTTCAAGAGTTTCATTTATCATACAGCTGTCAAACTAAGATAGTTTAAAACTAAATCATGTCTACCGATAGTACCTTTGACATCCTTTGTGAAGACAAAGGCACAGAATTAATAATGACAGTACAGTAGATGTTTCAAATCACTCTCATAAGATCATGTCTGTACAATTATTTAAATATACTAATATAAACTGTGTGAAGAACAGGGTTACCGCAGGTTTTATGAAGGTAAATTGAAGACTTTTTAAAACCTTTTTAAGATAAATTGAAGGTAACACAATATGTTATTTGAATGTACGTGTCTAGGAGCAGACAATAAGTTGTACTGGCAACACTTCAAAGTTTTGAAAATACAACCTCCAACATCTCTTAATTACTTTTTCATTAATTCTACAAAAAAAACTTGAATAGCTCTTCTTACAAACACTAGAATATGGAAATAACTTTTACTGTGCCTTCTGGGCACACTACAAAAAAGTGATGTTCTTCCTCAGTATCTTTGTCTTGTTTTCCAGTAAAAATATTTGTAAAAAAAAAATCATAAATCAATATATAGTTACTTGAGAAGAAAGATGACAGAAGATAAGAAGTCTTGTTTTCTGTGAAATTGATCAAAATGAAGTGAGTTTATGATTTAAAAAGAACAAATATCTGCCAAAGGGTTCAGAAAATCAACTTAATTCAAAATTAAAACAAGTTTTCAAGCCCCACTGACATATTTTCTTATTTTTAACAAACTTACTTGATTTCTCAGAATATTGCATCTCAAGGAAATATATCTTGATTTAAGGATGTTTACATATTTTATGTGAAAAGAAGACAAAATACTGAGGAATATATACATTTTATCAATGACTTTATGAATTTAAGACTTTCTGTTCTAATTTAAGACCTTTTAAGGCCTTAATTTCATGTCTTTGTGCTAAAAGTACAAAACTTTAATTCAACCAAACTGTGCCAGGACTCGTGGGATTTGCCAGGAGTATACCAAGAAAGATTTCAATGTGGAAATGAAATCTAGATTTTTTAGCCACACAAAAATAGTCTGAGAGGAGGGAGCAGTCAAGAATAAGTGCCCCTCTTATCAGTTTTTAACCAGATGATGCACACAAGTGAAAAGTCCTTTTCAAGTTATCCAAATTCCCCAGACAAGTATGACAATCCAGCAATCAGTAACATGCTTCACAGATGATTGAACATGCAATGGACCTGTGTTCCTAAGCATCACAATAACAAAACTTTAGATTTGAATCAAACAACAGTGAAAGAAAGCTGTCACTGGGGTGGTATCCTAAGATACAAAAGCTAGGCATATCTTTACATCTTATCTACCCCTAAATGGTATGTATTAGTACCTTTGGAAAGGGTACTGCACCAGTGACAGCTTTGTGAACTTTTTTCTGAGTGTTCAGTATATGCACCCATTATCAGTGAATTGGACACACAAGCACTTGCAACATGCTTTCATGTTCCTCCAGAGCTGAAACAGTCTGATTTAATACTCATAAATGCCTTATTAAATACTCACTTGAATCTTCCCTGGCAGTGTTGACACTGGTCCCCAACCCATCCACGATCACAGACACAAGATCCGTTCACACACCTGCCTGACAGACAGCTCTGCTCGCAGGGTGTAGATGGAGAGCCGTCTGAAATCAGCAGCAGGGAGAACATCACACACAGCCATAAATATCTCTGCATGCCCTGCAGTCTCTGTCTGACCAGAAACAGTTCAGGTCTTAGCATCCTCTTCCCAGCATTCATGGTTTAGGGATGCTGCTATTGTTGGTGATTGGGTATCAGTATCTTAGGGCCTTTCTTCCCTGCTTACTGGAGCCCAGATTGTTTAAATTAAAACAGCAGAGGGGATCCGTTCACTTACAGATCATGGATATTCCTTAAATATCAGCAATAGTTTCCCAAAATTTAGGCAATCGTTTAATGGAAAACCTCCAGATCCGAGTGTGATACGATCAAATGAGCATAAACACAGGCATATTAAATCATCTTTCTCGACTCATTGTTTCTGAACAAGGGCAGGAATTTCCTACGTTACCTCCTGCAGTTACAGGGCTGGAAAATAATTCCCCATAACACTGAAAAAATCTTTCCTCCCAGAGCATTACCATAACTCAAGTGATGAGATATTTCCAGCTTTAAAGCATCATATTATTCAAGTCTTATTCTGATCCCGTCCGCAGCCATTTTAAAGCGTAAACATTCAGCTGGCTGCCCAAATACACTGCTGGTGTGCTTTAAAGCCTTTAAACCTTGACCTTTTCGTTGCTAAATGTTCACATGCCACGGGGTAAAACGCTAAACGGAGAAGGTTTCGGAGTAAAAAGCATCCTTTTTAACAGCACCAGTCAGTAACACGGATGTTGTTTCTGCTGTTGTCCTCTGCGCTGAGGGATTTGGAAAACCTGAGCAACTATCCGTTATCCGCATATTTTTTCGTTGTTTTTCAGGCTCAACGTAATAAACTCCTTAACGAATGCGTCGACCCTCAGTGTAGGTATATATCCTCTTCGTCCCGGTGCTCTGAAACCCTCTCAGTGTGTGAATTTTGGCCCCCTCGACCACCGTTTAAGCTCCCATAGTACGAACAGCTCGCGCTGGCTGCTCCTCAGGTTGGAGCAAACTCAACGCAGAGATGTCCGCGCCTGCGCAATGGGAAGAGGACGTCTTTAAAGAGACAGAGACCAGCATGCGCGTTCCTGGAATATCCACTGCAGTACTTGAGAAGCTTTTTAAACATTTTGTTATATTTTCAGGAATTGTGTGAAAACCTAACTTCCTATCGCTATTAGCGTTTTAGAGCATAGGCTGTTTCTTATTTCCCAAGTAGGGGATTGTGATGTATAGTGTGTGACATTTAACAATTATGTGGCAGCCAAAGGGCTTTTCTAGAATGTAAGATTAGCCTATATAAGATTATTCATTTTACATAAAATTGAACAATTCACAACCCTCTACATTGCAAGTAAATCACTCGCATATCTTCACTCTGGGCGACTAAATTATGTCTTCACTCTGGGCGAGTAAATGATGTCTAATATTAGCCAATGGCTAATAAATACTCAGATTTTACTCGCCAGTGTGTGAGTTGGATGCTGAGTATATGATTAGCACAGATATATTTTCACTCACAGAACACTCTGACTGCGCGCTTCAGAGTTTCACTCTCTGTCAAGCGATCTGTGATATTTTTCTGTTCATTTGAATGGATGCGCAGCGCACATGTGTATTGTTTGTGTTTGTGTATTTGGCGTAACGTAAACTCTAGTGTGAAGGTGCACGACTCGCCGTTGCTTTCTCTCACGCGCAAAGAGCGAGCGAGAGTCTTACATAACATGCAGAATTGATGCGCTACATGTAAACAATATACTTTGTTGTATTTTCCTGTAAAAGTAACGGCGTGCCTTTTGGCAGTCTTCAGCTTTAAAGAACTGCTGGGTGTTTCCTGTAGTAGCGGACTAATGCGAAAACGACAATCTCATTGGATGGGGCTCACTTATTATCGTCCATGTTAGATTTCAGCGAATCAGGTTCGAGCAACACGCACAACAGCTAATTATATTCATGAACCAGTAGCGTCATTAATCACTTAGTGCGTTGTTGATATATTGTTCTTATAGTAGAATTCGTTTATAATATAATAATAAGATCTTAGCAGATTATTGTTCGTTGTTTTTTTTTACAGGAAACACTGATTTACCAAAAAAAAAAACACCCGCACCCGACATAATTCATGGTTACCAAGGTTTAAGTAATTACTAAACTTCTATTTTTAAATAATACTTGATTATCATATTATAGTGCTTGACTGCTTGACTGACTGATATTTCATATATTTAAAAAGCTGTACCATTTTACAAACATATATATTTGTAAAAGGCTAAATGTATATATATATATTATATATATATAATATATAATATATATATATATATATATATATATATGTATAGATAGTATTTCAGTCTGGCCAAGTAAACAAAAAAAATATACGAGCCAATGGCGATTTCGATTGCAAGTGTCCGTAGAGGGTTGAATTCACAGTCCAGCATGTCCATACATTATAGTGAGAGTATAGTAATGTACTGGATATTCGCACTGACTTTCAGGTTAACTTACCCGGATTCCCATCACACTTTCAAAGCCTCCATCCTCAAATTATGAACTCTGTCCTTTTCTAAGTATAGAGTGCATCTCAGTAATAAAACACTATGTGCTGCCAACGTAAATTAAGACTAAAGTACTGGATGATGCCCTTCTGTGTGGGGTCTTTAGTAGATGTCAATTTACATTAATGCACCAAAAATGTATGATGTCGTACTGTTAATATAAGTAATATGAAGCAAATATAATTTAGGGTTGTTAAGATTTTTTAATGTGTTTCGAATAAGTCTCTCATGCTCACCAAGGCTACATTTGTTTGATCAAAATGCAGTAAAAATAGGGATATTGTGAAATATCTTATAAATTTTAATATATTTAAAATTGTAATTTATTCCTGAGATTGCAAAGTTGAATTTTCAGCAGCCATTACTCTAGTTTTCAGTGTCACATCATCATTCAGAAATCATTCTAATATGCTGATTTGGTGCTCAGGTTATATGTCATATTATTATCACAGTTGTACTGTAGTTTTCATGCACAGATGCATAGAAAGTTCACAAGAAGAGAATTTATTTTAAATAGATATTTTTAACAGTGCAAATGTTATTACTGTCATATTTGATCAGTTTAATACATCCTTGCTGAATAACAATAACAAAGTGACAAAGTATGTATCCAGTTTGATTTACCATTCAGAGAGCAAACGCTAGGGTGGGTCTCTTTAAGAACATAAGCATAACATATATTCACACAACAGTAAATCTGCTAGTTGTTATACAGAATGTAATAAAACATTCAATTCAGTTGGGAATTTGATATTCCACATGGACAATTACTGGACTTTGTGATGATTCTCACACCTCACAAACTTCCCTTTTTAGATCATCCCCATCACAACAGCTCCATTCAGTCAGGCAATGAAGATGAATAACATCACTGCATTATAGCGCTGACTTTACAGAGCTGTTTGGTTAAAATACATGTGTCCATGCTAAAGAGCAAATTTAAAGTTAAAAGAATGCCAATTAACACATATCACAATCTTATTGTTAATTTAATTCATACAGTATGTGCTCCGCATATTCAGTGCTGGCAGAGGTTTTCAACTTTCGCATTTACACAATATTCCAGTCAATGAACATTCCTGTCTCACTTAGAGCTACATTCTTTCATGGCCCACTGGGGAACATGACACTTTCTCCTCAGACCTTCAGGAACGAAAGAATCAAAGCCTCAGGCAACTGCAACTCAGACTCATTGAGCACCACAGTAACTGCACGTGCATGTCCCAGCATGTCAGAAAGCACATGCGGCATAACTGCCCAGTGATGCAACAGCAGTGACCTGCAGGATAAACATATATTGTTATGTGTAAATCACAGGTGATTTACGATTCATTCCTCTGCACTTCAGGCATGCCATAAATCCTTCACGAAGCCAAAGCACCATAGTGCTCCCAGATGGTAAACATTTAACAATATTGTATAGCTGTACAGTTAGAGCTCTTGAAGTGGTGTGCATGACATCTACTCTTGCTATACTGTAGTAGAAAATTATATTGTGAGCTGAAAGTGAAAAAAGATAAGATCAATTTATCCACGCCAGTGCAGATGTCTGTACTGCCTCTTCTCTCTAAATAAAAGTAGCCAAGTAAGGAGGTGGGGTTTATATTTCACATGATTTCTTTCTTTGCTCTTAATACCATTAAAGTATGAGTGAACAAAGTCTGGGAGCAGAGGAGCAGAATGTGATCTTAATCCCTGACTAAGAGGGATTAGTATCCGAGTACACTGATTTCACGTTTAAAAACAGTCTAAAGACTAGATTCAGTTCAGTAAGAGAATGTTAATTCTACTTTATATAAATCTCATTGTGTAATTGTGTTTTTCTGTGCCATCTGAAATCAGCTTTTAATTGCATATTTTTAATGTGTTGATATTCGGTTTATCTTTTGAGATGTTTGTTTTAACAGTAAGGAAAACACCTTTCCCTTTAATGGATAGAAACATAAATATAAAAAAAAGAAACTGCACTACCATTCCAAATTTTAGGGAATACCAGAAATTCATATTTTTCTTCAGCAAGGATGCATTAAATTGATCAAAAACGACAAGAAAGACTTTTACACAGTAATAAAAAGATTCCATTTTTAAAAATGCCGTTCCTTTAAACCTTCTATTCATCAAAGAATCTTGAAAAATGAAGACAAAAAAAAAAGAACAAAATGTATCACAAATCAGCATATTAGAATGATTTCTGAAGGATCGACTGGAGTAATGGCTGCAGAAAATTCAGCTCTGCAATCACAGGAATATTACATATTTTTTAAACAATTAAACACAGTCTTGTTAGGAATTAAGGAGACTTTTTTCAGAAACAACCAACTTTTGAACAATAGTGTAATTTATTGCTATTTTCCAATACATTACTACTGCAATAATCCCATGTCACGTATTGCTTCTATTTTCAGTTTTTAAGGTTTGTACCAAACATGTAAATAACACGTAGAAGACTGGATCATTTACTGGATCTGGAGCATAGAAATTAAATGACATAGGTATTTATTAACAAACCAAAATAACTGTATTTTCAAGCATATTCGTTCCTTTTTCATTAAGTGAATTCAGATGCATTAATGATCTATTATCAACTTTAATAGCTTGTCAATGTGTAACAAAAAAAAGAAAGAAAAGAAAAGCCCACTACCTACAGCACTTTTGGGCGTACACAAATAATAACAGTGCCAAGTCATGTTTTGTCACCACAATAACACTGCAGTTTTAGCATAACACAATCTGTTTCAATCTAAAATCAAAATAATTATGTTTTATTTCTCTTGGCAACATAAGAACTACAGTCAAGTGGTTATTAAATTGAAATAATAATTATAAAAAGTTGCTTTGATAACTGAATTTGTTTTTGCACACTATAGTAAATTCTATCAGCTTGAACATACAGATGCCACTAGCTTTATCCTCACTTAGCCATGAAGATGGATATAAATAAATGGTAATAGAGGCCAGATCAAATCAGAGTGGACTAGACAATTTCCTACAGTTCTTCCAGTGAGAATGTAATTTGTTCATCAGACGGGCCGTTTCATCACCTTTAATCATTTGTATCTCCATCGTCACCCTTAGATTTAGATGGGGTGGGTTTATGCTTTGATTTTGCTTTCTTGGCATTCTTCTGTTGCCCTGATGGATTTGGGCAAGGCTGCAGAGCCTGTGAGATGTCTGTCAAAGTCCAGCGATCCTCCTTCAATGCATGCTCTTCCAGTGTGAACTGACCCTGCTTGGTCCGAGTGAGTTCCTTGATGTGAGCACAGGATGATTGAGCTGTGGGGGTACAGCAGGGAAAATCTGATTATTATGTCAAGTAAATTAAATGTTACTTTTTTAGGGTAATATTGCAAGAAATAAATATCTCTAGAGTGCTACCTTTTGCAAGATCATCAACCAAGCTTCTAACATAAAACCCACCTCCACACTCAACATCTGTAAATGCAAAAAGTACATTTAAATTGAACAAAAAACGTGAAATAAAGCTGTTCGGCATGGCATAATGATTTAATAAAAGATTTTTTTTTTCTAACCTAGTGCACCCAAAATGAAAATCTGTTGAATTTACCCTCTGGCCATCCAAGATGTAGATTATGCATTGCATCACTTGCTCACCAATGAATCATCTGCAGTGAATAGCCGCCGTCAGCTGATAAAAGCATCACAACAATCCAAAAATTATCGACACTCCAGTCCAGACACAACTCCAGTCCATCAATTACCGTCTTATGAAGTGAAAGGCGAAAACAGTTCAAAAGAGTTCTAAACAAATATGTCAGTGGATTTTGAGGTGGGAGGACAACAGGGACTTTTTCACCAGAGGAAGCGTTATTATGGATTATGAACACATATTTGGACTAGAAGCAACAGTAAGCTGTAACAACTTAATGATGGAATTGCTTTTTACAAACATGCAGCTTTGCACCTCACTAGATGTTAATTGTGGGACTGGAGTCTCTCCTTCTGACGGCACCCATTCACATCCATTCACCTTTGGTGAGCAAATGTTGCAATGCTAAATTTCTCCAAATCTGTTCTGATGAAGAAACAAACTCATCTACATCTTGAATTACCTGAGGGCGAGTACATTTTCAGCAAATGTTCATTTTTGGGTGGACTATTTCTTTAACTCTCTTAATGCAGTAGTTGTACAAGAAAACACATTTACCATTTATTAACATTTATCATATCTTATGTCTTTCCAAATATAACATAAAAATGACAAACCTATGGTGAAAAATGGCGGGCTGAAGTCTTGTAAAGAGAGACTGTAGACTGTGACTGGACGTGCAGGTTTAGCCTCAACCTCTTGACCTTGCTTGAGCAGGACAGACATGCGCTTGCCATCCTTCTTCAGTGCTGAATATCTATCAATGCAAATATCAGAAAGTCTATGATGTCAAGAAACATAATCTTGAGTATCAAGCAGAACAAATGGACTTACAGAGGTGGAACCTGCATAATTTCACCCGTAAACTGCTTCAGCTTCTCCTCAAAAGCCTCTTTTGTGATGTGATCTGGGGAAAAACAAGCATTTATCTTTATAGTCTAACTTCTGTGAGATATCCATTCCCCCATCACAAGCGTAACCACAAAACCATGATTCTCACCATAACTCTTTTCTTCAACAACATTTCCTGTGACGTCAAGAGTATCAGTTGCTTTGCCTAACTCTCCAACAGCTCTGTATTTCTATGAAAAAGACCATAGAATCGAATGTTACAGTACTAAAATCTGAGAATGACAAATGTTGAAAGACACACAAACATGACGTGACCCTGAAAATACTTACCTTTGATCCTGCAAGCATTGTGGTGAGCATCTTTGTTCCTTCACCAATTCCAACGACTGCAAAACATTAGGTTTTAAGTAATATTCTTACATATTTTATATTATATAGTATTCTTAATTCTACAGGCAAAACCATTATATTTTCATGCCTTGTTACGGAAAGCCAAATCCCATAATTGACGTGTTTTCTTTCATACTTGTTTGCATTTTTGAAGATTTCAATTACAAGATTTATAAAAAGCTGTTTTCTCAAAATGAGTTTTTTTCCTTCTCAGTTCTGGATGTTTTTAGAGAGGGGTCTGTTTGTATCATTTGCATGATTATTACATTATTCTAAACATGATGATATGTGTGTGTGATAGTGATAAAAAGAGACATAAAAACTCGAATGTATCTAACTCTAATTTTTGTTTGCATAATGTTTCACAGTAGAAGAAGATACTTGATTATATTTACCAAGTACACCAGAAGCATTGCTGTCCAGGGTGCCACCATGGCCAATTTTTAAAGGTTGCTTGTTCCTTTTGCGAGGATTGGGATTTGCAACACCTGCCTCTGTGAAAGGATAAACGCGTTACACAATAAAAAGTGCTCTGATAATTATTTTATGAGTGATTATATCAACCCCCAATGCAGAGGACTGACATCAACTGCAAAGAACGAATCACAAGATGCCCTAACAGAACCAAAATTAAAAACGCGCCTACCTTTTAAAAGCGCCTTCTTCAGTGTGTTTAACACATCTGCGGAGGTGGGACCCTGTTTCTTATAAATGGCAAATATACCATTAAAAGACTGCAATTTGGATAATGAACTGTTCTGTATAGCCATGCTTATTGCTATCACGGCGCGAGATGATGACGTCTTTGGCATAGGTACTTGTAGTAGTGCTTTCAATATCAGCAGCAAATATGGGTTCTGATAAGCACTTTCAAAATGGACATAAGATCACCCTAAATTGGAATTGTAATATTTGATATTGCCAAAGCAGATTTCACTCCCCTGCACTGCAGCACGAGCATATTCCTACCAATCAGTCTTTTAATTTGCAATCGCGAAGAATATTCTGCTGTCATGCCTCCAACATACACAAGTATTTTATTTATGATCACAGATAGGAATTATATCTCACTTAATCCACTGGCTACTAATTGCTGCTCCGGGATAACGCTCGCAAATGCAGGTCTAGGATCAGTTTCCCATAGCCGCCTGCAAAACTTAACTATAACTGAAATGTGAAATCTGACTCTAGATCAGCTGGACCAAAATAATTAGCTGCTTCCTTATTATCAAAACATTTTCGTCTTTCGTATTTTACTCGAATAAAAACAAATCTACCGGCATAAGAGTTTATGTAGGCTATCATTAAAATATTATTAAGTGATACCTTTATTCAAAAGCTAGGCGTTGAGTACTAAGCTCACAACAAGTTCACAGTAAAATATCAAACCACATGATGGCGACATATTACTGAAGAAGTATTTAGATCCACAGTGTCGGATGTTTGCATGTTATATTTTCGCAAATCAATTCAGACATTGAGAATAAGGCCTTTTATGAATAGCTTATTACTAAAGTAGTAGCCGATTACAAAGCAATTAGACTAATATCGTATATTCTAACGGAGGGTTTATTTATAATTATAACATGTTTATTATAATTATCTTTATTAATACATTTTTTGGATGGGACATTTTAAATGGTAGGCTACATATTAAAGTGCGATCTTTTATAAGTTGATGCACTGGACAGATCACAGGGACTCTTCGAAAAGAAAGGGTCTGAAAGATAATATATAAAAACTTCAAAAGCAAATCACAATCTGTTAAAGTCAGAAAACACAGTAGCTACTATTAAAGCAGGAGTGGCTAGTCAAAGTATAACTGCTTCAGCGGGAACTGTAACCACATACCGTCAATATTATCCTATCGTGCAGGACACGCCCATTGTGTAAGGCTCTGGTTCCCGTTATTCTCTCCCGCTTTGTAGTGATCACTGAAGCCGAGCGCCAGAGCTGCTCATGGACACAGAGCTCGCGCACTTTCTGCTTATCAGAAGTCGGGGAACTGTATTTTACACATTGCCGAGCATCGTTATTTCAGGAGGAAAAATACAGCTTATCATTCTGCATCATGTCAACAAGAGGTAACCAGTTTTTATGTAGTTTTTAAAAAGGCATTATTTGCGAGGACAAATTTCTTATTCATTCGTACTCAAAAGAGGTCAGTCTATTTGACACGTGTTTCATTCTGCTTAGAATGAAGCTACCTTTAAACTTGATGAGACTGTCATGTCTCTACACCTGTCCTGGAACAGTTTTGTTGTTGTTGCACATATCAAATCTGACAACTATAGCCCACATGTGAGTTAAACTAGTAATGCTACATGCAGCATCATAGCACTTAATATAAAAATATATTATTAAAAACACTATTAAGCTGTACACTAAAGATTGAGACCATGTGTTGATAAATATTACAGTTGTCATTAAACTTTGATTCATATTCATATTAATATACTGCAAATGTCAGCATTCAAAATATTTTTCCTAACCTATATCTGATTAGAAGGAAAATAAGGAAAATTTGCTTTTTTTCTAATTCTGAAGTGTATTTCAATGAAATTTGAATCTGTTTGTTTGGGAGATCGTTTTGGTGAAAGGTGTCCCTTTGTCTGGATAATTTTGCTTTCGACATTGCATAATATCTCACAATTTCTTCAGGTATTCCTGACAAGGTCTGTTGCAAATTGAAGAAGCAATGTGGTATTTATTGTATATTCTTTATGGACTTAAAAAATGACTTGAAGACAACTGAAGGGTTAAATAAAGCTATTATCTTCTTTTCTGAGTTCAAGAAAGGACACAGAGAAGTAACAAAGCCTATTAGACTGGTGTATTATTTGTATTTTGTCCTCTTGCTGTTGGATGCTCTTCCTTTCATATTATCATCATGCGAGATGATGCTAGTATGTATACGCCCACTGAATGTTTCTTCTTCTTATTTTTGCTTTGACAGTTCAAATGGTTTCTGGACTTCAATTACAAACTCACCGCAACCACCGCTGATGATTTGTTGTGCTGAGTCTATTTAAAGAATCGGGCTACTGCTACCATGAGCCACAGTCATAAGCCTCGACTGTGCTATAATTACAGCATGTGTTCAAAAACTTGTGGATCTAAGAAATTATTCTTAAAAAGTGTTGCAGTATTATTGATTTAGCTTTTGTGATTTAAGTGGGACTTCAGTCCGAGTCTGAGACTTGCTTTTCTATCTCTGCTAGAGAGGTTTGAGTGGATGAATGCCAGTATTACTGGCTAGTCAGAGTTTATAGTTTTTTATAGTCGTATAGTTGTTCTTAAGAATGGTGCTTTTCTTCAAATGGTTTAGTCTTCTATTTGAATTCAGTCTAAATGTCAAAAACTGCAACTTAAACTGAAGTAGATGCAGAATAGTTATGTTTATAGGTTTGGAGGGTTTTGGTCATAAAATTTCTGTATCTGACATTTTGGCTTGAAGTGTGTTTAACTTTTGAGTTTGATTTCAGACGGTTACATTTTGATGAAGTCCCATTAGCAGCGCTGTCTAGTACTTTCAAGTGCAAGTCCATGTTTTTCTTGCCATGTCCCTACGACCCCTATAGCCTGGAGTAATAGAGTTCACTTTAAACATTGCACATAAGATCAGCAAGCCTTTTCCCAGGTGTCCAGTCATTTCATTTTAATCATTGAGGTCACTGGAATCTGTAAAACTATGGAATAAGTTTGACAAAGTGAAAGAATATATTAAAAACATCTAAGTAGGGGTAAATGGGGCAATCTGTCACACAGGGAGGTTGTCAAAAAGGCTATTTCTCAGTAAATATAAGGTTTTGTGATGAAACAATTCACAAATGCCTTTAATGCGCTATTTAAAAAGGGTCATATGATGCGATTTAAATTTTTCCTTTCTCTTTGAAGGTTACAAGCTCTTAGTGCATAAAGAAGATCTGTAAAGTTGCAAAGACTAAAGTCTCAAATACAAAGAGATATTCTTTATAAAAGTTAAGAGTCAACCACGCCTACCTAAAAACGGCTCGTTCTAACACGCCCCCACATGTCTACGTCACGATGTGGGAAGATTTGCATAACACCGCCCAAATGTTCACGCAAAGAAAGAAGGTGTAACTTTTATTCTCGCTGTAGTATTGTTGCCGCTGCCATGTCGTGAAGATGCTGTGTTTCGTTGTGAAAGCGAAACTACTTTGTTTGGCCTTCCAAAAGAGGACGAAATCAGCTTCGTCATGCCTAGAGCTGATCCGTGCTGGTCGCTGAGGAAATACATCAACTTTCACCGTGGACGAAGCAGAGTCCAGCCCGGGGTCATCACATGCGGTCACTCTAGGCCGCCGGACTGAAAGCGAAACTACTTTGTTTGGCCTTCCAAAAGAGGACACAACTAGAAATCGATGGTTAAGTTGTATTTACAACACTGCAGAACACTTCAATCCATATTCAGATGTGTGCAGCACATTTTATAGAGGACTGTTTCCTGATCCTGGTAGAGTAGATCCAGCCAATGCGGCTGTTCTGACTCACAGACTGTAAGTAACGTTATGTATATAAAGAATTTTCCACTGACGATTCAAACATGAGTTTTTTTGGCAGTGTAGAGTAGCACTTGTTGTTGTCATGTATCCCCCGATCACAAATGCAGACATGGTTTTATGTTTACGTGGCACGATGCAACGCGTAAAAAGACAGTATATGTCATTATAAACCGTCCCCACTGGATGCAACTAATGCCTCCTTTATAATGGGTTTGAATGTTTTTGTCTCGTAAGTATGGTAGGGGCGTAACATTTCCATTACACACTTGAGGTATTCGGCCAATCACAATGCACTGGATAGCTGGCCAATCAGAGCACACCTCGCTTTTCAGACCGATGAGCTTTGTAAAAATCGACGCGTTTCAGAAAGGCGGGGCATAGAGGAGAAACAAGAATGTACAGTATGTGGAAAATAATGTTTTTTAATCTTAAACCGCATAAATTTAATTACACCAAATACACAAAATAATGTTCTTTTTAGCAACATCATATGACCCCTTTAATGGTTCTATTGTACCGCTTACAACATGTATACTGTGACAACATGCTCTGCTATTGGGGCATGTTGTCACAAAAGGTTTATGCGTGTTAAATTGACTGTATTTTTAATGGTGGAAATATTGCATTACTTTTTCATGGCCAAGACTTTAAAATACGTCATTTGAAAAATAAACCTTGAGACATAATCACAGAAGTAAAAAGTGTGACAACTAGCTCCATTCTCCACTATTCAAAAGAACAAACGATTAAACACTAACTGGCACATCTTCTTGATGTGATTCTCAGTATCCTCCCCATTGTTTACTCATCTATTCGAGGTGCATTCCCTCTTTCTCTCTGTATCTCCATTTCTCGGATCCAAGATCATTGTCGGCCCCTAGGGAAGCCCAGTTAAAGCTGTCAGCGGAAATCAGTGTGAGAATCTGAAAAGTAAACCGTCTCTAACAACATCCAGCGAGTAGGAACCTCTCAAGACGTGCTTCTCTTTGGGCTTTAATCAGAGAAGTGATACCACTGTTTTCTTTCCCAACAGCCCTCACATATATTCCCCAAAAAAGACAACTTCATGACAGCTCTATCACTTTCACCTTCAGAAATTGGCAGTTTTTGAGATGGAAAAACAAACTAATGATAGTTCAGTGTGTTTCTTAAAGGTATAGGTCATTCAAAAATTCTAATTCTGTCATCATTTATTCACCCTCACTACTCCTTTAATGTGTTAAAAATGCAAGAAAATAATTAAAAATGATGATACTAAATTATAACTTGTGAGATATTTCGAGACTGATTGGACTGAGGATTGTAAACGAGGTGTGCTCTACTTATCGCTGTCCCAATTCAGGTCATCCAAGCCCCTGTAAGATATCATTGTCTCTTATCATTGCTTTAAGTGGCTGTCAGATTCTGAGTCTTGCCTCTTGATGGGGTGAGCAGGATGAAGGCCAGAGCACTTGGAGTTTTGCTGCAATAGAACCTACTCTGTTTGACATGACTTTGCTTCAGAGACACGGAAACACAATCACTTTACTTCAGCAGAATGACACATCATAATTGCTGCTGTCCTGCTCACTGCTAGGCTTTCTTTGTGTCCTGCTCAGTCACTCAGGTTTAGTCAGAGTTGCATTTGCTGGATAAATAGTATGAATCATTCCTGCACATAGCTTCAACACAGTCAATTAGATCTTAGAATATTCTGAATTTGTGATATAAGGTAATGGCACCGTTCTATGAAGCTCTTATGTAAAAGGTCTATTAAGAAGCAGTTGAGTAAATGATTCAATGACTCACTTGATTCAAGACAGTCATTTGTCACCACCTAATGGCGTAATGATGTAACCTGCAGAAAGTATCTCACTAACGGCACGGACTCACATTCTGTCTAAAATGTGCAAAACAGGCCAAAAGTACATTTCAAAATTGGTTCTTTAAGAAGCCTTAATTTTAGGTGTAGTTTTTGAACTGTGCAAGATGTTGACCTTTAGCCGTTAGCTCTGCTTCTTTGTGTGGACTTGGTGGTGCTCTGCATTACAGACCTGCCACTGTTAGAATGACCAGGGGAAGTGGAGCATGCTTGCTGATTGCTGGGGTTTCAGCCTCATGAAAGCCACAGGGCTTTAGTTGTTGTTCCAGGCTTAATTAAGCTTGATCCCACCAGGAAGCTGCCCCTCTGCCACTCTCTGTTCCCAAACTGCCCTCAGCTGGCCAAGCCCAGACCCACTACATTCCTATAATAGGATGTCACCTCTCTTTGGATGAGCTGGTCAAGTGGAGAGGGGGAAGGGATGATGGAGGAACCAGTAGCAGGAATTGAACTCGCAGTCCTGGGGGTTATGTCACCAATTTAAACTCTTTGAACCCATGTATGAGTTGTACTTTAGCGGTCTGCATTTCTTCCTGTTTCTTTCTATGTTCCCCATTCTGCTTCTGAGGTGCTTTTTTTAAGTTTCATGGAGATCCTGTATGACGCCACATCAGTGGATCGGCTCCCCCTGAAACAATGGCAGGAGCTGGGCAGGAGCCAGAGGAATGAGGGTTAGAAACATTTCCATGTGTTCTTTTCATTGGGTTTTGTTTTAGACATGTTTTACATCACCCTGTGATTATAAGATAGCCTCAGTTTGAATTAGTCCAGGCCTCATTTAGCAGTGGAGACAGACATCTCAATGTACTCTACCCAAAAAACACCAGCAGTTTTATAAATAATTCTATGAGGAAAGAGCACAAAATATTTCATGGAAATTTAAGAGGTCATACTGTTGCATATTTCCCATTCCATTTCATTCAGATACATACAAATGATACATGCAGTGGATCCAACCTCTGAGACACCTGAAGTGCTTTAACATACTTTACAGTAACATTTAATACAATAAATACAGATTACATTACAAATTGTTACGCAAAATCAGCCTTATTTGAGAATAATGCAGTGAGCATCTTACTCTTCAGTGGAAATGAGAACATCTGACCTTTTTTTAACAATTCCAATATAATCTTAGACTTTCGGCCCCTACTATGTGTGTACAGTGTAAACAAACACACACACACACACGCGCAAATTATTTATATACAGGATGTGTAATATAAATATAGTATTATATATTACGTTGCAGGTCCGTGAGCACCAGATGGAGCCCATCATTCTGATTCCAGCTGACCACACACTCCTGAGCTCTGTATTCCCTGTGGGCTGCTGATTCTGTGTTTCTGCGCTAAAAAAAATCGTCATCCTGACAAATGCTTCATCTGCGCTCAGCTCCAGAGCCACTCGAGAGCCTACAGAAGAAATGCTCAGCTTCAATTGGAAATTTATCGTACTCTGCATTTGCTAAAATTTTTAGGCCACGTTCTCCTGATGCCTGGTTCATGTCAAAGCCAGTTTGCTTTCCTTAGTTTATCTCACTTTGTGGACAGAAGTCCAGTTACAGACCAGTGGGGGAAAGGGCTGCTGATATTACTGGCTACCAGCCGACTTTTGTCCCAATTATTTCCTGTGTTATTGTAGAAGATGTGGCTAAAAGTAAACCTAGAGATCCCTCTCAAAACAAAAGATCATTATGCTCTGCAATATAGTGAAAAAAGCTTAATCACAAAATCCAGAGTACATTTGATCCCTTGTCTTCTTGCCTCATATAGTGACCTTGTAAAAATATTGAAGAAACAAAATTTTAGTTACATATTTGTGTCTGTATGTGTGTGTCAAGTTTTGCATTGTTCCACAGAAAAGCAAAAACCTGAAATAAACCTAATCCAACGAGTCTCAGTGAGCAAAGGCTAAAGAACATACACATAATGTCCTGATATGAAATCAGAAATTTATATTTTTAGTTTCTATATATATATATATATATATATATAATAGATATAATATATTTTTAGGGTTTAGGGTTAGGTTTATGGCATTTTTTCGATATAGTTAGATAATTGAAAGTGTTATTAGCTTAGTATTAAGTGCAAAACTAAGTCAAGGGAAAGTCAATGTGAGTGTGCAAATCAGCCCCTTTGGCCACGGTTTAAATTGCGCAATCATCCAATTTATTACATTTTCAGACCATCTGTTTTCACATAATTTATTACATCAGAAAACAGCTCTCTCTCCTCTTCTTTCTTTTCTCATATGAGAGTTTTTTTGCTCTTTTTTTTCATTTTCTGGAAAAAAACTGGCCCTTCACTAAACTTTGCCCCCCTTACTGTTGCTAACTGAGACAAGTTTTAGAAATTAACTAGAGATTTGCGTGAACAGAGTGGGTTATTTTTCTGCAAAATAAAGTCATAAATACTTTGTATATTATTCTTACATGGGTTTGAGTGAATTTTGACATTGCAAAGCATTTTATGTGTGGTTTTACTTTCATTTTAACAAGAAATTGTTAAATTATACAGTAACATGATTAAAAAGCTCAGAGTCAACTGAAAGGAGAAAAGAATCATTTGAAAGAAATAATAACTGATATTTAAACAATAGTCCATAAAAATGTGTCTACAAGACATTTGTGACAGTTTATTGTGGTGAATGCAGTAATAACTGATAACTTGAGCAATATTTTCCAGAAAAAAACTGTGTCTGCAAGAAAATTGTAGGAGTTTGCAACCATAACAGTTATGCTTTCCTTCAGAAAGATTGATTTGGCTAAGAGAGACCGCCATTATACAGTATATAGTCTGACTTAATGTTGTTTCAGTACATCACAGTAATAATCCTATAGTCCTGATTGATCCACTTATGAATACTGATGCATGGACATCCACTTAGCATAAACTGAAGACAGAATTAGAATGGAAAGATCTGGCATCCTTTGAGCGAAATTGTGGAGCAATATTTGCAGTTTTCCTGTCAGTGGGTTTGTGGGTCATCTACAAGGTCACAGCGGTATAAGGGCTTAATTGCTGCATCCAAGAAGACCACCTGCAGTAAGAGCAGAAGCAATCACATTAATTACATCTTAGCAGGGTACAGTTGCATTAATAATAGCAACAGACTGTGGCTCAGGAGCAGCAGATGTAGTATCAGACATTACTGAAAGAGTAGCATCCGTTTTGTTCCCCAGGCCAGTGCCCTGTGTGTTTCTAACACTTTGTTGGGCTCTCATGTTTACCCAGCTTTCTGTCAACCCACGGGATATAGAAACTGACCTTTTGATACCACAACTGATGCTCAGGGAAATCTCTCAAAGTCAAATTTAAGATATGTGGAGCATTTGTCAAGGCATTTTAGCTTGTTTGCAGTGTCTGAATGTGCTATTGTAAAGCCCCCTCCAGCTCAGAGAATGATCAGGCCTGCCTGAATGATGCACACTGACATGACACTGCTTTTGTAAAAGGGTTATATTTGAATGTAAAAAAAATTTTAAAATCATATTTCTGTTTACCATTTTCACTCTTTTTCATGCTTCATCCTCATGATTTTTTTTAAATGAAGAAACCATAAAATATTTAGCTATTTAAAACAGGTCTGGGAAGTTAACATGAACAGTACAAATTGGATTTTGTTTTAAAGGGGTCATATGATGCTTTTTTAAAGATCATTATTTTATGTATTTGGTGTAACAGAATATGTTGACATACTTTAATGTTCAAAAAACACATTATTTTTCAAATACTGTACGTTATTGTAGGTCCTCTATGCCCCGCCTCAAACGCTTAGTTTTCTACAAAGCCCCCTCCTTTGACAAGCGCAGCTGCTCTGATTGGCCAGCTGACCCAGATCATTGTGATTGGCCGAACACCGCAAGAGCACTCGTCGGAAATGTAACGCCCCTTTCCATAATCGCGAGCTTCATCTTTTCAAAATAAATGTAAAGACAGAGGCACAGAAAAGAGTCGTGTGACAGACACAGTGATGAAGCTGGTTTTTATTGTTTTTGTTTGTGATGTGACCCCCCCTCTCTCTCTCTCGCTCTGCGCACGCTCTCTCTCTCGCTCTATCTTTCTCTCTCTCTCTCTTTCTCTCTCTCTCTCTCTCGCTCCCTCTCCGCTTTCTCTCTCTCGATTTCTCTCTCTCACCCTCTCTCTCGCGCGCTTGCGCACACACACACACGATGCGCAAAACTCCGCATTTGAACAGTCAATAGCAAATACTTAAACTAATAACAAAACAGTAGCTGATTCAGAAGCACCAGATTGTCATAGCAAAGTCAGAATTACCTCCTCTCCTAGGTTCACGAATCGTCCATAAAATGCACTGCTGTTCTTTAGTAAGTAATCTTAAAGATTCCTAAATAAATCTACTTTCGGAAGGCCAAATAAAGTGCTTCTTCTTTCGCCTAGAAACACACAGTGTCTCCCTGACATGCTGCTTCAACACTACTGCTGTTCTTGAAACCATGCCTTCTTTCTTTGCGTTCACATTTGGGTGGCATTATGCTAATAGTTCCACATAGTGACGTAGATATGTGGGGCGTGTTAGAACGAGCCGTTTAGGGGGGCGTGGCAGAGTCTTAACTTGATAAAGAATATCTCTTTGGTTTTAAGACTTTATCTTTGCAACTTCAGGATTCTTTATGCACCAAGAGCTTGTAACCCTCCAAATAGAAAGGAAAACTTGACATCGCATCATATGACCCCTTTGAATATGTTTTTCAGTTGCATTTAATTTTATTGGGAAAAAACAACAACACAGAGAATATATAGTTTAATGCACCCTTGCTTAAAGGAAATGTATTATTATTATTTTTAATCTTACTTATTCCAAACCTTTGAATGGCAGTGTATCACGGTTTCCACAAAAAAATGATTAACGTCTCGGGTTACTTATGTAACCATGGTTCCCTGAGGGGAACGAGACACTGCGTCCTCTAGGGGTCGCTATGGGGAACGCCTCGTCGTGAATGTCTCGTCGTGACCCGTGTCTGAAGCCTACATTGAAAAAACACCAACTTGTTTGGCCGGCGACAGCCATGACGTCACTACCGGTGCGACTAAAATATAAATAGGCGCCGGGAGAACACATAATCCACTTCTCCGTCTGAAGCTTGTGTCCGCAGCATGGCAAAAAAACTAGAGGACGCAGTGTCTCGTTCCCCTCAGGGAACCATGGTTACATAAGTAACCCGAGACGTTCCCTTTCGTGGAACTTCGAACTGCGTCCTCTAGGGGTCGCTATGGGGAACGGTATACCCACGCCGCCATGCTGAGGGGAGTGCAAGCCAGAACCATGGCGAGCCACTAAGTACCAACTACACCATATCGCTATGGGAGTTGCCCCTGTCCTGGACTAGACGGCTGTCAGTGACATTACTCCCTGCGGCCAGAAGCCTAGGCTGCCAAGGGACATTACTAGAGCCTCACAGTGTGCAGGTCCCACCGGGACAAGATTGGTAGTAGAACCCAGGCTACCAATAGTCTACCACGGGAATCAGTCTCTCGAGATTGACCTCTGGTGTAATGAGGGCGGCTGGCTCGGTGCCCAGAACTGCGGGACGGCAGGGGCCACCGTACCAGCTGTGCCAAAAAAAGCCTCCTCGGAGGTGGCGCCAGGGCCTAGAATCATGAAGGATTCCTTCTAGGGAATACGACCAAGAGCCTACTTATTGGATCAATTACTAGTCTTGGCCTGTCACTCAGGGCTACCTCACTTTGCAGAAGGACCTGTCTCAACAGGCCTCTAGTGGAAACACCCTGTCAGAGCAGGTATTCGAGGATACCATGAGGAGTGGGTCCCAGGCGGAACCGGGGTTTAGACCACTCAGAAAAAGAGAACGAAGCTGTGCGCGCAACCCTTACCATATAGGATTTTAGAGAAGTAGGCAAAGTAGAACGTGCGCACTTACCACTTTCGTGGAATTTTAGAAAAGTGGGCAAAGATACCGTGCCCACTTACCACCATGTGGATTTTAGAATGTCCATATGTAGATGGATACAACCGTTCTAGGGGGTTCTCGTGGCACTTCTGGAGGGCAGCCTATAGATGGAACTCTGAGTAGTCATCAGTCTCACCTACGGCTATCACACTGGCTTGGCTAGCCGCGAACCTGTAGCTGAGGGAACAGACATCCATTCAGCGGGAGCTCGACCTACAGCATGTTCCATTGGTGGAACAGCTAGCAGTTATCAGCTGGGGGAGCAACACGCCCAGTTCTCACCGAGAAGGGGACTCGACCCGCAGCAAGTTCCAACTAGCGGAACCAGCTAGTAACAACTCCGGCGTGGGAACACAGCCTAGTCCTCAGACGCCCAGGGGGCTCAACCTTTCCTAATGCCGGGTTTCCCCGGCTGGCAGTAGCTCATTCTAGCTGGGGGAGACCAACCCCCCTCGGTCACCAATGAGGGGGGGGGGGCCCAACCAGCAGCAAGGGCATTAAAAAACAGAGGCCGAGTTTAGCATATGCAGGCTAGCAACATCGCAAGCGCATCAGGAGGCGGGGCGGACGGCCCCATCCTATGGCAGCTGTTCGAGGTCTTCTGGAAGACAGCGAGCTCAAGCCTCTCATGAAAAGAGGCACCTCCGTTTTTCCTCAGTTGAGGAATACTGTTCCCATTCCAGGTGACCCTTTCCTGAAAGGAGAGCAGTGCTCAACATTACCACAAGGACAGCCCATGGAGCGAGGGATTCAACTCCTCGGAGAGGATCCTGCTCGCCAGACGACACCCTCTTAGTACCCCTTGATATCGAGGGGGGCAGTGCCTCCTGAGTGCGTCGATTGAGACACACTGGTTGAGAGGAGCCCAGGAAATCGGGGTCTAACCATCTCCGAAACAGGGAACGAAGTCCGAAACGCGTAACCCTCACCGTACAGGATTTTAGAGAGGTGGGCAAAGAAGAACGTGCGCACCTACCACTTTCGTGGGATTTTAGAGAAGTGACAAGCATAGCGTGCACACCTACCACCTGGGTGGAATTTTAGACGGGTGGCAAAGCCTCACGTGCCCACCGACCACTTACGTGGAATTTAGAAAGTGGCAAAGGATAACGTGCACACTTACCACTCATGTGGATTTTAGAAGGTGCGCAATATGAGCACTCTTACCCTAATCTCCGGATTTCCTTAGGGTTCTATGTCACCCGGACGTAATGGCCGGTCGGGAACAGCAGCTCCAGCACCCTCCTCAGAGGTGAGGGGAGTGATGTCTCCAGGGTGTGCTGTCGAGCGCACCAAGAGAACAGCATTATGTTGGACGTGGAGTATCCCGCGGTACGCGGCTGGTGTTACTACCTCTGCAACTCTGAAACAAAGGGAACGAAGACAGCACGCGTAACCCTTACCTTCACAGGATTTTAGAGAAATGGGCAAAGAATCCCGTGCCCATTTACCACCTACGTGGAATTTTAGAAAATGGGCAAAGCAACACGTGCCCATCTACCAGCTATGTGGATTTTAGAAAAATGCGCAAAGCTTCACGTGCACATTTACCACTCACGTGGATTTAGAGAAATGCGCAAAGCCTTGCTTTACGTGGGCATCTTACCATATTATCTGGATTTTAAGTTCATGGAAACCCGACCATATCAGCCAGCCGGAAGAGGCCGGCTCGCACATCTCAGTGGTGGCTCTGCCTAAGACAGCCTTACACAGGAGGATCCTGGTGATGCCCCCTGTACCTCCCGTCCGTTGCCTCAGCAAGACGGAATACGCCGGTGGCCAGGAAGCCCCTCGGGGCGACCAGGCACTGTAGCCCAATCCGGGTGCATCGCAGCGTGGCCCCGGGGGCCTGATGTTCACGAAGGCTCCCGCAAAAACCCGTGTTTGGCCGCATGCTCCAGGAGGTATGAAGCCGGAGCCCGGCTTTTTATCCCCCCGCCTGGACATATGTCGACGAGTGAACGCCTTTTTTTTTTACTGCAAGTAGAGCACCTGCGCTCTGAGCCCAGCAACGGCACCGCACCGAGGGTTTGTCTAGAAAGGGACAGAAACATACAGGTCCCGGGAAACACTGCAATGGAACTATAGCAGGTTACGCACACACAGCCGTCCGTCCTCAATATACAGATATCATGATATTTGGATCGTACTCACCCCCATGACTTCTGTACTGGAGCTCTGCTCCGAGGCTCTTATGACCGGATCATGCTGCAGGTACCTTTATACATCTCTAAACTTATTTTTACACATGACCACCTCGGTCTCCCATCAGTATACATGCTCTCATGATATATGGATCACACTCACCCACGAGGCTTGTCGCCGGAGCTCTGTCCGGGGATCTTTTGACCGGACCATCAGTCAGGCGGTTACTATGATCTGGCCATAGAACCACCAAAAACATCATGGGCCCAGTAGGAGACTGTTTGAAAAATTATTGTACAGCTAACCTCGGTCAGCTGGAGATGGTGGTCAGAGAAGGGGATTAGAAAGCAAGGGGGAAAGAGGTACGATGTTGACCCCATACGGGAACAGGAGAGGAGGAGAGTGAATGACCTAGGTATTACTTTTCTTGATTTTTTTGCCCCGGACGAAAGTGCTGGTGCCTTGCCCAGGTCTCACCCCTCGGGTTTCGTCTGCCTCCCCTTGACCCACGATACTTCTTACCCCCACCCACAGGTGGAGGCGGGGGCGCGAGTCACAACACTAGCCCTCTGTGCCCGTCTCTGACCCTCAGACCGAGACGGGCCAGGACCCCTGGTTTGTTCGGGCTCAGACCTGGGCCTTCGTGGTATGAAGGACTTGAAAGCTGCTGAGTGTGACTTCGCCTCCCTGAATTTGTCGACCACCGTCTCAACGGAGGTGCCAAACAGTTCAAAGGGCGAAACCAGGGCATCGAGAAGAAAGCCCCTTTCTTTCTTCCCGATGTCCGCCAAAGTCACCCACAACTGCCGCTCCGTCACCACCATAGCAGCCATCGCCCTGCCAAATGGGGGGGGGGGCCGAGGCTGCCTGCTTAGTAGCCCGGAAGGCCAAGTCTGTGGTGCGCCGCAGCTCAGCCGTTTCCGGCAGAGGAGGGAAAGGCCCTGCCCCTCATCCAGGTCCTTCAGCAGGTCAGCCTGGTAAGCCTGAAGCACCGCCATCGTGTGCAAAGAAGCCACAGCCTGACCTGCCACTGCGTATGCCTTGCCGTTCGTGCGAGATGTGGCTTGAAGGGGCACGGATGGCAAGGAGGGAGTTTTGAGGGATGACGTCTCCCCCAGAGAGAGATAGCTGGCTAGCGTCTCTTCCACAGGGGGCATCATCCCATAGCCGCTTTCTCGCATTGACTCGATATTCGCATAACTCATATGCTGAAACCGGTATACGCGTGAGGAAAACGACCTCTCCCATTCCTTCTCGATCTCAGTGTGGAGATCAGGAAGGAAAGGCATAGGCGCACTGAGCGGGAAGGTGTATGGACAGCGAGATAAACGTTAGTCGAGGCGAAGTCCAAATCCTTGGCTCGTTTACCACGGTAATTCGAGCCTTTGCCGGTGGACATTGATCCGATCACCTCTAACAGCTCATACATACGCAGGGCAGAGTGGACCTAAATTACGGGTGACAAGCTCAGCCTCAAGCTTCTTCACTCTCCGCACCTAGGTCCTGCTCGTTGGTGGGGCTGAGCCCAACTGAGCATGGTCACCTGGATCAATGATTCAGAGAGAGGATATTCACGTCCAGTGGCTTGTCTCTTCGCCGACCCGATTGCTGCGGAAGAGGGGACCCCAACTTCAGCCTCATCGGCGTAGGTCTCCACCCTGAGATCCAACGAGAAATTCTACTAACGTGACTTTTCAGCAGTGGCGGGTCCCGAGCCGCGGGAAACCGGTGGTTGTCCCTCTCCACTCGAGAAGAGAGGCAAACGAGAACGGAGCTTTTTCAGCGCAAAGCTCTCACAGTGCACGCAGATTGCCACCTCGAGGACATCGCGTGCGTGCTCCACGCCCAAACAAAAAACGCAGAGATCGCGTGTGTCATCAGATGTCAAATAACGATGACACGGATGCACACATCTTCTAAACGCTTCGCTAGTGCTCGCCATAGTAGGAAAAGGAAAACAGCTCTTACATTGCTTTTGGAATGCACGCTTCAAACAAAACTGTCAGTGAAGACGAAGAAGAGGATGATGATGTGTTCTCCTGGTGCCTATTTATACTGTAGTCGCACTGGTAGTGGCGTCATGGCTGTCGCCGGCCAACAAGTTGGTGATTTTTCAATGTATGCTTCATACATGGGTCACGACGAGACGTTCCCCATAGCGACACCTAGAGGACGCAGTTCGAAGTTCCACGAAAGGGAACTAATGTTTTCAAGATTGATAATAATAATAAATGTCATTATTCTGCAGAACAAATCAGAATATTAGAATGATGTAGGGCCCTCACAAACATAAAGTAGGTTTTTAAAATATATTCAAAATAGACTAAAAAGTTATTTTACATGCTCTAAAAGTTCATAATTAAACTTCGTTCAACAACCGCCCCAGTGTGGTGCGGTATTATATGCATTATATATATATATATATGTGTGTGTGTGTGTGTGGTGTGGTGTGTAGGATATATAGATACACATACATATAGTATGGGGGAGCGGGGGGGGGGGCTGTTTTTTTTTTAGGATCTGAGTACAGTATGCTTACATAGTGATAAGGGGAGCATGATGCCAAATGAATAGTGCTGTGCATGCGACACGGCCATCGCCAATGGCTACCTGACATCACGCTAGATTAGAGCTGCTGCTAACATGCATTCTCTTGTGTGATCGACCCTGAGAGAGCTTTCTCTCCCCGTCACACTCTTCTTACAGTATATTCAGTCACTGCACATGATATTTTGCGGTCACTTATTTTATAAACACTGCTTCTTGCAGCGACATACTAAATGGTGCATCAGCAAATAGATTTTTGAATTATGAACCCACTCAAAGCTTTTAATGCTACAGTGTTAAGACGCATTTCAGATACAATTAGATGCTTTTATACAGTGTCCTCCTAACCGGGCAATAAAATGGCAGGTGATAAAAGTTATTTTTTTCCATACATTTTGTCCTAACCATTTGCAACAAGCAAATATGGAAGACTTTTTAAGTGCTATTTAAAATTTAAATTCAGAAATCAATTATCAATGTATTCATTCAAAAATAAAAATGTATTTGAATAAATCACTTTTAAAAGTGACAAATAAATAGATGTATTTAAGACTCATGTTTAAAATTTTGTTAAATGTAACAATAAGTAATAAATACATTTTTAAATGCAATAAAAATTTTTTTTAACTCAGTTGACATTTGCCAAAAAATTTAAGAAAAGCAGTTTGCTAATTAATTAATGCTTTAAAATGCTTATCTTGTTTATTATTAATTTAATACATTTGAATTAAATTAAACGAGTTTAAATATGTATATTTCTTCATTTCATTGTATTTTTAAGTGATTTATCAATTTACAACATTATTTTTGAATTAATATTTTAAGAATTGGAATGACCCTCCATGAGTGACAGGCTATTCTACCAATCCCTTAATTTTATTCCTGTGTTGTTCTGGGGAGCCCCGCCTACAGTACATTCTCACTAGTAGTTCATAATCCTCCTACACATACTGTAACATTTATTAGCAAATATGTTCAGACTGGCTGTGTTATGCAGCCTTTTCACGTGCAGTGCTTGTTGCTTGTGGTCTCACACCTGGTTAGGACATGAGGTTAGATTTGTTTTTGTCTTGCTTGCTTGCACCTTGTTCTCTCCAGAGATTTGTGCTCATGAGTCTGTAATGGGACTCTCTTAAGGGCTGAGAGGGCTGTTAAGGTTTGATTCTGATGTTGGATAAAGGTTTGAAGGTCGTCCAAACAAATAAACACCACCACGATATTTCCGAGCAACCTCTGAACCCGTGGGCCTGTCTGTTTGCAAGGTAGACTATAATTGCCAGGAATATAACTCGAACCAGCCTCACGTAAAATACAGAGGGAAAAAATAAAAAAAAATTAAAACTCTGGAAAGGATTACGACATTGTGAAAGAATTTCCCCAACATTTTCTCTTCAAGCGAGTCCAATGAGCACTGACGGAGCAGTTGCTGAAGACTAAAAGCAGGAGGTTTTGTTGTTACCATGTTCTCTCAAGTGTAACCATTTAACAAGACTCTTTTTCTTCCTCTTTCTCACAGTCTCTCTCTGTGGGTGTTCAAGAGAGTGTGTGTTTTTACATCTTGAACCCTGGAACAGATGTGACACATGCCTACTTTGCGGTGTTGCAGGGCAATTCACGATGAATCAGTTTAATCAGTATCAGCATCAGAGTCAGTGTTGATAGCCAATGGGTGAAGCCGCACTTCACCTTTATTGCTCCTGGAGCGCATGCATCTGTTTGCAAGCCTTTGTGTGAGAAACAAAGCAGGGATGTGGCCATTTAATCCACACAGTGTGAAGAAACACTGTTCTAGATTTCTCAACGAAGATGAACATATTTCTTACATTCTTTGCACTCATGGTTGTAATAGCTAATGCAATTCTTTTGGAGTGAAATACCTTCAGGGATGTTGAATTAGGGTCACACAGCCAGAGAAAAAAAACAGAGACAGAGACACTCCAAGCATTTTGAGTTTTCAACTTCATTTGTAATATTTGAGACACAAACCAGCGATATTTGAATATTTTTCTACTCTGGATCACATCAATTGTCAAATTGCGATAAGACAAGCTGTTTATTATTGGCATCTAAATGTTAAGTTTATGACACTTCCAACATTGGGTTTACAGTATGAAAACTGCACTGGTAGCACGTGCATGTCATTTTCATGGTGTGCATGCTTATACTTCATACTCTGAAGTGGATGAGCTGGTAATTGCCATGGTGTGCAGTGGACTGTGTTTGATTGAATTAGATTTGCTGTATTTTTGAGAAGGGTATAACTGCAGCCCGGAGATCTCCAAATGGGGGCGGGAACTCCAAAACGGGGTGGGAGCTCCAAAATAGGGCGTGGTTTCCTCCCATTGACAGACAGGCACATGACACGCATGCGCAATTTTTTCCCCCAATCCACTTCAGTGCAAACTCCGCCCCACAGCTCATTCTAAAGATTTTATTGGTTGTGTCAATTAAAGTGTTGATTTCCTACATTATACTACAAAACATTCTAACCCCTAAACCTACCCCACACCTCACCGTAACCTTAACCAGTGAAATTGACTGCACGGATATAGCGTGGTAAAGAAAGTTGCAGTTCAGGAGATAAACAGTTAATAAGATTATTCGATATGAGATCGTTCCGCAACTCCCCAACTGGACCTTACCGGACAATGGCACCTTTTTAGTTACACCCAGCATCACTACCCCCTCCTACCCTGCGAATTTCAAGCCCCGGGACGCCCCCGTTGCTTAAAACAAAGCAGTAGAGTAAAATCTTTCCCCTGCGCTGGGACGGCTCGCGGGAGAGCTCGTGGGTGATTCCCGTTTATATCATTAAGCAGAGGTTCAAACTCCAGTCTGAACACCACTGGCCACGAGCTTTGGGCCATGCTCTCACGGAGAATATTTACTTATATATCATATTTTATTTTAGATGAACTAGAAAAAATGTTTAATTTATAACATTTTATTTTTAAATGTAAGTCAATAACAACTGGCTGGAGTCAGAGCCAATGGTGAAAGTCTTTGCGAGAGGAGACCCCGCCCCATTTTGGAGGTTCTGCCCACTTTTGGAGTTCACGCCCCATTTTGGAGGTCTCCGGTCTGCAGTTATATCTACTTAGAAGTTTCTGGCCCTGGAGATTTATGAGGTAACAAGTTTTTTCTGGCATTTTTCATTTGTGACCAGCTAGTGGAGCAAAACTTCAAATACTGCAAAAATTTACTGCCAATATAACTGATATAGATTTCGATGTTGACCTGAGGCTTCAGCCATTTTTCACCAAGGACCCTTTCGTGGATATGGAAATGAGCCGTTATTCCCTGATCTTACGTGCGTACAAAACTGATGACCTACAATAACTTGCCATATAGTATGGTCAGATGGGTATAAATGCCGCCCCACCTTATTTCTTTTCTTTTGATCATAGATGGCACAAAATCTCATCTCAACACATTTAATGAATGGCTATATTCTTCTTAATTTTGTAATTTCATCTGAATATCAACATTTGTTAGATTTAATCAGTCAGAACAGTTTTGAGATAAATTGTATTCATTGTGTGCCTCTGGAAAAGAGTGATCTATGACATTTTATTAATTTACATATTAAAGCATTTTGTGTCTATTTATTAATGAGATTTGTATTTGTGGACATATTAATGTTTTTGTTGAGTACAAAATATTGTTTTTATTTTGAAGTGAAATAAAAAGAAATTGCTGAGTACATTTCACAAATAATTACAAAGTAATGGCAAGTAACACATTGAATTAAAAATTAAATAGCTAGTATACACAGTATTTTCTTGTAAAACGCACACCACATTTTTTTTTTCTACATTCGTATTCTATGATTGCTTTTTAACAATCATAGAATAAAATTGTATTTCAGATTAATCTCTTTTAATGGGATTCTGCTTTGTCAATTGTTGGTTGTTCAAAACACAAATTTAAATAGAAAAGCTCATTTAGTATTTTATATAGTATTAATATATCTACATTTAAAATTAATTATTCTTCACATTTTTGTCCCAGGTAGGGGATCCATTTTACCTCAGTACACTTTGATTGTTTTTATATTTTGTGCTATAACAACTAAATTAGTAAATGTTTATATTTAATAGCTATTATTTATAACACATTGGCTAATGCATCATCAAATCTAAATATATGTTACAGTTTAAAAGTAAATGCACATTTTTCTCAAGAGTGTCATCTTCCCCTACCATATTAATGTTTTTATATACATTGTGATGTTTACATTGCACAGCCATTAAAATAGTCAGAGTGATACACTTGTCCATCTGATGATTTTGATGACTATACTTCAGACTCAAAGTGCGAGAGATTGAAATCTTGATGCATTGTGAATGGATGTTATAAAATGTCAGAGTTCCTCATCATGATGCTCTTTACATTTCCTACATTCATCTATGAAGTGATTCACTCTTGCCATGAGAAAGTCTATACACACACAGAGAAATGTTATGCAATGAGACGTGGGCCCGAATGGCGATGAAAGGGAGTATTGTTTGATGTTTTGGAGGAAGGTTATTAATTAAACCATGCATGGTTGGTTTAATAACGTTCCTCCAAAAGGAGCCGGAGCGGATCCAGTATTATGTCCCATCATGAGCTTTGCCAGTCCATGGATAACACATCCTTTCCGATTGGTCAAGTGTAAGAATGCCAAGATGGATGGAAGGCCCAGTGGCATTATTAAGAAGGTTCAGCTTCCAAGTATGTGGACAAGCCCCTGAGCGCTTCTCTGGTCAGATTAGCTGCCTGATTGTGTTGACCTTGCCTGGATCATAACATATGTGTAATAGGCCATAGGGTGGACAAAGGAGAACATTTTACATCACACAAAGGTGACTGAACATCATATATGTGTTCAGCAGTGGCTTCATATACCATCAGAGAATCCAGAATAATTAAAAAAAAAAAACCCCCATAACCCCCCCCCCTTTACTTCTACTAAAACTGTTGATCTCCTATGATGATTACCTTGCTGCTTTATTCTTGTCTAACCCACCTCATGTTGCTGTTCCTCAGGGTAATTTGAATGTATTGGACAGTAGATGGTGCTCTTTGGCCCTTGTTAACTAAATCAGTCACTCTAAGAGATCTGTTATTAATATAGCTACATTTAAAATGCAAAACTAGTCATAGTTAGGGACAAAAGTTGCGTTCCCTTGGACTAGCGTTGCATTTGCCACGAGCGCACTGCTGCTCATGGCGCGAAGCCCAGGTTTTTAAATACTGATGTGATGTCAAGATTCCATTGCCTTTTTCTTCCTCTGTCTACCTGGATGCACTCTCTACTGTCCCTTGCAGAGGCTGCCTAAAATGCACGAAACTAATACCAAGTTCGCCAAGTAAATGTTTACACACAAAAAATACATATTTAAGTTTAGATATTTTATGCTATAATTAATTATAATATAAAAATAAAACCAGTTATTTTAAAAGAGTAATAAGGTACTATTTTGCTGTATTATGATACAAAATATAGTATCCCTGGTGAGCTTCAGAGACGCTTCTTTTTTCCAAAAAAATTACCAACCCACACTTTTGCAACATTCGACAGTATCAATATAATTTATCTAATTATACATAACAAACCTTTTCTTTTTAAAACTATAGGCATATTTCATTTTGTTATCATAATAATATCTTTAACATCTTTTTTAATATCAAATATGGTAAATATGACCTTTACACCTGCTATCTAAATTACTGTAGTATACAATATTAAGCTTTATTTAAATTTAATAAAGAGAAAGTAAATTCAACAGTTTTTTGTTTTCGTATAGTTAATAATTATAATATGCATATGCTGTAATAATTGCTTATAAATGTTATTATTCAAGTTGCGATTACAGAGGAAATATAATACATTATAATATATATATTAATATATATTTTAAAATATATAAGTTATATATATATCTAGATAGATAGATAGATAGATAGATAGATACATTGGGCTCTACAGGATGACTGTCTTGGTAAAGGCACCTGTGCTGTAGATTGAAAACAAAACAAAATTTAAAATTAAAATACCTAAGAATGAAGGAAAAACAAAGATGTGAATTAATACAGTTTAGCATTCATTTCTTTACCTCTCACCCACATTTATCTCATCGCTGTGTATTGGTTTAACCTTCATGTTTGGGACTGTGAAGGGTGTGACAGAGGTAATGGATACTCTGTGGTGTTGTTCAGCACAGCCAGACAGTGAATGACAACACTGTGAAATGTCAGCAGGACTTAATCTGCCTCTTTGCTCTGTCATGTGAGGCATTTCAAGCATTTGAACGCTTGAAACATGAAGGGATTCATATACTCAAATGATGGAAATTTAATTTAGCTTGTTTGAATGGTGCACTGCTAATATTTTGGGTTCTACTTTCTTTAATGGGCTTCACAATAGATTTTAGTTAAGTGCTTTAAATTGTTTTGTCTATGTGCTTTGAGCCATCTCTCAAATCATGACAGTAGCCTTATCCTAAAATAGACAATTTGGAGCTTCTCGTAGTATTAAAAGAATGTGTGTGTTGTGTGTGTGTGTGTGTGTGTGTGTCTCAAACTGAGACAGAGCTGGAGTGTGTGGATGGGTCTAGAGTCTAGACATTTCTACATTTGCACCTGAACTTTCTGTGAGATAATCATTGCTGCTAGTCTAGCAGAAATTACACATTGCACTTTTAAACTGCCTCAACACACATTTTGCAGATAGTTTCTGTGCTCATTCATCTATGTAGTGTGCTCTAGCACAGCTGACAAATGCTTTTTGGCCCACAGTAGGTAGACTATAGTCATCTCCCTGAGGCTGAAGTGGTGATTATGCATACTCGACTCCCCCATAAGCCCCTCTGGAAGGAGACATAGGTGGCCTGGGCACTATGTTGAACTCTGTCATTAACGGTGATTATATATTACATTATTTCCTTGCTCACATAACCTCCACCTGGATCATACAAGGCTGGTGAGCTGTATGCATCTGTAATGTCATAGTCATTATCTTAATGCACAAGAGCACAGTCAGGTGAGGAGATTTAGATGAAAAGCTCTAAGTGAAAAATGAGCCGTCACAGAAATAAGAATGAAGTAACGTATCACATGAAGATGCTCAGGATGTCTTGTTGTAATTCCTCTGTGTCTTCGATTAGCATCTGAGTAATGTTACTTTTAATCCAGAGTGCTGATTTATGTAACTGCTGTGAAATCATCCTAGTGTGCGAAACAGATACCTAGTTCAGTCATGAAACTCTAGATGGTGCAGGCTGATAGGTCCTTTACATGCAATCTGCTAGCAATCACATAATTTAAACATGGCATATGGTTGGCCTCTGCTGTATGTGCATTGTACAGTGGTCCTGCAGTGTGCCATCAGAGTTCTTCTTAAACCCTCCACCTCCCCCAGCTCCACCTGTCTAGATCTGCTACAGGATTTACATATGACTATTTATGCAGCAGTAGCATCTTGCATGCTCTCAGCAGCAGCAGCATACATAGCAGGTCTAGTTTGTCTGCTCTAGACCAAATATATTAACATTATCATATCCGTTAGCATTTTAAAACTATTCTGTGAGTTGTCATGATTGAAAGGAGTCATTTTTTTTTTTTCAAATGAGTGAAATATGTTGTAATCTTCCTTACACAACTGAAATTGTCTTTTTCCAATGTTAAGAACTTTTAAAGTATTCTAAAGAATTTTAAAATTCTAAACCACAAAGTAAAAAAATAAATAAATGCATATTTTGTCTTCATTTACTCACCTCCTTGTCATTCTAAACCTGCACTAATTTAGGTGGAAAAACAAAAGAAGATATGAAAATGATCTCAATATTTTTTGAAAAGTGACATGTTAATATGAAAAGATGAGATGGGATTGAAAATTATACTTTATGCTCATTTAAGCTATTTTTTAAAAATTTACTAGCAAATGCAAAAGTTTTGAAATATATTTTTTCCTCCATATTTCATCACCATGTCTTATTAAGGGCTCTGTAAAAGTAATTGGGGTCCAGTGTTGTTTTGGACCCCATTGCCTTTCATTGTATGAATGAAAACAGTTCTTCCAAAAACCTTCTTTTGTGTTAAGAAAGTTTGGAACAACTTGAGGATGAGTAAATTATGACAGAATATTCATTGGGGTGAACTGTCCCTCCAAGTGGTGAATCAGCTTTCTTTTCTGTGTTGATGTATATTCTATTGAAAAAGGAAGTTTGAGTCCTGAATGTTGAATGCCATGAGTTTTAACAGCGTGTAAGACAAAATATGTGTGAAATTATGCATAACCTATTTTAATTCAGGAATAGTGCACTGTAACATTATTTATGAACAGTTTGAGTAGCTGTTCGTGTGAATATGAATGGCTCATAATATGAATGACTCAGTCAGTGGCAGTGCATTGCTGTTTTATTGATGTGTTGACATTAATTTGTGTCTATGAATGGTGCTTTTAATATATTTAATAATATATTCTGAAGACTGAATATAAATGTGTTTATCTGCTAAAATTAGGGTTGTACTAACATATAAATGACTCCAAAGCTAACAAAGACTAAAACACACGTCAGACTCCACAAACACCCCTGTAATTCTCATCCTGTTCATATTTCTTCAAAATATCATCTTTTATATTCCATAGAAGAAAAAATGAGAATGAAAAAAAAGAATTACATTTTTTTCAAAGTGAACTATCCCTTTATAGTGTGTGTAGCTGTGTGTTTTAAGTATTTCATTGCTCTGTTGTGCATGTTTGAGAGAGATAGGAGTCATAAACTTAGTGTATCGAACAAACAAGTATCGCACAATTTCTGCTGATTTGAATAAATGACCGTTGTAACAACCTCAATGAAAATCATTATTTTAATATAACAGCTATCATATCTCTGACAGTAACCGTGGAGATACCCCTTTATGGCTTTGTAAAGTAATTGGCATACACATAAATGTGTACGTAAATGATATTAGCATTTCAGTACGTATGAGACACGGAAGCAGGGTTTATAATTCTAAAAGTACCACAGACAAGGTCCCCTTCAGCAGCTTTGATGACGTGCCAGTTTAAATGCGGATGCTTGTTCGGCGGGGGTTTACAAGCTCAGATGGAAGCGCTTTTAGTTAGAGAGAGGATCTTTATTTTAATCAGAAATGTCAATTTAATTAAGCCTATGCATTACTGTATGTGTTTTGTTTCCTAGTATGTCCAGTATAAGGATGTTGCATTATGTAAAAGACTCAGTGAAAGCCAGTCACATGATTTGATTTTAACACGATTTAAACTGCAATATACGGCTGCAATACCATTCAATGAAAAACTTTATAATCTTCTAGAAGATGCATTCAATCACAGAGCAGTGTTTTTGATATTGCAACTTTTATCTGCATTGTATCTGATCATAAAGTCATGACTTGGACTGTCCCATGCAGGTGCTCTTTTTCCATTCCACTGAAGATAGTCACTAAAAATACATTGGCTGTAATCTTCTTAAGTAAACCAGGAAGGAGCTCACAGCAGGGACTCAGTGGTGCTTCACCAACAACACAAATAAACCCCTGTGATCTGGACGTTTAATCTTGTACCTGGGGTTCAGCGGTAACTCACTTTTGTGTTACCGTGCGAGTTTTCTGTTTATCTTGTATGGTATCTCCTCTAGTTTCATTCTGTTGACTGCCGTATTAGATAGAGGGTCTTGCCATGCCCAACTTACCCAATCTTAACAGCTTTGGCAAACTGTGCGGCTCTGGCCGCAGCGACGACTCTGTGGTGCTGGACCGGGTGAAGCGCAAGAACTCAGTTCGGAGAATGTCCATTATCGAAGATGGGAACGTGGCTGAGGTGCTCTACCTCATTCCCAAACAGTCCATGATGGAGCAGCTGCCCTTCCTTAACCCCAATGAGTATATTATCCTGGAGAAAATGGCACCTCCTGACATTGGACCCGGTAAGGGAGGATAGAGAGAGATGCTAGACTCTTGCTAGACACTTATTTGCTATCATAGAAAATATTTGCATTATGCAACTGTCTGTGATATTGTTCAGTTGTGTAGATTTTTTTTTTTTGTCAAATAAGTTTTTATTCAGTCATCGAATAGGCTTGAAATAATCACAAATGTCAGGAGTCATGGTCTTACAAAAAAAACAAACTTATAATATAGTATATAATATATATATATATATATTATATATATATATATATATATATATATACACCCCTCACATTTTTGTAAATATTTTTTAATATAAAAATTGATAAAGATCAAATAAAAAAAACAGTGGGGCAAATAAGTATTTGATACAATGCCGATTTTTCAAGTTTTCCCACTTAAAAAGAATGGAGAGATCTGTAATTTTCAACGTAGGTACACCTCAACTGTGAGGTTGCCGGGGGAGACAGAATCAAACCCCCCAAAATCAAGAAAATCACATTGTAGGATTTTTTAAATAATTAATTTCCATTTTATTGCTTGAAATAAGTATTTGATCACCTACCAAGCAGCAAGAATTCTGGCTCTCACATACCTGTTAGTTTGTCTTTAAGAAACCCTCCTATCCTCCACTCATTACCTGTATTAATTGCACCTGTTTGAACTTGTTACTTGTATAAAAGACACCGGTCCACACACTCAGTCAATCAGACTCCAACCTCTCCACTATGTGCAAGACCAAAGAGCTGTCTAAGGACACCAGGGACAAAATTGTGGACCTGCACAAGGCTGGGATGGGCTAAAGGAAAATAGGCAAACAGCTTGGTGAGAAGGCAACAATTGTTGCCGCAATTATTCGAAAATGGAAGAAATTCAAGATGACAGTCAATCTCCCTCGAACTGGGGCTCCATGCAAGATCTCACCCAGTGGGGTCAAAATGATCCTGGAAGAAAGAGTGAGGAGATCAGCCGGATAGAACTACACAGGGATGGACCTGGTCAACCCTATGACCTGAAGAGAGCCTGGGACCACAGTTCAATGCAGTTACCATTAGTAACAAATACACCGTCAGTAGGATTAAAATCCTGCCCAGCCGTCTGTGGGCAAGGTCCCCTGCTCAAGCCCGACCAAATGTCCAGCCCTACTGTAAGTTTGCACCAAAGACCATCTGGAGATCCAGAGGAGGCTATGCGTGCGAAGGTCATGTGGTCAGAGCAGACCAAAATAGAAGTTTTTGTTATAAACTCCACTCGAAAGACGTTTGGAAGGTAAGAAGAAGATATGAGTATAATCTCCAAGATAAAGCACACCATCCCAAACCGAGTGAAGCATGGGGGTGGAAACGTCATTTTTTGGGGGTGCTTTTCTGCAAAGGGGACTGGACGACTGCACCGTATTGAGGGGAGGATGGATGGGGCCATGTATTGCGAGATTTTGGGCAACAACCTCCTTCCCTCAGTAAGAGCATTGAAGATGGGTCGTGGCTGGGTCTTCCAACATGACAATGACCCCAAACACACAGCAAGGGCAACTAAGGAGCGGCTCCGTAAGAAGCATTTCAAGGTCCTGGAGTGGCCTAGCCTGTCTCCAGACCTGAACCCAATAGAAAATATATGGAGGGAGCTGAAACTCCATGTTACCCAGCGACAGCCCCAAAACCTGAAAAATCTGGAGAACACCTGCGTGGAGGAGTGGGCCAAAATCCCTGCTGCAGTGTGTGCAAACCTGGTCAAGAACTACAGGAAGCGTCTGACCTCTGTAATTGTAAACAAAGGTTTCTGTACCAAATATTAAGTTCTATTTTTCTATTGTATCAAATACTTATTTCATGCAATAAAATGGTAATTAATTATTAAAAAATCATACAATTTTATTTTCTGGATTTTTTTTTTTTTGATTCTGTCTCTCACATTTGAGGTGTACCTACGATGAAAATTACAAATCTCTCCATTCTTTGTAAGTGGGAAAACTTGAAAAATCGCCAGTGTATCAAATACTTATTTGCCCCCCTGTATAAGTATTCATTAATTTTTTATATAGTATTTTTAAGAGGGCAAAACTGCAGAAAATAGTTTTTAATGCTTTTTTTCAATCCCCACTGTTTTTTAGGCATAAACTACAATATTTTGTAATATTTTACTTTATTTTATTTTTTCATTTATTTATTTGACGCCTGAACTTAATATGCGTACTCATAATTTTATTTTAAGTAAAAGAAAAAATTATTTTGTTTTAAAGACGTTTATTTATTTAGAAAAAATAATGAAAATCTCTCTCTCTCCTATCTCTCTCTCTCTCTCTCTCTCTCTTATATAATATATTTTTCAGTGAAATTAGTTAAAATATTTGTGTCATTTCCAAAATGAGCCTTTGTATTATATTTTTATTCAAGGAATATTTTAGATTTTTGCAGAGCAGCAGTTCCAAGTCATAGTGACACAAGTGATATCTGTACAGGGGCAGAACTTTTTTCGAATAGAAGAGAGCCAAAAATGTAATGTATTACAAAATAATTGAGGAGATAAGCAAAGATGCTGGTATTTGTGTTTATAAGGCAGTGGGATGTGAGGCTAATCTAAAGTCTGAGCTGGATCACAGCACTATCCCGCTGGCAGGATTATGGCTGAAATAGTGGACACATTCCTGACAAATCTTCCCATTAGTCTGCAGAGGTCTCTTTTTTTACAATCACTCATCCTTATACCCTGTAAAATGCCATTAACTGGTATTGTAAATGTTTCATAATGTAGTTTTCAATGGCTTTGTCATTGCATCCTGGAGTAACAAACAGAAATATTTATTTATACTGTCTTTGGACATAACTTGTGTCTTAGCACACATATTTAGTTTTGTGTGCGTTTATATCTGGAACACATCATTTAATCTGCAATACCTTTGTTAGAACCATTCTTCTTATGTTTTCACAACAGTTTTTTTTTCTAAAATCTGTTCTTGATAGTATGTGAACAAACACACACCCGGAGCAGTTGGGGGTTCGGTGCCTTGCTCAAGGGTCTCACCTTAGTCGTGGTATTGAGTGCTGGTTATTCACTCCCCCCACCTACAATCCCTGAGACTCGAACCCACAACCTTTGAGCTACAAATCCAACTCTCTAACCATTAGGCCACGACTGCCTAAGGAACCAGTAGCGAACCAGTGCATACAGTAATTATAGCTAAACTCAATCAGTCAATCATTTACGACCAAGGCAAGTGTGGATCCCCGTTGTGTAGCCCTCCAGGAAGGGGAAGTCAGAGATACCCTGAAGCCAAAGGTATCATACTGTTATTCTACTGTTCCACATGTGCTGCTTTTCCATAACAGTACTGTGCTCTAGACATTGTAGGGGTTTGGGTTTGGGTTTTTTGGACAAAATGGGTCGGGAAAATCACTTGAGATATTTTTTATTTTTTTGGCCAGTAAGGAACCAAACTGAAACACCCTAGCAACCGTCCAGAGCATGTTAGCCACCACAGAAACACACTAAAACCCCTCAGAACATCATAGCAATATGGTTCAAAAACTGTTATTCACTTCTATTCGCTGTCTTGTGTTTTAGAATGTCAGAGATATAAGAAATGAATTCTGAAACAAGGATTAAAGCATTCTCAAAATAGTAGTAGTAGTAGCATTTTGTGGTGTTGCACAAATAAATAGAGAATAATTACAGTGGTCTAGCTATATTTTTGTTACTTTGGCTCAGATCCTTCTTTTTTCTCTTGTCGACAAAAGGTTCAGCTGTTTTCTTCTTTCTAATGATATAGACTGATATAGAAGTTCCTCTATTTATCCAACACCTGCTGTCTGTGGCCTTCCCATGCTGACACCCCCTGTCTCTCTCTCACACATCCTCCGCTTATTTAAAATTCAGCTAATCTCCTTTTAACCATATCAACACATATATGGCTGTTTCTTAGGCTATGGACACTTTTAACCCTGTTGGCTAGTTTGTCTCTAACAATGTTCACATTATTGCATTTTTATCTAAACCATAATTTTCCCTACCAACAAATGAAATTTCTACCACATCTTGGAAATGACATTTTTAGAATAATAATGGCTGATTCCTTGGTTGTGCACAGGCTAATCTCATAGGTTGCATTATATGTCCATAATATATAAAAATGAAATAATATTTTCAAATATTTTTTTACATAATTTGGCTAAATTAAGTTATACAAGTGATGTTTTCCTTTTTAATTGTTTTCTTCACACAGTAGACGTCATATTTTATTTAAAGCTGATCTTTACTGTTTTCTCCTTGGTAAACAAGGTCACTAACTTTTGAAACTTTATTAGAGGCAAAATTGTTGGTTGTGGTGGAAATCATGGCTTACAGCCACACTTTACATAGTTTATTTCACAGATTGTTTAGATTCTAAAGTTTCAGGGTCAGTAAGGGTCAGTAAGATTTAAATAATAATAATAACTTTTATTAAGCAAGAACACAATAAATTGATCAAAAGAGATGCTGTTCTTTTGAAATTTCTATTCAAAGAATCCTGAAGTTTCCATAAAAAATATTTAGCAGCCCAACCATTAAAAATTTGATATTAAAAAGAAATGTTTTTTATTTAAAAATATAAAATTCTTTCTACCCCCAGAAAATCAGCATATTGTAATGATTTCTGAAGAATCATGAAACACTGAAGTAATGGCTGACTTTCCTGAAATTCGTTTTGCAATCACAGAAGAATCACCCCCGATGACATTGTAAGCTATATTAAAATAGAAAACAGTTGCGTAATTAAAGGGGACATCGAAAAAGAAAGCCCATTTTCACAAAGTGGCCATAGATTTCTTATGGGTCTTCATGAAACAGTGTTGCCAAGAATACTTATGTGAAAACTCCTCAATGGTGGTGTAAAACTACACCCTTATTTACCTTTGTCACAACAGCTCTGTCCACAGCGATCCCGTTTCGCGTGCATGCCTCTTTAAATGCCCATAATATGACCTACTTGCTCACCCCACCCCACACTCCTCTTCAGTTTTTTGTGTATTCAGTCGGCGCGTGGCCATCAAAAACAAAACTAAGCCCACTACGTCTTCAGCTGATGGCCCTCGAGTGTCGTTTTTGTTGGGAGAAAATTAAGACTCTTATGTTCACTTTTGCATCCAACTACAAAACACCTGCATTGTCACTACAGCTGCTCGAGCGTGGAGAAAATGGCGCACAGCATACAACTGGTGGTCCCCCCCCTCCCAGTCTACCTTCCACCCCCCCCCCCTTCACTTCACACCCCCCCAGTGACTGAGGGAGGAAATATGCCTAATACGGAGACGAGTCTGTTCAGCCATCTGTGCCGCGCGGAGAGGGCCTCTAGACATCAGTATGACATCATAATGCCTCCAGGAAAATCAAAACGGCGTTTGATATTGAGACTCATGTAAGGGGTCATATGATGCCTTTTTTAAAGATCATTATTTTGTGTAACAAAATATGTTGACATACTTTAATGTTCAAAAAACACATAATTTTTCAAATACTGTACAATATTGTAAGTCCTCTATGCCCCGCCTCTCTCGAACACATCGTTTTCAACAAAGCCCCCTCCTTCCGACAAGCCCCACGCCCAGGGTCTGCTCTGATTGGCAAGCTGACCCAGTGCATTGTGATTGGCCGTACACCGCAAGCACTCGTCGTAAATGTAATGCTCCTTACCATAATCGCAAGCTTCATCTATCAAAATAAATGTAAAGACGTAAAAATGTCTATTAGTTTTATCCATCGAGTTCAAGCCGAAAGGAGGAAGAACAGACACAGTAATGCTGCACAGTACACAAGCCAGCACGTGTTAAGACAGGCTTGACTCATGCTGGTGGATGTGACGCCCTATCTCTCACACACACCCACACACCACGGCGCACGTAGCCCCGCACACACACACACACATACACAACACAGCACACGATAGCGCCCAAACTCCCTCATTTGAACAGTCAATAGCAAATACTTAAAACTAATAACAAAACAAAATCACGGCCGCTGATTCAGAAGCGCCAGATTGCCATAGCAAAGTCAGAATTACCTCCTCTCCTAGGTTCACGAAACTGTCGTCCATAAAATGCATTGCTGTTCTGTAGTAATAATCTTAAAGATTCCTAAATGCATCTACTTCCGAAACGCCAAATAAAGTGCTTTTGCTTTCACAACGAAACACACAGCCTCACCCCCCTGACATGGTGCTTCAACACTAACTGCGGTTACTGAAACATTGCCTTCTTTCTTTGCGTGCACATTTAGGCAGCATTATGCAAATATTTCCACACAGTGACCTAGACATGTGGGGGCGTGTTAGAACAAGCCATTTTAGGGGGGCGTGGCAGAGTCTTAACTTGATAAAGAATATCTCTTTGGTTTTAAAACTTTAGTCTTTGCAACTTCAGGGATATTATCTATGCACAATCAGCTTGTAACACTCCAAAGAGAAAGGAAACACTGAAATCGCATCATATGACCCCTTTACGTATTTTTGAGGGGATATCACAAAAAAGGAGGCTGACTTTCAAGTGAATGGATTTTTATCATTATAGGATGGTTGTGTGCACACTGCCAACACACATTTATGTTCAGACACCATGTAAAAGTGAATTTTGCATACGATGTCCTCTTTACATTGTACTAATATTTCACAGTATTACTGTTTTACTGTGTTTTTGATCAATAAATGCATAGCAATGGCGAGCATATGAGCATTGTCAAAACACAAAATAAATCTTACTGACCCCAACTTGTAGCACGCGTTATGTCTCAGTCTCCATACCAATATATGCCGAACTAAAAAGTGTATACACGTACCACCTCTTTTCTGCAAGTACCAATACTTCTGGGTAATTCGTCAGAGCAGCCCCATTCTCTCAGCACACGTTGCACCTTGTGACGCCACTGCACCAGTGTGAATATTAATAATAACGACTCTCAATAAACTCCCCAATTCAATTGTCGGCCTAGTAATCCTATAATCTATAGCCATGATGCTTGGATAGTCAGGAGAGAGACTAGCTGATCCCTCAAAGGCCAACAACTCTATTTGATTTTCACTTTCACGTTGCAGTTTTCCTGTTTTATCTCATACATACGTGGGTCAATGACAGCGAGTTGTTTTCCAGCTAATTCTTCCGCAACAAACAGGTTTGAGTTGTAAAAGCAGCAGTCAGCACTTACCTGAAGTAAACACAGCTAATCAGAGCATGTGATGAACAATGGGAGGGAGACAGTATGTATGTGTGTGAGAGAGAGAGAGAACAAGAAGGGATAGAAATATGCAGTATATTAAACCGAGTCACATGTGCCCGTCGTCCCACGCCTCTATCTCTGTTTGAAGAATTTAAGGTGGTGTCTCGAACTGGGATGGATTATGGCTGTGGAATCTGCATTTGTCACACACGCCCAGAGTAAGCTTGCTTTTTGTGCAACTGGTTATTTCCGCAAGGAAGAGCCAAGGGCAGAAGTAAACAAGCACACACACACAGGGTATCCATGGTGTGTATAGGAGGGGGGGGGGGCGGGGGGAGGGGGGGGGTGCTTGCTCGAGAAGCCCGAAGACCAAGCCAGCAGTTGCCTGACGCGGCTGCCTTGGTTTGAGAGTGCAAGCTCTTTTTGTCCGTTCCTCTGCTGTCATCTTGCCGTTGCCTTGCTCTCTCTCTCTCGTTCTCTCTCTTGTTCTCTCTTCCGTCGTCTCCTCACGTTTGGACTCAGTGGGGGAATAAAGCAGGAGAACCCAAGGAAGAAAGCAGGCAGGAAGAAGCAGCTCTCTCCCTCTGATCCTCCTCATCAGAGCCCCAGCAGACACTGAGGAGCCAATGGTCATGGTGAAGGAGAAAGGTAGCATGACATGCATAGCCACTGCGGTGCGGGACAGAGAGCAGAGTGGAGCTCATGCAGAGTGGGAGATTTGTGTGTGCCTTGCTGCGTTTTTCGAGTAGGCGCAGGACAGGTTGATTGCCCTTTAGAAGGCGATTAGCCGGTGGGTGGAACATGAATGAGATCTGCCGGAATGGAACATAGTGGTACTAGTGATAAACTGATATATCGGGCCGATATTAAGCTATTTTGAGATTATCGATAACTGTGCATGATTGATTTCTCAACAGAAAGTAATATTCCAACTAATATTAAGTTTGAGAATTGCCGACACTGTTGTAATGGATATGTGCATTTTTGGTTACTTTTTAATAATCACTGTTAAATTAAGGGAAACTTAATCGAATTGACTGTTGTCATGTTTTTATATTTTTAAGTTATATATATTATAGATCAATATATATATATATAAATATTGTGTTTAAAACAGATGCAAAATTCAGTGAGATAGCTGCATGTTTAAGTTTTTATTTTATAAATAATTTTGAATATATTTTGTTAGGAAATAATACAAAAACAATTAGATAGCTGCATCTTGGTAAATGGGCTAAATTAAGTGCTAAAAATTACTTTATTTACAATTTCATTTGAGTATATGTTGTGTAATCTTAGTGCTTTACAACACAATAGGATTGTTGTGCATTTTTTGTGTCAAATGCTTTAGGATAATTTCTAGTAGCATATTGTGTAATCGGCCATACAATAGCGCTTGTTTGTTTGCTAATTATTCAGTTCCCCCCATTTGTAATTATATCGCGCCATAAAGAGCCGATTCGCGATAATGCAAGCCACCTTGGTATCTCTGGATAAAGGTATCTCTTTAGATACCTGTGTTGGCATCAGGCGTTAAAAAGCTCATGTTGGTCGACCACATAGTGGTGAAGATGAGAAAGCTTGTGTATTTGTATTTGTTTGTGGTTCTGAAGCTTGCAGTTAATGTAATGCTAATGTGTGTGTTTGTCTTGGGTTGGTCTTAAAGACGATTACTTTACCACTAAATCACTGCTCAACATGTGGGCTGCACATTGTGCTGTACAAACATACTGTGTGTTTATTATTATCCAGAAGACCATTTTATAGACTTTTGTGTTTATGTATCACCATTTGTGTGGTCTGGTACATATTTTACACATTCTAGTATAAAATATACTGTACACTGATTACTATAGAGATCTATTCTGTCTGACTGGTTTGTGCTGGACTTCTTTGCTGGGAGTTCTTTGCCAATATTAAGTGGTAGTAACTTCAGAAGTTTCATGTTATCTGATAAGGGATACCGCATTATAGCAGAAACATCTGGTGAATCTTAAACACTTCATTATCATGTTTGCTCAGGCCTTAGGACCACACCACCTAATTAAAACAATACAGTGAAAAACACCCAGAAAAGGACAGAAAACTGACTGTTATTCAAGAAAAGGAGCTTCAGATGGCACAGTTTCCAGCAGAGTTGTTGTGTAACACTATGTAGTAATTTAGCAGGCTATTGAATTATTAACTGAATGCAGGCAGTGCACATTGCGTTCCTGTTTGGGATTTCTCAGGAAAAAGGGTTGTTTCCCGAAGAAAGCCCTTTGTCACGACTCTGAGATGGAGCTTAACGAGGTGAAGGATGTCCGTAGCAGCCCGCGGTTGCTGTGTGCTGCGGTGTTTAGAAACAGTAAGATCATGCTTTAGTAAAAGCTAATAGTGGTCTGCGCAGGATGAGGAGGCGGAAGAGCGAGGCGCGCAGAGGGCGATGGCGACAAGGAGACATGGAAGACTGAGCAGAAGACTCCAAGATGGAGCCACATGATTTTTTTTTTTTTTTTTAAAATCCAATAAATTTTAGCTATCGCCTGTAGCCATAGGTCAACTATGGGCGAATGCACTGCCGTCTCTTGCTGAGGCCGTACCCCGTGTGAATCACAGCACAACACACTGCAAACCCATCTCACACACCTGTATTTACACACAAACACGTGTATGTCAGTGCTTTTATACACATAGTGCTTATATAGCACATAATATGTTCATTAATGCATGTATAGAGTTTCTTCAACATTTATTAACATACAGGCTAGCTGCCACAAGCTAACACACAAACAAAATAGACAGTTCTACAATAATTTAAATAATAAATTAATATTATTAAAATACATGTGTTCTAGAAATCTAATAAAATTAAATAAACCAAAATATTATAATAAATAGTTTCATAAGTAAATTAGTAAAATAAATTATTGTGTAATCTGTTTATTACATTATGCCAGAATAAAATAATATATATTGTATATTCACATTATACTCTGCTTGAATATACAAGTAGTTACTTAATTAATATTAAATTAATCCGGCGCATATTCTTTTATAAAAATATGTATATAATATTTTTAATATTAATGAATTGATTGATTAATATATTAGTTCCATTTAAAATACAATACACTATTTTAAATATAGTATAAAAATACATAAGCAGAACATCCAGCTAAACAATCAAGTCTTTATTGCCAGAAAACATGATAGGGAAGACTTTGACTAAGTTAGTGTCTAGTAATACATATTTTTTAACGTCTCATTAAATTTATTTCAAATCAGTTATTCTACTGTATCATTGCCAAGTGGAATCTCATTCCCCACTGTGCCAGATTTACAGATTGTCCATTTCCTCCATGCATGCAGCTGGGAAGTGTCTGAGCCTGACTTAGCAACAAAATCACATTCACACACACACACACACACAACACATCCAGAAGCCCACTCAAAATTTTGCTTGAATACTCTGTACTATCAGTGGTTAAAAGGGAATGATCAGTTGGACTCACGTCAAAGGCACATAACTCTGATAACCTTTCCATAAATGGTCACACAGAGCTTGACGTGATAGTAAATGAGACCGTTAGGTAGTGCTGGGCGGTATACCGGTTCATAACGAATACCGGTGTTTATTTTTGTTATATGAATTTTTTAAATACTGCAATACTGGTGTATGTCGCTTTGACAACGTTCGGAACGCGACACTGTTTAAAAAGGGGTCCCTTTTCACTGTTGCACAGAGGTGAGGGAACAGCTGTATGTGTTACAAAGCGTGAAAGTTCCGAAACTGAAGCAGTAGAACTAATAGAACGTGATGACACAGAAGAACGTCTCGGTTACGTATGTAACTCTCGTTCCCTGAAGGAGGGAATGGAGACATCACGTCGGATGACCGACGTTTTCTTTTTTTGAACGGGATCTCTCCCGAGAGCCCAATCACCTTCGAGTGTTAATTAAACAAGCCAATGACAGTTGGCGTGTGCGTGTTTCGCAAACGCACATCAGCTTTTCACTTCGGAGCCGAGCCGGTGACCCGGCAGCTCAGTGGTGGTACAGCAACTGTGGCGACGGAACGTAAGGTTCAGTTCCTTCCTTCAGGGATCGAGGTAAACAAGTAACCGAGACGTTCCCTTCCAGTCAGTCATTGTTATACGTTACGTCAGCCTGTGGTGATGAATGTGGTCCGTAGGAAAAGCCACTATTGCTGACCACTCCAGTGCCCTGTGGAAGCCGGCAAGTCCCACCACACCAGCTGGGGCGGAAGATAGGACAGCGGCTAGGCAGAGGTGTCCGCCACTGCTGTTCCATACAGTGGTACATTGGATAACACTGGGAAAGCGTACCCAGTTGGGATGCTACGGAAGCCACATCCTGCATATAGGAGGTATCATGTGGAATACACAAATGGACTGGCCCAGGGCAGTGCTACATAGGGAAGTCCCTGCGGTAGACTCAACCCACCCGGGGTGAGATCACTACGCAGCAGAGAAGGCAGTGAACGACTGCCAGGGAAAGAAACGGGCTTACCGTGAGGGGAGCCGTACCGTGAAAGAATACACATGTGGGATCACCCGAAGGGGGAATCACTACACACGGGCACCTAGCCCAGCACAAGGGCTGACCTTGGGCATGCACACGAGTGCTGAGTCTGGCGTCTGGCGCTCCGCCACGCCTGACCGCCGAGGGTGCGGGAGGAACTCCAAAAGGGTTCACCATGGGGAACTGAACTGAGAAACAGAAAAGTGCAAGTATTTTAAGTCCTTAGAGGGGAATGGTGCAGCAAGCGTGATCGACACCGAGCATGTCCGGTGTTACTGCCTACCTGAGGTGAGTACACGAGAGGACACGGCTCTACACGGAGATTATAGAATCTCGCAAACGTGTTAGGCGTCGCCCAGCCGGCAGCTCTACAGATGTCTGCTATCGAGGAGCCCCGCGCCAATGCCCAAGAAGATGCCACTCCTCTCGTAGAGTGAGCTCTCACTCCGAGGGGGCATGGTAAACGTTGGGCCTGGTAAGCTAAGACTATAGCCTCCACTAACCAGTGGGCAAGTCTTTGTTTGGAGACAGCATTCCCCTTCTGCTGTCCTCCGAAGCAGGCAAAGAGCTGGTCTGAGGTCCTGAAGTTCCGTGTACGGTCCACGTAAATGCGCAAAGCGGAACGGGACAGAGCAGAGCGATTGCTGGGTCTGCCTCCTCCCGGGGCAGAGCTTGCAAGTTCACCACCTGATCCCTAAAAAGCCTGGTGGGAACTTTGGGCACATATCCAAGCCAGGGTCTCAGGACAACATGAGAGTTATCCGTTCCGAATTCTAGGCACGAATCGTCGACCGAAAATGCCTGCAGGTCCCCTACCCTCTTGACCGAGGCCAATGCGGTGAGGAGCGCTGTCTTCAACGACAGAAACTTAAGCTCTACTGACTGCAGAGGCTTGAAGGGCTCCCCCTTCAAGGCCCCCAGGACCGAGGGGAGATCCCAAGAGAGTAACAGGTTAGGGCGTGGAGGATTCAGCCTCCTTGCCCCTCTAAGAAACCTGATGACCAATTCATGCTTCCCCAAAGACTTACCGTGTACTGCCTCGAGATGTGCGGCAATGGCGGCAACATACACTTTAAGGGTGGAGGGAGACAGCCTTCGCTCCAACCCATCCTGCAGGAAAGAAAGCACGACTCCGATCGGGCATCTACGGGGGTCTTCCCGGCGGGAAGAGCACCAACCGACGAACAGGTTCCACTTCAGCCTGTAAGCGTGTCTAGTAGACGGGGCTCTGGCTGAAGTGATGGTGTTTACTACCGCTGGAGGTAGCCCACCTAGAACCTCCGCGTCCCGTCCAGGGACAAGACATGAAGTTTCCAGAGGTCTGGAAACGGGTGCCAAAGGGTGCCCCGTCTCTGAGAAAGCAGATCCTTCCTCAGAGGAATCAGCCAAGGAGGGGCTGTCGCGAAGAGCATCAGTTTGGGAACCAAGTCCGACTGGGCCAATATGGCGCTACCAAGAGGACCTGCTCCTCGTCCTCCCTGACCTTGCACAGTGTCTGTGCGAGAGGGCTCACTGGGGGAAACACATACTTGAGCATGCCCCGCGGCCAGCTGTGTGCCATTGCGTCCGTGCCGAGTGTTCCCTCGGGCAGGGAGTAAAACAACTGGCAATGGGACGTGTCTGGGGAGGCAAACAGGTCTACCTGAGCGTCCCCAAAGCACCTCCAAATCAGCTGGACTGTCTCGGGGTGGAGTCGCCATTCTCCCGGAAGGGCGGGCTGACGTGAGAGCTCGTCGGCTGCACGATTGAGCTCGCATGGGATGTGAACGGCGCGAAGCGACCACAGATGCTTCTGACTCCAAAGGAGGAGATGGCGGGCGAGTTGCGACATGCGACAGGAGCGTAGACCGCCCTGGTGGTTGATGTACGCAACGGTCCCAGTGTTGTCCGTATGGACCAGCACATGCTTGTCGTGTAGCAGCGATTTGACGCGGCACAGAGCCAGCCATACTGCTCACAAGGCAATTGATATGCCACTGCAGTCGAGGCCCCCGGCCAGAGCCCCGCAGCTGCATTCCCACAGCACATGGCACCCCAGCCCCTGGCGGAAGCATCTGTTGACACAACAACATGCCTAGATACTTGCCCAAGGGACACCCCTTTCCGAAGAAAGGCAAGATCTGCCCACGGGCTGAAGGTCTGATGGCAGCACGGGATGACAGAAACCCGGTAAGTGCCGTGCCATGCCCATCTCGGGACCCGGTCGTGAAGCCAACGCTGAAGCGGTCTCATATGAAGCAACCCGAGCGGCGTGACAGCGGCTGCGGATGCCATATGCCCCAAGAGCCTCTGAAAATTATCAGTGGGACCGCTGTCCTGCCCCTGAACGTATTCAAGCAGGCTAGCATCGACTGTGCACGTTTCTAGGAGAGACGTGAGAGAGGTTGACTGAGTCCGGGCTCCAGACGAGGAAAAAACGATCCTCCTGCACGGGGGGAGGAAGCGTTTGCTTCTTTTCCCGTCGACCCTGAGGTCGAGCGTGCGAAACCAATCAAAAGGTCGGACAATTGAAAGAGTGTTTATGCCGGCCAACATCTCCATTCTCGGCTGGAGGGTCGCTGTATCGCGGGTCCTCGCAGCGGACCCGATCTCTGCACGCAAGACAGGAGAAATCCCTGTCCAGCACAGAGGAGAACCGAATGCACCTGAACCTGGGAGGGCGCCAGGCGAATTGAATCGCAAAGCCGAGTCTGACAGTTCACATGAGCCAGCAAGACGGCCTGGGGCACGCTAACCCGACCGAACAGGCGGGACTAGGGAAACCACCGACATACCCGCAGTGGGGCAGCGCAGTGGAACACAGGGGCCCAACCCGGGAGGCTTCCACCGGGGGAAGGAGTGGTACGGTCACCATTTCCTGAAGAGCCGGACCAGGAGGGTTGCTCTCGGCGACTGAGCAGGACAGAGGTGCTGCAGCCGGCGGTGGGGTGGCTACAATAGCCGACCGCCGGGGCAGGATGCGTCAAGACGCCTCCTTCTGCTTCTGTGCGGCGGAGAACTGTGGGCAGAGCCCTCCTCCGCTTCGCTGAATAGGCCGGCCTGGGAGATCAGGGAGCCCAGGAAGCGATGCTTGTCGGCCTCCCTCATATCAGCCAAGGTCAGCCATAGGTGGCGCTCCTAGACCACCAATGTGGACATCGTCTGACCAGGGCCCGCGCCGTGACTTTCGTCGCCCTAAGCGCGAGGTCCGTTGCCGTGCGCAGCTCCTGCAGCACACCTGAGTCAGCACCACCATCGTGCAACTGCTTCAACGCCTTGGCACTGGTGGACTTGCAGGAGGGCCATGGCGTGCAGGGCGGAAGCGGCCTGTCCAGCAGCCCTGTAAGCCTTAGCCGTCAGAGCGGACGAGAATTCGGGCAACGCCACTCTACCTGACGGTGGCAGCGCAGCCGAATCCTCATCTCCAGAGCCTAGCTCGCCCTCTGATGCAGCGATCGACATCCTGTCCTCTGCCTGTGCCCCGCACAAGAGGCTGGACCCCGCCCTGTCCGAGGACCAAGCACACTCGTCCGGAAGCACCAGAAGTACTAGACGGGAAGCTTCTCACCGTAACCTCAGGTCTCCCTGACCATGAACGAAGTAGCCCTCCGAGAACCAGAGGAGCTAGGGCGGGGCATGGCAAGGGGGATACCCCACGTTTAATGAGGAGGTATCTAGACCGCAACGTTGCGATGGTCATGTTCCCGCACTGAGAACATGACTCATCCATGAGCGCTGCTTCAGCGTGCTGTAAGCCCAGGCACGAGAGGCAGCGATCATGACCATCAGATGGAGGCAGGAAACGACCAAATCCAGAAACGCACGAGCGGGAAGCCAACTTTAAAAAGACGCCCGTCGCTCGTGAAGCTCTTTTAGAATTTGCTCTTTTAGAAATGGAAAAAGGAAAACAATCTTTTAGAGAGAGCGCTGAAGCGCCCAGGGGAGGTCGTGGCGAGACTGCAGAATGGAAGCTGCAGCACGCCGAGGTTTCTAGCAGCACTGGATGGCAACCCCCGCTGACGCGCCGTAGCACCAACGCCAGCTGTTTCTTCCAAACACTTGCAGAGATTTCTCCTGAGAAGGCTCGGCTCCGAAGCGAAAAAACTGATGTGCGTTTGCACGCGCACTCCTTTTATACCCGCGCTGCGGGGCATGGTGCGCGTGGCAAAACACGCACGCCAACTGTCATTAGCTTGTTTAGTTAACACTCAAAGGTGATTAGGCTCTCGGGCGAGATCCCAATTCGTAAGTCACTGACGTAACGTAGAACGTGACTGACTGAAAGGGAACGTCATCCACATACCACATGGACCGCCACAAATATCCACCGCCCCATGCCATCAGCTCCCGCGTCTCGCACACACACAAGTGCAACTTTAGCACTAGATTTAGCAACTTTAAGACCCTTTTAGAGCTTTTTTTTAATGGATATTCATAATGACAAACCTAGCGACTTTTTTGGATAAACCTTAGCTATGGTGCAGTTGGAAGATTTCGCCAGTGCTGTACCACGAACGCGAGGTCTGACTTTCCCATAGAAGTGTCACCTCTCTCGGCGTCTGATCTGTGCAGTGAGCGGCAGAGAAGCAACACATTCAGTTGGCCGCACCGCAGCCGTCTCGTCAATAAATGAGTACAAAACGAGAACTGTTTCTGACTGCCCATATTTATTTCCCATATGAACAGGGTTATAGTATTCACATCGTATGCATAAACAGCTTGTCTGCTACATAGCATTTCAGTGTTGAGCATATTTTTTTGCCCACATAGCACACTGATCTCGAGCAGAAATATGTTGAAAATGCTCTTTAAACTTATTTATCAACCTAAACTTTGACAAAATAGGTTTTTAAGAAGCAATTTTAAATTCTAAAGTATATTACACAACCATTCATTGATGTAAGTTTACCACAGTAGTGACAAACACCCCTTTTTTATTGAGTAAATATGACTAAATCCAGATGATTAAGCAGGTTGGGGTTTGAATGTCAAAACATGTAAGTAAATTACCAATTGGATGTAAATGTGATCCACCTCCTTATGCAAATTAGATTTTAGGACAATCAAGTTTATATTCATTCTCATTGTCTCACATGCCATAACAAGTTTAATCACTTACAGTACATCCATTATTAAAGAAAATACTCAATAGTGACCCAGAAATCAATTCATTTTCTGTGCAGCAGAAATATTCAGAGTGAATTCATGAGTCCTCTCTGTTAGAGCCACACTCACATATATATATTATATAGATTATATATATATATATGTATATCTATAATAGATATACGATTATTATATATATATATATACTGTATATGTATACATGTTTAAAAATTTCAAATGCATTTTTGTTTTGCAACAAATTTAGATATTTTATTTTTGCTGTTCTGATTTTAATTTTAGCCTCATGATATAAATACAGAAAATATAGCACAGCTAACTTCTGACCAAAATGTCAGTAATTTCCTTTTGTGTTAGTCTGTCCCAACATTACTTTCTTAGCTGGCCTGATATGTATTTTAATGGCCTTTTAATGTCAGGCAAAGATCAGAATGAAAGGGAATCATAGAAATCTGTCAGCCACTTTTAAAGCAGATAACAAGAGGTCAGATACAGAGATTGATAAGTGTATGTTTGTGTGTCTATGTCATTATCCCTTGGCTATTACACCTGCTAATAAATTTACCCTGAGGCCCCATAGTTATCTCTAAAATCAAACAGACAGCAAAGGCTCTCATACTGTAGAATCGGATTTCTAGCATGCTTTTTTGCCTGTTAATTGAATAAAATCAGCAATAAAAATACTGCACTATCGACCAGCAATCCAGCGATGTTGAATCACGCATTTAAATGTATAAGTCTGCTGTAGACTTTGTTTTGCTGATTTCATTTCAGGTAAAATATGTAAATTCAATCTATTGGGATTGAATGTATGTTCCAAATGTATTTGGAAATCTGTTCTGTGTCTATTTAATGTCAACTGATTTTATGGCAGCGGTCATGAGAGACAATATTTATCAGGTGCTGCCAACACTGTTCCGTTTTCTCGCTCCTCCTCTTGGCCACAGACCCTGTTTGTGAGTCTGGACGTGGGCCAGCAATGTGAGGGCTGGTGTGACGATGACTGGAGGGGAGCCAGATGCTCATCACAATACAAATATAATATCAATCCAATACAAAACGATTGTGAGGAATGAGTATTTCATCCTGAACACACAAAAGATAGCGATCAGTTCACGTCTGTGTCTAAAACAAGCTCTCTTTAGTGTCCAACCCTGACACGTGTGGATTGACCAGTCGTTTGTACTTGACCAGAGCGCAAAAGGTCGGTAGGGGTCAAGTACTGAGTTGAGAGGTGAGCTAATACTAAGATTAGTACAGGGGTTGCTGTAAGGTTAAACTGTACTAAAACTGGCAGAGGTGAAACAATCTTTCAGACAAAAATACATTTAGATATTCATGGTCTGACTTGTGGAGGAATGTATTATATGTGTATATGTAGTTTGAAAATGGCTGCTGGAGGCAGTGGTGAGGAGTAAAACTTTGACTCACTCTGTTCACACAAACAAGCACACTTAGTCTGAGTCAGAATGCCAGTTCAACTCAAAAGACACTTTTGCCTCAGGATTGAATAACCCTCTCCAGTTACACAGCCTGCAATAATTTAGTGTTAAACTCTACATAACACCATCATAATCTTTTTAAATGTGTTCATGGGTATCTGTGTGTGTTAATAGACAGATAGCGTACACCACGAGTCAGCGTTTTCATTTGTTTTTGTGAAGCAGTAGATCTGGGTGCTATGACAGAATATACTGTGTGAGACTTTGTTATACTGTGGTAGATATATTTGTACCAACTGTATTAATATAGAATTCAGTTGATGTTCTGTTGATCAGAAATTAGAGTCAGTACTTTTTATATTAGATTTACTGCTTTGAGTATTTTAAAACTCAGGTGTTACATATTCTGAAGCTGCTTATTTAATATACACTACAGTTCAAAAGTTTAGGATTAGTTAGATTTTATAAAAAGAAATAAATACTTTAATCCAAGGAGGCATTAAATTGATCAAAAGTGATTGTTTTACATTAGTAGAAAAAATTCTACTTTTAATAAATGCTGTCCTTTAGAACATTATATATATTAATAAAACCTAAAAAATGTACATCACAGTTTTCACAAAAACAATGTTAAGCAGCACAACTGTTTTTAACTTTGAAAACATATATATTTTGAGCACCAAATCAGCATATTAGAATGAATTCTGAAGGATCATGTGACTCTGAAAACTAGAGTAAAGGCTGTCTTCATTCACTTGCTATCACAGCAATAAATAATATTGTAATAATATTTCACACTATTAATGTTTTTATTTGATTTTTTATTGGAAATGTAGTATTTGTGCATGCTCATTGCCCCTATTTTTACATTCAGATTACTTTTAAGGTCAATTTAAAATTAATCTTAAAAAAGCACTAATAATTTCATAATGGTTAAATGTAATCTTTAACAAATCTCAAAATGAATATCCATTATTTATTTTCATGTAGCATGACGGTGATATAAAATTTTGTTCATACCATTCAGCATGTTCTTAAATTATACTGTAGATCTTATCCATAAGAAACGAGGTAATCACATTTCTGTGTAATGTTCATAAAACCATTCTTTTCGTGCTACAATTTAAGGATGCTTTTATAGACAATTTACATATAAATAGGTCTTGCACATGTTTCATGAATGAGGCTCATAGTGTTTGTGTTTCAGGAAGCCTCAATGTTTAGTTGTGCTGTTCTTCACCACCTGCCCACATTCCCTCACATCTGCGTTGAGCGTGACAGAGTAGAGGTAGCATACTCTGCCTTTGGCTGAATGCAGAGAACACATACTGTAGCGGTGTCCAAATCTGCCTTTTGTGTGTCTGCTTAATATAGCTACAGTGTGAGCTGTTGTATTAGTTACAGCATGTGTCAGGAAACTCTCCTAGTTTAGCCCATCTGGATGACTGAAACAAGAAACAGTTCAATCTTGGCTTGCCGTTGTCTGTCAGCATTGCAGCTTCACTCTGGGGTTCCATCGTACGAGCTCCCGGTGTCATACTGTTGGCGCCCTGGTAGAGCTGGTTGCTATAGCAGCAGCTGTCTCGGGCGGAGGGGGCTAGTTTGAGAAGAAATCCTGTGCTTCAGTTTCAAGGGCCGATAGGAACATTCTTGAGCACAAAACCCTTACAGAATCTTGTCGCTAATGATTAGTGGCTCGCTCGCCACCTCGCCCAGACAAAAGGGAATTCCTGTCATCCACGACAACTTCAGCAGAGAAAAAATAAGGGATGGTGTCCATTTCTTTACTTTATACCGCATGTCAGAGCTCCCATACTGCCATTAAAATAAGAGCACTTTTTATGTACGTTCAAACGTTAAATGTACTTTCATCAGATTGTCATTTGCAGATTGTTAGTGTGCAGTGGTGTTTTTTTATGGAAGCTTGTTTATGAAAAAACAAAACAACAACAAAAACATTTCTAAAATTGCGAGATGTAAACTCAGAATTCAAAGAAAAAAGTCTGAATCGTGAGTTCTAAACTCGCAACTTGTGAGCAAAAATAGTCCAAATTGTGAGATAAAAAAAGTTTGAATCGTAAGATAAAAAGTTGCGATTAACTTTTTCTATTCCGTGGCGGAAATAGGCTTCCATACTTTATTGCACAATAACCAACAGCGTTTGCCTTGATCATGTGACTCTGATTATGCTCGTGGGGTGACCAAACTACACTTTAAGTTCCATTGACTCCCATTCAAACGCATGCAAATGTGGGAGATGAGAAACGCAAGCTCAAGTGAATTATGCTGCATTCAAAGTTCAAGTCTGATGAACCTGCATTTGTATGCATCACATGAAAATGTGTGACCAATAGAAGACTGATACGTCACAGCATGAACTTTAGCTGAATTAAAAGAACACAAACTTTAGATCTGCAGGATTACAGCATTGCAGTAGGCCTAATGTGGAGTAGATTGCATATGTTTACATTTTGGATGCATTATATGATGAACTAGGTTTTAAAAAAAAAAACCTAGTTCCCATATTACAACTATTGAGGTGTCTGTAGAAATGTTGCGCACTCAAAGTCTAGCATGACCATGACTTTAGATTGCGTGGTAGTGTTTCTCGTGCAACAATGAACACAGTATGAGCCTTGCTGTCCAATTCACAATCAACTGACTCTTAGAAATGATTCTTTTTAATGCAAGTTTCCTTGTAATTTAGCCATTTGAATCAGATTCACTCAGTCAGCGAATAGATCAGACTTCACAACTGATGCCCTCACTGAACTTTGAGTCATTTTTCTGTTATATCAAATAGGAAATAAGCTGGGATTCATGAGGTTCGCAAGGCTAAAATCCTTTTATTTACCGACTGGTTGTTCATGTGACGTTTAAATAAAAATAGGTACTTGTAACAAATGTGAATAATTTTTATATCCTAAAAAAAAATCATTCAAATAATTAAAAAAATAATGAAAATATGAATTATGCAGTGTATACCGTATATGTATAAAATAATATTAGTTATTGAAACAGGTTTTTAATTAATTTAATAGGAGCTTAATAAAGTCTTGAGGCATATGTGACAGGAAAAGAAATATCATGCAATATATGCTTAGGAGACATGCAGTATTTGAACAGGCCCCCGGAGCAGTTTATGTAGTGGAGATGCTTTTGGGTGGCAATATTATGTAAGCACATGGCCTGATAAGGAACAGCGAGTGATGGTGGGAGGGAGATGCTTTATGTTAATCTTGCACAAGCCTTTCAAGTGGCCAACGATTAGATTAGAGAGGCATGCGTTAACTCTCCAATTGGGAGAGAGTTATAAAGTGAAGAGGTGTCATTCTGGGGAGAGAGAGAGAAGCAGAGTACGGGTTCCTGTGATTTTAATAGTAGTAGTAAATGTCAAAAGGAGGAAGGATAGCGTGAGTAAGAGGAAAGATTTGTAGTCATGCTAATGAGAAGCCACTCTGACAGGTTCAGAGCTCTTTTTGTTCGAATTAACTTTAGCTTTTGAGTGCCACCTGGTTTAGAACAGCAGCTTTGAGTGGACACCGTCTTGGCGTGATGACCTTGAACAAATATGGCACAGTGAGGCCTTAAGTGAAACAGATACTGAGAGACTGAAGTATTGTGAGCCTCAGCACACAGCTCATTCATTATTTCTGTCTGTGCAACGTCTGCTCTCCTTAAGGGCATGTAATTATCAAGATAATAAACAACTGAAGAGTGTACTTGAGTTTTAATGTCTGTTTATAGTGGTGTTTATGTTTTAAAGAAATAGTGCACACCCAAAACTGAAAATTATTTTGGGTGAATTATTCTGTATGCAGTTGTGTCTGCAGACTAGCATGTCACAAGTTAGTAAACGGCAAAGCACAAATGACTCATGACCTTCGTTATGCAACTGTAACGACTCTAATTGACATTTGCGATGAGCAGTACAGATATGTAAACAACACGACTCGTGTAAGCGAGTGTGAGCACCTCTCCGTGTGGCTGTGATAAATAACCACTGCGTGGCAGCCAGCTTGTCCTGCTGATCACTCCAAAAAAAACTCCCAACACCTACTAACACTCCTCTCAAACCCACACACTGTATGATAGCACCCAAAGTGCGGACATTGGCCTGCTGAAACACTTTCTAGCCAGTTACAAGCATTATGTAATGAAGGCTAGTTGAGGTTCAGCCTCATGCTTATTCGTTTCTGGATTTACATGCATATTTATAGCTTTTAATGAAAGTCAACTATGGAAATAGCAGCAGTGCTTAAATGCAGGAACAGTGCAGCCAATTATCAAAACAATTAAGGTTTTAATTTTATATAACTGTGCCATTTGCTTTGTCAAAAAGTAGTTGGACATTACAAACCATATAAAAACTGTTGTAATTTAACTAATGATTTAATTATATTACTCTCGGTGAATGCAATGTTGTGGGTTTGAAGCTCATTAATGAGATAATCCTATCCTCTTTATCTGTGTAACAGTGTTGGCTACTTCCAAAACAGAAGTCTTTGCTAATCCATTTCTCTGTGTTCCTTGACAGTGGCCCATCCTCAGGAACCGCACCATCCACCAGGAAAACTGGTTATCCAGTGCTATAAGTGTGGGGAGCCATGCAAGGGAGAGGTTCTCCGGGTGCAATCCCAGCACTTCCATATAAAATGTTTCACATGCAAAGGTAAGATCTATTTACAACACAGTGGCTGTTAGAACACCTTCATCTATTTGCAAACATTGACAGGTCATTTCTTAGGTCAAGAATGACGGATGAATATAGTAGCACCAAATTCCACTTTAGCCTGTTTGTCATTGTGGAAGTAATTTAATTACATTTAGTCATAGCTTCAGCCAAGTCAAAAATGTGACCAAAGGATAAGACGAACAAAGCTGGCTCTGATCAAGCAGATGGCTTGTGGGGTTGAGTAGAGAGGAACCCAGAACTTCATTACCTGATAAATGAAACCAAAGTTAGTCCAAAGCTGTATCATGCCCCCTCCGCACTACCACGGTAATTTAATTAAATGGGCCACTCATTCCTTGTCCAGTCTTTTGTGGTCTTCATGTCTGTTTTACCGGCATCATTTGGCAGGAATTATGGAAAATCTGACTGAATTTGCTTGGTGAGTCTTTCTTGAAATGATATAGGCGGACAACTTTGGCAGGAAGTAGTTTGAGTTTGTCATCACACGTTTTTATTTAGGCCTGTTGTGGTTGTACATGAAGTTCGGACCTTCTTTATTTAGTTGAAGTGTTTTTGGCTGTCTCTCTAAAAGCTTATTTTCATTCTTTGCACTCCATATAGATCGACTCTCAGGTTATATAAGAGAATGTAAGGTTTATGTGGTGGCGTGTTGCCAGTCGCAAAGAGCAGACAACTCATTTCCTTCTGGAAACCTCAGCAAGGGCTCAATTGCTCAATGTGCCTTTGTATACATGTAAGATAGCACTCAAAGAAGAAAAACAGTCAGTTTTTACATTCTTGATTAATGTGCAGCACTTCAATATGTAAAACATTGAGGACCTGTTGATAGATAACGGTGTCCTCTTGAGCCGTTTGAATGTCATAACCATGGCAACCATACTATTAGGGGTCTTGATAATAAATATCAGTGCGTCAATAAGCTCCTGTTCCCAACAATCCTTTAAACAGCCCCTCAGAAGCTGAGGTCTCTCCGGGTTTTCATTAATCTCACCTGAGCAGTTCACTCCACTTGTAGCTCCTCATTAGTCACTTATTGCTGATAGTCACCTCAAACAAGGTCATAAATGAGAGTGCCCTGTCATCACTGAGATGAAGGACTGTATGAGGTTTCTTTCTTTCCACTGTTTACGAATGTCAGTATTTGAACTGGTGTCAATCTGCTCAACAATTTTATTATATATACATATTTTTAAATATATTTTTTTATATTATATTATGTTTTATTTTATTTCAGTATTTTAGTGATTTGGAAACAAAATAATGTCTCTTACATTGTCTCGAGTGCTTTGTGAGTTCAGCCCTGCAGTGAGATCATGATGGGCGTATGAGCGGAGACTTACATTATTGCTATAGCAACCAATGCAGAGACACTGGATATTGATGACACTGTCTGAACAAACAGATCAGCTTTTCTCAATCACAAAATGGCAGAGCAGACGTTAAGTCCTAAAGACTGGATTTTTTTAAAAACTGGATTTGTATGCATTTTGTCTGCTAGTCTAGGAAACTTCACAAGATTTACTTCACAAGCACAGATTGAATGGAAATGGAAAAATGGAAAAAAGACCAAAATGGCCAGAACTAGTTCACACCAGAACTAGTTAATAGTGAGAACTGGTCCCTATACTAAAGTGTTGCCAAAAATGCTATGATGTAAAATGAATAAGAAATATTTTAGATTCTGCACCATTTCTACTATTTGTGAAATTGGTAATGTGACTCTTTGTACAGACGGTCAGATATTCAAGATGCTCATTGGATCATTCTCAAAATGATGCTGTAGAACATAATTATCAGATTTTTCATGCAGCTCAAGTGGTGCTGCCATTAAAGCAAAAGATGGAAAAACCAAATGCATTCTGAAATTCTTGTTGATTGTTCAGTTCAACTTTTCACTCAAATTGTTATGCCCCTGATGGGGTCAAATATTATTATTATAAAATATTATTTATTATATTCAACTTTTTACTCAGTGTTAAAGGGGTCATATGATGCTAGCTAAAAAGAACATTATTTTAGTATTTGGTGTAATGAAATGTTTTTATGCGTTTTAAGGTTAAAAAAACACATTATTTTCCCCATACTGTACATTATTGTTTCTCCTCTATGCCCCGCCTTTCTGAAACGTGTCGATTTTTACAAAGCTCATCGTTCTGCAAAGCGAGGTGTGCTGTGATTGGCCAGCTATTCAGTGCGTTGTTATTGGCCGAATACCTCAAACGTGAGACAGAAATGTTACGCCCCTCAAATACTGTTGATGCCATGTCCGGCCGGAGCAACGACACAAAAACATGAAAACCCATTATAAACAAGGTATTTGTTGCATCCAGTGGGGACATAATTATGTATTATAATGACTTATGCTGTCTTTTTACATGTTGTGTTGCATTGCATTGCGCCGTGTAAACAATAAACCATGTCTGCATTTGTGATCGTAGAAATGACAAACAACAAGCACTACTACACTGCACAAAACTCGCGTTTGAAATATATTAAATATAAAACACTCTTTTAATATAAAAGACGTCTTTATTGTCCCCTTGAGCAAACATCCGGCATTGGTAGTTGACGCACCAGGATTAAACAGTCCTCCATAAAATGCGCTGCTCACATCCGAATATTTGGGTTGAAGTGTTCTGTAACAGTGTTGTAAATACAACTTAACCATTTATTTCTAGTCGTGTCCATTTTTGGAATGCCAAACAAAGTAGTTTCGCTTTCACAACCAAAAACACAGCGTCACACCCGCGGCCTACGTGAGTTGAGGCGCGGGGGAATTTTGAAAAAAAAAAGTGAAGAACGGCCGGAGGGTTAGAGTTAGCAGAGGCGGGTGGGCTTGAGAACGGTGCGGCCGGCGATTTTGACGAAGGAGCCTCCGGAAGGACATGTGACTACTCCGGGCTGGACTCCGCTTCGTCCAAGCTGAATGCCGATCCGGCGATCGACAGCGCGAAATTTATGTATTTCCTCAGCAACCAGCACGGATCAGCTCCAGGCAAGACGAAGCAGATATCGTCCTCTTTTGAAAGACCAAACAAAGTAGTTTTGCTTTTACAACGAATCACACAGGATCTTTACAACATGGCGGCGGGAACAACAAAACTACAGCGAGAATAAAAGTTACGCCTTCTTTCTTTGCGTGAACATTTGGGCGGCGTTATGCAAATCTTCCCACAGAGCGACGTAGGTATGTGGGGGCGTGTTAGAACGAGCCGTTTTAGGTAGGCGTGGCTGACTCTTAACTTTTATAAAGAATATCTCTTTGGATTTGAGACTTTAGTCTTTGCAACTTTACAGATCTTCTTTATGCACCAAGAGCTTGTAACACTCCAAAGAGAAAGGAAAAATTGAAATCGCATCATATGACCCCTTTAAAATGTGCACATCAATGCACATGTAACATATATGCATTTTTATGCAAATGATACAAAGCTACACACAAACCAAATATATTCTGAAATGTATGTTGATTTCTCAATTCAAATTGTTATGCTAAGCAATTTTCCATGGAAAAATATCAGACAATTTTGTATTAAATTAGTAAAATGCGAAATAGAAACATTCAGACTTTTGGACCACACTTTACTTTTTGAGTACCATGTGAGTAATAAATGAATATTGAAATCATTCAGTACCATTATATATACTCAGAGTGTCATTGTTGTCCAGTTGTCCTGCATGGATGCATGGGCATTAACGTATATTAATCCTCATCTTTCCTAGATTGTCAAATATAGAACGAGTATAGTCTTTACTAGTGGTCTATTTCTTAAACACAGAGGAGGGCAGGACAAGGGCTCAAGTTAAGCAGACCGGTGACTTGTAGTCCACTTACAAGGAATCCATAATCTAATGGATCTCCCGTATTTCTGGTCAATCAGCTCCATTCCTAGTAATCAGGATTCGGACTGTTGCATAAGGTCTGATGTTACGTTCTCTGTGGATACCTGGCAGGAGTGCTTCAGCTGGGGTGACCTGCCAATACCTGTACTCTGGCAAGAGAAGATGCAGTGCTCTACAGCTCAGTTGTAAGCTAATGAGCCTTGCTGTGCTCTATTAGTTTCATTTGTTCACTCTAAGCAGGCTCACTTAGACCGTCAGAGTGAGCATTTGCAGTCGACATCTCCAGCTCCGCTCCCCCCTTCTCTACGGTGATCACTTTATATTCCTGTCCACGTCTCACCCTGTCTTTCTGCACGTTCTCTTTCCCTCTCTTTCTCTCGCTCTGTGTGTGAATGCTGTGTCAGTCTGCAAGCCTGTGTGTGCTATTTCGGGCATAGTCTCCGGGAGCTGTTAAAGCGCTGCAATGCTGGAAATAGCTCTGCTGATCCCCATTGGGAGAATAAGACGGCAGAGGAGGGGTCTGCACACACCTCTGCAGAGACTGCCAGTCTGCCTGTGAACATGTGTGCTTGTGTGTGTGCCAGTCACTCTGCAGCTGTGGGTTTGCATTAATGATGAGTGGCAGATGCCCCTCGGGGTCAAAGGTTACGTGCCTGAACTGTCATTCTCACAGCCAAGAAGATGATGTCACAGGGTTGACCTCAAAGCAACAGATTCCTTTCACAAGTTTGAGCATTTCATTTATATGAGGATGTGTTTTGATGAAGTTAAAGCTGTTTTCATTGTTTTCGTTTTATGAGTTTTTCTCTGTGAGAACCAGATCATGTTACTTAAACTGAGAAATTGTTCCTATTGAATAAGAGGAAACTGAATCCCTAATTCTGTGGCTGCAGTTAAATAAATGTTCTGATTCATCACCCAGTTTGTAAAAAAGAATGGAAAACAATTACAATGGAAGTCTAAGAGTGATTATACAAATGTCACACTATTTCCAATAGCATTTTTTATAGTATTTATAATATTTAAAAAATTAATATGCAGGTTTTTGTTTTTGTGTGCACTCACCTAGGTTGTTCTGCAATTGTTAAAGCGAAGAGGGCAGTGGGGAGTGAGAATAATGGGGTGAGGTCGGCAAAAAGTAGTCGACTAGTGAGTACCCGAAAAGGAAATTTCTGCCATCATTTGTTCCAACCTGTGTGAATTTCTTTCTTCTGCTGAACACGAGAGAAGATATTTGGAGAATGTTGGTAACCAAACAGTTTTTCCATAATATGGAAGTCAATGGGGACCAGCAATTGTTAGGTTACCCACATTATTCAAAATATCTTACTTTATCTTCAGCAGAAGAAAGAAACTTCTAGATGTTTGGAACAAATTATGGGTAATGATTGCAGAATTTTCATTTAGGGTGAATTATCCCTTTAAGTGAATCCACACATCTATGCAAGTTACACTGATTCAAATCATGTTTGGGATCAGTACGATTTTTATTAATTTGAAATAAGTCTTATGTTCTTCAAGGCTGAAAGGTTCATGAGCATAAATAGATTTTACAGCATTTTACTGAACAAATTATACTGTATGTGCACTATGTATAAAACTAAGCTTAACATTTCTGCTTCAGATTCTATAGTAAAATCGCCCATAGACTTCAAATGTAAGTGCATTGCTGTCAACAGTGTTTTGTTGTTGTTGTTAGTTAGTTTTTACAAACTAAAAGATGTGCTAATTGTTTACATAATAATAAAATATGTTAGTTACACTTTAGTTTGGGGACCAGTTCTCAGTATTAACCAACCATTAACTGCGACTCAATACACAGCATAATTGCTTATTATAGTTAGTAAGTGTTTAAGTTTATATAAGTTTATTTATATTTATAAGTGCTAATAGACTTATAAATGCTAGTGATATGCATGCTAATAAGCAACTCGTTAATAGTGAGAATTGGTCCCTAAACTAAAGTGTTACCAATATGTTTTATGGTAACTGACAGGATGCTGGTGTGACAAGAAATCTTAACTTGCATTTAATCTGGTTTATTTCTTTAAGAGTTTTTTTTTTGTTAAATAGAGTTTTTGGGTGGTAATGTGTGTGGGTAGGGCTTAATGAAGATCTTTATTTAGAAAAAAGGGGAGCCAGAGAAATTCAGACAGGCCTTACTAAAATAGTGGAGAGGATTTTTCTGGCACCTGTCACTGTCAGAGACTCACATTACCAACTAGCCATACTCCATGTTGCACACATATAGACTCAAACACACACACGTGCACACACACACACACACATGCTCCTTCCATTCCTTCTCCCATTAACTAAACAGTTGTCAGTTGTAAAACAACCTCTCTAGTTTATGCAACCACACACACACACACACACACCACAAAAAAAAAAAAAGAAAAAAAAAAAAACACCCGCACACACACATTTTCTCACCCAGTCCTTTATCTGTTAGTCCTCCAAAGTGGAACCATCATAAAAGCCATTATAACTCATTACACAGTTAGCCATCGTGAAAGCAACAGATAATGTACTGCTCTCTCTAAAACCCAGCATTAAGTCAGCAAGTTGCCTCGGATACAAAACACAAACTGTTATGTAGTGATGTGTCTGAAACTAGCCCTGTAATGTCAGATCGAAGGCTGTAATACTGTGGCTTCACACATGCAGCTGGGACAGGAATCAACGAGGAGTCCAACCAGAGGTCATCCTAAGAATGTCCATGAATCAAAATTTGTACTTTATCTTGAGAAAAAGGCTGCTCTGTTAGTGAATAATTGATTTAGATGAAAAGTGTTAAAAAAAATTGAAAAAAAAAGTAATTATTAACTTAGATTGGAGTGTTTTATCTGGCTATGACGTTGCAGATATATTTCTGTCTCACTTGAAAAATCCCAATTTACATCTATTTAATGTATCATTTTCTCAGCAATGATATTTAACAGAGACTTCTGCTTAAGTGTCCTGCTTCTCAGATTTTCATCTTCAGAGAAAGCGACTAAAATGATCTCATTTAATTGATTGTCTCTTCTAAGTTTATTATTTTACCTGAATACTGAGCTCAGAAAGTGACAATTCTGAGCAATTTTCTTCTAGGTGAGTTATTATTACGCTACCATGTTTCTACCATGGTACCACCATAAGTCCCTAATTTTTGTAAAGACAGCCCGTAAAACCGCACGTGTTGACCTAAAAACTGTCTTTCAAAAGTTTGAAAATATGTTTCTGAAAAATGTGACCCTGTCTGTGAAATCCAGGCTAAAGTCTTAAAATCTAATTATGAGATAACAAGCATCAAAGTTTGATTCAACCATTAATTTCACTACGGTTTCAATCTTTGACATGGCCTTACTCAGTCAATATTAAAGATATATATTTTCATCTTTTTGAAGGATGATTTTATGTAGAAAATAGTAAATCACAAAAAAAATGACTTTAGATGGGTTTTCACAGGCAGGGTCACAAACGTGTCTTAAACTCACCAAAGCGGCATTTATTTGATCAAAAATACAGTTAAACTCAACTGTAATATGGTTTTCCTGTTTGAAATATATTTTAAAAAGTTAATTTATTCCCTTTAACAGTCAAAGTTTTTAATTTTCCCGTCTTACCTCCCAGTCTCAGTATCAACATGATCCTTCATGTGGTCCAACGTCATGTGCATCATTCTAATAGGCTCATTTGCTTTCTTCTTATTAATAATGTTGACAACAGTTGGAACGCCGTTAATTTTTGTGGAAATATTTGGAAGAATTGTGGTATTTTTTCTGTCACATTTGATCAATTTAATGCACCATTGTTGAATAAAGGTGTTCATTTCTTTAAAAAAAACCAGTAGTTCTTAATAGTTCTTATAGTTATATAGTTTTTATTGTTATAGTAGTTTTAAACAGTAGTGTATATATGCCATTTTCTTTTTTTTTCAATTTTTATAAACAGTTGAAATTTTTCTTGCTGTCATGAATTTTCATCAGTCAATTCTTCATACTGTCCTGTGCGCTTTATTAAATTTGCTGTGCTCTACCATGTAAACTTTAAGACTCATCCATGCAGTGGCTCATGGGAACTTATTATAAGCACAGGAAATATGTGTTTAAGGATTTAAATTACTTACAGCATATAGTACCACCTGCATTCAGAATTCTGCTCCCAGGTGAATCATACATTTGTGCCACGTAGACTCAGTGGTCATTTTAATGATCTCTGCATTATATTTTGCAGCTTTGCTCAATGTACATACACCTCAACTCAAGCAGCATGAAAGATGTGTCGCCATTAGTATCCACTCACTCTGTCAATGCAGAAAATCAAGTCAACAAAATTAGCTTTTGTTATTGATGTTTATTATCTACATACAGCTAAATGGAGTTTTTTTTAAAGGGTTCATATAAAAATAAACACTTGATTTACTCCAAACTCATATGACTTTATTTCTTCTGTGGCACACACACACACAAAATACATTTTATGAAATGTATTGTTTGTTTCTCCATGCAAGTACATAGAATGGGGATTGAAGCTTCAAAAATGATGCTAAGTCACCATAGGCATATCATAAAACTGGTCAATATGATATTCATAAGCCACCTGAATCAATACAATATCTTTGTGTGAGAAACAGGCTGAAATTTAAATCTTTATTCCGTGATAATTTACCACTGCAACCTGATCATTAAAACACTGAATGAAGTACGGGATCAGTCCTATTCATGTGAACCAGATCAACCGATTTATTGAAAAGATTATCACATTTTTACTTCTCTAATGAATGCAGTTTTTGGGCTGAAATATTCTTTTAAAACTCTCCCACATATTCAGCCTGAGATCTCCAGTCATGAGGCTGGACAGCCTTTCTGGGCAACATGGTAGTACTTTGTTATAACGCTGTTGTTGGTAGTTTCACATGGTGATACAGAGTCCCATGCTCTGTGCTAAATGTATTAGCTGATCTCACACAGTGATTAAGTGCGCAAAAATGAAGTATAAAACCACACCACACTAAAAAGATGAGAGAAACTTCACAGAGACTGTTTGTCTATATATCCCACTGCTGTTACGGTATTTGAGGGTGAGATGTCTCTCCATGAGGAGAAACTAGAAGTCATGTAGAAGTCTCAGACAAAGTGGAGAGAAACCCATGCAGAACGAGTGCTATCCACTAAAGTGCAGGGGAGAAAGCAGCATGCTGGGAATCTCATTAAAATATTGATGAAGTCTGTGAAAGCTTGTTTGATGTCTGCAATATACTGTATGGGAAACCCGGGGCATTCTGCGCTTCTGCACTCTGTACAGATTGCAACTTGGCTTTGTTTCTGAGGCTCTTTGCATCATAGTATCTGAACTGAATCTGAACTAAAACAAAAGTCACATTTGAGTTGAATCAGATGTCCTTACTCTTCTTAAATCTTTCCAGTATTTCATATGAATCATTTTTTTCCCGTTTCCATTCAGACGGAGGCAGTTAGAGAGTGTGAGGATGGAGAGGATGGCTCAGTGATTGAGCGTATGGATGGATGTTTGTTCTGGGAGGAGTTAACAGGCTGTTCTGTTGAGGAGGGGATCTGACAGACAGCCGAGAGCGTCATTACACTTGCATCATTGCTCACGACACACATACACACACACACACACACACACGCACACACAAACACACACACACACACACACACAAATACAACACATACAAACACACATGCACATGCACAGTTGAACTCCCAGTCCATGTAACTACTGCTTCTCTTCTGTTAAGAAGACATGTTTTAAAAGGTTAAAGGCCTGCAGACATGTTTAGAAGGTTAATATGTTATATAGAGGTTATATAGCAGATATATAAGCAAATGTTACATGTTTTGCTGTGTGCAAACTGCTCTGGTGCCCTAGTTTTTTTTATAATGTAGATTTGGTGTTGTCTCAAGAAGGGACATCCAACTTGAAATATAACTGCAGACAGCCCAGGATAGTAGTGGCAGTTTTATCCCTGTGGTCTGTAGTTACAAGATGTGCATGAAACAACATTAATGGGTATGACATTTTCTAAACTGGCATCCTGGCATTTTGTACCCTGTCAGTGAAGGTTACCCAAATGCCAGACACAAGCGAGGGCACTGGCTGCGACTCTTACACAACTCTCTCTGCTAATCACTGCTGTCTCCAAAGCCACCTGCTTGTCACATTCGTCTGTCTAAATAGACCTAATCTTCCAGAAACAGAAGACAGATTCAATGAAGCAAAAGATATGATGACAGCTATGGAGATGGGAGTACAAATAACATTTTGGATTTGTGTTGAAAACTTAATGTGAAAAAAGTTAAACCAAATGATCATTTTAAGTCAATTTATTCATTTGGCAAAGATGGGAATGAATCTCCTTAGCTATATTATCAATTAAACTGTATTTGCGCCACTTTTACTAACTAGAGATGAATACATACGTACTATTTTGTGTTGTTTGTTACTTCTATAAATCAGAAATGCCCAAACCAGCACCCAGAGGCCAAAGTTGGCCAGTGATGACCTTTGATTTGGCCTGATGCCATATCACAAGATGAGGGAAACACATAGGGGGAAAAAACCTATCTTTGTTTCAAAATGTTCATATCAAAATGTTAAAAAAAATTTAAATGTGAGAAAACAATTTGAAGTGAATTTGCTTAAAAAAATGCACAGAATGAGGAAGTGCATGGACACATAGGCAGATTAAAATAAAATTCATGATTATGACTACATACATTAATAAAGTCCATGAAACCGTAAGGTATAATAATGAGTCACAAAGGTGCTGACATTTAGCCTAGTGCTGGTTTCCCAAACTGGAGTTTGTGAAGGAATTGCTAGGTTAAATGATAAAAATATAAAATTAAAATAAATTAATAAAAATAAGATGAGAAAAATAAGATTATTAATAGTTAGTAAGGTTATAAACTAGTAATAGATAATAAGTAATAGGTAATAAAAATAAGATTTTTTTACATGAGAGAACTGTGAACAGGCAAATATGTTGTTAAATTATTAAATGATATAATATAAATATGCAGAACTTCAAGTACATATTTAATTTAATCACATTAGTCAGTGGTGCTAAAACCGGAGATGGGGGTTTGAATGTGGTCTGCATCATATGCTGTTTCTTCTCCATTTTGCCCATATTTTCCAGTGAAATGTACACTCCATTTCATAAAACTGTGCCCCTTATATATTTACAGGTTGGGATGTATTAGGATAGACAGAGAGGAAGTGAGAAAAAAGGGGGCTTGTTGAGAAGGGGGTATCATGTGACGCTAAACAAGCTGTTAAATATCAGTCTTAGTCTGCCAAGGAGCTTTCAGACAGATCTGGCATGTGTGACGGCAGGATTCCACATAGACACGCTTGCCAAGAGGACACAGACCTAACATACCTATTCATGCAGACCTATATAAAGTGTCTGAACTTGTGCCAGAGTCTTGAAAGCTCATGAAATCTTCAGCATACCAACCTCTCTCTTTATACACCTTTGTCCTCAGACATTGGCCAAGATGAGCATAAGCCCCCTGACCTTATGTTTTGCTGGCAACCAAAATGTGTAAATCCCAGTGCAAAAGAGATGCACTAGTGTGACTACTGAGTTTGAGAGCCAAACAAAGTGTCATTTATTTGGAAGCGGATGGTGTGTGTTTCAACATTGTGTTTCAGATTTCACTCAAGACTGTCTTATACTGTTAGATCTCATTAAACTTTCTAATTCTATTCTAATTTCTGATTTCTTTGTTCTTGAATTGACATTCAGTGTGCGGTTGTGACCTGGCCCAAGGTGGTTTCTTCATGAAGAACGGGGAGTACCTATGCACGCTGGACTACCAGAGGCTACATGGCACTCGCTGTAATGGCTGTGGAGATTTTGTTGAAGGAGAGGTGGTCACTGCTCTTGGGAAGACCTACCATCCCACATGTTTTGTCTGCACTGTTTGCAAGTAAGAGTTTACCAAAAGCAAGCCCATTTCATCCGCATTAAAACATGTATGATTTATATTTGTATGTGAAGAAAAAGCTGAATTAGCCTTGGACTTGCTAACACAATAAGTTAGCTAGTACTAGAAGTCAATTAGCCATTTTCCTGTTTAACACTGTAAAGCTGCTTCAACACAGTAAACAAAAAAAAACTAAACAAAAAACAGAAAAAATATTGTTACATATTATTACAATTTAAAATATTTTTTCTATTTTAATAGATTTTAAACTGTAATTTATTCCTGTGATGACAACGCTGAGTTTTCAGCAGCCGTTACTTCAGTCTTCAGTGTTACATGATCCTTAAGAAATCATTCTAATATTCTGCTTAATATTTTTGAGGAAACCATGATACATTTTTTTCAGGATTCTTTGGAAGGTCGACATTGTTTTGTTTGTCAGTGTTCACTCTGTCACTTCTGATCCAATTAATGCATCCTTGCTAAATAAATGTATAGTATTATTCTTTTTTTGAAAAAAATTACTGACCCCAAACTTTTTAATGGTAGTGTAAATGCCTAAAGTCTTTGCATCTTTCTTCTGTTGCCAGACGGCCATTTCCCGCTGGTGATCGAGTCACGTTTAATGGAAAAGACAGTCTCTGCCAGAGTTGCGTCCAGCAAACTTCCCCGACTCCCAAAGACATCAGCGCCTCTAGTAGTGAGTCCACACTTGCGCACACACGTGTGTTTGTGCTTATTGGTTAAGTTTTAGTGTCCTACTCAGATTTCAGCTTGCCACAATCATCCCCTTTTATAGATGTGTTAGATTGTGTAGTTTATGCGTGTGTTGACAGGTCTTATACTGCTCAGGACTCAAGGTCATTGCTGCTAGTTGGAAACTCACTGTCTCTCAATCCCATCAGAAGCTATATGCTTTGGTTTCGTCAGCATCTAAATCCACTGTTTGGAATATCAGGAACCATGATGTGATGCATTTTGGAAAATCTGAAGTCTGGATTTGTAGTTTTTTCAAAGGAGTAGTTCACCCAAAAATGAAAGTTCTGTCATCATTTACTCACCCTCAAGTTGTTTCAAACCTTGTTTCTTTATTCTGTTGAAAATTAAAAAAAAGTATTTTGAAGAATGTGGGTAACCAAACAGTAGCTGGTCCCTATTGACTTCCGTAGTGTGGAAAAAAATACTATGGAAGTCAATGGGGACCAGAAACTCTTTGGTTCAACAGAAGAAAGAAACTCATACAGGTTTTGAACAGATTTCAAACAGATTTTTAAAAGGTTGAGTAGTGCACTCCAGCCTTTATTAGCAATGCTCTAAAATCCAGTCAGAATATATTTGAAACCGCATAGCAACACCCTGACAACCACCACAAACACTTAGGCAAGTATGAAGCAGTGCTTATATCAGTCAGAATACATGTGCTGTACGTTATCAACATAGGAATGCCTTGGCAACCATCCACAGCACCCAAACACCACAATGGCTTTTACACAGGGAAGTATTTTTTCCTATGTATTGTTTTAATAAGGATCCCTGCTTCTTCTCAGACTTCTCTAGGGTTACTTGAGTTGACAGGATGCTTAGACCAATTCCTGTGCTGTCAACCAGGGAAAAACTGATCGCCTTAAAATCTTTCTCTCTTTGATTTCTTTCACTCTTTTATCTCACTTTGAGGAAGTTCTTCATCCTCCTCCGGTAGATTAGGGGTCCTCTTTGTGTAATTGAAACTGCGGGGCCCCAGGAGTCAAGCAGACAAGCACAGAGAATGAGAGAGGCTCAGAGAACTCCAGTGCCTGCTGGTTGTCCTATTCTCTCTCACTCGCATTCTGTGAGCTTCCGCTTTCTGATACATTCTAGACTGATGGATGCTGACAGGTCAGGACTCCATATGTGTAGAATGTGCCGATTTCCTGAGGCTTGGGATTTCCTTATTATAGTAAATGGCTTTAGTCATTAAACTCAAATTGTCATAAAGCAGGGAATCGTTGTTGTTACATAACAACATCAGGTGATGGACAATTACAGGAGCAATTTAGCAATGAATAGCTGCTGTGTTGCAGAGGAGAGAATTAATGTAATTCTAAACATTGCCTCATGGGATTGAGTTGATTGAAAAAAACATTGCGTGTAGACCAAGTATTAGTGAAGTTTGACGATTTTTGCTTGGGTGGAAAAAAGGTGCAGGATACACACACACACACACACACACACACATTACTGTTCAAAAACAAGATTTAATACTTATTCCAGAACATATATATATATATAAAACGCGACAGTAAATAAAGACAATGTTACAAATGATTTCAGATAAATGCTGTTTTTTTAACTCTCTGTTCATCAAAGAATTCTGAAAAGATGTATCTACAAAAATATTAAGCAGAACAACTGTTTTCAGCATTGATAATAATATGCTACTTGAGCACCAGATCATAATATTAGAATAATTTCTGGAGGATCATATGAGAACAAAGACTAGAGTAATGATGCTGGTGTAAAATAAAGTCAATTTCAAAATAAATTTATTTCACAATATTGCCGTTTTTACTATAATTTTGTATCTAATAAATGCAGCTTTGGTGAACATAACAGACTTCTTTCAAAAACATTTAAAAATCTTACCTACCCCAAACTTTTGAACAAATAAAATTAATTATAATATGCTACATAAGTATGCTACAAGTGTTTTTAGACATCACAGCATTATAATGTACAGTATGAAAAATATATATTTTTTTACCATGTTAACTTTAAATGGTAACATAACAACAAATGTTATCCTAATGGAAAAAAAGGGAAAATGAGCATGCACAATTAAATATTTGCCGATATGGTATTACTATTTTAGTCATAATCATGAATTTTATTTTAATCTGCCTATGTGTCCATGCACTTCCTCATTCTGTCTCTCTTTCCTGTCTTCCTTTCACTCTTTCTCAGTTATCTTTCTCCTCTTCTCCTATATGTGCAAGTGTCCGTACATACACACAAAGACAGGAACTTAAAGAGCCATACTGAATATATCTTTGTGTCATACTTGGCTGATTATTTGTCATTCAGTAGCCCCAGGAAATGATTTGAGGCTGATGAAAGTCTTTAGCCCAGATAGATAAGTGCTACGTTTTTTTTTGGAAGGCGCTGATTGTTTCGGCCCATGATAATGCTGCTTTGGCAAACCCCACAAAGCTTTTACCGCATGACACTTCTAAAAACCTGCACTGAGTTTGAGAGTTTAGATAAACCTCACGACAGGTGGATTGAACACAGGTCTCTCTGAAACGTTCCCTTCTTCTCTTTCTCGACACACATTGCACACACACACACACACACACACATACTCTCTGCGGGTCTCTAGCACACACACACAGTGCAGGCAGAGATCGAGAAAGCTTAAATGATGCATTAGAGAGCTAGATGCAGCATGGGGCATTATATACTCTCCTCACTGTCAATGGTTACCATTGTGCCTTAAGCAACATCAGCAGCGTCTGGGACCTCCCCGCCCCTCCGCATCCGTCCCTGCTTTTTAAAAAAGCTTTTGGGATTTCAGCCAAGGAACATAAATAGAAGATGACAACCATGAGCTATTTTTATCCCTGAGCCTTTTACACACGTTACACATATATTAACTACATTTCTTCGCGTTCCTTCAGGAAGAAGCTCCAGCTTGTGGAGAGAAGATGCTCAGCTTTTTAGAAATGGTTCTGTAGGCTCTTATTCAATTAGTCATGAAATATAATGATGATTCACTATTGATTGCTGCATGAATTTAATGGATACAATATGCATTGCTTGAAATGACTTCTGAGAGCCTGAATATTCAGTGCTGTATGTTGTAAATTAACAGGCCTCAAAAACTAAGGGAGTTTTTGTTTAGTTGACACTGACATCTAGTGGAGAGAATTGTTTGTGCACACCTAATTAACCCCCATATCTTAAAAAAATATATGAATGTAATTGCATCATATCCGAATATGCCTGCCCTACTGTGTATCATCATTATTGCTAACTAAAACTATTAAAAAAGATTTCGGTAATTGAAATAAAGTTGAACTAAAATATGAATATTAGATGAAAAAAAAAAAACGAGGAAGGTGTAAAAAACTAACTGTAATAAATATGTTTAAGTACTGAAATTCGTAAAAACTAAAACTGAAATTAAAATAATTGAAATCTTCACAAATTAAAAAAATTATTTCAAATTATTTTAAAATAATAATATTTAAAAATGACAATAAAATGACAAAAGCATATAACATATTTGCTAAAATGTATATGAAAATGAAAATAAAAGCTAATTACAAATATTAGTAAATTCTATAATAGTATGTAAATAATACTAAAATAACACTGCTGTGTATCATAGGAAAAGCGCTAAATTAAATATCTTGTGAATAGCAATTGCAAATCTTATCATGGCTGATGGCTGATAAACTAAATATTTTTGGCTATTAAAAAAAGGCTCTTTAATATGTGTTGTCCAACTTCTCATTGACATGTCAAAATGTCATTTTCTGGCTGCTGTTCATTCATTATGTGTGTGTGATGTGTGCATCTGTGTGTGCTCTCTTGCAGACTGTGCAGGATGTGGCAGGAATATAAAGAACGGTCAGGCTCTTCTGGCCTTGGACAGCCAGTGGCACCTCGGCTGCTTCAAGTGCAAGGCCTGTGGGAAAGTGCTGAGCGGGGAGTACATCAGCAAGTGAGCTATGCCTTCATTATTTTTTTTATCTCTCGCAATCTCATGCCTACCTCTCTCTCTCTATAATTCCCCCTCTCTTATCTGTCCTCTTTTCTAATAGCATTTATTTTTGCTCTTATCCTTGATTCATTGAGATGAAATAGAATACAGTAAAAACATAAATCTCTCTTCTCTCTCTTACTGTCCTACTCTCTTTTTTAAGGGATGGTTCTCCGTACTGTGAGAAAGACTACCAGATTCATTTTGGCGTGCAGTGTGAGGCCTGTCATCGGTTTATCACAGGGAAAGTTCTGGAGGTGAGTAACCAGTATGCATATATTGACTGAACGTCTCGTCTGCTTCTGATAATATTTAGGCAGCATATTAAGGTATTATAGCTGCGCTCCAGATGTAAAGGTGGTTGCAAAAGTTAGGCAGCATTATTATATTGCCTTCTAAAATATATAAGGTAGCATGAACAATTGAATCACATAATAATGCGTTGGGGATAAAGCAAAATAAATTTTAAAATTAATCTATTTAGAATTTATTTAGTACTAAGACATATTAATATTGTTTTATAATGTTATTAAAATATTGCAATATTATAAAATGCAATGTAATACAATTATTTTATGCTATATACACTGCCAATAAGAAATTTGGATCAGTAAACTTAAAGCAAGAACACATTCAGTTGATCAAAAGTGAAGAAAAGATGTCTATAATGTTACAAAGGATTTCTACAACATTATTAAGCAGCGTCTGTTTTCAACATTTCCTGAGGACCAAATCAGCATATTAAAATCATTTCTGTAAAAATATATCACAATATTACTGTTTTTACCAACCCCAAACTTTTGAAAAGTAGTGTCTTTTTTCAACCTACAGTAAGTTTCATTTCTCATTTATGAAGTATTTACTTTGTCTCAGGTACTTCTCATACACTTCATTAAGAGAAATAAAAATCACACAAATTGTTGGCATACAGTATAGACATACAGTGGGTATAGAAAAGAGTCACCCTTTTAAAATAATCACATTTTGTTGCATTGCAGCCTGAAATGAAGACGGACACTGTTTTTGTTTGATCCAGCTGTATTTACTCAGTGCAACTTATAGCATGCAAGTGAAAGATATAACACCGACATGTCAGAAAGAGCCATAAAATGAATATATGTAGTACAGCATAGGTAATATTGTCTTTAGATAATTTGGTAAGAAACCTTTGAGTTCAGATTGAAATCTCTGACTTTTATTTGCAACAAAACATCTTATCCTGACAAATTTGAGCACAGTTTGAAACATTGTTGTGTTTTTTCCTGATGAGTGTATTTTCTCAGGAGAAAAGTCTGAGAAGCAGGAGACCTAATTTGCTCTGATTTTAGTCCCATTGATTTCTAGAAGACACATATTAGATATCACTGAGATCTCTGTTGTGAGTTTTCTTGCCTTACGGGTAATAAAATGGTCTCTTGTGGATTTTCAGTGTTCAGAGTTTTATAGTCATGTCAGTATGTGTCAGTGTTCCAGATTCTTACACTTCCGCTCCCACTAAACATCTGGATCCCCTAAGAGTGGAGTCGTTAGTCTGACCCGTGTCCACACACACATCTCAACATCCAACAACATGGCTGAACTTACATCATTTCTCCATTCATCAAACATTTTAGAACTGACACCGGCCCACTGGGAATAGAGCAAAGCAGCACCGTTGGCTGGATTCCAAGGTCCCGCCCAGCTATTGTACACGGGACGGCCCCTTTGAGGCCAGGCCCCTGTGATAGGGTGGGAGAGCGGTGAGATAGAGAGGGGGGAATTTAGGAAAATTCTCAAGAAAAGTCAAAGGGAAAACGTGAGGAACTGAAGGGGAATTTAGGAGTTCTCTCGAACAAGAGAGTGCAAGTGACAAAAGTGATTTTAACCGTAAAGTCGCAGGGCTGGGGTGCCACACGAGCAGCCTGCCGGAGGTAATGTTTCTAAACTGTTTCAGAGGCGATTTCTCATTTTTTCTTTTAAAGCACCTGACAAAAATGTTTGCAGTTATGTCACAATGTGTGTTCTGGTCGGTTTTAGGAGCAACTTGTAATATAAGTGTGCGGATGGTGTTTATCAACAGAGTGTAAATACTTCAGAGCTTTTTCTTTGCTGTTTGGGTGATCATGGTCATACTTTGTCATCCTGATTATACTGACCTGTCAACAGTCTATTAGTTACTGGTTCTCATCAGTGCTCTCGCATACACAGTCTGTTTGCACTTGTACCCTCAAGTAGACTAGTTGTGTTTATGGGGATCTGTGCTGCCACAGATGGTGGAAAGCAAGTGCACTGGAATCTTATGCATGTGTGAGCGCAGGAGATCAAAACCAGCTCTCTGGCTATATAAATCCAAGCAGATATGTGTAGAATCTCGTAATGTTGAGAGCAACAGGTGCCGCTGGTCTGCAGATGGCATCGCGCTCGTGCCAAGGAGGCCATTCAGATTGGATGAGGGACGAATAGTGTTTAAAAAAATTGTTGTGGAACTCTGTTATTTTAGGTTTGGTTATGAATTAAGACTTTGCAGTTAGCAGTTTGTTTTCTGTGTATTAAACATTTATGTTGTTAACAGATGCTCACACATGCTATTTTGCTCAGTGCTAGCTTGATTACTCTGGGCTGTCAGCTTCTTTATGTCAACCGTGAATAAGTTATTTAACTGCAATTAATTTTCACTCTCATTAAACCTCTCCAATAAGTGTCTAATGTGGCTATCCAGAAATGGCAAGTCGGCCTCTCTGGCCCTGCATTATCTCACCACACACACACACACACACACACACATGCATATCCAGAGTATAATAGACACCCGGAGGGAACTTGCTCAGAGGTTGTTCTTTTGAAGGTCATGAGACCTAATGGAGTTTTATTTTTAATTAAGAGAAATAAAAATAGATGCAAATGAGAAATGAAATAGTTGACAGAGTAAGACTACAGAGCTATAAATTAAATATGGATAGCATAGCTCACATAATTTGGCTTCAGAAGAATTTTATGACTTTTTGAGTGCAGACTTTCAAACATTCAAAAGTTTGTTGTCAGTGACATTTTTTTTTAAAGAAATTAATACTTTTATTCAGCAAGGATGCATTCAATTCATCAAAGGTGACAGTAAAGACATATCAATTTCAAATAAATACTGTTCTTTTAAACTTTCTATTCAACAAAGAATCCTAAAATAACTGTATCACATTTTCTTCAAAAATGTTAAGTAGCACAACTGTTTTAAACGTTGATGATAATAAACAACGTTTCATTAGCCCCAATCGCATAATTATTTCCGAAGGATCATGTGACACTGAAGACTGGTGTAATGGCTGTTGAAAATTCAGCTTTGTATCTTACGAATGACTTAGAATTCATAATATTTTTAAATATAATGCAATAGAAAAATTTAGAATAGTAATAAGATTTAGTATTTTACTGTTTGTGATCAGAAAATACAGCCTTGGAGATCACAACCGCTTCTTTCAACTATCTTATATTAACTATTAAATCCTGAGCACAATTTGTGAAGTTGTGCTTTTTCTGAACTCTAGAGGCACAAGTGTAGGGGAATTTTCAAGAATATAATTTATCTATTGCTGTCGTCCAGGAACAGTGATTATTTAATTTAGGGATGCACGATATATCGGCCACCATATCGGTATCGGCCGATAAATGCTCATTTTTTCTGTTATCGGTATCGGCCTGATAAGAAAATTTGGCCGATATCTTAAAGCCGATAAATAATGCATTATTTCCTTCAGAGACACTTCAGATGCGCGCTGTTCGTTTGCAGCCTTTTGTGCAATTGTACGTTGTAATATTGTTTATTTGATGTATATCTGATTTATCTCTTATAGAATGCGTTTGGTTAAGTTAAAGGAGCGCTTCAGTTTACCGGTGATCGTTTTTAGCTCAGCGCACGCAGCTCAAACAGTAGTGCACAACATTAATAACTATGATTGAGAATGTCGTGTATATAACATTCTAATGAGAACATTATTATAATAAAACGTTGTGAATTCTTTGGGTTTAGTTGCTTTGTTTTCACACACAGGATCACACATTCTGACTATAGCACGCAATAACTGCGTCATTTTGTACATATATAAGTTGTAATATTATGTTTATGTTGTATTAATATTAATCTCAGGATGCATTTCCTTGAAAATAAGCTGCCAGCAAAACGCTTCAATTTACCATGTTCATTCAGCTCTTCAGCACGCTTCAAACGGCTGCTATTTAAAACAGTGTTATTAATTTGTTACTTTTTCAAAATCACTGATACATTATTAATAATAACAACGACTTGTATTTTTCTATTATTAGTTTCATCAGCAATATAGTTTAGTAATTAAAATAATTTAATTACTGTCAGTGCAGAGGCTATTCTGTTTTATTGATCTGTGGCGCATTCATTTTGATTCTTTACACGTGTAATGATGTCCAGTGACTTGTTTGCATTATTTATGCATTATTTTATTTATTTGTAAGACTTTTTTATGGCAATGGGAGAGTAAAAATATTTTTAAAACGTACACCGTTCAAACTAGGCTGCTTATGTTGAAGTGTTTGGGATGTGGCTTTTAATGATGAGACCTTTTTTGTAATCAGGCTCTCAAAAAGTATATAACAATTTGGATATAGATTTATCAGCCAACATATCGGTTATCGGCTTTCAAAAATAAAGAGTAATCGGTTATCGGTATCGGCCAAAATTTTCATATCGGTGCATCCCTAGTTATATTAAAGAGAACTCATTTGTGTTTTTCTTTTCTTTTGGGTGTATTCTCTTTCTCTTTTTTACACTTGTGACTGTTGGGTTTTGTTTACAGGGTTTGGTTTTTCTGTTCCGCAAACAGAACCTTGTCAGATTCACTTGTCTGGCTCTTTCCTCAGTGGAGTGTGGAGTGGAGTGTTTTAGTTCAACTAGAAGAGAAGATATACACAACAATACAGTCAGGCAATACAAAATGGGGTTATGTTACTGACTACAGATGAAAGTCACTCCTACTGGCATTCATACACACACTGCAAATGCTAGACCAGTAAAAATGTCCATTCTAGAATCATGCAGTGACCAGCCTGGCCAACTCACCTGGTTTTACACTGGTTAGGCTGGTCTGGTTTGATGGGTTGAGACACATTTTTGGCCCATGTTAAGCTAGGAAAGCAGCTGGCTGACTAGCTAAACCATCTGAACATTGTTTTGGACAGATTGGGAGGTAGTTAGATTATCTGAAAACTATTTTAGCTGGGATTGGAAACCAACTAAGACCAGCAAAAGCAGTTTTTTTCAGTATAGTGCTTTTAGTTCAATAAAGTCTTGCTGGTTATGATGGATAAACAACCTAGTAGGGTCAGCTGCACATTAACATTCCATCCATGGGACCAGCATCCAAAATAATATACATCTATCCAAGCACTTTCTCTTTTTCTCTTCATCCCCGTCTCCCTCCCTCTCTCTGGCTCTGTCTTCTGTCCACACCCCTCCATCTGGGCTGAAGCAGAGGTGTGGACTGTTCTTGGCCCCTTTCTTCAGAGTTCACTGCTCTATGTTTTCTGTGTTGGCTTCTTGTGATGCAATAGGAAATGACTGCTAGCCGTCTGTCTCAGACAGAGCGCTACACAGAGAGGTAGAACATGTTGTCACTCTGGTTTGTTTACTGGAAAACTGTTACATGGCCTTGTTGCCATGGCGAGGAGGCCCGGGAGCCGAGGGGGTCACATCTGTGTGAAATCATGCGTTTCAGCTGCATTGCCTCATAGTTCAAGTCAGCAGAGGACCATGGGATGTTTCCCCTGCAGAGGAGCCAAATGGGCAACTCCCTCCTCAACAATCAGAAGTCCAGCTGATAGAGGAACAACAAAACAATTGAATTGTTTTGAGAAGCAGAAGAGATAAACAAAGCTTTAGGTTTTCTGGTGCAGTATAGCTCCTGTGAACATTTGATATAAATTTCAAAGAGAAAAAGAGCCTTTCTTTTTTTTTTTGGAACAATTCACTCTTTCACAATTCACAAATCCTCTTCTTTCTTTTTTTTAGGAACAATTCACCTTTTTGACTTTTCGGTTTTTTCCATGAAACACTGGAGAAAAATAATATTAGTTATTGTTAGATTTATATTTCTCATAAATATAAAAAATTCTTACCGTAACTCTGGTAACATGGTTGAAATTCAAACTAAATATTATATGGGTTGTTTTATAATCTGTTCTTCCATAATTTGGTACATGTGTAAATAGAGCTGATTTCTTTATTTTAGCAAAATATTTCCATGAAACACAGCGGAAGATATTTTTAAGAATATTCTGGCTACTCTTTGTTAAGCTCCAAAATGCGCTATAAAAATATTATAAAGGTAGTTTTTCATGCAAAACGATCATATTGGCAAGACTTGAAGAATGGGCTGCTTTTATGATAATGATACTGTTGTTGTTGTCATTTTAGCAACGTCAGTCCTAATTCACTTTTATTGAATGAAAAAGAAAGTTTTGAATGTTCTTAAAAATATCTCGTTTTGTGTTCCACAGAAAAAAAGAAAGTCATACAAGTTTGGAATAGCATGAGGCTTAGTACAGTAAATGATGACAGAATGGACATTTTTTTGGGATGAATTATGCTTTTTAGAAGGATTAAAAACAATAAAGAAAGAGAGAAAAATAACAGATAAAGGATACAAATCAAAAAGAAGAAAAAGGGGCAATAAACAAACAGTGTTGCCCTCAAAGAAGATGGTTTAAGGAGGTTTTGAAGGAGAGAGAGATGTCAGAAAAGCAGGGCTCATCAGCATCCCTGGCACCTAAGCATCCGAATGATGAACGTACTGCGATGACCTTACAACTGTGAGCTAGAGTGATGATACACACCGTATTATGTGGATTGTACTGCACCTTTAGCTATGACTGGTATGCTACACTAATGTTCAAAGGTTTGGGGTCAATAAGATGTTTTTGAAAGAAGTCTCTTATGCTCACCAAGGCTGCATTTATTTGATCAAAAACAGTAATATTGTGAAATAGTATTACAATTGAAAATAACTATTTTAATATATTTGTATTAAATATATTTCTACAATGTGAAAGCTGAATTTTCAGCAGCCATTACTCCAATCTCCATTTCAAAATAACAGAATTAATTTATACTGAAAATTTATGTAGGATTATAAATGTCTTTAATGACACTATTGCTTGTGGTAGAGAATGACCTTCCAAAGTTAAACAGACTGACAGACTGCAGTGTTTCTCAGGCTTTCCAGCTCCCTGGTGAACCTCCCAGCTCTCAGATATCAGAATTCTAGCCCATAGCTGTAGCTGGTGGACAGTGTTGCGGTGTTTCGCAAACATGCTTCTGACATGTTAAGCTAGGTGATGCAGGTTCACATCCAGTTTGCAACATTATATAGCTGCCTAAAACTATAAAATAAACTCTGTATAATTATGTTAAGTGTGTATATGTGTGCATGCCTTTGTGCTGCTGTGCAAGCAGTGACTCTGCAGATCTTAACAGAGGTACATTCACTGAGAACACACATATGGAGTGATGAGAGCAAAATACAAAGAATGAAGGAAAGAGCCTTTTTTAGAAGAAGTGAAGTGCACTGAAGGGGCAGCACACCTGTTCTGTTTCGCTCTGTCACCGATGTTAAGGAATTTGTATTTCAGTCTGTCTTATCCAGTGTCGTGTCTCCCTGGAATGATTTTTTCTTCTGTTGACCTCTGAATGTTGACTTTTGCCCCTAACAGGCAGGAGATAAGCATTACCATCCAAGCTGTGCACGATGCAGCAGATGCAATCAAATGTTCACGGAGGGAGAGGAGATGTACTTACAGGGTGAGCACAACACTTTAATGCTACCTTTAATACAGAGGATTGAAGCATTTCTCGTACTTTCCACAAAAAGGTTACAAAATTACACTTGAAACTTTTGAAACTAACTAGTTGACATGTCTAAATATAGATGATTTTATTATTTTAGAAAATCAGATGAAATAATTCAAAAACAGTAGTTATTGATAAAAAATTATATTTCCCATAAATTTAAGAAAAATATTTGTTTGGTCATTTTTCTTATGACAACTTTGGTAACAGGGTTGAAGTTCAAGCTAAATGTTATATAAGCTGTTAACAGGGTTGAAAGATTTCATTTCCTATTGGATGTTCATGGATGTTGCATGTATTTTTGCTACCCTGTTGCCATAATTTGGGACATGTCTACACATACAGCTGGTTTTGTTGTTAAAATAAAATAAATTAAATTCAAATAAAAAAATAATAAATAGTAGTTATTGGAAAAATGTTTCCCATAATTTAAGGGGAAATATTTGTTTGAACTTTTTTTAATTTTGGTAACATAGTTGAATGTTTGAGCTTGACAAATGAGGTCAATACTTCGATTTCTATACAAATGAAGCAAATTATGTTAGTAGAATGTGCCATTTGTAATAGGGGAAAACCATATGGTAAAAGAATTCTGATATACCCACCCTTATTTTGTCTTAATCTCTCTCTCTCTCCCTCTCTCTCTCAGGTTGTACAGTATGGCATCCAGACTGTAAGAACAACAGTAGAGTGGAAGAGAAGTACAGAGTGAGTATCTATCTATCTAAACTCTTACTGTGAGCCAGTCAGTCACTTAATCAGCCTTGTCTCTCTCTCTCTGAAAGAGAAAACTTTGCTGAGCTCCTCCCTCATATTATTCCCAGAAACAACAGTCTACAAAACACTGGGAGATGTTTAAAATGCTCACATTCTTCAAATTGCTTTTTAAAACTTCCCCAAGTGACTCCAAGGTTAAAATTAGGTCTCAGGTGCTCTAGCTGAAGCGTTACATCTGAATCACAAAAAGAGAATCTATGTGTGTGTTTGTCAGTGTGTATTTTGTCCATTCTGTTGTGATTCTCCTCCTTAGGCAGCTTGGCAGCATCCTAAAGGAAAACCCAGTCCGTTTGATATCTTTTACCCCCAGTCTCAGATTCAGAGCCGGGGCCCAGGTGACTCTCGGCTGGGCCGGCATCCCCTGAGCAGTCGTGAGGTTTGCAGTCTTCTGCTCTGCACTCCCTCCAAACTGCAATGCTTCCGGCTAACGCAACTTTCTCAGAGAGTCCTGCTTTACTTCGAAGCAAGACTTAACTGCTGTGTGTTTTTTAGCTTCCTATTAGTTAACTTACATCCCCCACAGCAAGACGGAATGTGCTTGCTCTCTCCTTCTGCAAGTTAGGTCATAATCACAATGTTATGAATTCACAAAAAATAACCTTTTGTCCCACAAAATCAGGATCTGCCTGCATGCATAAGATAGTAAGCAAGGCTGCGAGTAGGTGGCTATGGATGGAGTGCTTGAGTTAGATGACCGCTGGGTATGATAGATGATTCAGGTGTTTTGTTGAGTGTGATGTCATATCCTGTAATGCCTTTTCCTCCCTTCACAGCCCCTTCCACCCTCAGTAACATCTCTGCACCAATCAGAAAGGCAGGTACTGTATTCGGCTTCTGGCAGCAGATTGGAGAACCCTGAGTGTGTTTTGTGGCTCTTGCCTTTGCAGTCACCCACCAGCAGAGGGCTTTCCACCTTTGCCAACTTCCCCATAACAGCCTGTGTGTGAATCATTACGCTTTTCACTGCTGCAGGCATGTGGCTCAAGTCCTCCAGCGCTCCATTCACCATTACAGGAATTACAGCTGTTTGACTCTTCATGCAGAACCATCTCAGATATGAGCTCACAATGTAGCTAACAGAACTGGCCACTTATACAGAATATTCTTTCTAAGGTCGCCCAATTCTGGTGTTTTTGATGACCTAGAGTCATATCTGAGGGATTGGCTGCCATGGCTGCATATTGTATTATATGAAACAGCATCTTGGGAAGACTTGCATTGGAGTAGGAGGCAATATGAGCTGGAAATCCTGTAGCTTTCTAATTTGTGCTGAATGAAAGCTAAAAAATTAGTGCCTCCTTCACCCAAAAATTAAAATTTTGTCATCATTTACTCTCGTCATTCATCCTCATGTCTTTGAAAGCTGTATGACTTCCCTTGTGAAAAAGAAGTGTGCTTAGTTAGACTGAACATGCATTTATAGTGTATTTCAAATCTTAAAGGTAACTTTTTTAAAATGCACATTCAGATAATATAATATTAATGAAATAAAAGGCCACTTAAATGACAGTACACTTTCATGACTGTTTCATAACAACACTTAGGTAATCATCGTTACAAATTTGTAATAACAAATATATTTAAATACGTGATATACAAGTTTCAATAAAAATTACATTATATTTTAGTTTACCATGTCAGTACATTTCATCAGTATTCATCAGATATAAGAAACTAAGAAAATAGAAATAATTAAGAAATTACATTTAAAGATATACTTAAGTGAGTAAAAATACTCAAAAGTACATATAATTGCAATTATCATACAATTAAGCATCCAAAAACATTAAAACATTCAAATAACGACTTAAATGTTCCTCACAAAAAACCTACTGTATGGCTTTTGAAGACTTGAAATAGTGCATGATTTACTTTATGACATTTTATGGTCCTCTTTTGTAGCTCGAAATTCTCAGTCTCCTTTCAATTCCATTTCATGAAAAAGAGCAGCGTGAACATTCTTCAGACTTTCTCCTTTTCTGTTTCATGGAAAAACGAAAGTCATATAGATTTGGAATGACATGAGAATAAGTAACTGTTGACAAAACGTTCATTTTTAGCTGAGCTACCCCTTTAAGCTTCCCATTGGCATCTATGAGTGTGTTTAGGAATACGTGTGTGTATTTGTTTTCAGCTTATTGCTAACACAACATCTCGTTGTCCCGCAGCCCACAAGGTCATCGTCTGAAAGTATCTGTTCGAGACCTGGCTCGAGCATCCCTGGATCTCCAGGTCATACCATCTATGTGAGTCCCACTCATCAGCGCCCCCAATCGTTTCCAGAGTCTGTCAGATATTACCACTCAATCCACAACGGATACTGATGCTGCAATACTTCAGGGTCGATGTTTAAAAAAAACATGCAGGAAAAGCACAGGAGTTTGCTTCACCTTCTTTCCACTCTTTGCCTTCGCCTTGTATTTAATATCTGTAGCATCATTTTAGCATGTAACCAAATTTAGAGAAACATTTACAATAACACTGTTCAGCCGGGTAGCTTCTCTCATAAGCATGCCTCCAAAAACAACAGCGTTCATCTTTCTACAGTGTATGTTCACCATGTGTGATGACCTTTGTTTGAGCTGTCGCTTTGTTTGGATGTGATGTGGATGACCTTTCACCTGTGCCCTGACCTCTTCCTCATCAACACCTTTTCTCCCTGTGTTTCTCCACTTATGTGTCCCCTCCCTCCCTGTCCCTCATCCTCTCCTTCCTCCAGGCAAAAGTAGACAATGAGATTATTGATTACAAGGACCTAGCAGCCATCCCCAGAGTCAAGGCCATTTATGACATAGAGCGTCCAGACATGATATCTTATGAGTCTCTCCATTCCACCTCCTCCACCCTGGAAAGACAAGGAAGGCGCAGCCCCGGAGAGGTAATCCGAATCGTAAACTTTTAGTGTCTTTCTAATAAGCAAGCGATGTGCTTTTATGACCTAATATGATATGTATAGCCACTGTATGGCTGTGTAGAAATTATAATGTCACCGATTTATGTTTATAAATTTGTTCTCATTTTTTGGACTAGGTGTGGCTTTCATAAAAAGTCAACTTTAGCTGTTTTACCTCAAATCAGACAGCGCCCCTGCCTAAAATTTTGTGAACAGCCATACTCTTTACATTTAACTTCCTTGTACTTCAATTTGGAGACCTGGACAGTCTAGTCTAGTGGTTCTTAACCTTTTTAACTCTAGGGCCTCCATCGCACAGCACAATATTAGAAGGCCCACTTCATATACGCTAAGACATATTAGCGTATGTGAATATGATATGATAGTATTTCAAACTGTAATTATAACAGAGTTTTACAACTTTTTTTATTGATTATTGAATTAATTCCACATTGTTAATTAAATAATTAATAAAAAGTTAATTAATTAAATAATTAACCAACATTATTTTGTTATTCCCGATTAATATTCTGTATTCCAGAATGGTGTGTTCTTCAAAAACAATATGGATAAAAAATAAATATATAGATGTAAAATTTTGTTAATTATGTAATTATGACAAAGCTTGTTTTTAAACTTTTGTATTGTTATATAAATTAATTTGGCTTACTAAATATATTACCTTAACCACAATTAATTTTGTGATTCCAGAAATTGTTCTGTGTTTCAGAACTGTATATTCTTTAATAAAAACAATAGTAATTATGCAATTATGAATTTTTTTTATTGATATATTAAATTAAATTTGTTAAATAAATGCATCAAATTAATTAACCATAATTCATTTTGTTACAGAAGTTATGTTCTTCTTCAATAAAAACAAGTTATTGAGTGAAAATAGATTTAGATGTAAAATAGTATATAGGCTACATCTTGATTTCATATTCAACTATAAATTTGATTTATATATTAATCATAATTTATCAATTTCAATACATTAAAGTCTCCCTGCGGCCCCCTTGGAAATTTGCTGAGGCCCTCTAATGGGCCTCAGGCCCCCTGGTTTAGAACCACTGGTCTAGTCTCGATTACCAAAACTGCACATGGGTTTTAGCCACTTTGGCCACCTAGTTGCTACCAGACTACCCCTATATAACAGACCCAACTCTGCCAATGCTCCATCTTTGTGATAATACGGTCCCATCCCCAGTTCCCTATCACAGTAACCATAATACCTCTCTGACCCCATGATCCCATTAGTGTTCCAAAAAACACTACTGGTCGAGGCTCTCAGGCCACAGACAGAGCAGATGTGAGCAAGTGTGTGTGTTTGCTCATTTCTCTGTATGTGATCATGTACATTGCATGTATTCCTGTCAGCATGTTAGCTTTATGTCTATGCATGAAAAGAATATGAGAGATGTGTTTTTTATTCTCTGTGACTGCTCTTGTTCCCTTTGTCTATTAAACATTGTTCTGCTGTACCTGAAAACGCCTGTGCGCCTTCTCTGTGTAGAGACAGCAGTGTCACAGCGCCACCTGGTGACTATAATCAAAATCTCAGACAATCTGCGGTGATGAAGATGTGTTAAAGGGATATTTCCGGGTTTTTTCATCTGCATCTGTAGTTGATTACCAAAGCCAATCATTTAGACTTGTCCTTGACTGTGTATAAACAAACAGAAAATGTATTTACAAGTACACACTTACAATATAAGTCTATCAAGCAATGGGCCGGGGTCCTATAAGTAGTAGAAATGTGAAGTTCACATTATTGTTTGCACTTACATGAATTATTAACTAGAAATGTTAATTTTTGTTGGCTGTTATGTTGTATAAATCATCAGGAGGGACTACTTTTTAGGTGTAGGAAATTTTGGTTATGCATTGCAACACAATAAAATAAAATAAAAATTACAGCAATTACACCATACCGTTCAAAAACTTCATTGGTAATGTTCCTGAAAGAATTTCATTTTTAAGGCTACATTGATTTGATAAAAAAAATAAAATAAATCAATAAAAGTATCAATATTGTAACACATTATAACATTAACAATTAACTTTCAGTTATCTATTTTAAAATGTATTTTTTCCTGTGATGCCAAAGATTAATTTTCAGCAGCCATTATTCCAGTAGAAATCATTTTAATATGCTGATTTGGTGCTAAAGTAACATTTCTTCTTATTATTAATAAGGAAACAGTTGTGCTTCTTAATATTTTTGTGGAAACTGTGATACATTTTTTCACAATTCTTTAATGAAATTGAAAATCTAAAATGAAAAAGAACAGCATTTGTCGCATTTGATCAATATAATAATGCATCCCTTCTAAATAAAAGTATTAATTTCTTTAAATTTTGTGTATAGATATTTTCACTGGAAAACAAGACCAAGATATTAATTAAGCAAAACTGGGTTTACTTTTTTAGTTGGTCATGACATGAGTTTATGACATGTATGCCATAGCAGAAATAGCCGCAAAGAAAGGGTCAGTAAACGATTTTATCACACCAGTTTTATGCTAACACTTTCAAAAGAATGTAGTAGATTATTTTCTTAGTAGTGCAGCCCACTAGCCAAATAGACTTCCGTTGTAAGTGTTTTACAGTTAACAAAATTACTGTCAAGTTGAAAGTTGAAAACGACCAAGAATATACCTTTAATGCATACCATATTCTTGAGTCACCAACAGGTTCATAGAGTAACCAAACTCAACCCCTTTCCTCCCCTACAGCCTGTCAAAGCCTCAGGTGGCAGCCCTCCCAGAGGCAGAGCCACAGTAAGTGTGAGCAGGATAGAAATAAGGCCACTGACATAACCAATTAGTTTGTGGATTACCAACCCAAACTAAGAAGAACACAACTAACATATTCATTTACAAGCCTTACCCAATCAAATAAGCATGAATATCTAATGCCTCTTACACCTAGTTTCTCTCATCTCATTGACCGCTTTCTGAACTCTTAAGTGTGTACACTCAAGCACCCAATTAAAAACTGAAGAATCCATCCATGTGTGCCATGGCAATGGTGTACGTTCATGCTCATTCTCAATTAACTGATATGATTCTCCCAGAAAACATACATCCGATCTGTGTCACTTCTCAATCTAGGCTTCAGCATAACATTAGCATCTAACATTCAAAACAAACACTTCAAGTGCCTTTTTGCAATTCATCTTTCACCTTCATTAGATTCATTTAATTTAAAACATCATCCAATGCATGTTGGGTCACAGAAAACACAGCTGTTTCCATGACGCATAACATAATGTTATTTTTAGTGATTTTAATTCTGTGTCCACATTCCCAGACCCTGCCACAAGACCCCTCCTCATTGTCTGCAGAAATGGTAAGCTGTCAGTGATCTCTCTCTGAACCCTGCCACAGCTGTGGCCACAATGTTCTCTCTCTTAAATGTACTCATCCTGAAGATGGCACTGAGCTTCAGCTGACTCTTGAGCACTGGAAGAAGTCCTCATGGCAAACACTCAAAAGTGTCCTGTTGGAGTGTGCGTTCATGTTTGTAATGTATGTGTCTGTATGTCTGTCATTGTCCCAGCTACAGCTGAAATTAAGCTTATTATGATTTTTTGGATTGTTTTGTAATTTTTTTGTATTCAAAAGCTCAATAAGGTTTTATTTAAAACAAATTCATCTTTTATTCAGCAAGAATGCATTTAATTGATCAAAAGTGACAGGTTTTTACATTTTTACATAAAATCTATTTCAATTCAATGCTGTTCTTTTAAACTTTTTATTCACCAAAGAACCCTAAATGAAAAAAGTATCAAAGTTTTTATTCAACATTGATAATAATAAATGATTCTTGAGCATCAAATCAGCATATTAAAATAATTTCCTGAAGGATCGTGTGACACTGAAGACTTGAGTATTGGCTGTTGAAAATTCAGCTTTGCATCTCAGGAATAAATCACTTTTTAAAATATATTAAAATAGAAAAGTTATTTTCAATTTTAATTAATTAAATTGTATTTATTTATTTTTTACTGTAATTTTGGTCAAATAAATGCAGCCTTGCAAGATTTTCCAAACACTTAAAACTATTTAAAATTTAATTTAATGTATCTAACTTATTTTGTTCTTTTAACTTTGAGGTGAACAGTTTTGTGACATTCACCCATAAAACAACTAATATATAAACAGCCTAATATACAAAACCTTAAAAAGCATAAAAGGCAGTGGCATGATTTAACTTCCTGTTCCTAATTTGTATTATTTGCTTTTTTGACCTGCTCTATCTAGCATACAGTCTCCTATCCACCTTTTAGTACTGATTCTGATGCATACTTACATAGAGCTTTTGTTCCTGTTCTGTTTCAGTCTCCAAGAACACTGTCTCCCACCCCATCCGCTGAGGTTAGAGGCTGTTTATAATGCTTAGTTTTCTTTATTACTCTAGAGCAGGGGTGTCAAAATAAATTCCTGGAGGGCCAAAGCCCTGCAGAGTTTTGTTCCAACCCTGCTCCAACACACATACCGTGTAGTTTTCAAATAAGCCTGAACTTATTTGGATCAGGTGTGTTTAATTAGAGTTGAATCTAAACTCTGCAGGGCTCTGGCTGTCCAGGAATTGAGTTTGGCACCCCTACACTAGAGCCAATAGTACATGGTCATTAAACCATGTCTTGAAAACATAGTCCACCCAAAAATAAAAGATCTGTCATCATTAGCCATCCTCATTCTTTAACACAAAATTAGATATTTTGAAGAATGTTGGTAACCAAACAGTTTTAGCTGACTTGCATAATATGGTCTAAAATTAGAATGAAAGTCAATGGGGACTAAAACTGTTTGGTCACCAACGTTCTTCAAAATATCTAAAAGGTGAGTAAATGATGACAGAATTTTCATTTTTGGGTTCCTTTAATGCATTTAGTAATGTTAATGTGTTTTGAACCTTCCAATGTGTGATGTTGTGTGTGCATGTCTACCGTAGGGTTGTTATGACATGAGGGAGCGCATCATACAAAGATCCACCAGTCAGGGCTCCATCGGCTCTCCGGTTTTCCACCGCCATAACTATATACCCCCTCTGTCCAAGTCACCCCAGCACTTCCACAGACCAGGTGAGTCAAATGAAATAATCCAAATCCTTCCTCTTTAGGATTCCAGCGGAGTGTATGGATGAGCAAGATCTCCTTACAACATTTTGGCCTCGCGTTGCCTTTTCTTGCTTTCCGTTTCCTCCTGAGCTTGTAACCTGCCTCCCTCCTCTGCTCACATGTGCTCATTCCATCCTCTTTTTTCCTTCATGCTCCTCCTCTGTTCCTCTTCCTCTTCTCTGAGCGGCCGGCAGGAATGCTGAAGCTCTGCTCCTCTTTGCGCTCCGGCGACACGCGCCCTACCTCCCCTTTCCGACATCACTTCCTCCCCCATAACAAAGGTAAGGCCTCTCCACTCCCCACTGCCCAACCTCTTCTCCTCGTTCCCAGTGTCAATATTATTCCGTAGACACAAATCCACCCCCCTCCTCTGATTCAGGCCTGCTAAAATGTCTTGACTGTGACTTTTTAGCTTGTAAAGCCGTGCTTTTGCCGGCTCTGTTTGAGAAATTCCTAAGTCCTGGAGCTGAAATGCTTGAATGGCAACCTTATGAGGTCAAGGGCTGCTTTTGATATGTAAATCCGACTGAAGCACATCTAATGCAAGTTGCTAATGCACAGTTTACTAATCACATGCTCATGTGTGTAATGTCCCTCTGTCCTTTCCACAGATTCTTTCTGCATAGGTATGTCTTGGCTTCATGGCTGTTGTTGACTCTGTGTAGAGCAATTCGGTGCCCATAGCAGTTCAGAAGCATGCTGGTCCTGTATTTTGACCATTCAGAATTTGGTGTATTTGACAGTTAATTAACCAACAGTTATATGCCAGCTCATTAAGCAACATTTAATCAAGTCACTGTGACATCACTAATTCTCTTATACTAATAACTCTGTTCCAAAACATAGTGAGTTGCCTTGCTGTTTACGGTCTACATAGCCTTCTTAAGGTGGCAACCTAGCTGAAATGAAACTTGTATTTTAAAACACCAGTAATTCTGTGTGTCATACATTTGCATGTCTATTTTTTATATAATTTTTCATGACAAATTAAGCATATCCCCCAAATAATTATAATAATATTTTTCATTAAAAATAATAATAATTTGGGGGATATACTTGACATAGATTCTTACCTTTTGTAACAGCAGGGGAGTGCATGTGATGTCTTGAAATGCTGTCTATGTAGACAGCTCACTAGTTTTTGGAACATGTTCATGTTGCATGCTTACATTTGTTTTCTCACAGGCAAAAAGCAACCCTTTAAAGCAGGATTCGCCAAACTCAGTCCTGGAGGGCCGGTGTCCTGCAGAGTTTAGCTCCAACTTGCCTCAACACACCTGCCTGGCAGTTTCAAGTGTACCTAGCAAGACCTTGATTAGCTGGTTCAGGTGTGTTTAATTAGGGTTGGAGCTAAACTCTGCAGGACACTGGCCCTCCAGGACCGAGTTTGGTGACCCCTGCTTTAAAGGATATTCAGTCGTGTTATCATCAGACAACGTTTTCCTAGCGGTGTAAATTTTACACATATCTTTTTACTGTGGTGGTGAATGTTACCGTGTTCATGATTGTGAAGTTTGTGTGCTGCTTTCCTGAGGCATTTCTCCTTTTCCAATCTGTATGTCCTTCAAAACCTGTTCTCTTCCGTGGGGCCGACCCACACAGTCCAGTCCGTCTCTCTGTCACCTCTCTGTTCGTCCATCTTTCCGACAGTGAAGATTTATTCAGGCATTATTCTCTTTTTCTTTCCTTCTTTTTATGTTCTTTTCTTTCTCGCGCTTATTCTGCTCTCCTTGTTTGGAGGCACTGAGCCATCCAGTGGCCGGAGTTCTCCTCTTTCCTCTCGGCCGGCCACCCCGACCCTCTCTCTGACCCCTAAACATTTCCACATCCCAGGTAGGAGCCGGAGCATCATCTCCCTGTTTTTTCTTCTCTAGAGAGTTTTATCTGCTGTCTCTCTCTTCCTCAATTCTTTCATTTCAATCCCTTCCATAATGCATCTATGCTTTTTCTTATTTATTGTTTTGATTGTAGATTTTGTTTACCTCTTATGCAGAGTTCATGTACTGCCACAAATGATTCAGAAATTTTGGTCATACTTTCGCATTTCCCCAGATCATGATCATAACTGATTCGATTGGAGTGTCTTATTTGTGATTGAGGTGGTATTAAAAATGTGTTGTTAAAACTAGATCTTTATTTTCTAATTCACAGACCAAGGCATTAACATGTATAGAAAACCACCAATCTACAAACAGCATGGTATAGTTGCTTCAAATTTTAAGCTTATTCTATCTATCTATCTATCTATCTATCTATCTATCTATCTATCTATCTATCTATCTAAAATAAAGATTTATTTTACACAGCAAAATTTTTTGTTTTTTTGGTGCCTGTCATTATGGTGTGTCCGCAAGCATGATTTCTGACAATTATTTTTATTATTTATATTTTATATGTTTGTTTATGTGTGTTGGCTCCATCCATCCATTAATTTGTGATTATGATGCTATGATCACATCCTATGTTCACATGTAAGTACCATTTGACATCATAAACTTATCTCATTTTTGAGACTCTTTCTTTTTCTTTAATCGCTTCCTCACAACCGATTCGCCTACGGCAAGAAACTAAAATCCTCCTTCTTTAACAATTGCCATAAAACTTTGATTCTGCCTTCTAATTGCATGATGTTATTGCCTGCAAGATCCCATAACAAATTCACTGACACCTCAGATGACTCTACTTTGGTCTCTATCTTGCATAATCTGCAAATCTTCACATTAGTTTCAGTAAACTGAACGGCATCTTTTGAACAGTTGTGTTTACCGGTTTCAAACTACAGTTCGTATATCTAAATTTTTCTGCTTGCTTAATATTATAAAAATCTATACATTTGCATTAGCATGTGTGCTCTATCCACTTTATACTCTCCTGTACTAAATGCAGTACTGGCCATTGACATTCAAAGCTTTTGATACTGTCTCTGAATACACCCTACTGGTGTTTTACTCAAAAAAAAAAAAAAAAGACTAATTGATTAATTGCATTATGCCTATTTAGCTGATTGTTTACACATAAAAATCCTGAAATGCTTTGAACTGAATGGCCAGCACTAAACTTATAGCCAGCCTATGAGAGTCCGTCACTGATAGTCCAGTTCCCCCAAAATACCGATTCAGATTCAGCTGCCCTGGCAGCCCAAAGCAAGTCCGCTGATGACATCATCAAATCATCCAAGTTCCCTGCTGCCCACGCCCCCCGGCCGGACGAAACACCAAAGATCGAGACCGACTACTGGCCGTGTCCTCCGTCCCTTGCTGCTTTAGGTACGCTCCTGCTGCTGGCAGTAACCAAAAATGAATGTAAGCCATCTGTGAATTCAAACGATGCTCTCTGGGTGGAGAACTCTTGAATTGCTGCTGGTAAATTTGGCCTGGTGTTCCCATCTGACTGGTCCTAGAGCCGGTTGTGGTGGCAGTAAATCTGAGGAAAACTTTAGGTTGCTATTTGCCAATGCTAATAAATCAATTTCATTTTCAATCAAAAATCATTTCACCACTCAGTCTGACCATGTTTTTATATTTTATGATTTGTTTTTATATTATTTAACTCATTGTTATTTTTGTTCGATTATGTGTACAACTGAACTCTTGAGGTTCCGTTGCAGGTCACCATGGGTACAATGACATGACAATGTTGCAATCATCTCAATATTTTTTGCCTTTTTCTTTCATGGACGGGCAGGCTCAGATGGGAGGAGTCGGTCACGGGACGAAGAAGAGGAAGAGCAACTGAAACGCAGACATCTTCAGGAAGAACATCTCAGCAAGGTCAAGCGCGTATTAATGCTTATACATTCCTTGTGTCATTTTTTTTAGTCAAAGCAGCCATTTAAATGCATATATGTGCCAAATTATGCTGCACTGCACAGTGTTATTTACACATGCTGTCTGCATTGTTTTATTATCCAAATCACTGAAATAATTACGCAAACACACCTAATTTGCATATTTGCACAGTGACTGGGGGTGTTTAGTGAATAAGGCTAATAAATGCAGGCTAATAAGCATGCTAAAGTGGAATAAATTTAACCTCTATCTGATCGTACTTTCAGTACTTTCACTCATATGACTGTGTTTAACTGCAGATCCAGTCTGGACTTGGGAAGCTCATTCTGAAGGAGGAGATGGAAAAGGATATGAACAGAGAGAGATACATACGAAGTGTGGCCGCCCAGCGCTTTGACTCCCAATATGCTAACTGTATCACAGGTATAATGCCACCTACTTTCAAAGCAATCACAACAAATATAGCTTTATTCAGATATTAGTATATTAGTACAAAAGTATTCTGTCCTCTGTTATAGACTCCCAAACCGTTAAAACATCATCTCTGCCTGGATATGGGCGGAATGGCCTCCATCGGGTAAGTCTCAGCCATTCATCTGTTATTTACTTATATTTAATAAGTGCATGTAAAAGGCATTTAAAATGTCATTTATTCCTGTGACGGCAAAGCTGAATTTTCAGCAGCCATTACTCCAGTCTTCATTTTCACATCCCTTCAGAAATCATTCTAATATGCTGATTTGGTGCTCAAGAAACATTTATTATTATTATCAATGCTAGAAAACAGTTTTTACTTCTTAATGTTTTGTAAAAAAAATTAAATAAATAATGAACACATTAATATTCAAAAGTTTGGGGTAAGTACAATTAAAAAAAAAGAAAAGAAATTAATACTATTATTCAGCAAACACCCAATAAATTAATACATTGATCAAAAGTGACAGTCAAGACATGAATAATATGCAAAAATCTATTTCAAATAAATACTGTCAATTGAACTTTCTATTCATCAAAGAATCCTAAAAAATTATGTTTTTATGAAAATAATAAGCAGAAAAATCTGTTTTTAACTTGTCAAATTAAGTGCACCAGTATAATAAGCATCTAATAACTGGCATTACATTATTTATATATTATTATTCAATCACTCTAATCTTTAATTGTAATAGTATTTCACAATATTAACATTTTTACTGCATATTTAATCAAATAAAAGCAGTCTTGGTAAGCATAAGATACTTTTTGAGCATGTGGAATAAATTAGGCCAGTATAACAAATTAAAGTGCATCTTTAATGACTTTCTTTTTTTTTTTTGTCTGTGCTTCCAGCCCCAGTCTACAGAACTCTCTCAGTATAACAGTTACGGGGATGTGTGTGGAGGACAAAGAGGTACAATTCAATACTTCTAATACTGAAAATACATCTGATAACCACCCCCACCCCCAACCCCCCCCCCAAAAAGAGCTTTTGAATAAAATTGTAATATTTTGGAATTTGTCTCCTTCTGATTTACACAGATTTCAAGGTATGTGAGTGACCCGCAGTATTTACTGAGCATGTGCATCAGCATGCACTTATGGAAGTCAAATCATGCTACATGTAACCGGAATGGCACTCATGCCCTCATTGCTATGCTTGTGTCTGAGTTTGAGCCATGGGGAAAGACAAGCGCACAGTCAAGGGTTTGATACGTTGAAAAACTCCCCCACCCCTGAGAACACATCACATGGATAGTGGCTGGATCCACTTCCCTTGCGAGAACTTGATACAGAGCAATAGCTGTTAGGAATTAGATCCAGACTATTTCCCAAGGTTCTGAATTCTTGAAAACAATTTTCTGCTTTCTTTTCTTATCATTTGCATCACGTGTATGTGTTCTGTTCTATAGCCCACCCAAGGTGCCCAAGATTCCATTACAAGAATGGACAGGGGAATGTCTATGCCTAATATGTTGGAATATAAAGCAAGTATCCCAAATATTTTCAAAAATTATGTTTCTCGTCTCTCTTCCATCTCTAAATGCTCCTCTGTTCAATAAATAATCACCCCCTCACAAAACCAAGATTATTCAGTCAGGGCCGTAATTTTGGCTCATCTTCACAGGCGATGGTCAGTGGGAAGAACAAGACTAGCATAACTTGTATATCTTCCAGTGCCATGAAATGATGTCATCACATGACATACTCTGTTTTAGCAGTGCGTAGTTTCGAGATCATTCAATCATTTTGAACTCCTGGTTCTCGTTAAAGAGGCTTCATGGTTACATATGGTAATATTTTGTGAAAGTGGTTGCTTTAGTTACCCAGAAGCCTGATTCTCTAGGGCCGAACTTAAATTAATGCCTCGGCCCTAGTTATTGGCTAGATTAAATAGATTAGAACTTAATAGGTTTTCCCAGCAATAACAACTGGCATGATTGTAGACTGTTAACTGTTCGTAGAAGTGCTAGTAGCATTAACAGCATTATAATTCCTTCCTGTAGATACAGTTGGCGAAAACACCTGGCCAGCTGTAGAAAAAACAAATCCCTGTGACCAGAGTTACCCATTCATTTCAGTGGGGAAAATAAATAGTAAAAATATTTTTTATTTTTTTTAAAGCACATTCTGAACTCCTGAACATTTGCTAGCTAAAAGGAGACTAGACTAAGAGACGACTATGCAATTTCATATAATATCTGCAGCAAAGATACTTGCATGCTGTATTCAAATAAAATAAATATTAATTAATTCTCTGAAGAGACGACCCCCCCCCCCCCCCCCCCCCACACACACATAACACTATTATAAGGACATTGACTGACTGTATGAATCTACACTGAATAAAAGGAAATATTGGTCATTAATTAGTGATTTTAGCTCATCCAACGTTTAATTATATAAATTACACTGCAGTTCAAAATGGCTTTTTTTATTATTTATTCAGTTAGCATTAAATTGATTAAAAGGTCCCGTAAAGCCTTACAAAATATGTATATATTTATATTTCAAATAAATGCTGCTTTTGAACTTTCTGTTTATCAAAGAAGGCTGAAAAAAATGTATCCCAGTTTCTACAAAAATATTGAGCAGCACTACTGTTTTCATCATTAATATTTATAAGAAATGTTTCCCAAAGGCAATGTGGGTTTCTGCTGGTTTACGCTGGTGTCCCAGTGTGGCCAAGCTGGTGTTTATCAGGTCAGCCAGTTGAAAACTTCAATAAAACCAGCTCACAATGTTGAGAGACCAGCGAAGACATCAAACAAGCTTAATCAAACTTTAGATTGTTTTCAGCTGCATTTCAGTGAATGTGAGAAATTTTCTGACATCTGCATTTGCGCTTCACTTATTTAAAATATTCATTGTGATGTCTGTTAACGTTACTTGTTCCAAAAACACTGAAACGTTTAGTGTTTTTTGAGAATTTTATTTTCCCCCATACAAATGAATATGGTACAGGAACCAGGATTTATTCGTCTCCATGTTAAACCACACCCCCAGTATGTGTTGCTAACTGTATCTATTTTGCACTTAAAGCATACATATATTATATTATTCTATCCAGCACTTCTTTCCCATATTGAGAAACACAGACTTTCTGGTTTGGAAATACAGTACATGCTCACACTCTCTCTCACACACAAGGCTCACCTACTGTTTGTTCATCTGCATGCTCTGCACACCTCCTGCACACTCACTCTCTCACTTGCACCGTGTGCTGCAGTGTTGTATTTTGGCAAGAGATGGTGTTTGTGTGCCGTGTTAGAATGTAATGACCGTGCATTATTCCCTTGTCCATTTGCTTTCTGCAGTTCATTGTGTTTGGCAAATGCCTCGCATTGCATTCTCCATAACAACACAATCCCTCCTTTTGTAAAGGTGTACCCACATGAAATGCTCACTGTCACCAACAGAGGGCGTACTAAGCTCCCGAAGGATGTGGACAGGACGAGACTGGAGGTAAATGGCACCCGATAGCCCCACTGAGTGGAAATTGCATGAACGTAAATGACTCGTTGTCCATTTATTTTGTCCATTTTGCGACTTGAAAAGTATGACTCCTTTGAACTGCGTAAATCAGAGGAAAATAAATTTGCGTTTTAAGGCTACATTCAAAATGCATTTATTGTTCTGTAAAATATAACAACAACAACAACAGTATTGTTGTTATTATTAAATGCTCACATATCTAAATAAAATAATAATACAAATATTATTTACAATAATAATTGTTGATGTTGTTAAAATATTATTTAAATGATCAAATATAGCTAATAAAATATCACTTGCAATAATGCTGCTGTATAGTAAACATACGTTTTTATTAATATTATTTGTGCTGTTATCAACTAGACTACTTAGACACTTATTAAATAGTAAAATATTGCTTATAATACTTCTACTACTAGTAATTATTATTCAAAATTATTATTTAAATGATAGAAGTCAATTAATATAGAAATATAGCAATAATACTTCTCACTTCTCAATGCTTATAGCAAAAATACTCACTTTTATTGTACAGTAAAAGTGAGTATTTAATAAACGTAATTATTATTATTAGGCCTATTGTTGTTGTTGTATTCAGAACAATAAATGCATTTTGAATGTATTTTAAGACGCAGCAATTTTTCATTATTATTGTTGTATAGTCATATCGAATGAGGGAAATCGAAAAAGAAGTCTCTTTTTGTTCTTAACTGCTCACATGCCTGATGATTTATAATTCTTCAATATTTCTCTCTCCTTATATCCAGCGCCACTTGGCTTCCGAGACATTCTTTGATATTTTTGGGATGGAGATCCATGAGTTTGACAGACTTCCTCTTTGGAAGCGCAACGACATGAAGAAGAAATCCAAGCTCTTCTAACTAGCTGATTGTGCATGTTTTAATTTATCAATCACTCATATGATGTATTAGAGCGATAGTCCTAACTTTATTTTTTTTTGGCATCCAATTACATGCACAAACAAGTTTTATTTTGCTTCAAAAAGACCACTTTTTATTTTCCCAAATCTCGATATCTTTATCTTTAAATTAGTGAGTATTCGAATAGGAATAAAATGTGGTGCGCGTGACCCCTATGATGCGAACACACGAGTGCGAGGAGCTGATGGTGTGCCTGCTCTCATTAAACCTGCCTCTAGGACCAGAGAGATTTATCCTCCTCCCTCCTGGCCCTCTTGTAAAACAGGACTGTAATTTTTTAGATGGGGAACCGGGGGCTGTCAGCAGGGATCTCCCTCTAAACAGGCCATTAAGGTGGTGGAGTTGTAGGGATCCCTGGAGCCCCCTGCTGCTGCGGACCTAACGAGACCTTTGAAGTGCGTTAAAAGCGGGAAGTGAGAGCTACTGAAGATCCTCCACCTGCGGAGCCGAGCTTCTGGAAAGCATTAGAAACTGAAATCGGCGTCCTGTCCCACCAGCACTCTGCCGCCTCTTCACAATCCTAAAAAAATATCTAGGCCTACATGTAAAGTAGCAAGCATGTTCACCATAACCAAAGCCCAAAACAGCACCCGAGATAGATGGATTCTTTATCCAAAAACCACTAGTCTGATAATCAAAAGAGGCGGTGGTGATGATTATTATTATTATTATCATTATTATTTCGAAAATTAAACTTCAATTACTGAAAAAAAAAACTATTATTAAATATCGCCACTAGAGTTCAGCCGTGGGAGCTATATCATGCCCGAATAGATTGAGGAAAAGTGAGAGGTGCATACTTCGGCCCGCTCTGAAACAGCTTCCTCTGAATCAGACAAACCGTTTATTGTGACTACCGGTTTTCTGCAATATGTAACAGCATTTTATTTTGAATAAAGCAAGCAAAGCCTTTTAAATGACTGCCTCAGAGGTGTTTTAATACTGCCACTGTGTTGACGTGGGATTGTCGGAGCTGTAGCCATAGCATTTGTGCCAGGTGTAGACTCGATATCAGGGCCGTATCTCTGTCGTACATTTATATTGCTGCCGAATAATGCTGTTCCCATAGACACTGTCTCGGCTTGCAGATGTATTATGGGCTGCCGTTGGCTATTATTCTCGGCAGTTCCCTGTGTTACTAGCAGGGTTAATGACAGAGAACTAGGACATATTACAGTATTGTGCTTTTATAGTATCACAAAACATACAACTATAACAAATATGATTACTATAAACAGACCTGTATGTCACTTTAAAACAGAATGAAGAGTTGGTTTTGATACCCCTACTGTGTACCTCACCTTTTTCTGTCTTTTTTGAGGGAAAGATTTGATGAAAATGGTGTATAAGCTCTGCTGAGTAATAAAACTCTGCTTCAGATCATATTGTCTGACTTAGTTATTACTGTGTGGTGCACTTTACATGGAATACAAGCCCCTGTGACATAAGGGGGCCGTTGCAAGTGGGAGGTCCGCCTGTTGAGTCACTTGGAAATCCCTGGGTGCTTTCCTTCATGTTCTCTGCCTGATAAATATACCCGGTGGAATGACCTCTTTCCCAAAACGCTCTCCTCCCATGCTCCAGAGTCAGTCGAATTCAAAACAAGCCTTGGCACTGTGTTACTCTAATGGTTCCACTCTGAATTGTAGAGGTATTTGAGCAAGAATGAGTGTTTATTGGTATTTCTGGTCACCCATACCACTGTCATCCTCCTGCACAGTAGGAATAGAAAGACTCATTTATCCATGTTCGACAGACTGTGACACAGACCCACCAGAACCAAAAGATACACACACATACAAAGATCCCATCCTGTGGAGCTCATTACCATGCTTGATTTGATTCGCTTTTTAGGACACCAATTCATTATTTTCACGATTTCAGATGTTGTTGTTTTTTCTGTGCAGACATTTGGTTCTGGCAACTCATGCCTGGTTTGTGTTTTGACATCATCCTCATCCATCCCGTCTCACTGCTGTATCCACTGAACATTTAGGTCTTGAATTTCAGACCTCACAAGCCCCTGTCAGTATTTCCTGAGTTCAATCTGATGAAAATGTGGCGGTAATGAGGGGCTTTGCCTCATTTTTTGCCACACTGAATGTTCTCAACAGATCATTCTCACACCAAAAACCTGTTTTTTCTTGTATAAACTAGACCGAACCTGATCGCTCAGTGTAGGAGTGGCAGAATAATATTATTTCATGACACAACGCTCTCCTCTAGAGGATCTATAGGAGTTTGATCAGGTGCCTTGCTTTCCCTGACTGCATGAAAAGCTACACCGACTTGCCAAGGTGGGTTACTATCAACAGTCAGCAAGACAGCACAGTAGGTCAGAACTTCAAAAGAACATGGATATGAAGCTTTCAGACCAGGTATTCTATCTTCTATCCTTTTATCCGCCTGGTGGTCAGTTATTGTGTTCAGTGATGGATTGCATCTCATCACCCCGTTGCTCTGACTGATGTACTTGGCACATCCTGAGCACCTCTTTGTGTACAAAGACTGTAATGGTGTTTTGTGAGTTTATGTCTATGTGTGTAACATGGGAAAGTTCCTTGAATCAAAAGGCCCCAGTGCTGGGATGGGGCTGAATCAGTGAACCCTGCTCTCTGACTCACAGCTGTGGAATGTCCTTTGTGCTTCAACCAGTAGCAGCCAGGGGGATCTGCCAGTGTCTGAACCCACACCATCCAGCTGATACACAGCATCCAAACAATGTTCCCACAATGCAACCCTTTCAAGCATCTGAGTGGCATTCCAGATATGAATGTGATACCTGTTAGCCTTTGAACTTGAATCTTGAAGTCTGTTCAAAAGCGTATTCCCATTGTTCCTTTTATGCTCCATGAGCATGAACAATATGATTCCCCTCATTTTTTCCTCTACAAACAAACCTTTGAGAGGCAGACCACCCTCCGTCAGGCCCCCTTCCCACACACATCTCACAGACAGTTTTTCATTCACACATCCACCTCTAAAGCCACAGGATCAGCTGAGATTAGATTAACTAAGGCAGTTTTTTTATAGTGCTCCCCATACTGACTCAGTTAGTGGGGATTACCCTGTCGTGCAACAATGAGTAACCACTGTCACTCAAAAACATCCGACCTTGACATTAAAAATAATTAATGCACCAATTGCTTAGATTTCTTTAAAAATCATTTAATGAAGATCACAATCTTTTAAATGAAACTGCTGTTCAAAAGTTTGGGGTTTTTGAAAGTCTCTTATGCTCACCAACACTGCATTTATTTGATCAGGAATACAGTAAAAAACAATAATAGTGTGAAATATTGAAATATAATTGCAATTTAATAATTGCAATTCCAGTCTTCAGTGTGACATGATCCAGAAATCATTTTAATATGCTGATTTGGAAACATTTCTTATTATCAGTGTTGGAAACAGTTGCTGCTTACATTTGTGGAAACCATGATACATTTTTCAGGATTCTTTGATGAACTGAAAGTAAAAAAAAGGAAATAGTTTTTTTTTTTTTAGTCTTTACTGTCATTTATAAAAATAAAAAAAAATGATTGAACCCAAATTTTTAAACAGTGTACAAACCCGATTCCCAAAAAGTTGGGACACTGTACAAATTGTGAATAAAAACAGAATGCAATGTGGAAGTTTCAAATTTCAATATTTTATTCAGAATACAACAGATGACATATCAAATGTTTAAACTGAAAAAAATTATCATTTTAAGGGAAAAATAAGTTGTTTTAAATTTCATGGCATCAACACATCTCAAAAAGTTTGGACAAGGCCATGTTTACCACTGTGTGTCATCCCCTCTTCTTTTTATAACAGTCTGCAAACGTCTGGGGACTGAGGAGACAAGTTGCTCAAGTTTAGGAATAGGAATGTTGTCCCATTCTTGTCTAATACAGGCTTCTAGTTGCTCAACTGTCTTAGGTCTTCTTTGTCACATCTTCCTCTTTGATGCGCCAAATGTTTTCTATGGGTGAAAGATCTGGACTGCAGGCTGGCCATTTCAGTACCCGGATCCTTCTACGCAGCCATGATGTTGTAATTGATGCAGTATGTGTTCTGGCATTGTCATGTTGGAAAATGCTAGGTCTTCCCTGAAAGAGATGACGTCTGGTTGGGAGCATATGTTGTTCTAGAACTTTGATATACCTTTCAGCATTGATGGTGCTTTCCAGATGTGTAAGCTGCCCATGCCACACGCACTCATGCAACCCCATACCATCAGAGATGCAGGCTTCTGAACTGAGCGCTGATAACAACTTGGGTTGTCCTTGTCCTCTTTAGTCCGGATGACATGGCGTCCCAGTTTTCCAAAAAGAACTTCAAATTTTGATTCGTCTGACCACAGAACAGTTTTCTATTTTGCCACAGTCCATTTTAAATGAGCCTTTGCTCAGAGAAAACGCCTGCGCTTCTGGATAATGTTTCTTTTTTGACCTATAGAGTTTTAGTCGGCAACGGCGAATGTCACGGTGGATTGTGTTCACCGACAATTTTTTCTGGAAGTATTCCTGAGCCCATGTTGTGATTTCCATTACAGTAGCATTCCTGTATGTGATGCAGTGCCGTCTAAGGGCCCGAAGATCACGGGCATCCAGTATGGTTTTCCGGCCTTGACCCTTACGCACAGAGATTGTTCCAGATTCTCTGAATCTTTGGATGATATTATGCACTGTAGATGATGATAACTTTAAACTCTTTGCAATTTTTCTCTGAGAAACTCCTTTCTGATATTGCGCCACTATTTTTCGCCGCAGCATTGGGGGAATTGGTGATCCTCTGCCCATCTTGACTTCTGAGAGACAATGCCACTCTGAGAGGCTCTTTTTATAACCAATCATGTCGCCAATTGACCTAATAAGTTGCAAATAAGTTGCAAATTGGTCCTCCAGCTGTTCCTTATATGTACATTTAACTTTTCCGGCCTCTTATTGCTACCTGTCCCAACTTTTTTGGAATGTGTAGCTCTCATGAAATCCAAAATGTGCCAATATTTGGCATGACATTTCAAAATGTCTCACTTTCAACATTTGATATGTTTATATTCTATTGTGAATAAAATATAAGTTTATGAGATTTGTAAATTATTCCATTCCTTTTTTACTCACAATTTGTACAGTGTCCCAACTTTTTTGGAATTGGGTTTGTATATAAATAGTTGTTTGCATATGGGAAATCAACGTGCTCTATATATACATAATAATATTATGTTAAAAGGGAATTCAGTTTTACCACTGACACAAACACAGCATATTACAAATTAGGATGTATACACATCTAATCCCCTAGTTCACAGAAAAGGCCTTGACAGGGAAGTATAGAGATGGAAAGTTCTTGCAACCCCTTGGGGTTTGGTGGAGGGGTCAGCTTCTCAGAGCATGTGACTCCCATTCACCCAGTTCACAGACAGGAAAGGGTTCTCACACTCGCTAAGCAATTGACACAAAGATATGATGATGTTCCTGATGTAATAGCCCTTATCTACAGCAAACAATTTAGTTGGACTGTAAATATTCCTGTCAGGTTTATTTGTAATCCTCTGTGCAGCTGCTGTGGTGGACCCCTAACCTGTCCAGACTAACCTGTCTCCCTAACCTGTTTAGTTAATGTATGTTTTGTGTACTCAAAGGGAGGGACAGAAAGTAATTAAATGTTCACCCCTCAAAGATAGGTGTACTGAAGTTAAAGGGATAGTTCTCCCAAAATTAAAATTATGTTCACCCTCAAGTTGTGCTAAACTTGCTTTTCCTTTTTCTGTTGAACATAAAGGAAGGTATTTTTATGGCAGTAACCAAACAGTTGCTGGTCCCCATTAACCATTGGGAGAAAAAAAAACATACAAAAAAATAATAGGCTAATAAAAAAAAATCAGCAACTGTGATTAAATCAACTGTCTGCTCAAGGGACAATTGTTTTTACTTTTCCAGTTATTTTGCACTATTTTGTAGTAATCCAGATTCTGTTATGTTCTTTATGCATTGCATGCCCTAAACAATTTGGTTGTTTTATCTTAATTGGCCAATGTATATAGTTCATTTAATTCAATAAGTGATCTAATCTGGGGTAGCTATAATTACTCAATGCTTTAGGCTTTAAGTTTAAATCACACACAGGCCTATCTAATGTTCCCTAATGCAAGGGTTTTCAAAATGGTGACCGGGGACTCCCAGTAAGCTGAATGCTAGGGGGTCACTGGAAAAGTGTAAAAAAATAAATAAAATAAAAATAAAATAAAAGCAAATAAGTAATAGGCTAATAACACATCATATTTAAATAAATGAATGAATGAATGTACTTTCTACATGAGTCTTTATATATAGCAGCATTTTAAATTTTAGGTTGGGGGTCCCCCGAAGAGGATAATTGTATTTGGGGGTCTGTGGTATTACCCGTCCCAAACCAATTCAGAATTGTTTTAAAAACTGATATTTGTGTCTTATTACTTAAAAGTAACTTCCTGCATATACTTTGAAAGTACTGTATGCTCACTGAAATTTCGTCAAATTACTTAGTATTCAAACATAAAAGTATTACAGTGCTTAAGTTAGAATTTACAACTCTTTCAAAGCATATTCATTACAGTGCAAATTAGGTTGAGCTGAGCAAGGGCGTGCGCAGAGGAGGCGCGGCAGTAGCGCAACAGTGCGAGGCGCATCTGAAAGAGCTGTAGAAGAGGAGAGGATAACATCACATCACATCAGAAACAGCTTGAGGAATCAGGACTGTCCAGGACTGTAAACCTGACAGACCAGTCTGAACTGATCTGCTTCATATAAAGACAGCAGACAGTCGGGAAAGTCTTCTTCGCGTGTGAAGAATGGATAAGCACAAAGGTAAGTGGAACGATTATGATACGTTTATCGCTCGGAGTCTGTTTGCATGGTGTCTGAGGAGATATTCGTATACACACATAGTCCGCTGTAAACAACTTTAAACCTTTGCGATGCTTTCCGGTCCTCAATATTTGGGAGAACGGATCGTGGGAAACTGCGGGATCTCTCTCCAGAGGGATGCAACAGGAGGAGATTCCGTTTCCAGGGATAGTTGACTTTTCAGTGCGCTCGTTCATTGATTTCTTCATCTCTGTGTGTTTTGCATTCTTCCCAGGATTAGAATACGAGTTCTGAATGAATAAATAAACAAGCATGTGGCCTATTAGAGACACTCACGAGAGATTCTGTCCAGTCGCAACTATTGTTCTTCCAGAATTCTTTGGATTCCTTGTGGTTTAAGCTTGAGCCCTAATATTTTATGACTAAACTGAGATAAGACTCTTCTCTATGGGAGGAACAGCCACTTTTGTGCAAACTGATGTTTCTTTCTGGAAAAGTTTCTGAAAGAATATTCATCAGTTCAGCAATAGCTTGAACATGTCTAATGTTAATAACAGCAACAGCAATAATAATAATAGCAACATCAACAATCAGACACTAATGATCATTTATAACATAGCTATTAAATTGATTTGTCAAATGTATTAGCAGCAGCAATAGACCACAGTTCTTGGACACTGGGGTAAGAGGTGTTTGAACAATAAAAACCTCTGTACCACAACAGACAAAGGTTTTCACTTCATAATTCCACTTCCTGTGCTGTGCAGACTTCAGTTAATGAAGTAGACTATTTGGTCAGGTCTTGGTATTTGTTCTTGTTATTTGCATGACAGCCTCTATTCTGATTTTTGACTGAATATGTCACTTCCTGTCTGTCTAACCCTAACATCAGTTTAAATTGATTCAGTGTCACTTTTTGATACTTCAATATTCAGCATAATTATAAATTATTCTATAGCTGAAATTGCATCATAAGTGTGCTGTAATGCTTATTTTACAGTTAGTTCACCCAGAATGAAAGTTATATCTTAATTTTCTCATCCTTATGTCATTGCAGTATTTTTCTTTCTCTGTGGAACACAAAAAGAGATGATTGACAGGATGTTCATGCTGTGCTTTTCCAAATAATGAAAGCGAATGGTGATCAGGGACTGTCAAATTCCAAAAATGACAAAATAAAAGCATCATAAAACTGCTCAACATGACTATTATACACTATAAACAATAACTGTAAATATAACTAACGATAACTATATTGGAGTCCACACCAATGCATGATAAAGTTCTGTTTATTAAAACCCTACAATGCACTTAAGTCATCTGCTGCTTTAAACACTCAAGCGCTTTGAAGTTATGTGCAGGATTCTGATTGGCTGTCAGTGTTTATATTGTTCATCAGCTGGAAAAAAAAATGTTCTGAAAGTGATTCCAATGATATTGTTCCTTTGTGTCATTGTCTTTATAAAGTGACTGTGGGGTGAACTTCCATATTCTTGTAGAATTAAAGCCTGTTTACACCAACAACGATAATTATAAAGATATATATAATGATAACTATACTAACATCCACACCAACAGACTATAACTGTTACGGGGCTGACGAGACGTGAGACTTGCGGATCCATTCGCAGAGCTTTTTATTGGAGAAGACAGAGACGTGGTCATAAAGCATGCATGGGTCAGATAATGGCAGACAGGTATATGGCGGGCGAGACACAAGAATAGTCCTAGGGCTAGTGCAGGTCGACGATCGCCAGACAGAATCAAAAGGGGCAAGACAAAGGGGTGAATCCAGGGAACCAGGCGAAGATCAGAAACCGAGAAGGCTAAGGCTAAGGCTAAGGCTAATGACTAGGGCTAAGGCTAAGGCTAAGGCTAATGACTAGGGCTAAGGCAAATGACTAGGGCTAAGGCAAATGACTAGGGCTCCGTAAGGTAGCTATCTCTAGGGGAGTGATAAATGCTGAAACAATACTCGGCAGAGGGAAGGGATCAGAGTGAGTGTTAAATAGTGAGGGAGTGATATGAAACAGCTGGGTGCAATCATTGGTAAACAGCTGTGTGCAATTAGTGCTGTGTGCAATCAGTGCAATGAATGATGGTATATGTAGTCCGGGGTGATGTGCAACAGTGTGTAGTGCGAGAGTCAATGAATAGGAAAGTTCGTGGACCGGATTCGTGACAATAACATTCTGTTTATTATTTAAATCCTGCCGCTTTAAATCCTCATGCGCTTTAATGTCGAGAGGGCTCTGATTGGCTGTTTTTATTGTTCATTAGCTGGAAATCAGCTGGAGAGTAATTCCTACAGTATTGTTCCTCTGTTTTGTTATTGTTAATATTGTGTTGTGGAATTCCCTATGAACAATTATTATGCTGTAATGATAGTTATTGTCTTTGGTATGAACTGGCCTTAACACTATATTCTAAATCTTTGAAAACTTTGTGTAAGGAACAGAACCGAAATTTAATTGATTATTTACTGAAAATGTCCCTTTCTGCTGTACACTGTAAAAAAAATCCGTAAGATTTACGGTAAAAAAAGGCAGCTGTGGTTGCCGGAATTTTACCATAAAAAATACGGTAGCAACGTTTTAGGTTTTACGGTTTTAACTTAAATTTACAGTAAATACCGTAATTTCATTAACTGACATAATCAGAATCAGAATCAGAATGATTTTTTATTGCCAGGTATGTTTACACATACGAGGAATTTGTTTTCATGACAGAAGCTCCACAGTGTAACAGAATGACAGTGACAGAACAAAAACACAGATAATAAAAAATAGAAAAATAGAACAAGTAACTAAGGAATAAAAATATACAAATCGACAATTGTATATATTACAATAGACAGTTTTGTATGTACAGGTATATTATGTGCAAAATTGAAATGTAGACTGAGTATGTGAGTTAGATAAATAAGTGTATAAATAGTGTGTGTTCCACAGTTATTGTCAAGTGTTCATGAGATGGATTGCCTGAGGAAAGAAACTGTTCCTGTGTCTGGTCGTTCTGGTGCTCAGTGCTCTGTAGCGTCGACCAGATGGCAACAGTTCAAAGAGGGAGTGTGCTGGATGTGAGGGGTCCAGAGTGATTCTGCCAGCCCTTTTGCTCACTCTGGACGAGTACAGTTCTTGGAGAGAAGGGAGGGTTGTACCAATGATTCGCTCAGCAGTCCGGACTACCCTCTGAAGTCTTCTGAGGTCAGATTTGGTAGCTGAGCTGAACCAGACAGTTATAAAATTGCAGAGGACAGATTCTATGATGGCGGAGTAGAACTGTTTCAGCAGCTCCTGTGGCAGGTTGAACTTCCTCAGCTGGCGAAGGAAGTACAACCTCTGCTGGGCCTTTTTCACAATGGAGTCAATGTGAGTGTCCCACTTCAGGTCCTGAGAGATTGTGGTGCCCAGGAACCTGAATGACTCCACTGCAGTCACAGTGCTGTCCATGATGGTGAGGGGGGGAGAGCAGAGGGGTTTCTCCTGAAGTCCACGGTCATCTCCACAGTTTTTAGCGTGTTGAGCTCCAAGTTGTTGAGACTGCACCAGACAGCCAGCTGCTCGACCTCCTGTCTGTAAGCAGACTCGTCACCGTCCTGAATGAGGCCGATGAGTGTGGTGTCGTCTGCAAACTTCAGGAGCTTGACAGAGGGGTCTTTAGATGTGCAGTCGTTGGTGTACAGGGAGAAGAGCAGTGGAGAGAGAACACAACCCTGAGGAGCTCCAGTGCTGGTTATACGGGTGCTGGATGTGTATTTTCCCAGCCTCACTAGCTGCTGCCTGTCTGTCAGGAAGCTGTTGATCCACTGACAGACGGAGGTGGGCACGGAGAGCTGAGTTAGTTTGGGCAGGAGGAGGTTTGGGATGATGGTGTTAAAGGCCGAGCTGAAGTCCACGAACAGGATCCTCACATAAGTCCCTGGTCTGTCTAGATGTTGCAGAACATAATGCAGTCCCATGTTTACTGCATCGTCCACAGACCTGTTTGCTCTGTAGGCAAACTGAAGAGGATCCAGCAAGGGTCCAGTGATGTCCTTCAGGTGGGCCAGCACCAGTTTTTCAAAAGACTTCATGACCACAGACGTTAGAGCCACAGGTCTGTAGTCATTAAGTCCCGTAATTTTGGGTTTCTTTGGGACGGGGATGATGGTGGAGCGTTTGAAGCATGAAGGGACTTCGCACAGCTCCAGTGATCTGTTGAAGATCTGTGTGAAGATGGGGGCCAGCTGGTCAGCACAGGATTTCAGACAGGCTGGTGTAACACAGTCTGGGCCTGGTGCTTTTCTCCTTTTCTGCTTCCGGAAGACCTGGCGCACCTCTTCTTCGCTGATCTGAATTGCAGGTGTGGGGGAGAGGGGGGTTGCTGGAGGTGTGAATGGTTGTGTGGAGAGGTGTTCAGGGCGGGTGTGGGGTGTCTTTTCAAACCTGCAGTAGAACTCGTTCAGATCGTCTGCCAGGTGTTGATTCTCCACAGTGCTGGGGGATGGTGTCTTGTAATTGGTGATTTCTTTTAGACTTTTCCACACTGATGCTGAGTCACTGGAAGATAATTTAATCCTTATTTTTCTGAATAATTCCTCTTTGCCACTCTGATCTCCTTTTCCAGTGTGTATTTAGCCTTTTTATACAAGACATTATTCCCCTTCCTTTGAGCATCTTCTTTGGCCTGACGGAGATGTCTTGGGTTTTGCAGTGAACCATGGTTTGTTGTTGTTGTAAGTTAGATGAGTCCTGGTAAGTATGCACATATCTTCACAGAAACTGATTAAATATGTTACAGTCTCTGTGAGCTTGTCCAGATTGGTGGCTGCAGCTTCAAAGACACTCCAATCAGTAGGGTCAAAATAAGCTTGTAAATCCTGCTCTGCTTCAGTAGTCCATCTTTTTACAGTCCTTAATAAAGATGTAGCTGATTTCAGTTTCTGCCTGGAGGGAAACCAAGAGAAGATGAACCAAGCATGATCCAAGAGCCCCAAAACTGCTCGTGGGGACAGCGTGATATGCCTCTTTATTGTTGTGTTAACAGTGAGTCCAATATATTTACTGGTCTCTGTGAGGACATGTGATTTGCTGCTGTATTTATTGTCAGTTCACGAGAGATTGCTATTATTAATCCCCGAGAATGATTAAACAAGTCCGGGTGTTTTGTTTTTCCTGTTTCGGTGATCAGATCAGCGAGTTTCTGTAAATGTTAATATACAACCTATTGACTACTGATATTTTTTGTACCTTTGTAATACACGAATACCCCAATGCAGGGGGTGTGCGAAATCACATGAGACCAAAGCTCATCACAAGCATCTTTAATAATAACATATATAGAAGGGTGCACAGTGTCCCCATTCACACAAACACTAAAAACCTCATGGTACCCACATAACTTAAATAAGCAATACATTCATTAAAACATTAGGTGTAATACCAACCCTAAATACTAAACCTGTAGAAAAAACTAAGCAGAAACAGTTATTTCAACAACAAAAACATCAAATTTGAAATGTAACGCAGGGAATTCTGGGAATGTCAATTTACGGTTATTCACTGTAAATTATACAGTATTTTTCACTTTCAAAAACGTATACTACCGTAAAATTTATGTCCAATACAGTTTTTCACCGTATAAAGTAGGGGAATTTACCATTAACCATTTAACAGGTTTTTACTGTAGCATTTTTACAGTTAAATTCACGGTAATGTTTTACAGTGTAGCTTTAAAATCTCAATCTTGCAATATAAATACGAGCATATTCAGGTTTGGCAATTCTTGACAGCTCCAGATTCATTTTCATTGTTTGGGAAAAACAGCATCAACATTCTGGTAAACATCACTATAATAACATAAGGGTGAGTAAATGACATGATGAACTATTCATTTAATTAGCAGGCACATGAGGCTTGATTAAATGCGGTGCGACTCTTGTGCACACTGTGATGGTTTAATGACTGCATTGTGTTGTAAATGCTGTTGGGAACAGGCCTGCAGTTGTTGTGGTTAGACGTCTAGAGGCCATGCCTCTTAAAGACTCTTTGTGAATTTTGTTTTTGTGAGATAAGACATATAAGGAGGGAAGGAAGATAGAGGAAGGAAAAAAGGATTGTGGGAGGAGGGAGATGGCATTTTGAGGAGTATGGCATAATTTCTCCCATGATAAAATGAGTGGGTGACATATTTTCCAATGTCATGATGCTTTGTTTGTGTTTAGCATAACATAGTAGAAACAAGCTCTGGAATGCTATTTACAGTACTGTGGATGATGAGTATTCATGGGATTGGCTCACAGAACTGTGTAGATGACATGAACGTGCATGTTTTGAGTTCAGGATATAGCTTTGGGTTGTGGTTTTAGATAATACAGTGCTTTGAGCCTCAGAATTCATGGTTAGTATCGCAAAACTGTTGATTCTGGCATATTTGGTGTCCCTTTTACATGAAAATGCTTTTGTGTGGACATTTGAGCCTGTGAATCTGAACTAAGAAGCTTAGTTCAAGCTCTTGTTCCCTGTTTATTGATGTGATGCAATAGCAGGGTGTGTTAAAGATAAAAGATAAACAGGTGAGAGCATCTCAAATTTCAATAATGAGATGAAAAAGTAATCTAAATCTGATAGGTACCCAAATATACCCGGATAAATACCCGGATTGATTTTTTTAAACGATTTTTTCTTATCCCTCCGGTTTCCTCCTTTCCCGACTTGATTTCTCTCTTCAAAGGGAGCCTGTGGAACCAGATCTCACCCTTGAGGTCCGGCATGATACCAGCATGTTTCCGGACCCACCCACGGGCTCTACTGCCTGGGCAAGCTCAGAACGTGTCAGAGTTCCAGAATGTTGCCAGAGACACAAGGACGTCTCGTGCATCTTAATAAAGACAGCCTGAGTGCTGGAAGCAGCTCCAAAGGTGTCCCAGAATGAGAGATCAGCACTTTTTCAAAACGGGTCCTTAAGTTCATTCCCTCATTACGCTCGCTTCTGAAGAGAGTCAACAGGGAAGCAGCACGCTTATTAGTAAACGGATAGAGCACAGTGGAGTTAAAATACAGAGAAAAAGAGCCAGGACTTCCCTGAATCGGCCTGAATAGAGTCGCGTTCTGGAAGGATAAATCTAATTTATTTTCTCCATAAAGAAATTCATTTTAATAAAAGTAAACCTGTCAGGATAGACCTACAGTGAGTTCTGAGGTTTCTAAAGCTGTGATATATGCTTCTGTATGTCCTGAACCAGCCAGTTCTTTGGATCCTCCTCTTTAGAGTAGTTGCTGTAACCAGGGAAATGAACTGGCAACATGCCAAAAGACTGTCCACTCCCATGAAGCTTTGAAAATGATGTAATTGAGTCAGTCTCCAATTCAGGCAGCCAATCATATATGTGTGGTAAAGTAATAATAGAGAGAGAGAGAGAGAGAGAGAGAAGAGAGAGAGAGAGAGAGAGAATGCTTTTCTAACATTATAAATGTATTTACTGTACTGTCACTTTTGATCAATTTAATGCACCTTTGCTGATAAAAGTTACTTTTGAACAGTAGTTTTTTTTAACAGTATTGTGTAATGTTACAAAAGCTTTCTATTTCAGATAAATTATGTTCTTTTGAACTTTCTATTCATCAAAGAATCCTGACAAAACAACTGCTTTCAACATTGATAATAATAATAAATGTTATTTGAGCACCAAATCAGCATATTAGAATGGTTTCTGAACGATCATGAGACTGTAATGGCTGCTGAAAATTCATCTTTGCCAAGACAGGAATAATTTGCATTTTAAAATATATTCAAATAGAAAACCGTTATTTTAAATTGTAAAAATATTTTGCAATATTACTGTTTTTGCTGTATTTCAAATAAATGCAGCCTTGGTGAGCAGAAGAGACTTCTTTCAAAAACCTTTAAAAAATCTTTTGAACAGTAGTGTAGTGTATTGTATTTATTTTATTTTTTTGCATTGAATCAAAATTGATGTTGTGATTTGTCTTGGAGCTGGTCTTTATTGTGGAATTTTTTTAAATCCCTGTGGAGAAATGAATGGGAAAAATACTTCCGAAACCAAGACGGCTGAAAAAGTGAGCGGTCACTGTTACACTTTTTTCAAACAGACTTGCAGAGAACAGATTAAATGAACACTGCAAGTTTCCCCTGAATGGTAACTGCTCTGACTTGTAAACTGGCCTCTCAAGTTGGCAGTGTTTAGAGTGTGATTTGCACAACAATGCTATCAAAATATCTGTGTTTAAGGGTGGTTACTTCAGACGTGGAGGTTGTGATTTCAAGATGGCTTGACAATTCCATGCTTATCTCTTAGCAGTAGTGTCAGATGTGATTTGTCCACAGTTAAGATTGGAGCCTGGCATGCTTTTGTCAAGTCTGAGCCGGCTAAATCATCTGGTTGTGATTGTGAGTCAGTGCTGTTTCAGATCCTCTCTTGCTCAAAGCTTTGCTGTTTGAGACTTCTGATGAAGTCAAAATAAAGACACATTTGTTGTTGTTATTGTTTTGTTTATCCCCTGACATCTTGTTATGACTGTTGCAGTACAAAATATTAAAACTGAGCGAATGTACGTTCAGCCAACACAATATATAACAGAATAACTTGCATCAGCATTCATGAGAAGTCAATCATAGCGAGACAGAGTAGACGCCAACTGCTGCTAGCTGAGCTGTGTGTTTGAAGTCTTATCTGTGTATAATTTCAACTATATGTCCATTTTCCAAGTTAGTGTCACTTTGTTTCTGTATCGCCATTCAAATATTCCCCTCTCGAGACAGTGTAATGACAAGAAAGGGGTTTGAATTTTGGTCCCCTAGATTTGACCCATGTTAATGTCCTTTTAGTGGCCAGGAGAAGATCAAAATTAAACAGTGTGGACTGAGCCCCTTCAATCAGGCTTGTCATCACTCATTTATCTTCCATTGAAACGATGAGCTCAGAGGCAGTGTTGCCGAGTGAAACAGAGGTGAGCCAATCGGCGGCTGGGCTGGGAGAATTACGCTAACGTGTGCAGCCAATGGAAAATGACATGTCACCTGTTTTGCTATATATTTAAGGCCATCGAGAGGACATGCATACCTGCTACAAATTAACACTGTGTATTAAAATGAAATGAACATTAATGCAATGTTTATGTAACCTATGCATGATTAAGGTAAATGTTTTTTTTGTTCAGCTTCCGTTTGCATTGTTGCCAGCATTGTTCTTTAGTGCTTGACAGGATGATAAACAAACTGAGTTTGGGAACGTGTCCATTAAAAATGAGTTTTGTAGCTTCTAGTCAGTGTTTCTGAGGTCATATTCACTAACGTTCAAAAGCAAAGAAGTAATTTATGCTCAATAAAACTGCCTCTATTTAATCAAGAATACAATAAAAACAGTAATATTGTGAAATATCATTATAGTTTAAGATGAGTGTTTTCTATTTACATATATTTTTAAGATGTAGTTTATTCCTGTGAGTGCAAAGCTGAATTTTAGCAGCAATTACTCACATGACCCTTCAGAAATCATTCTGATATGTTGATTTGGTGATCAGTTTCTTATTATTATCAATGTTGAAAACAGTTGTGCTGCTTATATTTTTGTGGAAACCGTAATACATTTTTTAAGGAATATTTGATGAATAGAAAGAAAGAAGTAGATTTCTTTTGTAACATTAGCAAGGACTTTACTGTCACCTTTTTTTAAATCAATTTAATGTGTTCTCGCTGAATAAAAGTATTAATTTCAAAAAATAAAATTTCAAATCTTATGGACCCCGAACTTTGTAAAAGTTGTGTATATGTGAGTGTATTTCTGAAAGTTGACATCAGCAATTAAAGCCTCTCGTCCAGGAAAATGGACCAAAAATATTATTGATTTGTGTTTTTTACATAGGGGCGTATACACATTTTTACCAATTGCAAGTAGTAAACCATGCTTTTGTTGGGCTATGATTTTAACTAAAGACTTTTGGCTATTAAAAAAAAACAAAAAACAAAAACAATGTCTTGTTTTAATTGGAAACATTTCAAGACTGGAAGGAAAACTGTGTTTGTCAAATCATTTCAGGGGATCTTTAAAGTGACTCATTTCAGATGAAATTGCACTAAAAACGGTAGGTTATCACTGGATTTGTTACTAAACCATTTTTCTGACAACTTTAAAACTTGGTCAACATCCATGCATGTAAAGGAAGTTAATCTTTGACATTTTACAAAACATTTGCTCTACGGGCTTTTTAAAAATAATATGAGTGTTCCTGTGTAAATATTAAAGAGATGTAAGCAAACAAACTTAGGTAAAAAAATGTTTTTATATTTCACTTATTTTTGTAAGAGGGGTGTGTAACGTTTATTATTATTTATTAGCTCTAAAAAGGGGAATATTTATGACGAATCATAACTGGTTATGATTCATAATAAATATTTAGATTAGATCTTATAATTAACTTTAGCAGAATCAATATTACAATTATTTGGTCTGTCCGTCCACCGAGCAGACAATATAACCATTTATCAATTCAAGGAATGTTTATTTTTATGGCCACGGAACAATAAACTGTCCTTACTGTCTGTACAGTGCTAGCAGTAATTCTTAGCCAAATGTAGCAAAGGTTCAAACATTCATTGACTTGGAACTGTGAACAGTAAACAGAGACAATCCGTTGTGAATATAAGGGATTTAATAAAATGAAACTATATCTAACATATAACTAACTAAAACATATATACACAGAATGAAACAAAGTAAGGAAAAGATAGAGAATAGAAAAGAATGGCAGGATTTCACATCACTTAACCACAACCTTCTGAAAATCATCAGAGAATCCAAAAATCACATTAAAAGGGACTGAAACTTAAACACGCATCTAAATAATTTCAAGCGGTTACTTGCATTGGTTTCAATTGCTGAAGAGGAGTCCGGATGCGGTAGATAACGGAGGTATTGATGATGTTCGTGACGGAGTCAGTGGACGGTTGTACTTCTGTTTCTTCTGAAGAAGAAGTCCACAGCGACTAACGTTACTTGAAAGTAAAAAACTGCCGGAAAATAAAACTCAAGAGGAAGGTCTTGAGAGTCCTGAAGGGTGTTGTCTCAAACGAAGAAGAAGTCTTCTGAGCAAAGTTATTTCGGGCTAATCACTTTTGAGAATTCCTATTCTGTATGGACTGGCCAATAAGAGGCATGAATTCTGAGCGGGAGAAACTTTCTTTGTCTCTTGTTCATGGCTCATTTGCATGTTTTATGGCAGATCTGGAATTTCTCTAGTTTTAACCCAACATATCGTACGAGTCATATGATGCGTTTCACAATCACATACTGTAAGTCATTGTCCGAGAAATGAAGAACGGGTGACATTGATACCAAGAAACAATAATCTGGAATAGATTAAACCAAAGATACACACATACACCTGAATATAAGCGTTTTATGGCTTTAACTAATACAAATAAAGAGTGGTAACTAGGCTAATACAATAAGGAAACATACAAACAACACATGCATATACCAGATACAATTATAACTGCTTAATTATAGTCTAAAATAAAGAAATGTCTTTATGTGTGTGTGTGTGTTAGTTTGGGTGTGTGTGTGTTCGTTTGGCCATTCACAGCTCTAAGTGGAATGTTTTTGAACTCAGATTCCAGGATTACCGTGGGGGCTGGTTCTAATCTTCTTTGACGGAGAAGAACCATTTGGCAATTTACAACCCCTATACAAGTAACATCCCTGACCAGAACTGTAATTTATATGCAAAAGTCAAAAGGCTAAAAGGGGTCTCTTAAACCATAAACAGTCCAACGCTCATGCATGATCATACGCAGACGCTACAGCCCCCCTTTTGGCCGACGAAGTTCACCTGCACACTTCGTCAGACAACAGTTTTCATGATGTCGGGCAGCAGGTGGATCATGATGATCGGGTAGCAGGTGGATCATAATAGCTAGATGGCAGGTGGATCAGGATTGACAGATGGCAGGTGGATCAGGATTGTCAGATGGCAGGTGAATCAGGATTGTCAGATAGCAGGTGGATCCTAATTTTACTCAGCCTTCGGATCCTCAGCGGGGGAGTTAACCTTGGTCAGGTTCAGCATTGTCATCCGCCTGGGTCCCTCTCTTCCGGTGACTCCGTTTGAAGGTTCGAGGAAGGGCAGCTATGCACCTGTTCATGGACCTATGCACACCGTTGACTCTGTTAAACAGGACAAAAACAAGACCGAGTGTTAGGGTGTACCCGACTGCTGTGGCAAGGCAAAGTGCCGTGTCAGCAGAAGTCCAGGATCGAGCGACGGGAAAGGTTTTCTGGACAGGCATCCGAGACAGTGCTTGAAGGGGCTGTGTCGATTGGGGTGATGTCAAACATCTGGGACCCCCCTTTCTCAATGCTCAATTCCAATTCAGGTTCCAGGGTGAGATCGTGGTCCCTGAAGAAGGCTGGCATTTCTAACTCGGATTGGTACTCTTCACTTGGAAAGTGGTACAGCGCCAGGTCACCGAGGTGGAGGATGGCACCTTTGGGCACTTGAATCCACATACTCTGGTTGGGCAGGCTGACACGGGTGGCGGTGTCGTGCTGGTCATAGGTCAGTGTGGCGGTACGGGTGGGCGTGTTGACGAGCCACTGATTTCCCACAATCTCTGCTTGCATTTCTGTGACTTGTGTGCGAGGCTTGGCAGCGGCGGTGCTTTGTTTCTTTGGACCGTAGGGCGCAGAAGTAGTGTCTTTGGCTTTTTTTATGAGTTGGGACGCAAAGGGTAGGTAGTTGGCTAACAGAGCACCGCGAGACAGACACTCGAAGGACGGGCTTGTGGGGCAGAGGACATGATGTCTGTTGTGGAACGGTAGGCGCCGACAGCCCGCGCCGGCATGCGCATGGCCCTTCTCGCGGCCCTCCTCTAGCGCTTGGCCGACACCGCACCGCTGGGTTATCGTCGTGGTAGGCTACCATATCTGGTGTGTGTATTCTGATGTGAGTGTTTCCCTGCCAAAATCCAACATTGACAATGTCTTTGAGTCTGTAAATGTTGTCGGATTCAATGATGGGTAGATTCAGAAGGAACGCCATCTCGCTCTGCTCGGGGTCAACATGTAGCAGGATGGACCCACCCAGGGAGTAGGCAAGGTGGGCTTGAAGAGGGTCAGCTGGACGGGTAGTTACAGAGGCTAACACTGTTTGTACTAGGCTCAGGGTCACCAGATACGGAGGAGGCTAGGCTGTCGATGGAGGAGCTCACCTCACAGAGCATGTCAGACATCAGTGCGGTGACCAGCTGAGTTTGGGCAACATCATTCTGTATAACTGAGAATAACTGTTTCACGGATTTCACAGTTTGGTTCAGCAGGACACTGTGGGTGTTCAGAACCACCAGGGTACCCTTCAATGATTTGCCTATAGTCTGTAAGGTTTGGCACTGTAGTGTGAGTTGTTCTCTCAGCTGGGCATCTCAGTCTGGATCTCCCTTACATGTTGCTTCAGGGTAGATAGGCTCACGGAGGTGACACTGGTCACTCCCAGGTTGAACAGGGTTCCAACAGCAGCAGCAGCTCCGAATCGTTTGTCACGCCCGTTATGTCCGCTTAGCTCTGCTTGAGTCATTTTCTGCAACTGAGAGAGCATATGTTTGATATCAGCTTCTGCGTGAGCAAGGGTATTCTCACTCCATTGATCACCTGCCCAACTGTAGTGTGCAGCTAATGTGTCCGGTAGACATTTCGGGGATCGAGTCGGACGTACACCTTCTGGGTATGAGTCCTACAGTTGGTCATAAGAAGCCCAGGTTGGTCCCTCAGTGCAATGCCTGATACTGGACCTGGTGATGTGATATCAGGTTGCGTCTGTCCTCTGTTTAGCTGGAGGCAGATGATGGAGAGCCACAGCAGCATCCTGGTTCAAAGAAAAAAGGAGAAAGGCAGTGGATCAGTGAGGGAAGTTCTTGTCTGTTCAAAACAGTCTTTGTTTGAGGACTATAGCAATGCCTAGTTAGCCGTCTTTCCCTGACAGCAGCCACATGTCTCTTAACCTGGTTACGATGGACCGATTTGAAAACCGGTTCTTTCTGTCCCCGACTCAGCTTGATCAGATATGCGACAGGGGAGAGTTTGTCCACAATCTCATGCGTTCCTGTCCAGTGTGGCAGAAACTTCTTTGATAAGACGCGAGAGGTTATTGAGGAGGCTGTGCGGTAGCTGTAGTAACAGACCTGTCGCCCAAAATACGTTCTTTGTGTGAAGCCTTCGGTCGTAATATGCTTCTGGCCTCTGCGCTCTTTTGAGTGGTTTGGGGTTTTTTTTTGGGCAAAAGGCAAATTGTAGTTCTCAAATGCGGTGTAGGTCATCAAGGGTATTGGGAGTGGTGTAGGCGGTGCAGGTTGGGCTTCAGCTGTTACAGCAGGTGCAAGGGCAATGTCATTTGCCGGCCTGTCATTAGTTCAAAAGGAGGCACACCTGTTGATTCTTGTGGAGGTGCTCTGATAGCCATGAGCACCAGGGCAGTTTCACATCCCAGTCCTTTTGATTAGCAGACACATATTTTCTTAGCATACTGACCACAGTCTGATTCGTCCGTTCCACTAGGCCCGAAGAGATTGGATGGTGACTGATGTGCAGTTGAGCTTGTACTCCCAGGAGTTTCCAAATATGCTGCATGATCTCAGCTGTGAAATGAGTGCCTCTGTCTGAGTTGACTCTCAGCAGCAGCCCGAACCTGGAGAAAATGTGAATCAACAGGAGGTATGCTGTAGTTTGAGCATTGTCATTGGGTGCTGGGAGGCATTCTACACACTTTGTGAATTGGCACACGACTGTGAAGAAATACTTGTTGCCTCTTGTTGACCTGGGTAAGGGTCAGACCCAGTCAATTTGAAGGTCTGACCACGGAAACGTGACCCCTCTGCGCTGCAGTGGGGCTCTGTGACTTGGGTTAGACGGTTGGAATTGGCAGCAGCCAAGGCATCCTTTCACGTACTCTGCCAAATCTTGCTGCATGCCAGGCCAGTATGCCACTTGCTTGAGCGTTTCATAGGTGGCCTTGGTGCCATGGTGTCCAGCACATGGGCGTCGTGAGCATACAGCAGCACAACTCCCTTAGGCAGTGTGGCACCACAAGCCTTGTTGCAGTGAGGTCATCAGGGGCATAAAACAGAATGTTGTCTATGACACGCAGCATGTGTGCTATGTGGTATAGCTGTTTGAGGCTTGGGGAAGCAGCAAGTTCGTCTGGTGTGATAGGGTGGCTGGAGGGGTCAGAGAGGTGGTGAAGGATGGTTTTGATGGCGGAGTCAGAAGCTTCATGTCGGTAATGTCATTAGTGGAGATTTGAGGAGCCAGCGTAAGCGGCTGTGAGGTGGGCATTGTGGTGGGTTGAGTGTGTTTGCTGCGGGTTATGGCTGCCACGTTAAGGGTGGGTTGGTGGGTTGGTGGAGACCATAACTCGCCATGTAGTGCACCTGCTTTGGCTAGGGCATCCGTTTGGTCGTTGAGGTCCTTGTCTGGACCAGGTTGCTTTGAGTGTCCTTTCACTTTATTCCAATAGAGATCATATCATGTCAAATGTGATGTCGTCGCATGCCTGGTGGAAAAGGTGTTGGTGTTTAACTGGTTTGTTGTTTGCTGTCTTGAAACCATTTTGCTTCCAGCCTGGAAGATGGCATGTGAAGCCAAGTCTGGCATAGTTGGAGTCTGTGCAGATGAGCAGTTCTCTGATGTTACAGGTTGATGCTATCTGCAGGGTTATGAGAATAGCTGCTATCTCAGCATATTGTGACGATTGTGGACCCAGCTTGAAGTGTTGTGGTGGGCAGGGTCGATCATTTAGCCAGAGGAACACCAGCACCTGCCTTTAGGATGCCCTCGTGGTTGTAGGAACATCCATCGATGTAGGCTGTGGGCATGCCTTGGCAGACATTCTCATCAAAATACCTGTGGCAGGTAGGTAGCAGTAGTTGGGATCTTTCTGCTTCTACAATCTCAGTCGGTGTGTCATCGGAGCAGCTTTAGCAGGCTGCCAGGCCGTTTCCCAGCGCCGACTTGTGATTTTGAGCATATCGTGCTTCAATATCGCGCCACTGGAGAGCCATGAGCCATGTGGCTATGCGTGCGTTTGTGACCACACCGTCGCGGATGCGCTGGCTGTTGAGGAAAGTGACAGGCTGGTGACAAGTCTCTATGATCACTTTCTGTGCTCCGATGTAGTTGGAGAATCTCTGGATGGCCCATACAGTACAGAGCAGGGCTTTCTCACAGTCTGAGTATTTGCACTCTGGGGGAAGAAGAGTCTTGCTGGCATATGCGACCACTCTTTTGTCCTGGTCATGCCGTTGGTATATACCAGCGCTGAGGCAGTGGCTGGAAAATCCAGCGTCCAAGTAGAACTCCTTCTGTGGATCTGGGTAAGCCAGACATGGAGCAATGCACAGATGTTGTTTCAGCTCATTCATGGCATTTTGCTGTTCGTCTGTCCAGGCGAAGGGGCAGTCCTTTTTCAGAAGGGCAGTGAGAGGGCGTGCAATTTCCGAATAGTTCTCAATGAACTGCCTTCAATAGTTGCACAAGCCTAGAAAACTTCGGAGTTCTGGGACATTGGCAGGTGGTTTAATGTCCTGAATGGCCTGGATGCGGCTGGTTTGTGGCTCAATACCTCGTGGTCCGATGAGTATGCCCACGTAATTGACCTTGGTTTTGCACCATTGTCCTTTGTGGAGGGCAATCTTGGCACCGGCGGTGGTCAGTTGGTGCAGGACGTGGTCAATTTCTTTCAGGTGATCGGTCACCGTCGTGTGTTTCATCAGAAGGTCGTCAACATAGATTAAGTTCCCTCTTACCCTGGCATCCGGGCATGCTTTGTTGAGGAAGATGTTAAATTCGGCTGGTGAGTTGGCATAGCCGAATGGGCACCTGGTGAAGGTGTACTGCCGATTGCCAAAGGTGAAAGCCAGCTTGTGTTGGTCATCTGGATGCACTGGTATAGTCCAAAATCCTGAGGCCACATCAAGAGTGGAGAAGATTGTGGCTCCTCTGATTCTTGGTATCTCCTGTTCCAGCTGGGGCATCGGCCATCGCGACAATGGCACCTGTTGATTCAGTTTCCTATAGTAGATGGTCGGCCGCCACTTGCCGTTTGATTTGATGACAGCCCAGATGGGGGCAGAGTAGGTGCTGTCACACGGACGAATGACACCCTTCTCAAGCATAGAGTTGATGATCTCCTGTACGGGTTCGTACGATTCAAGGGGGATCTTGTATTGATTGACAAAAGTGGGTGGAGCTTNCAGTTAAAGCTTTCTGGGGTCTCTCTACTTCCTCCTGCAGCTCTGGGTCCTTTTCATCCGCCGTCCTGTGCTGGTGCTGAGTCTCCGACGTTAGCTGGTCCAGTTGACTTTGAGCAAGCACCAGGTTTCTCTGAGCCTCCTCAGCCTGGAGCTTCAGCGCTGCTGCTGCCTGTTCCATGCGGGAGGTGCTTGTTTCTCCCAGCCTTGCCTGAGCGAGGAGGTTGTGGGCGAAGGGCCCGATGATCTTGGTGAGATCTTTGAGGCTGTAGTCCTATGTCGGATCGTGTGACATCAGGGCACTCAGGTTGTCATAGAGCTGTTCCCGGCTCAGGTGCTGCAGGCCACCGGCTGCTTCAGACAGGAGTGTACCAGTTATGGCACTCAGCCAGGACTCTAGTCGATCCCAGTGGGCATCAGGGCTGGATGATCGAGACATGCTGGCTCACTGGTGAAGAGAGAGAGAGAGAGAGAGAGAGCGAGAGAGAGAGAGGGAGAGAGGGACAGCACGAAAAGGCCAATGCAAGTATTTACGGCGTTAACAGGCTGCGATTATAGTAATTATATGTTCTACGCACGGTCTGCTTGAGGAAAACAAACAGTATTAGACCAGTGTGAGCGTAGACCAGACACCTGTTATCTCGGTCGCAAACGGCGAGGTGTGTCTAATTGTTGTGGGGAGCGGCACCGGAACGGATCTAACTCAGATTGTTCACAGCGTGATTGTCTAAAGACTTTGGCAGCTTGGGTCGTCAATCTATTACTCAGCCTTCCCTGATGATTCTCAAAGGTTTGGTCTCTAGGCAAACAAAACAGAACAAAATTAAAAACAAACAAACCAACAAATCAAAACACAGGGAGAGATAGAGGAGAGAGCAGATTTAAGACTTTTACTGCTGTTAGGGGATATGACAACTGGATGGGTTAGTATTCCATAGCTAGGCTAAGTGGTGGTTTGAGGTGATTCAGTTTGGATCCCGTGGCACACTGCGACCCGCCGTGGAGGCAACTGTCACTTCAACAACTAAGCACTAGAGGGAGTGTTACCTGTAGGTGAACAAAAATGGCTAGAATACAGAAATTTACTTTAAATTTGAATTCAAACACTGTTTAAACTAAATTTAAATAAGTGAGTGGTAAAGTGAGAGAGAGGGAGAGAGAACCCTGATTAAAAACAAACAAAAAATTATTATATATATATCTATATATATATATATATATATATTTCTCCAAAATTAACATAAAAACAAAAAAAATAAAAACAATAAAAAAATAAAAAATACAAATAAAAAAAAAAAAAATAATAAAATAAAATAAAGGACAAAATAAAACAAACTAAACAAAATTATAAAAGTCATAAAAGATAATAAAGTAAAACAAAATTAGTACTGGATATGAAGACTAATACAAAACAAGAAATAAAAAAAAAAATGAGTAAATCAAATTAAAAAAAAAAATGAAAGGCAGGTAAAAGAATGACCAATGGGAAATTAAAATCAAACAAATTAGAGTAACCAAGTCGACCTATCAGAGAAATGCCCACAAGGGGGAGTCAGTGCGCTGAAAAACAGGAAGGCAGAAAGAGTTCACGAAATGTTAAGATACTTAAACAGCTTGCCCTCTAGCGTTAGTTTAAGGTACTGTGCCTTAACTCTAACGTGCTTGAACTGAAAACGTTTAGAGACTATTCTCCTTTTCAAACGGAGTTTTACTGCAGTTATCACAAGAACACAGTCCAATCCCAACAGAATCTATCATCTGTGCACTTAACTGCACAATGTGTGTGAAGCAGGATTTCTTCGCTGCCAGGTACACAAATAAAAATATGAACAACAGGGTTTCTTCGCTGTTGTTATACACATTTCACTTGATCAATGTTTTAAAAAAAAACTCCCATTTACATTTCAGTCAGTCTACTGGCTCGCAGTGTTCTTCTGATCAAATCTGCATTTAGGTGACACATTAGGTAGCTACTCTAACGGCTAAACCTAAGGGAGTTAGATCGTCTAGTTAAATGACATTGGAACTTCGCAATGACTTTAATCTAGCGATACTATCAAAATAAGGCCTTTAAAAGATGATAAGAGGAGCATCGCTCAAATCTATATTTATCTCAATGCAGGAAGCTTTCTTCGTTCCAACAGGCGATTTTGATAATATTAAAATGTACTGTAAAGAGATTTCTTAGTCTTTAGAGAACAATTTTAATATTATAAACTTTAATATTTCACAGTGACTAAATGTTAGACAAAATAGAGGCTGTTAAAATACAGTACTGTTGGTGGCTTTGAACCATCCAATCAACAGAGTGAGTTCGCATTGCGACTTGTCTCACTCTAAGCGCACATAATATAAAAACACAAATAAATTGATACAGTTTGCTCACAAACCAAGTTTGAATATGCCCGCATTCTCCACCAAAACATGTAACGTTTATTATTATTAGCCTCTAAAAAGGGGAATAGTTATGACGAATTATAACTGGTTATGATTCATAATAAATATTTAGATTAGATCTTATAATTAGCTGTAGCAGAATTAATATTACAGTTATTTGATCTGTCTGTCCACCGAGCAGACAATATAATAATTAATCAATTCAATGAAAGATTATTTTGCTGGCCAAGGAAGAATAACTTTCCTTTTTTGTGCAGTGCTAGCAGTAATTTAGCTAAATGTAGCAAAGGTTCACACATTCATTGACTTCGAATTGTGAGCAGTAAACAGAGACAATCCGTTGTGAATATAAGGGATTTAATAAAATGAAACTATAACTAACATATAACTAACTAAAACATATAAACACAGAATGAAACAAAGTAAGGAAAAAAGAGAGAAAAGAAAAGAATGGCAGTATTTCACATCACCTAACCACAACCTCTGAAAATCATCAAAGAATCCAAAAATAACCTTAAAAAGGGGCTGAAACTTAAACAAGCACCTAAATAATTTTAAGCGGTTACTTTCATTGGTTTCGATTGCTGAAGAAGAGTCCAGATGCGATAGATAACGGAGGTCTTTTGATGAGTTCGTGAGGAGTCAGCTGGAAGTTTTTACTTCTGGTTCTTCTGAAGAAGAAGTCCACAGCGACTAACGTTACTTGAAAGTAAAAACTGCCGGAAAATAAAAACTCAAGAGGAAGGTCTTGAGAGTCCTGAAAGGTGTTGTCTCAACCGAAGAAGAAGTTTTCTGAGCAAAGTTATTCTGGGCTGATCGCTTTTGAGAATTTCTATTCTGTGTGTGCTGACCAATGAGAGACATGGATTTTGAGCGGGAGAAACTTTCTTTGTCTCTTGTTTATGGGCCATTTGCATGTTTTATGGCCGGTCTAGAATTTCTGCAGTTTTAACCCAAAATATAATACAAATCATATGATGCGTTTCACAATCACACACTGTACCTCATTGTCCGAGGAATGAAAAAAAGGTAACATTGATACCAAGAAACAACCATTTGGAATAGATTAAACCAAAGATACATACATACACCTGAATATCAGTGTTTTATGGCTTTGACTAATACAAATAACGAGTGGTAACTAAGCTAATCTAATAGGGAAACGTACAAACAACACATGCAATATACCAGATACAATTATAACTGATTAATTATAGTCTAAAATAAAGAAATGTCTTTATGTGTGTGTGTGTGTTAGTTTGGGTGTGTGTGTGTTCGTTTGGCCATTCACAGCTCTAAGTGGAATGTTTTTGAACTCAGATTCCAGGATTCTCGTGGGGGCTGGTTCTAATCTTCTTTGACGGCGAAGAACCATTTGGCAATTTACAACCCCTATACAAGTAACATCTCTGACCAGAACTGTAATTTATATGCAAATGTCAAAAGGCTAAAAGGGGTCTTTTAAGCCATAAACAGTCCAACTATCATGCATGATCCTACGCAGACGCTACAGGTGTGAGTAATAGTCTGTTCCTGCGGCTCGCTGTGGAGAGGGACTTGTTCACCCAGATGAACTCAGTCCCATTTCAAATTAAATAATGGCGCATGAGAAACTGTCAGTGGTGCTCCAAAACAGTTATTCATTATTATCATCTGTGCAGCAAATGTAAATCAAAGAGAAAATATTGTATCTCTGTAAGTCTGAAGGGACACCGCTAACCAATGCATGCCTGTGTTGAAGAGGAACAACGTAAAGAAATCAACCATAGTCAAGGGATATATTTCTAAGTCCAGCTACAAAACCCATAAGCAGCACAGCAGAAATATGTGTGAGAAAGCTGCAGACTGGGAGGGTTCGTGAGTTTAAATCAGTGTCTTTTGTGCCTGTAGACAGTTAGAAAAGAGCAATGTGAGCGGCTGCAAATCCTAGTCAAAGTCTACATGAAATCCTATTTTTTGCTTGCTTGATGTGCATTTCTGCTCTTATTGTGCATGATTTATCCAAGCACATTTTTTCCCAAGATCTTTGTCATCTTTTATCAGAATGTACTAAGTTCCTCCACCTTAGAAACAACTTCCCGTTTCGGCTGATGTCACAAATCCTTCTTACTTTTCAGTCCCTCTCTTACAACAACCTGACTCCATTTCAGTACTTTTCACGGTCCAATCAATTTTTACTTGGATATACACATTATTTACACATAGACAAGACATATTTTGGCTTCACTGCTACTGAATTATGTCCACTGTTCTCTAAAATTGCAGAAAACTACTCATAGGTTCAGGGTTAAAGCCAACAACTTTATCACTCTCCAGTAGAGGAACACGCATAAAGTGTGTTATTTGAGTATTTTTCAATCTCAAAATGTTGAATTATCTTTTATTTTTATTTTATTTATTTTTTCAGTTTACTTTTTAATTTCAGTTTAGATTTAGCATTTGTTATGTACTTTTGTATTTTTTATCAGGTTTTTAATTTTTGTTTTAGTTTTAGTATTTATTGTAGGCTACTTAAACAAATTTTATTTCATTAAGTTACCAAATCAGCATTTCTCATTTTTAATTTAATTTAATTTTAATAAAGTGATTTTTTATTTAATTTAGTTTTAACTTTATTTCAGATTAATTTCAATAAAGAAAGTGATGTTTAATAGTTTTAGTCTGATTTAACTAAAACAACAATGCATGACAGGAAATGTAGTCCAGGGTGACGTGCAACAGTTTGTGTGGTGTGAGAGTCAATGTAATCAGACGGCGACCTCTGATAGCGAGCAGACGAAAGACCACAGACCGGATTCGTGACAAGATAACACAGCAAATGTCTCCAGAGTATTGATTTTATCTCCATGAGATAAGATTCAGTGCCCAGGGCAGTTTAGGTGTAAGTTGCAGTGTTTTTCAGAAGAATAGATGATGTGGTGCATAACTGCATCCACACAGGGTTTTGTGTAGCTAAAATATTTCACTGCTGTTTTTACTGTAAAGATTCAGTGGCTCATGTTCAATGTGCATTATAAGCATTCAATCAGAGACCAGACATATAAATCATCCAGTTCTCTTTATCACATGATCTATGCTATTGTCCATGTCCTCATCAAAAGGAAAAAGGAAATTATGCTTTAGTATATTTAATACAATCTCAGAAACATGATTACCCATGTTAGCAGTCTGTCCATCCAGGAGTTAAAGAGGTTGTGTTGTTCTTTTGTGTATTTTGGCGAATGATATAAAGACGCTGCTATTCTCTGTGCATTATAATACAATAGTGATGTATTTGACCGTGGGTCCCTGCAGATCTAATCCATAACTCGTTCTCTCTCCGAACTTGTGATTATAAATCGTCTAGACAAAAGAAAACATTTTGGCTTGTTTGATAAGGAGTAATTGAAGGAAATGGAATTTGTATCAGAGATTTTCTGAGCAAGCTGATTTTCTGTTGCCAGTGCTCCTGATTGCTCAATCCAAATAAACTGAAAAGTATAAAGTGGAGCCAGTGGGCCAGACCATAATGCAACATTACTGGGTTGAGACATATACAGTATTAGGCCGTATTTAGTAACATTTTAACTTGTTGTTGGCTAATAGATGAAGGTTTAAGTGCATGGGTGTAATCAGCATTATGCTGAAACGCGACACAGTTTATTTATGTGATACAGAATTACATGTAGGCCTAATTGATGCAGTTTTACTGAGCAATGTCATTTGGGTGTGCGCATATATATTTGTTTAAGTAAAGACTCTTTGTGGTTGTGTTGGGATTGAGAGGAAAAGAAGCCAGACTATTACGCTGTCTCATTAAACATGATGAAACCAGTGAATAATTACCTCTTTATTTCTGATGGCATTTAAAGGAATGTATGTTTTTGTGTGGAGGCAGTTCTGATTATGTAGCGATTTTAGATAGGTATTCTATAGATTTTATGTTTACTGGTAAAAATCACTCATTAACAGAGTTCACGTTGTTGTCTGTGCTGTTAATGCTGAGTCTGTAAAATGTTAGTATCATATAGGAAACAGATATAAAAATGTAAATAGATTTAGGTTATTACTATAGGTTGGGATGGAATAATCAAATAGCATTTGGGTGATCACAAACTTGGTCAGCCCAATTAGGAGAATTAGAAACGTTAGATATAATTAGCAAGTGACGTCTGATCTTATCCATTTTAGCTGCGCATTTCTGTGTGGATTGTCTTGTAAAACTGTGATTCAGACTTTGCAAAGAGGCTACTTTTTAACGATAACGCAGGTATATCAGTCATCACAGCAAAACCACATTACGTGTAGTTTCTCGTTTCACATGAAAATAGGAGGCTTTGCAGAGTGTTGTTATAGTAGCAGAAAAACAGCCTTTTAACTCTAATGGTCAGAGAGGATGGAAAATGGTCATGAAAAAATTAATTATGACTTAACATTTATAAATAGACCTCAGGGGGAAAATAAATAATAAAAAATTAATTATATGATCCTTTTATAATAGCAAACTTTGTCATAAATGAACATACAGGCTACTTTCAAAAATATTATTATTTCAATAAATATTTTATTATATTTTAAATTTTAGAGAGGAAGATTATTTCCTGTAAGAGCTGTAGCAGCAATTATTAAAAAGCATTTACTTAAAATCTCAGGCCATTGTTTTGATCCGTCTTTGACTTGTGTATTGTGTATGCAGCATGTATATTGATCAATGTGACATTTAGTGTGTTCTTTCAAGAGGTATACAACATTTTGGCGGTTCTGTACTGCTTTTCTGTGGTGTCAGGATAGTTAGTGTCATATGTTCCCTTTAAACAAGAATAGAGAATGCTATGCAACAGCAAACACCAATAAACATGCCACCACTGTGGTGATCGCCCTCCCACATGGCTGACAGCCCATCATTTCAGAGATTGAGGGTTTGAGTCTGGAATCAAATAAATGATGTGCTATGACACGTCGCCTTGAGCTGAGCTAAGTATATGAGCCACAGCTGGAGCCAGGCTGTATTTTATGTGTCAGGCAGGAATTGTCTTTAAAAACCAAACCACTTTTGACAGTAACACAAGCTAGAGCAGCATCAAAATGCTCCTCGTCCACTCGATTTAAACTTATGTTTATTATCCCAGCTCTGATACAGCAAATGCTCTGTGGCTTTGATTCTGGGAAGAGCAGTGCTTAACCTTAACCTCATTTACCATGAGCATGTGTCTAAAATCAGTTGGAAAGGCATTCAGAAAGAGGAAGACAAACAAGCACAGCGACAGTGTGCACAATATCAGATGGTTTTATTGAGGTCTTCCTCGATCCACCAAACACTTGCTCTCCGTATCAGCTGCAAAAAGAATTTCTTTGTCTAGCTGCAATCTGCAAGTCCAGAAATAGACAAAACACCATCAAACACCTTTATTTGCAATCATTGTTTGTCCTGGAACAAGGAAGTGTTTTTTTTTACATCAGAAGAAATCCCCTCTCTGCTGTAGTGTTAACCAGACAGGTACCTTCAGCACTGAGATCTTTCATTGTCCTCATACTTCCTTCAAAGGTACTTCTTTCAAAGTGAAATTGTTGATTATATTTTGTGTTTAGTATTTTGTGATGCTCTGCCCTTTTAGTCGTGTGGTAGACAGTCTAACACTTCACTGTCAAAGGTTTCATTACTCTGAGGAAGTGTGAGTGGTTCCGGTACTTACAGATATAACATGGTTATTCTCACCGTTTACAGTATTTAATGGGCTCAGGGCCAAACTGTAACCAATGGAAACTCGGCCCTCGTTGGACTAAGAGTCAGCTGACTCCACATTCCCATGGTCCCTCCAGAGAAGGGCATCGAAGTCAATCTCTGAAAACACACGGCAGAGAAAATGTTTGGACAAAAGCTCAGCTGAGCATCATGGGAAGAGCATACATGATACTATTAAAGGGATAGTTCAGACGAAAAATTTCAATTCTGTCATTTACTCATCCTCATGTCATTCCAAACTCCAAACCTGAATGACATTCTTTCTTCTGTGGAGCAGAAAAGAAGATATTTTTTAAAAAGGTCTCAGTATTTCTGTATTTTCCATACAGTGAATGTCAGTGGTGTCCAGTGTTGATTTAAAACCCCATTGTCTTTCATTGTAATGCCATTCAGAAATAAAACTTTACTTTTAATGTTACTTCATCTATTTTTTATATTTTTGGGGGAAATCAGTAAAGAAAAAATCTACTATAGAGTAAAACAGATTTGTTGTACTGTATGTGCTCAGATTTGAGTATGAAAAACATGTTGTAGGACGTTCTTTGTGGGTAAGAAACCAAAGAAACTTCTTGTGAACATACTAGAACTACCACATTTTGCTATAAGTTTGATTGCATCATATAATAATTGCTGTTAATAGTGTTCATCATCTGTTTGATTACGTCTTTAATTGATTTTTCCGTACATTTCTGCCATATGTACATAAAATGACAGTCACCACTGATAAGCTACCACCAAATATTGTAGAAACTTAATTTGCTGTAAAGTTGCTTTGCAACGATTTGTATCGTGAAAAGCGCTATACAAATAAACTTGAATTGATTTGAATTGAATTGAATTGAATTGAACATGGTGTTGGTGCCAAGTAAAGCCACAAGCTGTCTTGGAAATGTTTGCTGTTTACATTAAATGTATACGTTTTACAACCACATTTTATTCCTAAAAAATAGTAATGCCATCAAGTAGTTTATACTTTACAACTTCGGATCAAATTAGAGATGTCATTATCATCTTAAAGGGGTCATATGATGCTATTTCAATTTTTCCTTTCTCTTTGGAGTGTTACAAGCTCTTGGTGCATAAAGAAGATCTGTAAAGTTGCAAAGACTAAAGTCTCAAATCCACACGAGGATATGACTTAAAAAGTACAGAGTTAAAACCCGCCTACCTAAAAACGGCTCGTTCAAAAGCCCCAACAATCTACGTCACATGGGGCAGTGGCATAACGCCGCCCAAATGTTCATGCAAAGAAAGAAGGCATAATATGTACAGAATAATGTACAGTATGTGGAAAATAATGTGTTTTTTAACCTTAAAACACCAGAAGAAGAAAAACAATGCGTACAACAAATACAACAAAAATTAGTGACTTTTTTAGCAACATCATATGACCCCTATAGCTGAACTATAAAGATCAGCTGATAATGAATATATTGAACACTGAACACATGTTATATCCAGCGAACTTGTTTTGTTTGTTTGTTTGATGTCTTTGTCAGTGATTTTATCTTTCATACAGAAGGAGTTTTTCTCAGAAGTTATTTATGCATGCAGAGATGGATAGATGTTATGTGCCTCTGAGGAGGCAGCCAGGAATGTTTGTTTAAATCCTGCCTTCCAAAGCTATGACTTACTATTGTGTAAAATACATAACATCTCTTATAGCATGTCTTACTCTCACAGTAATTGCAGATATGTTCTGTTACCAGTGACTTAGTAATAATGGCCAGTTATTAAAATATATATAATAATAATAGACAGTTTTATCATAGCAGCACCAGCGTGAATGACACCTTATCTTAATGTTTGGTGTTGGTATGAATGCAAAGTAGGAAAGCTAAAAATGGATTTCCTTCGACAGTATATGTGGAAAGGTTTGTTTCATGGTTGTTGATAAATGACATGTCTTTTTTCTCAGATTTTAATTTAAAATCTACGTTTCACAATTTTTATTCAGTAGCTGTTTTGCAGTTCTTGTAATGTGAAAAATAAATGTTTAAAAGTATAAATATTCATGTTGTACTCCTATTATTCCTATATAGTTTCCTAATTAAGTTAATAAAAAATTTGCATAATAATTATAAAACAATCTGAAAAATGTTAGATGTTTAAATTCATAAGAACATATCACTCTGCTATGAAATTAGTGTCACTGCTTAAAATTTCAAGTGACCTATCCATAAATGAATGTCATTCAGCTCATTGTGCGTGCTAGAGAAAACTGATTGTCTGCATTAGTCATGACAATAAGTAAGCTAGGGTTACTTTAATTATTTGATGACATGACAGATATATATTACCTAGTGTTGCATCACTGTGCTGAATTGGGCCTGTCCTTTCCTAAAGGCAGGGCAAAAACACTACGGTTCCACAGTAAGAGGAACATAAACATCCCCACCATACAGGCTACGAGATGAAACATCAACATGCAATGAGTAGTTTTATTGGTCATTGCACTAGATTAGAAACTAGAGAAGTTTATATTTAATCAGTAAGGTACAAGAGGCTGCATCATAAACAGTCACGAATGAAGGGTTTTGACTAGTCTTGCATAGCCAGACCTTCAGACTGACGGCAGAAGGTCTGGGAACCTTGGCCGCTTTGAATGGCCAAGGACCGCCCAAGAGGCCATATGACTGACAGGTAAAGCAACCAATCACGTTTCATTTTGTGAAACAATAACAATAATAGACTGGTGTGTAAAACTACCAGTCATACCAGTATACAGTATGCCACGAACTTTACATTATTCATCATACTTTTGAAAATCCAGCGCTTAGTTGATCCTGATAAGCGCTCATTGTCACAGCTGTGAACATGACAGCTTTCTTCTAACATGAGGGGGTTTGGCGTCACGGCATATTTGTTTTCAGATGGAACATTAAAGAACGTCACGTCACACACACGTCTCCCGGAAATCCTATATAATTCAACCAATCAGGTGACGATTTCAAAACTCCTGAAGTGTTTCCAATTTTGTGTGCCATCAGATGTTCAGCCAGCAGTCCGTGGGTGTGACGTCTGAGGCTAAGACTAGGTTTTGGCAGCAAAGTCCATAGGCCCTTTATTTCTGACAATAATCCCAGTACAGCAAAGCATTAAGTGAAATTATATTTCATACAACATTCGTTCTGGTTCTCAAATCTGATTGCTTGAGAACCGTGAGATATTGTACTGGTATCGCTACAGGAACGCACTTTCACAATTTTGTATCACTCCGCTTGTTATAGCCGGGTCTATGTTTTTTTTAATTATTCACTGAGCTAATCATAGAGTACATTCGTTTAATATAACGAAGAAACGTCTAGATCGCGGTCTCTCTCTCTCTCTTTGAATGCACTCTCTGCCGCAGTGTGTATCTTAATAACCTCATATTTCTCATAATAAACATAAATGAAGCAGCACATGCACCTTGATACAAATTAGTAAAAGTGCCGTATGTTTAACTGTTCTGGAGTTGGAATCCGTGGGAAGAAGTAGTTGCACAAAAGAGGGTTTATAGGCACTCCGTTGTTTCTGTTTATTCTCACACGTTCTGTCGAAATGTGTATAAACTCAGAAAGCAATCTCGTAATCGAGGATATTTCTCAGCTATGATAATATATATAATATATATATAGACTAATCAAAATATATAGTCCCTGATGCAAATATACAATAATTCACTTATATGTGTGCTGTGCAGTGATATAGCTATATTGAATGGATGTTTCACATCATAGCTGTTTGTATTTCCTGTATTTTTGCACGGCTAGAATGCTCTGTTGACCAATTAGTATCCAGGACCAGAACTTTCCCTTTTATAAGATGCTGCATACTATTCATGAAACATTGTATAATCCATGGGGTTGCTCAAACATGGGACACTACAAGTTTAATCTCTCATCCTCAGCTCATTGTTGCATCACATAAATGTCATATTTGATCCCTTTGAAATTTTAAGTATGATGACCAAATTTTTATGTGAACAGGAGAGTGACTGTTAGTAAGTTAACCAACAACCAACACTCACTCATTTGTAATTTATACCATGAAATGAAGACAAATATCATGTTTTTATATGACTAAATGGAATGCAGTTTGGCTAAAGGGAGTTTGATAGTTTATTTTGCACGCACCAGTGCTTTATAACCTTATGTGGAGTTTTGATGAGATGTAAACCACACATGATAATCTATACTTTTTGGTTTCATTTCCTTTTTTGAGCTTTTTTCCAGTAAGGTCTGTTCTGTTGCAAGTCAATGCTATTCACAAAGAAAGTAAGGCTCTCATAGTCAAGACTGAGATGCCCAGTTTGCTGCTGACCCCTGGAGGGTGTGTGGGTAGAGTGACAAAGCCTCCCCATTCACCCGACAGCCCATGACGTATCCTTGACCTCAGCCTGCCGCTAACTACCCTAACACAGACACAAAAGACCAAATAGTACGGATGTCATCAACAATTACCATAACATTCAGAGATTAGCCAACAGATTTTTAGGAAATAGATGATTTTGTTATGAAACCTACTTGGTTTAGTGTGTGTAACATATAGCTCATATAGCTCGCTCTTGAGATCAGAGAAGCGCAGCATATGGCTTTTACAGGCACAGGAGGTTCACCTTTGTGCTGTTAACCATTAGTAATGTTAATTTCACTTATGTTGCCAAAATGCAGATAATCCTCAACTAAATCAAATTGTAAACATATTAATTCTCTCTCTCTTTCTCTCTCTCTCTCTCTCTCTCTCTATATATATATATACAGTGCAGTACAGTGCAGGAGAACTTGTGCACTACCATGATGCTTTTCTTTATTACTCTAGCTAACTACAGTATGTTGTGTTGTGTGTGTGCAGTGCTGGAGCAGCTGTTGGAGCAGCTGCAGAGGTTCCTGAAGATCCTGGATGGAGAGAAGCTGAGTGGAAATGCCACAGTACAGAAGGGCCTTCTGACGGAGCTGCTTCAGTCATACAAGTCTTCCAATGGCACGTAAATAACATCATAATGTCTAAACGAACCATCTGACTCTACACCAGTGCTTCTCACACTGTGATTGGACAAAAAGGACCAACAATGAATGAATCGGCTAATTTTTTAGTATACTACATTTCAGTAGTTTGGGGTCGGTACGATTGTTTTTGAAAAGTCTCTTATGATAATCAAGGCTGCATTTATTTGATCAGAAATACAGTAAAATAGTAATATTGTGAAATATTATTACAGTTTAAAATAAATGTTTTTGGTTTTAATATATTTTGAAATGTAATTTATTCTTGTGATAGCAAGGCTGAATTTTCAGCCATTACTCCAGTCTCCAGTGATCCTTCAGAAATCATTCTAATATACTGATTTGGTGCTCACGTAACATTTCTTATTACTATTAATGTTGTGTTGCTTAATATTTTAGTGGAAATCTTTGTACATTATAATGTTTACTGTCGCCCCTTTTATGGTTAAATGAATGCTTCATTGCTAAAAAGTGTTGATTTCTTAAAAAAATCTTACTAACCCCAAACGTTTAAACAATAGTGTAATGATTACCACAAATTTTTTATTGTTAAATCAGGTTTGCCCCCTGAAAAAGTATAAGAACCTATGGTTAATGCACAATTATATTACAGACCTTATTGTGTGCTGCTCATGTGGGAGCACTCTACTGGTGTAAATAGAAAGTAGCAAAAGGCCTAACAAATGTACAGTTGTATATACAGTATATGTATTTCAGCATGACACTTGCATAGCACAATTGTCCTTACATGGAGCAACAGTTGTGTGTACATTTATAGCTTCTGTGTTGTTTAGAGAATCTGCTCTGTTCTGTCTTATTAAGGAGCCCGTAATTTTGGTCCGTGCATGTGCTTCTTTCTTCACACAAGCATGGCTGTAGGTTTTTCATGTTCTGGTCTCGGGCTTGTGCACTTCCTCCCCTGGCTCCAAACTGTATCATTTTCCAAAGGCTGTTTTTATCCTCTAGGGACACTCACTTCCTTTTAGTAGCAGCTTATAAATAGCTTTCATTTCCATCCTCCAAATCCCAATCTTATTTTCCCTCCAAAAATGCATCAAAGCTGTGTTACCTGTGGACTGCCATGTTCCATGTATCTGCCATGGTAACATCTTGTTCCTTATGCTTAATTTAGTTCATCTGAATTATTTTGAAGATCCAAAAAACACCCTAAAATGTCATTTGTTGCCAAGCAAGTGCTATAAAACCATCTCCTACAGGCCGGGACTAAATCAGCACTTTTATTGTGATAGAAATGACCTATCTATGTCTATGTCTCCCACTGGCCTGTCTTTGATGTGCACAGAAGGAGGGGCCCTGGAGATGCCTTTGGACCCTTACACAAGAGAAGTTTAGCACAGAACTCTCACTGTTCTTCTCTGTAACAGAAATCTATTACATGTTCAGTAAAATAAGTGAGGGATGAAAGTGTCCAGAATCTGAAAAAGAAGGAGGGGGAGGAAAAGTCAAACAAGTTCTAGAAGTTCCAGGCAAGGTTATTTGAGTGGAGCAGAGTATATTTTGTATGTTATAATGTTGTGGTACCTAGTGTTTTTCTATTTTATTTATTTAGAGAAAATATTGTATAATTTTAATATCAGCCATTTATTGGTTATAGGTCATAACATGAGGGTCATAACAAAATAATTAATGGCTTATCCATATCAGCCTGTGACACTTAAAGTCATATTTTAAGTGTAAATTACAGCCTAACAATTCATAAATAGTTTTACTTTTTGGCAAATTGGTGGTGAACTCATATGAATTTGATTTAATTCAGACGTTTTCGCATGGGTGGGGTTGGGGGTGCAAGTTCATGCTTAGTTTTTTATTTTTTTTTCTACCAATCACATCATACTAATTTGTACGAAATAACTTAGTAAAATGCATATGCTTTCTCATTAGATGGGGTTGGTAATTTAAGTGTCCAGATACTTTTTGAGCACCAAACTCAGCACATAAAGCTATGATCTTGGCATTATGTGAGTTTTTAAAAAACAAGATTCAGATTTGTAATTCAGTCTTTTATTATGGTTATTTAACAGGAGGAGATGAAGAATACATCTACATGAACAAGGTCATCGTCACATGTCAAAACCAAGACAGAGGTGAGTCTATAATCTTCACCATAATAAACTTATAATAACTTTTGCAGGTGTGAGGATGAAAATGGCCCCTGACCTGCAAACATGTCTGTCACATATCACATAAACAGTTGTTTATCTTGCTGTTTGACAGCGCTGCTGTGAATGTGTGTCATTTTTAGGGGGGTGATTGGGTTATGGCTGAAATGTTAAGCCCCCCTCCCCCCACTCCTCACCATTTCCTGTCTGTTTCTCAGTAACTCCTCTCCTCCTCTCGCTCTCTCTGCCAGACCCCCATCTGAGGCCAAGCTGCTTTGTTTAGATTTCACTGAAGAATGAGAGTAACAATAAAACCAGACTTAACATTCACATTGCAGTCGTCTGCGCCAAAAAGATACGTGCATGACTAAACTGTGGTGGCATTCTTTGATCAAATTCACAAACGTCACCATTTTAATAAACAATTGTAAAAGAGCTTATCAAGAGAGCAACCCTTTGAAGTTCATGCAGAAAGAATGTCTTTCTATTATTTATGTCATGCACAATGATTTCATCATTTCCAGACTGCATGTGAAAATTTCCCCAACCTTGTTTTATTTTGCATCTGATAAATGAAACTGCATATGATAAAAATGAAGTGCGATATGTCACTTATGTGACACAACATGCAATTCAAGAGCTCACGTAGACCAACAGAGAAATGTAAGTGGTGTGGATAAATTGAATTTCAGTGAAAAGCAGCACTTCATGGTGTCTTGACTCTTTGGTGACTCTTAGCCCTTGCTGTGCGGATTTGGTATTCGCCTTGCGTTCCTACGGCAACCCAGATGTTACCGTTTGGAGAGGAAGTCGAAGGAATGTCTGATGGGAAGCCACTGAATATGGCCATCAGCTCTAAGAGACTCTAAGAGACTGCCGCAAGCTATGCAATGTTACCAGAGCTGAGCCGCTAGCATATCCAAACAGTGGTACACTCTTAAAAATAAAGGTGCTTCAAAAGGTTCTTCAAGCGATGCCATAGAAGAACCATTTTTGGTTCCACAAAGAACCATTTAGTCAAAGGTTCTTTAAAGAACCATCTCTTTCTTACCTTTTTATAATCTGAAGAACCTTCTTTCGCCACAAAGAACCTTTTGTGAAACAGAAAGGTTCTTCAGATGTTAAAGGTTCTTTATAGAAACTACGGCTACTTTTGAGGATACAAAAAGGGTTTTTCCTATGGCAGTGTGTCTCTCGCCAGCACTCTTTATTAGTCTTAAGATGTAGATGGACTGAACAGCAACATTACATGATGTTGACATCTGTTGTTTCGCTTTGCCAGTACAGCGGTTCTTTTACACCGGACTGCTTCTTTTATTGCCGGCCTTGATCACACAGCCTCCTTTGAACCACGTTCCGTGTCAATCTACTCTGGAGGTCTACAGCCACTGTGTTCTGTGGTGAAAATCAAATATAGCGCTCCTCAGACCACAGACCAGACAAGCCAAGAGAGACACCAGTAAACACATCCGCTTGTAGAGAACCACCAAGCCTCCACCACCCAGACATAAGTGACTCATTTAAACTTCATTTAAACAACGCTATTTACAGAATGAGCACCAGATACAAAAGGTCAAAAATCACACAGTTAATTTCACACATCAGTTTGTTTTTGCGATGCGGTACGCATGACCAGTGCGGGGTAACGCATTGGCAACGCACGTATTGTACCGTATAAAGTACCTGAAACATACTCAAGTAAAAGTAGATATCTTACCAGAAAATGACTTTGTTAGAAGTTGAAGTCACCGTTTAGAATACTTGATCCAATCTAAAGTATTGTTATTTATGTAACTTAATCTTAAACGTTTCACCTTATATTGAAAGTACAAGTAAATGACAAAATGGGAAAACAATCAAATAAATAGTACTACTTCCGCAAATTGGTTCATTCACACAGCTTCGAGTAGCAAGATTGTGTTGTCAGGGTGTTCACGCTGTTGCATTTCCATCTACTCGGTTAGGCCCCCGCCAGGCAGACCGGACTAACCAGCCCTGGTGCGGCTACCTGCGGGTTATGGTTGTCTGCGTGGTCTCGGGTAGCCGGGGGGGTCATGGACACCCTAAAGGGGGCCAGGCTGTGGGCCTCGCAACATAACACACAACGACGCGGGGGGGATGTGTCGGGGGGGGGGTGATCGGTCTCTCTTCCCACCGCAGGTGCGCACCCTGGTGTTCACCGGGGGCGGGTTGGGACGCGCTGCACGGGCCCCGCCTTGCATCTCGACCTCGGCTGCTCAGGTATGGCCGTCCTGCGTAACCCGTACAACAGTTTGGTAGTCTCGCTGCCGTGGGGTACAGTGGCTGACAACGCGAACTGGCTGTGGCGCGAGACTGCAGGGGACACACCGGTCGAGTGTGCCCTCAGACACTTGATTCGCTTGTTCGTACAGAAACTGGAGATTGAGCAGGGGGACTCATAGATGTGACAAACGCGTCGTCAAAAAAGGTCCTGGGTCGCGCAATGGGCGCGGGCAGCCGCGCGAGCGGCCACAACAGAGGGGGATCCAGGAGCGGCCAACGTCGTGTGAAGAAAAAGGCTCAGGGAGATTCACAAACCCGAGTCCCAGGCCGGCCCCGAGACTCTAGGTGTCGCAGCGTGCGATCCAATTCGATCAAAGCAGTGCTGACTGTGCTTACCGTTGAGGCTGGAAGCAGCTCGTGAACATTTTATTTCCACCGTGGCGGGTCAAAAAGCTGATTCATAGCAAAATAACCGATAATGGCCATTCTCAAGACCAAACAGTACGGTGATCTTAGAACTATTTTCGTTGCAATGAAACACAATATATGTCAACATGTAAGTCACTTTTGCTTTACGGAACTTGTTAAATATTAAATGTGTTCAGGCTGATATCGGAGGAAAAAAAACAGTATAATTAAGTTAACTATATTAAATTACATAAATATAAAAAGCATACAGAAGCAATGCCGTCTACAATTTAGAATGCCTGGAATTTTTAGTTTTAATAGATTAATAAATCACGTGCGTGCACTCTGTGTGATCTGGTGATATAGCCTACTTGATAATGTCCGATCGCACATCATTACAACAACACTTACCACATTATCACAGACGATGCTGTATCGCACACCCCAGACTCGACTTGAGTGAAAATTAAGGCCTTGAATGTGGTTGTGCGCGCACTTGTTTGCACGTGAGCAAAGGTGTTTTTAGGAGTCTAACTTGCAAAGGCTAGACTAGTGATGTTACATATGACACTGAAGCTTCAACGTGCGTATCGGGTAAGCAGCGCAATTTCTTACGAAGCTCTGTGCCGGAGCGAGTATTGTTTTCAGAGAATCACGTGATCAGCAAAAAATTAAGCCTCGCTTTCTGTCCAATCACGTGCGCGTGTCAAGTGTTCGAACCCACAGATCTTACTTTACAAGTAAGTTTTCATTCAGACTTATTCAATTACATTTTTAAAAACCCAGCCATACAAGTAATATGAAGAATAAAAACTAAAATATAAAATATTTGGCATATGCAATTCATATGTGTACATTATTCTTCTATTACATCAGTATTTGATATTCATATGGCATTTAATGCCACAGTTTAAGGTGTAATAAGAGGGATCAGAGAGAGAATTTTAACAACACACACACACACACACACTTATTTCACAGGCTGTTGGTTGCTATAATATTTTATGTCCACCATATTTACATTTACATTTGTCATTTAGCAGACGCTTTTATCCAAAGCAACTTACAGATGAGGACAATAAAAGCAGTCAAAACAAAAGAGCAACAATATATAAGTGCAAATGACAAGTCACGGTAGGCCTATGCGTACACTAGCAAGTGTATATATATATATATCTATATATACATATATATATATACACACGTACCCATAGACACACCACACACAAAGAAAAACAAGTATATAGAATAGAAAATAGAAACCTAGTGTTTGTTTTTTGTTGTTGTTGTTTTAAATAAAAATAAAAAAGAAGATAAATATAGATAAGTAGAATATAATTAGAATAGAGAGTGTTAGAGTTAGAGGGTCAAGTAAAGGTGGAACAGATGTGTTTTAGTCATTTCTTGAAGAGGTTAAGGACTCGGCTGCTCGGATTGATTTGGGCAGGTCAATCCAACAGGAGGGAACAGTTAATGGAAAAAGTCAATGAAAGTGATTTTGTGCCTCTTTGAGAAGGCACAATAATACGCCGTTCACTTGCACTGTGCTCGCCTCATCATCACCGTGACTGCTGCTGTTAAATATTCCTCACTTCTTCTGTTTGTCCGACACTGAGGTGCAACATGAGTGATGGATCCGCATCCCGCCACGACCCTCGCACTCTGCCAACTCGATGTGCTTTCATTTACATTTTTATTTGTAATAAACACCTCTCTGAGACCTGTTTTTGTCAGATCTCCACAGTTTTTGTTCGATCAGTTACATATTTTAATTGCATGTGCATTTTTTTTTATTTAAACCTCCATTAACCCTTAAATGCATGAATGTTTTGCCAATTATTATTACATATTCGGGTCTTTAGCGACCCGGAACTATATATACAGCACGGATGGATCTCTAACTGCTGCAATAGCAAAAAATTATCTTGATATTTTAAGAACAATTACAGAATAATAAAATAAAGCATATTTTGTTTCCTTTTGAAACTTAAAAGGGTTCAATTTGAGCAGATGATTTTACCATCGCTGTCATCGTCAGAGCGCACTTTCACAGTACATTCAGCATCTGGCTCATATTCACTATCTCAGCCATATTCTCAAAACGATCGTTTTCAATGACTTCATATTCAATATTTTGATCACTGGCAGCTTATTCACCACATCCAGCATCAAATGACAGTGACATTTATATTTAGTTGCGTATAGTAATTGCTCTGCAGTAAAGCCATTCAAACCACTTCAATTTTTGCTGATGATATTAGTTTGTTTTATGCCTGCGGTAATTATGAGTGAAACATCACGTCATTATTGTGTATCAAACAGTGTCACCTTGAGGAAAAAAGATGCATTGCACATATTGAGTCATCAAATATGCAAATATAGTAGCAGGAAAAAATACTTACACATTTACATACCTCGGGTCTCTAGCGACCCTATACACTTTTTACAAAAAAATGATCAGAAAACTGGCATTCTTTTATATTTTACTATTTTTTTCTTGTTATATTGTTTATAATTAATAGATTGAGGAATACTAAGAAAGTTGATGTCTAACTTAAAAAAATGAAGGAGGAAGAGGGTAGAGAATGATGTCCTGGGTCGCTAAAGACCAGAGGTATGCATTTAAGGGTTAAGTTTAAAGTTAATCCATAATCGAGACTTAAATCTGAGTTTAAAGTTATGGTGCAACAGGATTAAAGTTAATCTTAAATATAACTTAAATCCGATCAAAATGATGGGTTAAAAATGTAAACCTGCTTATTTTGAAAGGTTTGAAGTTTGGTGAATTATTAGATAATAGAATTATTAGATAAACCTTGATTTAGTCTAGATTTAAAATTAATCATTGCAAAGCATTTAGCTATAATTTGAAGAAGAAAAATGCACATTAGGCCTAATGTCTGAAGTGAGCAAGCGGCAATAGGCCTAATGATAATTTAAAGTATAATTTGAAGAAGTGTTTCTTTCACAAAATGAGTATTGTATATATATAACTATAAAATATAGGCTACTCAATTTTTCTCTTGCAGGCACTCATGTCACTTCCATTTCTTTCGGGATAAATGAATGAATTCACATGTTGTAAATCAGTCTGTAGGCCAATAGCGCACACAGCCCCTAAATTTAGCGATCAACTATGCATATTATAAGCTTAACATTTAACATACAACATTTTTTTCTATTAAATGATTTTGCCTTTGTTACTCTTAGTTATAAAGGATGGTAGCACAGCATTTTTGAATGATTGTCTTCATGAGTTTGTCTGCATTCATATTGCATGTTTCCTCTCGCTTGCAAAGTATGTTTGCAGTTATTTCTTCTAGTTCTTTCAAAGCAGTTTTTTCTGCGTTTCCGCTCACATATTTTTAGATCTGTTTCATTGAGGTTCCAGATAATGGCTCATTGGCTTAGATATAACAATTAGAAGCATATAGCTATTCTTATGCACACTTGCAAAGTATGTTGCAGTTGTTATTTCTCTGAAATTAAGTTGTCTTTGCTTTTCTGTTACTAATAAAATAGTTTTTTTTTTCACTGCTTATCCTATTTTGGCACAATCCCTAAATTGAACTTGAGTAGTTTTACTAAGGGCACCCATCTCACATGAAATTGAACTATGTCAAACATATTCTGCCTGCCTTCCTGATATAAATTACTATGAATTTTATATGGTAATTAATACTGAGACACTAATTTTGGGCAAAAAAGCACTAATGACTTGTTTAAGACTTGAATCTTAAAGCTGAGGACTTGCAGCTCGACTTGGACTTGCCTGTCTTGACTCAGGACTTGACTTGGGACTTGTGTGTCTTGACTCAGGACTTGACTCGAGAACTGAATGCGAAGACTCGAGACTTACTTGTGACTTGGAAAGCAATGACTTGGTCCCACCTCTGCTAGAGGCCACATAAGTCTGAAGTAATGAATTTAGGTAATGGGGTGCAGAGCCAGTGGTGGTTTTGTCGGCAAACATTAATGCCTTGAATTTACTGCGAGCAGCTACTGGTAGCCAGTTCAAATTGATGAACTGAGGTGTGACATGCGTTCTTTTCGGCTCATTAAGATTAATCTTGCAGCGGCATTTTGGATTAATAGTAGAGGTTTGATAGAAGTGGCTGGAAAACCTGCCAATAGAGCATTGCAATAGTCCAGCCTGGACCCAGATGCGCGATTTTTGACACGCGCAGAAAAGCTTTGAATCTTTTCCCGAAACAGTCAGAGGAAAGCCTCTGTGCTTCACCAGGCTTCATTTGCCCATCACTAGGCTAGACCACTGATTCGTCAAACCTGCTTTCCTGCAGTCCGTGTTCTTCTGACTATTTTGTAGTAAGTAACGAATATGCTTCGGGGAATTGTATCGGAGTAAAAGTATACATTTTTAATTAGGAAATGTAGTGGAGTAAAATTAAAAGTTGGCTGAAATATAAAAACTAAAGTAAAGTACAGATACTCCCAAAAAAATACTTAAGTACTGTAACTAAGTATTATTACTTCGTTACTTCCCACTGATTACAAGTAATGCAAGTTACATAATCAGATTACTTTTTTCAAGTAACTAGTAAAGTAACGTATTACTTTTAAATTTACAACAAAATATATGAGTTACTTTTTCAAATAAGTAACACAAGTTACTTTGTTTTCCGATTTATTGACTGACCCTGTGTTGAGAAAAACTGGGTGAGGTGCAGAGGCACTTCCTTCAGCCTGAGTGAAAGGGTGAGAGTAAAATGGTAACAAAAAGTAACTCAAAAGTAACATTCTTTCCATAAAAAGTAACTAGTTACTTTTTTTATGGAGTAATGCGATATTGTAATGCATTACTTTTAAAAGTAACTTTCCCCAACACTGTAAATGCAACACTATACATAATCTAATGTTAGAGTTGGGCGATACTGTATTGATTAGTCACGCTATATTTGCAATGATTTTGCTGTTTGTGCAGGAAATTTTATTCTATATTTATATTATTAGTGGTTTTATTTTCTTTACTAAAGAGTGTTCTTTCTTTTCTAAATGCCTCATTAAGATGCTTAAGTTTGTCAGTTTGTCCTGAGATGACAGATAACAGGATATCTAAGTGGAGACAATAAAATGTTATGTCAGCTTTTTAGACGTCCTGGCTTCTTAGAAACACATCTGGAGGACATAGTTAGACACCTTAAATGGACATATATGTTGAATATGCATTATGATTGGATCAAAGCATCCGAAATTGATGGAGGTATAAATGTTGATTTGGGGTGTTGCCTCTTTGTCACATCTGTATGACCGTTGACCATTTCTTGCAAGAAAATAAATCTTCAAAAGACTTTTGTCTCATACCTTTATTGAAATAGAAAATTCCCACGACACTGTTGTATTGCACTTTTCAGTGCTTTTCAATTAATTGATTCAAAATTCATATTTCAATGATTCAGTAATTCATGAATAAATGATTTGTTTGCATCATCACTAATGAATGTTCATGGAAGTCCCGACGTAGCATTTTTCATGTATTAAAATATTTAAGTTAAATGGATGTTGCTTAATATTTCTTTTATTGGTTCATGTAAAGGTGCATAATTTAAAATATTGCACTTTATTATTATTGTTGTTGTTGTATTTTATATTATTATGTTATTTTTCACTGTGTGAAAAACATGCCATCATTATTTTTTAACCATTTGTACTTTATTTTACTTGCATTAAATATTTGGATTCTATTTAATTGCAGTTTGGTTAAAGAAGCCATTGCGGAGTAAATACATATTGTAATGAATATAATCAATATACATATAGCTATGTATGTCATTTTATTTAGCTATATCGCCCAGTCCTATCTCCTATTCAGTCTACAACTACAATGCAAGACACTGTGGTCCTGCTGTCATTTATTATCTGCTGTTTACTTTCATTTTGACCACATATTTGTTATGTTTCTGTTTCCCACGCTCAAAAAATGGCTGTGTTTTTGTTTATAAGCCACACACAAGCCAAATAACTAGTCCTGTAGGCCGATAATGAAGCCTGCCTTGATTAAAAACAGTAATTGTCATTGTTCAAATGATAGAAATAGAAGTAAGGAAGCAAAAAGTGTGGAGTCTCTTTGCTGAAATACTTTGTAGCTCCTGTATCTGCTGTGGGTGTCTGTGAGTATTAAAGCTCTCCAGTGAGAAGACTTTGAACTTCAGACCCATCTGCGGGGTGCTGGGGCTGATTAGCAGCAGCTGCACAAGCGATTGGGGAGCTGTTTATAGAGGCTGGCAAACCGCGGTTAGAGCACGGACACGTGTGCATGTGCATATGTGTGGGAACAAGAGACAGTAGACGTGTTCACACCTATGTATTGTGTTTCTGCGCATTAACTGTTGACAATATGCACAAGATACAGTTGCTTTAATTGACTGTTTAGAACATTAGATTAATTTGTGCGTTTAAATAACTGAAAAGGAAATTCTGTCATCATTTACTCTCTCTTGTTGTTCTAAACCTGTATGACTTTCTTTCTTGACTCCAAAGGAGATATTTTGAAGAATATGGAAAACAGGTGTACAGTGGATTTTTTAAAAATATCTTTTGTGCTACCGAATCTTCTTCCACACTTTCCACATTGTCATTGTCAATCTCCAGTGCTTCCTCTGCATCACGTTCCTGATGTGCATTTGTGCTCTTAGGCAGTCTTGAGTAAGCAAGTCCAAAGCGATCCACTTTTTGGAAAGCCCGTCATCTGTCTACGAGGCTTGCACTTGTCACCGCAAATGACATATTCCAGGGTCAAATTGCGGTTAACGGTGAATGCAGAGTTCCCCCTCACCATAGCCGTGAAGAGGGCACCCCTGCTATTGACGTAGTGCCCTGGCATGGCCGTCCATTGACCCGTAGTGATGTTGTAGCAGTCCATGAGGCAGCGAAGGAAATCATCATAGGGGCCGTTCCTCATGACATACAGGTTGTCACCGTGAGCCACCATGCAGTGTCCATAACTTTGTGGCTTAACTATTGTGGTGGCCAGCGTCCATTCGTCATTTTTAAGTGCATATTCATAAATGTCCGTAGTATCCGGTGGCTTCCAGAAACACACAAATATCCTAAGCCTTGCAACTGCACTAGCCGCTGCAGCCACAGAACGAGGCGCGTGCTTGGAAAATGTTCATGCTCCTGTGGAGACATCACACGCTTCTACTGAGGACATGATCCTTTTGTCAAATTCACCTCTGATGGCGTACAAATGTCTATCGTGACCCACCAGGGTAAAGTTATACATGGACTGCTAAGAACCACTGAACACACTCCATGTGTTGGATTCTGTGTCATAACAGAAGCTCAAGTCAACAGTTTCCTTGCTAACTCCTCGCACTCCTCCAACGATATACAGTCGGTTCTCCACAACAGCCACCCCGGCCATAGAGGTGCTGGCATCTGTTGGTAGATCAGTCAGATATTTTCAAGCACCCGGTTTCTCATCAAGGTAAAACACCATCCTGTAGCAGTCCTGCAGAATCTTCATGGATGGAGAATGAGTCCCTAGCGCAACAAACAACGCTGGTGAAAACGACTCCACATAGTAGATCAGCTCCTCTGGGAGTGCCTCGAGAGCATCTTGCACATCGCTATAAGCATCACAGATGAATACTGCAGCACTGTGAAACAACCTCCACAAGCCGTACACCACTGCCGTGTGGTACAGAAGAATGCAGTTGTCGGTATCAAGAAGGTCTATCAAGTGCTGAACCAGGACGTCGACTTGGAGGAAGGCCGCACACTCAGCAGCCTCCACAATCTTGTCTGGGTCACGTATAGCAGGGCGCTCACTCCTGGAAACCGCCATGGCGATGAGGAAACCCCTGGCTTTCAGGCCACCCTGCAGGTGGAAATCGTTCAGCTGACTGTCCTTCATCCCAGAGCGGAAGAGAGCACGGAAATACTCACAGTTCTGCCCTAGGACGGCCCTGTCTATGGTGAAAACGCTTTCTTCAACCCGTACTCTCAGAATTCCAGTGAATCTTCACCTTGTTCTTCACTTTCGTCCCTGCTTTGACCCAAACTGCAGGGGGCCCCATAACACCTCTATCCTGCCTGTCCGTACCCAGATTACACTGTTCATGAACCATAAAGTTAGACTTCGAGTTAGTGTTTCTGTAAGCAGAAGTGTGCAGACACTGCAGTCTCGCAGCTATGCTGGACTGAAAATAGCTACACACTAAAATAGCATAGACAGACATTTGACAGACTTCAAAATAGTAGTGGGAAATTATCAGCACTAATACTGCAAAAAAATATATCCCAATATAATGCTGAATTAATCCAGTTTAAATTAAGTTGATTTGTTTAAACAATTGAATTAATTATGCTGTTATTTTTTTTTCCAAAAGTAGGCGTATAATGATTCAAATAAAGACAGAAACCCATAAATGAAGTGATGACAGTAGTTCAGAAAGCCACTCCTGTTTTTAATAAGACTAAGAAGATTATTTTCCTTCAGTACCCTCTCTACCTCATAAGTGTTTTGGCCCTGGTGAGTTATTTTTTTTCTTCACTGGATGTTTGGCATGGAAACAGGGGGATTTTCCATGTTCTGGGTGTTCTTTTGGTCTCTTGCCCACTTGCATTCTTTGCTTTTTGTCCCAAAGACTGGTGCTTTATCATTATTTTTGCCTTATTCTTGAAATGTTTCCTATATAGACTAAATTTTTCTATAAATTTTTTTCTTTTTAGGGAGAAGATGGTGTGATTTGTGGATTAGAATAAGAAAACAAGTCTTGGGTGGAGTTCAGTCTCGACAGAACTGAGATTTTAGGATTTTTCTTTTGTCACACTGATTTTTATGTCCAATTAACAGCATATGAACAGATCCCACTGTTGCCATGTTGATTCTGGGATGTGGACATGGTCTTGAGCTTCAGTCAGAGTTTTAGGCTACCCCGAAATGCCTTCACTTTCTATTTAATCATTGTCAGATGCCTGAGGACTCAGCACACTGTTTTCTGTTTCAGAGATTTAATGTTGGGTGTCAGAAGAGCGAGGGCGGGACGAAGCGAGAAATGTGGGGGTTTTGATTTGGGGTTGATGTGAGAAAAACAATACTTTCTACACAGTTCAGTCAGCATCTTCCTCCTCTGTTGGGCTGCACTTATTTTCCCACCAAATGGTCCTTTTACATTTGAGATCACATTGTGTCTTTGACTCTCGTTCTGCATCGCTTATTGAAGCTGAGCCTCTAGCAAGCGTTTGCATTCAACTGTGTCCTTGACATCCAGTTGTTTATACACATGCCTTGCCATCACTTAGCCTGCCTGTTCACCTCACTTCTGCCTTTGAGAAGCACAAGCACGTCTTGTTAAACAGGAGGTTTCAATCCAGCCACTTAGTATAAAGTATAATGCAAGCGAGAGGAGATTTTCCCAGCCGTCTGTCTGTAACCTCTTGTCATCAGTCAACTTAATGGTTCACAAGCTACCGCTAGCCCTAATCAGCCCTGTCTGTGTATGTCAGTGTGTTTTGTGTGGCATGAGAAGAAGATCAGTGTTCTATTTGCCCAGGGGCTGTCATTGCATTGTGGGTATCAGTGGGGAATTTAGTAATGTTATGAACCGGCTGATTTGGGAAACCTCATCGCTAGCTCCACACCCTTTTAAAACCATTACTCCTGCAGGCAAACACATGTGGAATTCCTTTTCTAGCTGAGCAGGGCTAAGGTCAGGGAGAGATCAGTTTCGAGGAAGAATCCCCCTTTGGTCAGAAACAAAAGCCCACATGAAAGACAGGTGCAGAAGCGACCAAGCAAGCTCATCTCTGGAGAGTCCCTCTATTTGATTAATTCCATGGGAGTGTGTTAGAGATGTTCAGCTTGGATACAGTTCCTGTGTTGGTGTACTTTGCACATTGTATTTATTAAGTGTACTGAAAAGATCAGCATAAATTTCCATGCTGGATCAGGCATGGGTTTATGATGGTTTATTTTTTGTCTAGCTACAGCATAACCATGCAGTTAAGCAGCAAAACTTAGGTAGTAAAGCTAGTCGAGCAGCATGGTGTGGTGAAGCTGGCTGACCAAGGAGGTCTTGCCTCTTATTCCTTTATGAGTTTGCCTTGTTTTCTTAATACACATCCCTGATCTTATATTATACTATCACATTAGATTACAATTAAATTATTAATAGCAATAAAATAATTATCCATCTATTTGTATATGTGTGTGTTGGTGTAATTTTGTTTATAATTTACAATATAATAATATGCAGGAATTAATATCATATAAATACTTTATTAATACAATAATTTTTTTTAAATATTACATTATTAATATTTTGTATTTTATTACTTTTTTTTTTTTTTTTTTTACCTTTACTTTCTTAACAATATTAATTGGCTCCACCTCTGAACAGTTGTTGCAACGCACGTTCAGGAGAGCAGCATCCGACATATAACAGCATTTTCAGTTGGAATAACATAAAAGTAGAATTATTATTCAATGAAATAATCAGTATGTTGACATAATTATATTATCTTTCTCTTTTTTTCTCATTCTTTCTATTTCAGTGCAACATGGGAAGGGAGCCATTTCCTCTTCCACCACCTCCTGCTCCTGCGTCTATAGAGCCTGAAAGTTACTATGAAGATCCACAGCCCTATGATCCTATAAGCATCAATGGTACGTCTTGAATTGGGTCCAAAGTTGACCTAAATAGAAAATATCTTCTACTGTTTATTCTTTACTTTGACGTTCATGTCAAGCCATTTATAACCTGGTTAAAAAAGGATATTTCCAAAGATTAGGTTAGTGATTTGTGACTTCTCATTGCGTTTGTCCTACGAGAGGTAACCTATGGTCATTGAGTGCTCTGTTTTAGCTTCGTCCCTCTGTAGTCTACATCTTTACTGTGATACAGAGAAGCCTGCGGGGCAGGGAGCACAGAAAACAGTGATGGTCTTTGTTCAACGGTAACCGGTACTCTGGCACTGGACATGCAGTGACGGAAAACATTGACCGTGAGCCCAGGAAATGGGGCCAAAAGTGATGGGGCATTTGGCTGGGGTTGCAGAGTTCAGCCCAGCGAGGGGACAATCATTTACAATATTTTTTGGCAGATTACGTCTCTTCTTGGTCAAAGGATACAGAGGCATTAGCATGCAGCTGTGCTGTGTAATATCAACACACAAAGGATGTGCATGGTCAAAATCTGAGATGTTTCGGCAGCTGATATCAAGCCAAACCTCATGGTTTAGGTTGAGTGAAGTGAATTTCTAGTTGGATACGTTCTGACAGTGATGGAGCCCTAAAATAATACAAGCAAAGGTGCTGCTGGTTGCATGAAAACCACAAGACACAAATATTTAGTGCAGGCCAAAATATCAGTATTGAGTTTATGCAATACTAATGAACATTTTTCATACATCAAACGCACTTAAAAAGTATTTACTCTTCCTGTTTCTTTCATGTGACATGTAAGCCACATAAGGTTTCACTGTCAATAGCTTCTCACCTGATCTTTTTTTCTCTTCCTCCCTTATTGCATTTCCCCTTTTATTGTCCTCCTGTGTTTCTGTAGATTTTGGGTGCTTTGCCATCATCACAGGGGTCAGGAAGCGCATAGAAACTTCAAACAGTGTGGTCTATGCTGTGATCACTCGGGGTATCTATCTCTGTTTCTCCCAGTGTACATCAGGAGAGAAAAACTAACAAACAGCAATACCTTTATAGGCTGCGGTGAAGTGCACGGATCTGAGAAAGCCTCTTTGTTTAATGCAACCTAAGCCTGCAAAACTTTTGCTGTGGTCTGCTTGAGAATGCCAGACATTCATGATGTCTTTTGAACCCCCCCCCCCCCCAAACTCTCCAGAACCTTATCTTACGAAACTTGTTTTAATAACCCTCCCCCCTCCCCCCCCAGGACTGAAAAAAAAAAAACCATTTTGGAGTGAACTATTCTTTTTCAATTCTGATGTATTCTCAAACAATACTGAATTCAACAGAGTTTGCAGGGAGTTACTTGCTATTTAGAGGATTTTACTTTATTTTGTCCGAGTGCAACAGCAATGAACAATCAGACTATCACCAGCCTCAACTTCTTTGCTTATTGGTTCATAAATTTCTCACGTTTCGCATTTACAGAAGATACAGAACCAGTGAGCAGTTCGTATGAGTCCTATGATGAGGAAGAAGTGACGAAGGGTAAGTCCACAGCGCAACACCAGTGGCCATCTCCTGAGGCATCCATCGAGCTAATGAAAGATGCGCGAATCTGTGCCTTCCTCTGGAGGAAGAAGTGGCTTGGCCAGTGGGCCAAACAGCTGTGTGTTATTCGTGAACATCGTCTCTTGGTATGTGACATCATTGCTTAAGTCAGTGACACCCATTTCCCACCCATAGCTGATCTATGATATGAATGTTTACACAGATTCCAGTGTTTGCAATCAAGTGTTTACATATGATACTATTAGTAATAATTTACTTAAATGTTTGCTTTTAACTTTCATATGTATTTCAAACTCACCATTCAGTCAACATAAAATAAAAAATGACCATATTTACTTTCTTAATGCACATTTCTGGTCTGCCTGTGCATGATGTACTGTTGCAAATGTTTGTCATTTTGTAACTTTTAACCAAGATGTAAAAACTTGCACCGCCCCTGAAATGACTTTCTTATTTGGCTGATGTCACCAAGACTTCTTATTTTTCAAGCAATGCATGTCATCCACCCGTCATGGAACTTTTCATGATCCAGTCAATTTCCAGTGGAAAAAAATCAAGTTCCACCCATAAAAATCCTCAAAAATGTCACATTACAGAAGAAAAATGGGATTTTACATTTACACTTATGCATTTGCCAGATGCCTTACAAGATGACTTGCACTGCATTCAAGCTATGTATTTTATAAGTTCATGCTATTATTGGGAATCAAACCCATGACCTTGGCATTGCTAGGGTCATGATCTACAATTTTTGCTACAAAAATGTTTTACGTTGACATTTAGCATTAGTGGAATATCCACAATTTTTTTACATTATTTTCGAAATAGGCAGTGTATGATTTTTTATGCTACTGTGTTCAGTGCTACAAAAGTTCAAAGGATCAGACTCCACTGCTGGATATCAGTCTGCTGGGCTGCAGTGTTGTCTACAAAGAGAAACAAACTAAAAGGAAAGAACACAAGCTGAAAATAACCCCACTGGGTGGAGAAGCCATCGTTCTCGGACTGCAGAGCAAAGAGCAGGCTGAACAATGGCTAAAGGTGAGGGACAATGGGGCTTGGCCCATATGGATGAACAATCAGTGTTCGGTTTGTGCGGACATAGTTTATAGCCTTTCATCTTTTATCAAGGTTATTCAAGAAATTAGTCCGAAAAATACTGCAGGATCTGCTGATGTAACAGACTCTCCAACACTCATCTGTACTAAGGTATGATAGGTTGAGGTTTATTCTCTGATTGATTGATTTATGTAAGAAACACTCTCCAATTTTGGGTGGATTTTTCATAAAATAGTCACTGTATCCTGTTAAGCTTAAATGTTCTGCCTTTTCTGGCAGGGTGAGCAGAGCGAGAGATACTCAGTGGCATCTGAGAGTGGAAGCAGCACAGACAGTCACGCAGAGAACCTGGAGAACAAAGATGGTGAGAGTGGGCCATTACAGCTATTCTTTTAGGTGTCTGTTTGCTTGACTACACTGGAAGTGACTTGAAGTTGTCTAAACTGGTAGCGTTGAAGATGCATGTCACCTCAGAATTTAGTTGCAGACTTGACTACAGTATCAATACATTGCGTTAATAACTTTGTATACCAATTTATTTTCAATAGAAATACATTGATATAAGAATAGAAAATGCATAATGACAATTAGAAATGGGGCAGCGATCAACTAAAGTTGTGACACCTAAACAGGCACTTCCAGAGAAGAATTCCAGAGTAGATTTCACAATATTACTGTTAATACTGTACTAGCTGTATAACTGTAATTGTGTGTATAATATTTACCTTTCAATTGTCATTTAAACTTTAGTCAAGAAGAAATACGGCAAGTTTAGTAACCTAATGAACATTGGAAAAAAGAAGGTTTCCTCTTTGGAAAGTCCGGAGAAGAATGTGGATACATCAGGTAACCAGGCAACAATATTTTTAGTTTATACGTTTTTAAACTCCCACACAACCTACCATTTTCATCACCATCTCTTTGTTCCAGGCTACCTTAACATCCTGGTGAACACCCAGTGGAGAAGCAGGTGGTGCTCAGTGAAGGACAGGCAACTTTGGATCTACAATGACAAAAGCAAGAGCAAAGTGGCCCAGCAGCCACTGTCTTTGGAGGGGTGCATGGTCCTGCCAGACCCCAGCCCTGAGCACCTGTATTCATTCCGCATCCAAATGGATGGAGAGGAGCTCGCAACCCTAGAAGTGAGTTTATCACTAACTAGTCCTGCATAGCAAGACTTTTGACTGTGTAGCTTATTCCAACCACTTAGATAGGAAGTGATCGTCTGAATGATCTGTAAAGCATTCAGCCACAGTTCTTTTTTTTTTCTATGTGCCGTTTAGAGATCTGAAAGAGATCACAATAATAGACTGTGGGAAATAATGTGGGAAGTCTATAAACTCATGAAAAAATATTGAACAGCAAGAACAGCAGTTATGAACAGTCATACAGAAAGCACTAAAAACATTAGTGGAAATGTGTTTAGGTTTTGTAAATTTATGTCCATCCAATTATTTCACATACAGGAAACAAACAGAAAATACAGTTATATACAACTTGTCATCTATCTTGCTCGCTACTATCTCAAACAAAACTCGGAATATCTTCCAAAGTTGGTGGTGTATGACATCTGTATAAGACAGTTATTTGATACAGTTAAGAGCAGTCTACAGTAGACTTGGACGCTGCAGTAAACCGGAAGCCGGAAGTCTCTGATTAGTAATTCTTTACACTCTCATGATGAGCCACTGTTTTTCCCAGTCTCAGTGTCTGATGCCCTCATGTATCTTGGCATCAGTCCAACAGCCTGAAAGAGATTTCTGAGAACTCCCCTCTCTTCATTCAATTCTGGTGTATACAGCTTTGCAAGATTCACAGTTAATATTTATGTGCTACACAAACAATATACGCTTCCAAGTTATATACACTACTGGTTAAAAGTTTGGGGTTGGTAAGATTCATTAGTCTGTATTGTTTTTGAAAAAAACTCTCTTGTGCTCACCAAGCTGAGTTTATTTGACCAAAAATATAGCAAAGACACTAATATTGTGAAATATTTGTACAATTTAACTGTTTTCTATTTTAATATTTTTAAAATGTAGTTTTTTCCTGTGATGCAAAGCTGAAATTTCAGCAGCCATTACCTGAGTCTTCAGTGTCACATAATCCTTCAGAAATCATTCTGATATGATGATTTGGTTCTTGAAAAACATTTCATCTTATTATGTTGAAAACAGTTGTGCTGCTTAATGTTTTTGTGGAAACAATGCATTTTATTTTATTCTTTGATGAATAGCTTTTCTTGAAATAGAATATTTCTTTGAAATATAAATCTTTAGTAATAAGTCTTTTCTGTCACTTTTATTTAAACTGAATGCATCCTTGCTAAATTAAAGTATTAATTTCTTTAAAATAAACTACAGACCCCAAACTTTTGAATGCAAGTGTATTTGTATTTCTTTGTGTACAGTATCTCTTTTGAGTTACTGCTCATAAACTTTTCCTGACCTCATTCTTGAGTTGTTTATCATCAGTTTTCAGTGAGACACTTCTCAGTAAACAAACACAGAGGGGGAAAATGGTAAGTTCTCAAAATTACTTCATAGGTTAGTGAGGATTCAGTATAAACTTCAACGTGACTGCCATCTTCAGGCCAGAATGAAATCAGTGTGCAAACTGACCTATTAGCAGATCATTTCACCAAGGCCTAGCTGCACCTGTTAAGGAATATGAATATCTCAGGGGGTATGATCAAATATCCTCCTCTTTCCTCTCAGGCTAAATCCTCCGCTGACATGGGCCACTGGCTCGGGCTCATACTGTCACAGACAGGCACCAAAACAGACCCGGAAGATCTCACCTATGATTATGTGAACTCTGAGAGAATATCCAGTATTGTCAACGCTGCCAAGACGTCCATGTAGTAAGCTACTTCACGTACATCAGTTATTAAAAAAAGAATAGTTCACACAAAAATAAACATGTTGTCATCTTTTACTCACCCTCATGTTGTCACAAACCGGCATGGGTTTCTTCCATGTTGCACAAAAGGAGAAAATTTGAACAGAAGCCTATGTATGGGCTGAGACTGTAAACTTCCAAAAAAACTACAAAAAAACAAATGTACCATAAAATGGCCCATATGACTTGTGAAATATATTCATAGTGATATGATCGATTTGATTGCTTTTTTGAAATTTTGGAGCCCGATTTGTTTGTATTTGTCAGTCTAATGCATAGGAGGTACTCAGAGCCCAACACATACACAGACAGCCCTCCGTCAGACCCCCATACTTGTGATGACATATACGATGATGTGCCATCCACAGAGAACGAACAGAAGGTGGGTGAGACAGCCTTGCCATGCTTTTGTCGTAAATCTACGCCACCCACTTTCATGCAGTTGTGTTTATTCTGAGTCATAGACTCAGTATAGTGGAAGATTCACTAAGCAAAAATAATACGAGTTACAGGAAGTCATTACTGTGACAGTGTTGTGTTTTTGTAACTCTGCCGGCCATCCAACTTCAATAATGTTTTTCTGATACTGTTACTCTCTCCGGCTATAGGAGGTTCAAGAGGTTCAGAATGGCAGTGAGGAGGGAACAGCAAGCGGCGAGGAGAATGGGAAGGACAGAGTGTATCTGGATCTGATCCCGGTTCGCTCCTTCCTGCACACAAGTATACGGTACAGCAGGCAGGAGTGTCAACACATGACAGAGCGCAGGTACTCCCTCATATGCTCCTCAGGTATGATCAGCCTACACTCTAAAGCGTGATATAAATTATCACATGGAAAATGCATGTTAATAGATCTAATCTTGAGCATATGTATCGCTTTCATTTCTATTAACATTTACTTTCGTCATTTATTTTATCGTAACTTCTTTTGCAACATAATAAATGTCTTTACTGTCACTTTTTAAGACATTTAATGCATCCTTGCTGAATAACTTATTTTAAAAAACTTACTGACCCCAAACTTTTAGTTTAGATAGTGTAGGCCTCTTTATACACTTTTTTTTTTTTTTCTTTTTGCAGTACGCACTGCATCCCCTGGTAATTAAATCCATTACCTATGCGTGTTGTTAGTGCCAAAATACAAATATTTATTCAGCAAAAATTATATAAAATTTAATACGAAAAACATGTATCATTATACAAGATGATTTTAATACAAAAACCCAAAAAATGCTTAAAACCTTATATACATTAGTTTCTAAACAGCATTGAACAAGCTGCAAAACCTACCCCCATTACTTTGCCGCAGCAAGCCACAGAGAAACCTCTTTTTTACCCTTTTTTTTTTTGACCCTTACACCAGTTGCTAATCGAATAGCAGACACAAGACCCATACTCTTTTTTTTTTACAGAACCCACTCCCGAATCTGCCCTTGAATCCCAGACGCTCAAGAGAATCAGTTCCTTGAGTCAGGAAAGACAAAGAGGGCCTCTCCACCTTATTTCTGCCATTCCCAAACCAAACCCTAAGCCCGAGACGCCCCAGAGTCCGCCTCACCTCAGAGAGAAGAGCTGCCCAGCACAGACAGATTCTCGCAAAACTCAAGTTCATCTCAGCAGAGTGATTGTAAAGACCCATCAATTGTAAAACAGACCTACACAACTTATTAATTTATTCTACCCATAGCCCCTGACTGCCCTTTCCAGCCTGCACTCAAGGTAGCATACCTTCAGTACTTTGAATGTAGGTCATCGGCCCTCAAAGCTCCTACAAATTCGACTCATGTTTAGCAGGCCCGAGGGTCAGTTTATGTTGATGGCTGAAATTAGCGGAAGAAACAGGACGAGGGAGGTACCACCCAGATGTGCCCGGACGTTACACAGACGAGAGCCAGACCGAGCTGGGATGCGAGGAGAGAGGAAGGAGGTTTTAAAATCACTCTGGCCACCTGAGGAAAAACAATGACAGACGAGAGGTGAAAGAGGAGCCTGAGCTCCTGCACAAGGCGTACTGCCAGTTCCACCTAATAGTGAATTTTTGCGAACTGCCCACCATGTCGTTAGCAAGGTAGTTGCATCATAATTAACAAACACTCAGGATGTTCCAACTTTGTATTATATTTCCTTTTAAATTTTCAAGCATGCAATTGGAATTTTTACAGGCTAACCATGGACCACAAAACCAGTATATACATCATCAAGATGAATTAATAAGTTTTCCATTGATGTATGGTTTTTGTTAGGATAGGGCAATATTTGGCCAGATATTCAACTATTTGAATATCTGGAATCTGACGTTGCAAAAAAATCTAAATACTGAGAAAATCGCATTTAAAGTTTTCCAAATTAAGTTCTTAGCAATGCATACTGCTAATCAAAAATTAAGTTTGCATATATTTACGGTAGGAAAATATATTTTCATGGAACATGATCTTTACTTAATATCCTAACGATTTTTGGCATAAAAAAAAATCGATAATTTTGACCCATACAATGTTTTTTTTTTTTTTTTTCTTTTTTTTTCTCTTTTTTACCACAAATATACAGAGCGACTTAAGACTGGTTTTTGTGGTCCAGGGTCACATATAATTACTTAGTTGCTCGACATACACAACCACAAACATGTCACTCTACAGAAAGATGATAAAATAAATGCTTCTTGATTATGGCTCATATAGACCCCAACTCAGACAAGGACCTCTCATGAGAGGCTCGTCTGAAGCAGATGAGCAAGCAGAGTGTGTGAGCGGTTAAGAACGCGCGGACCGCGAAGCTGAGAGCAGCTGGCGAGCTTAGCCTGAGGGCGGTAGTAAGGAGAATTTGAAGAAAAGTGCGAAGAGGGCCTTTACACTGCCAGGCACTCATCGGTTAGATTAGCCAGTCGTACTGAAACTTCAACGGTTAGTATGAAACAGCCAAATCAAAATTTTAGAAATGCTAAAATTTATAAAAAATAGAAACTGTTATTTTTAAATTGTAATAATGTTTCACAATGTTAATGTTTTTACTGCGTTGTATTTTTGATCAAATAAAAGCAGCCTTAGTGAGCATAAGATAGTTGTTTCAAAAACAAATGTACCTACTCCAACTTCTGAATAGTAGTGTATAATCTGTTGCAAAACCAAGTGAGCTGACTATCTGACATAAGCATACTAAGTAGTACAATTCAGAATAGGTAAGAACTAAATAAAAATGTTTTTTTAATGATTGTACTCTGAGCGGCACGAGTCCGGCTGACTTATATTGTTGTGTATTCTAGCCCAAGATAGCGCCTGTATCCAGCCCTGCTCCAAATACACCCACCAACACCACTAACAATGGAGATTCACCTGTCAACTCCGCCACAGCGCTGAAGAACAGACCCCTGTCCATCATGGCATCCAGCAAAGGAAAAGTTCTGCAGAAGGCCAAGGTCAGAGTCCACTTGTGCATCCATAGTCCTAATAGAGAGATTAGTTTGTTGATAATTTACCATTTATGAATTATAGAAATACGTTTCTCAATCAAAGCAACTGTACACAGAAAAGTACTAATTAACATTTTTTGGATAATTCCCTGGCATTCTTTGAAGTACATTAAAGTATGTGTATAATGGTATATACACTATCATTAAAAGGTCTGGAGTTGGTAAGATTTTGTAATGTTTTGACAAAAGTTTATTTAATTTAAAATGTATTCTCCCTGATGCGCCAAGCTGAATTTTCAGCAGCCATTTTTCATTATTCTTTGAAAAGAAAGTTCAAAAGAACAGCATTTAATTGAAATAGATTTTTTTTTGTAACAAAGTTCATGTCTTAGTCACTTTTGATCAATTTAATGCGTTCTTTCCGAATAAAAGTATTAATTTCTTTATTTAAAAAAAGCTTACTGACCCCAAACATTTGAACGGTTGAGTATATATAATAATGGTATATGAATATGGTTATCCAAGTTACAATGGTATTACTATCTGAAACCATTACCACCACAAGTGTATTCAATCATATATATATATATATATATTTTTTTTTTACAATATGTCTCCTGTGGTATTAGTCTGAGCCCCTTATAGTCATTATCTCTCTTGAAAGCGAATGAGTTTGGAGAGGAGGAGGACGAAGCGAGGAAAAAGTCCACAACCTAGTGGAAGGGTACAGAGTGTGCAAATGGACTTTTTAGCCAAAGCTCAAAGGGACTGCTAAGGCAACTGCTTCTTCAGCAAGCACAGGGAGAGAGAGGAGAGAGATGAGGTGAGAGAGAGAAGGAGGGTGTGTCCAATGACCTGTAGGCTCCGCCCCTCTGAAACATCAGCCTCCACTACTCCCTGCTTCTCTGCATTCAGAGGCTCAGATGGTACTGGTTACATGCAGGCAGCTGATCCAAGACAATATTTTCTGTTCCCTGCCAAATAACGCCACTGGACGACAATAGATTTTAAATCTATTCAAGTCATTTTTATGTAAGAGAAAGGAAGAGAATAACTGAAATAACTCTTTCAGTGGTGTGCACATTATTTGATGGATGTTTCACAAGCTTGAGAAGAGACCAAAAAGCTTCGAGAACCACTATTTTTAGATTGAAACATTTAGATTCAAAACCGTAAATCAGCCATTTGGTACATTGTAGCTTGGTTCATGTATGCTGGTAACCAAGATGTGAATATATATTACATATCCGTTCGGTGTTTTTGATTTGTTACTGTACGCTAGCTGAAACATGCACTTTTTATTCAAATAAAAGTTTGTACTGACAACAATTCATATTTATGCAAAACCAGTAGTTGAGAACCAGGCACTCTGCTTTGAAATAGAAGAAAACGGCATTTTCTCCAGTAGGTGGCACCAAAACATCACTAAAATACTATAAAGTATTTGAGAGACTAAAAGTTCTGGAAAAAATGTAATAGCTTTACAATAGACAAATGCACCACTGTAGTTAATACAAAATAAATATAGTCAAAAAATGTAAGCCTCTAACATGAGAGATATGACAGATCACAAGCAGGTCCAAATCTCAGACAGAATACATGTTCATAAAGGGTTTTCAGTGCTGAATAAACAATAAAAAACAGCATCAAACCCCTTAAGATTGATCACAAATTAAAAAAAAATCCTCATTTAAGTCACTAAGAGCATGTACAAAATTCATGAGATAGATACACATCCCGTCTGAAGTGTCGCCTGGATTGCATGTTCATCAGCATCTTAAGTCCATGTGAATTTATAATGACTTGTAACTCACATTGCTGAGCTGTGGCTCTGTCTACATGTGTTTTCTCTTTATCTGTGCTGTGTTAGGGACACATGTCTTCTGCGTTGCTCCCTATAGCGCTGCAGCAGCTCTTTTTCACTCTTGTGCTGACGGCGCCTCAGGCCTGCAGGTTTAGGAAGATCTCCTCTGGATGGCTTCTCTCTGCTTCCTGAAAAACAAGTTCACAAAAATACATTACTCAAAACACTTAAACATACCCTGCTGACCCCTTGTCCATTCTAAAAACACCAAAATTATGACCCATCCGGCAGGCACAGAAAATTGACAAATCATATTGAGCACTGACATAAGCAGATGTGTGAAGCCATGTTACATCATGTTCATAAAATGGTTTAAATAATCAGGATTTACACTGCAAACAATCAGTTTCTTAATCAGTATTTTACATTTACATGTACATACTTTTATCCAAAGCGACTTACAAATGAGGACAACAGAAGCAATCAAAACCAACGAAAAGGGCAATAATATATTTTAGTATTATTAGAAAACAAAAATATCTCAACAACCTAAAATTAGGTGAAAAATAATACTTGTTTTTTTTTCAGATACTACATCTTGATTATTTATTATTATTACTATTATTATTATTCATTTGTTTCTTCATTTTTTCATTTTATTAAGCATGGAAATTAAATGTATAAACTACTGTTTAAAAGTTTGCGCGATGATAAGCGCGATTGGGAGTTACGGGATTTGATCCACAAGCGTGCACACTGATTGATAAAAAACTACAGTAAAAGTAATATTATGAAATATTACAATTTATTAACTTTTCAGCAGCCATCACGCCAGTCGTCAGTGTCACATGATCCTTCAGAAATCATTCTAATATGCTGATTTAGTGCTTAAGAAACATTTCTTATTATTTAATTGTTATAAAGGTTGCTAAGACTGCCTCTTAATATTTTTGTGGAAACTGATAATTTTTTTTAATTCTTCAATGAATAGAAAGTTCAAAAGAACAGCACTTATTTAAAGAAAATATACCTTATATACTGTATACATCATATATCTCAACATAATAATAAAATAATAATAATAAAATATATATAATTTTTTGCACTTGTTTAAATGTCAAGGATATTTAGATATATCACTAAAAAAGACAAAAATAAGAAAGTGTTTTTTTGTGTGCAGAATTTGTTATTTTTTATGAAATGATCATAATAACAATTTTCTGCTGCTTGTACACTGTAATGACTAAATTGTGAAATAACTTGGAATATTTATATTTTTTGCCTTAGATAGGAAAGTAGTTAGATTGGATAGGAAGTGAAGAGGGGACAGGACCAGGAATTGAACTCGGTTTGTCTGTGGCGCAACCACATCTGTCACACTGCAGGATTATTCCACTGAGCTGCGAATAAGCTAAAAGTAAACTAAAAATGTGGAAAAACTAGAATGAAAACACCTATATATTTGTCAACTACCAACCATTGTCCAAAAACTAATTAGTAGTTACTGGTACTGACGTGTTTCGCAGTGTGGACCCTTCCAACCTTGGCATTCACAGCGGTAGCTGCCGTTCAGCAGCACACAGATGCCATCATTCATACAGGAGTTTGGACTGCACAGGTTAACAGCTTTTTTCACGTCTGAAGAAAGAGGAACAAGTTACAGAGAGCAACACATGACTGTAAATACATCAGAGACGAAAAAATGCTTTCAAAGAGGAATATTTGTGCTCGTTGATTCAGCTCATCACCTGAACACACCATCTGTACAAGCACATCCTCAGAGTATTTCAGGTCATCGTATGAAGGAACAGAGATCATGTGATCCTCAGAGCCGGTGATGCGGAAGAGAACCTCCTGCTGTATGTCCCCGATGCCGACCACAAACACTGACACTCCACTATCCCGGATCTTCTGGGCGGGCACCGCTGCATCTTTCGCACCCGTCCCATCAGTCAGTACCACCACGGCCTTGTTGACTCCAGGCCGCGCTCCTTTCCCCACCGTCAGGCTTTGGGAGAGCACATGGAGCAGGGCTGAACCTGTAGAGGCCTTCCCACCCAGAAAAGCAGCGTCTCCCACCGCCTTCAGCACAGAGGAGCCCGAGTCATACTTGTCCAGGTCAAAGACCGTGACGGGCTGCCTCCCATAAACCACCAGTCCCATCTGAGCCACATCTCGATTGATGTCGAACTGCACTGAGGTTCTCCGAACAAAGTCTTGAAGGTGGTTTTCCACATTTTCTCCTTTGCCTCCACCAGGGGGGAGGCATCTCTACTACAAAAACAAGGTCCAAAGCTTGACCCAGACCGCGCCAAGCGCCAAAACATTTGGTGATTAGTATAAGTTAAAAAAATTTCCATTTTTTTACCTGTGAAACGTAGTACTTTTGTAATATTTTCTTAATTGTCTGTTTGCAGATTTGCAGTTCTCCCAAGAACCTAGATGTTCACTTGAAAAACATGAATACATTTTCAAAATGTTTTCACAAAACTTTTGCGTTTCCGTGTTTGTTCACAAAAGTTTTGTTTCCTAAAGAAACTTGTGCTCACTTGCAAAACATTTGCAATCCAAACCTTTACGTTACCCTGAGAAACGTTGCATTTGTTCACAAAAGTTTTGTGTTCCCACAAGAACCTTTCAAGAACCTTTCCCACAAAAATCCTTTGCATTCCCTTTACAAATGTCTGCTCGTGATTACTATTAACATTTTTCACAGTCCCTTGAAAAACATGTGCCCTCTCAAAACTTTTACCTTTGCTCGCAAAACATTTGTGTTCCCCCAAGAAACTTAAGTCAGTCCCATTGATTACTGATTATGATTTAATTATTTGAAAATCAAATTCTTTCTAGATTTTTCTTCTTCAAAAACATTGTAGGTATTGTCAGTCTATTTTGTCTATTGGGGTCTTATTTTTTGTATTTATCTTTCGCACAGCATTATTGTTGACTATTTAAGGTCAATGAATTATCGTAATGATTCCACAATTTTATCTCATTATCATTGAGTAAATCAAAAAACTCTTCATTAATGTGCATTGTTGTCAGTACCCCATGTTTTGTATTTTCTATGAGATTTTGCGTGCTAGGCATACATGGACATACTGTTATCGGGCCCTTACTGCAGTATCAACTACCCTCCACTTTAAATTTGATTCATTCCCGCTTTTTTTTTTTTTTTTCTTTTTTTCCCCCCCTCCTCCCCGCTTTTTTTTTTTGTCCCCCCCATTTCTTCCCCCTTTTCCCCCCCCCACTTTTGCTCCTTGCCCCATCCCCTATTCACCCGGAACCAACATATTCAGGACTTTACTGAGGACTTTAGTGGTTAAAATGATGAACTGCTGGGATATCTACCTGTGGTGCGATTTTCACTGCATAATTTTTGTGGCTTTCTTAGTTCGGGGATCATTGCAGTTCTCCATTTATCTGTCGGGTGACTGTACTTTGATGGTTTTGTGCTGGGCCGGTTCAAGTGATGTTGGTCTTCATCTTCGCCATCATTTACCTATTTGTTTTTGTTAGCTTACAATGCTATTTGTATGTGAAGATCTCCCTGTCCCCCGTGAGCTACTTAGCGGGCTCCACCCCCAACACGTGCCATCGACGGATTTTGTTCCCTGTGAGGCAACTCTACTACACAGCGGCAGGTCGTTCTCTTGACCATGAGGGAACACACGGGTGAGGATATCCGAAGCTTATTGTGGCTTTGCCTGTGCATAGCAGAAGTGGCTTGTTTCTACCAGCTTGGCATTATGGCCCACCGTTCGTATTTGTACCCTCGGCAAGCCCTCAACAGCCTGTGATCCAGCTTTGCAGGCGTCCGCTTTTTTCCTGTGCTCCCCAATTTTGGCCTCGATCTTCACGTCGCTTCCATACTGGGCCAACCCCATCTTCACAGGGCTGTCAGAACTCAGTACAGCCTGCATGAAACGCTTCAGGAAGGACTTGAAGCGCAAGAAACCCTCCAGAGTAAGTGCAGAGGAGCCCTCGAGCAGGAAGAGCACATCCACGGAGCAGTCGAAACTTAGAATGGGAGCTGGAAAAAGAGGATACGGTTAAGAGCCGCTCTGACTGACATACAGTACATTTGGATTCCTTTCTAAGATCTAAAGAACATGCTTAACATTCCACTTCTGCATTATCTCATGTTTATTTTAGAGTTTAGTTAAGATCATGTGAGACAACATTGTTAAAGGAGAAGGGAATAGGACTCGACTCTCCTTTATCCATTAAGATTTTCATAAAATGAAAATTCTGTCATTAATTACTCACCCAAACCCATAAGACCTTTGTTCACTTTCAGAACACAAATTAAGATATTTAGGAATCGGTTTGCGGGTTTGGCCAACGGATCACACGGTGAGTACAGCTATGAAATAATTTTAATTTTTGGGTGAATTCTATATTTAACCACTTATTGCACAAATTGCATTCCTCCCGAAAATGCAATAAAACATTTACACAATTTGTTTAACCAGATCCATCTCTCACTCTGCAGGTAAGTGGGGTCATCTGGTCTAACCCCTGCCAGTGATGTCATTCATACTGACAGACAGAAGGAGGTTATGCGTGTCATCACGTTCTGATTGGCCGGAGGATTCTATGTTAGTGTTACAATGGAACTCATGGGGACTGATGACAGCTTCTATCTCTGAATCTCATTTAAGAAACTACCTCCCCCATCTTGAAAATATGTCTGTGTATCTTTGTGTGGTCAGAACCAAATCTACACACATTTTACACCAATTTTATGCTAAAGTTTTTTGTACGATTGTTTTTGGAGACTGCTGTGCCATTATTTAATTATGGCACTGTTATTGCAATATAATTAATTTATTCCTCCCTAAATAGAACATATATTTCAAAACAAAACAAATGTGGTTGGTCACTTTACAATTCTTTGACAGAATATGTTGCAACGGGGGCCACGTTATGCTGCCTGACAAAAAAAAAAGCTCTAAACCAGACTTCTCCCTTACCTTTTACCCTTTTTACAAACAATTACTTCTTTAACTGTAATATTTGTAAAATAATATACCAATCATAAACCTAATTATTAATAATAATACCAATTAGTAGTTAGTAGCTATTTATTTTTTGTTTATATATAAATCACTAATAATAATAATAATATTTGCTTATTCTTGATATATATTATTTTCTAGCATCACACCTTTTGCTGGTTTTCTTTGACAATGGCATAATAATTTTAAAACCTTATGATCATAACATTTTTTACCTACTAATACTGGTATCTCACATCATCAAAAATATTACGTATCATCGTTATTACGTATTATTTTTATAACAATTTTGTGATTTCTGCTTTTGCTCGTGTGTTTATTTCGCTTTGTGGCCAACGTAGTCTACAGTTATGTATATCACATACATACTGTATTTAGTCTTGTGTAAGTTGAACATTAATTTGACTATGTTAAATTTCGCTGCACAAGGCAATTACATCTTACGCAAGTTTCTATGACTTTGGAGGCATGTTGCGAGATGGAGAAATAGAGTCCCGTATTAGCTTAACCTTAGAGTGCCTCCCTTTCGTCTGAAGGTACTAAGTATTAGTGCGAGGGTATATTTCAGGTCAGCCATTTTGACCCTAACCCGAACGCTGACCCCCCTGTAACCAGTGAGACCCCATGATTGCTGTTTTATGATTTATCACTCCCCCCCCACGCGACACAAACACACACACTCCAACCAACACACCACAAAACAACACAGACACACAATCTCGCAGGAACGGTGAGATGGAAAGACTCATTATGATGCTGAGGTGTTGTTGGGAAGAGACCTCCACACAATTGCGTGGTCACTGCCTGTGGAGCCCTGCCGGGACATTCGCACGCGGTCCATTCTCACAGTACCCTCAGATTACACGTCCCCCGTCTGCACAGGGTGAGAATCAAAGCGGTTTGTCACTACCAAAACCGAGATGTTAATCCACAATTGCGTCACACCCCTGTTTTATTTTAAGGTCAATCCCGCTAGTAAACCAAACCATTACACTCTACGATTCGTGTTGCGCAATAATCTCCTAATTGCTGTATTAATTCAGGTAGCACATTGGTGTGTGTAAGTTTAGTTATTGGGTAGGATGGCATGTAGAATATGGTATGCAATGAATATGTGCTTTATAAAGTACTAATAAACAGCCAACATGCTAATAATATGCATGCTAATATTTTGTACCCCGCAAATGCGTGATATTATGCCAGACATTGGTCCCTATACTAAAGTGTCTACCTCAAATTCTAATGAGTATGGATACAATATAATATGGATATTATTAACTCCCATTAAGATTGGTATGTATCTCTTATTTTCCCTGCGACATTTTTTATTAGTTCTGGGCAAGACAACCGCGTGTTGCCCCCGTGTAAACGTTGTGTATCCCTGTAAGGATGATGCGTAACAATAACAGTTTCACAGTCCACCCCCATTTTCATTCTGTTAATGTACTTTAGTTTTACCTCAGGCCGATGAACTTCAAAATTAATAATAATAATATAAAATTAGCAGAAAATTATTATTATTTTTTAATTATTATTTACTTATTTTTGTCAAATGTTTGTAAAACAACATGAAACCAGTTTCACACCATATGTTTCTGTTAATATTCTCCTTTAAGTTTCACCTCAGGCCATGAAACTTAAACATGAGCCTGGGACACTTCAAAAGAACAAAAACACGCAATGTGATAAAATACAAACATAAGCTCAGACCTGAGGCATCTCTGTGACTTATGATCCATGCTGGTGTGTAACGGAGTCAATGCACATTAAGAATGTTCATTTTGGTCATTTTAACATAGTACAGTTACACTTCAATTAGGCCAAAAGCATCTCAAGACCATTGTGTTTTGCTCCATCCATGTCATTTACCTGTAATGAGGGCAGAGGGATGTGTACGGTGAGTATCCCTTGGACCCCTTCCAGCACATGAAGTTTCCCTGAAGCTCTTTGACCATCTCCAGGGATTTCTGAACACACGGGTAAGACTCCACTTTACACCCCGCAGATATCACAGTGCAGAAAACGTGACTCGCAGTTCATAAACCCAAATGGTGCTGTTGATTGAGTCACAGGTGAGTTTTGAAGGAACGGCAGTGCAGACGGATGAGGTGGTGAGGGTGGTGAATAATCCGTTAACAGCATCACTGAAGTGCTCCGCGAAGAATACGTGAGAGTCTGAGGGGCTGCTAGCCAATTTACGGAGCTCTTCCCATCTTAGGAGAGAAAGACAAGGCATGATTTAGCAGCTAATATTTATTGTGAAATGCACTACTCATAAAATACATTTGCCACTAAAGTTTGGGGTTGGTAAGAATTTTTTTCTCTCCATGTTTTGGAAAGTAGTCTTATGTATGGAAGCCCGTTTCTGCCACTGAATAAAAAATAAAACAAGGTAATTGCGACTTTTTATCTCACAATTCTGAGAAAAAAGTCAGAATTGTGAGATAAAAAGTCGCAATTACCTTGTTTTATTTTTTATTCAGTGGCGGAAACGGGCTTCCATACTTATGCTTACTGAATTTATTTGATCAAAAATACATAACTGTTTTTATTATTATTACAAAATTATTTGTAAGATGTAATTCATTCACGTGATGACAAAACTGAATTTCAGCAGCCATTACTGTATCACATGATCCTTCAGATATTATACAAATGTGCTCATTTGCTGCTCAAACATTTCTTCTTATTATAGTTGTACTTTTTAAGACTTCAAACCTTTGAACACTTGTGTTGGTCACAGTCAATTCCAGATTTATACACGGAACATATGGTGCGGTAAAATTTGGCCGATAAATTTTAAGATGCCAAGAGCATACGAACTCTGAAGGGTTTCATTCATCTAAACTTCACAGTAATTCACCAAAACACACCACTGATACATTCCCAGCTGTTAGATACAGCTATTAAGGTGAGTTTATCCACTAAGATTCCCTCTTTCTCCTGCACCTGTTGGGAAGCTGCCATAAAGCCTCAAAGTAAAGAGAGAACACAGGAATTATGCTATCTGCAGCCTAACCAACAGCAACAACACACATCCAGGCTGTCAGCAGCCTTTTAGTGTACAATAACACACCTGTCAGTGTGCCACTACTGTGTCTGAAAGCTGTCAGCAAATCAATTCACTGACTAATAGAGCTGAAAACATTTACAATATGACAGCACCTGTCTCTGCTAAATGCTTCAGAACAATCACTAACAAAAAAATACAGAAAAGTACCATATTATTACTTTATACTATGGTATACTCTCAGTACCATGGTATATACTAAAGTACCATAGTATTACTATCTGATAACATCACTGTAACTGGCCGTGTGTATTAACAACCCCCCGAGCGCAAAAGCGACCCCCCCCAATACGCCCACCATAAACAAAAACACACACAACAGAGCACCGAGGAGAAAAGAGAGAGAGAGAGTTGTGGTCAGAATTATTAGACCCTTTGGTAAATATGAAAAAAGAATCTGATGTTTATCATTTTTATGGTTCATTAAAAAAAAAATCACAAATCTAACCTTTTCTTTCATTCTAAACTTTTAATTATTTAATAATGGAGGCGAAATCTCACTATGAATAAATGAGGCAAATTAATGCCCTCCTTTAATTGAATTCTTTTTGCAACCTCCATTTGCCAAAATACAGTTTTTTCCTATAATGCCTGATGAGACTGAAGAACATCTGAACACACTTTAAAAAAAAAAAAAAAGGATCTCACCAGGACTTAGTCCTGTTTGAGAGTCCGTAGTAATCAAAGAATGGCTAGGGGGTGCTAAAACCTTGCCGCCCGTCAATATATAAACATCGTATTTCCCCACACTTTCAATTGTTTTATGCCAATGAAAGTTTAGATTTTTCTGTAACACTTTACAATAAGGTTCCATTAGTAAATGTTGAAATTATTATTAACTATAATTAATAAATGCTGTAGAAGTATTGTTCATTCTTAGTTCATGTTAACTAATGTAGTTAACTAATGTTTACTAATGAACCTTATTGTAAAGTGTTACTGATTTTTCTTTAGTTTATATTTTTTCTTTATTGCATAAAGTGAAAACTAGTTGTGTTTTTTTACATTATTTCCATAATAAATTGGCACTAGATTTTTAATATTGATTCTTATTGCAGTAATTCACGGTTTTGTTGTTGTCTTTAATCAGCATAAAATGAAAGTAGTACAACAAGTAACAGACTTTTTGACTACAGTTAATACAATTAATAAACTGAAAATAATATACATATTTATATATTACATATCAATATTTTTTACATTATAGAAATGAAAATGAGATACATTAGAGCAGTTTCCCCCCCCAGTTTCTTTTCACTACAGTAATGAATATGTGGTGTGAAAATGCTTAATTGTCATGAAAATAACGTCACAAAATATATATTACATGCTTCCTTTCCTTTAAGCAAAATATAACTTCTTATTTCATTAGAAATTATTTTGAGGTGAAATATGACCCGGTGATGTTCTTGACAGGTTTTGTGAAGCAGGTAATTAGAGATGTGAGGGTTTTATTCCGTTATTGAGGTGAATGTAAATGTTATGTGTTACCTAGGGTAACGGATCCCCACGGCAAACAGAGTCACTCCAGACAGCTTGAGCTCAGAGGCAGCCAGCTGCACTGCCCCCTGGGACTTTCCGTCAGATAAGAGGATGACAACACGTGGCACTGTGGAATTGCGTCCGCCGGAAAACCCCTTCCTCAAAACAAACTTCAGAGCCAGACCTGTCTGTGTGCTTCCACCTCTGAGCGAGAGAAAAAGACAGACTTACTTTATACAAATCACATTTTTAAGACAAAACTGAGAGTCTAGAATATCAAAATGAACTACTGCCACCCACACCACTGTGAAATGATATTCCAGTCTTTATTACTGAGCTTTGTTGCTTGTCACACCTCCACTGGTGAGAACAGTACATCAGATACCCACAGCAGCACAATCAACACTGCACAATGAAGAGGACTCTCGGAAGTCTTAGGATAACACAGAAGCCTTTAGTTCCTTTCACTGCACTGTGTCCTTAATGCACCCCTCATGATGAAACCTAAACCAGTTATAGCACTCTCAGATTCACACCGGCTGCAGCTTTATCTTTGGGTTGATTCAAACTCTGCTTGACTTCTTTCTGGTGTTAATGCATGAACTTCATAAATTAACACTTGATACATAAATTGGAGTTAACAGTTATCTAGCCTGTTGATAACCAAACTGTTTTAGGAATTGCAACCAACAATCACAATGTAAGAATGATTATCTCACTTGTGCTTTTCTGAATGGGGGTCTAAAAATCTAGAGCAACACACTGAAAATGTAGGGTTCAAAATCTAATTTAAAGCCAGTAATAAAGGATTTTATGATTTTAGGAGTTATGGAAAATGTAAATCAAAGAAAAATGATGTACCATGAAATAATATAAGATTCTGCACTATTTCAAGGTCACCAATTAAGCAAATTTGTGACACTGACCATGTGAACTCCTTTATGCAGAAGATCAGAAATTGTTGTAAACTGTTATACCGATAATATTATCTTGTAATTAAAGCATCTGTAGTAGACAGTAGATAAAAATGCAAAATAAAAGTATTTTCCATAAATATATTATATACAGAATAATATAAAAAACTGAACACTCATGAAACCATATTGTTCATCATTTTAAAATATTGACAACTATCATAAAATGTATCAATTCATTGATTTTTGTTATAAAATATATATTTAGAGATTTTTATTTTATTTATAGTATTTATAAATTACACACACAGGTAATATGTCAATATTTTTATGTACTCTATTACGTAATTCACCTTTTGTGTTGTTGTCTGTTTAAATTCAGCAAAAAAGACAGTTAAAACAATTTATTCAATAATCTTCATACTATTTTAAATCTACAAATGATATAATTGAATTTAAAATATTATACATAATTCTATATTATTTATCTTTTTAACATTACAGAAATGAGACTGAGATAATATAAAATGAATAATAATAATAACAACAATGTTAATATTTATTTATGCACAGTATGAATGTATGTATGCATGCATGCACGCATGTGCAAAATACAGTTTCATGAGTGACTAGTGAATAAAAGCAAAATTTTTCACTGTCACATATTGACAATACTCCTTTATCCTGTGCCGAAATACATGATCTCCTTTATCCTACAGGGATACTGACTGAGTGCCAGTTGAGATGCAGACATGTGTATAGCTGGGCTTCTCTCCATCATCTTCACTCACAGTTGTTCAGCTAGACAAGTGCTGATATTTTCATAGAGTGGGAATCTGAAACGGTAATTTCACAGCCTGTCGAGGGGGATGTGGTATGTCCTGACTGGGTGATAAGGTTCAGGCCAGCTGTGTGCTCAAGAGTGTAATTCAGCTACTAGTCATTACAGATCCTTGCACACCCTTCACCACAAAAACCATTAATTCAACCTCATCAAGCCATCCATCATGGCACAGCACATTCAGACACACTTGCACACACATGTTGAGAGTGTAATGTAAAGGTGTAAGGAAGTGCTAAGGCCTGACAGACACACAGTAACACTAATCTCTGTACCTATAGTGGATCTTCTTCATCTTTTTCTTCAGCTCCTCTTTGCTCTTGTAGGAGTCTAGACTGATTTCCAGTTTGGGCGTGGAACCAAACAGAATAACACCAACTCTCACCTGCCCAAAACAGAGAATGCCGTTTAAACACCACAAACAGGAAGCAAAGTTCTTATTGAAGTTCAAAAACTGCCATTCAAAATTTAAAGGAATACTACCAAAAAAAAACTAAAAAACTAACTACTACTAAAAAAAAAAAAAAAAAAAAATCATTTTGAAGTATGTTTTACAAGAAAATACTTAAAATACAGTCAACAGTAATTCAGTCTTATACTTCAAAATTTCATGCGTTACTTGTGATTTCTTTGTAATTATTTGTGAAATTTACTAGCAATTTCTAAGTGAAAATTGTTTCTACACCAATTTTTTTCAGGTTAGTTCTCCCTCATGTTGTTCAAAGCCTGTATGCTCTTTTTTGTAGTAATCAATGGCTGTCATATTCCAAAACATAAAAAAAAGAAACGGCATAAAAGATAATTCATATGACTTATGTGTTACATTCCTAGCTTTATATGAAAATAAACACCAAAAATAACAGTGATTATTCACTATTATTAATAATAATTCACATTTGATTATTGCATATGCAATAATGAATGGTGTTTTGTCATTAACAAACTATTATTAAAATGTATACTTAAATTAACACACTATTTAAAAATGTACACTTGAAAATAATTTTGAATATAGGTGCTTTTTTCAATGTTTTCACTATAGAATCACTATAGAGAGTAGATTGTAATAACATGAGGGTGAGTAAATAATGACAATTTTTCTATTTTGGGAGAACTTTTCCTTTAATCTGATTTCATGCAATCTGACCTTGTCTGTGCTGACATCGAGAGCCTCACACAGCTTCAACACATAGTGACGGGACCGTTCAAATCCTCCTTTGCCAACGCTGTAAGAGCCATCCATCACAAAGAGAATATCCATTGCTGTGGAGCACTGCATCACTGACCACACACAGGAGAAAAACAAAGGTTACCCATCTGAACGCCATCAACTACTGAACTGTCACTAATGTATAGTATTAGTCCATGAAAGTCCAGACTGATTAACTCAATGGCACATGAAAGAACACAAAGGTGGTGCAAAATAGCAACATGTTCACATACACACTATCCTGTATTTGACACACTTAAGCAACTCAAAGGTCACCTGTGGTATGCTCTAGCAGGGATAAATACTCACAAACACATTACAGCAAGTTTGTGCTAGTCAAACAGCTAAATTATAATCCATGTAGCTGTTATGTTAGAACCCGCCGGCTGTCATAAAGGTGATTAAACAGACGGCATGCCACTGTCTGTAATAGCACATGCACACTTTTAGCTATACAAATGAGGACACAACATAGACTTCTGTTGTTGTTATGTAACGCTAAGTATAATTTCTAGATGACAAGATTTAGGTAATGTCTGGAGGCAATTTTATCCCTAAATTATAGGCAAGAAAATACACAAACTCTCACAGGCTTTCTGTGTCACTGCGGAGTCATTCCTGCAGACATTCGACATGAAACTAAGCCCTCTCTTTACAAGTAAACACAGATTACTCTCTCACACATTTATATGGACACACACTGGCAGTACTGTAGATTAGCGGTTCTTCATACAGACATTAATTTTTCTATTCTAGAAATATTTTCAATGCTGTCCAACTACACTACAGGGCTACTTTGTAAATGTTTGAGGATTTATCAAAAAGTCAGCACTCACTTTCTCCAGCAGCGTTTATCTTCATAATGGTTTCGAGATCCGTTTGCATTTCCTGCACAGAGGAAATGGACCAAACTATAAAGAAAGACATACTGTCATTAGTAGAGTTAGCAGATAGTAGTTAGTAGACTTACCAAACAATCTGAAATACATTGTTTTCTTTTCTCTGTTTTAAATGTATTTTTAAAACAAAATTTCACATTTTAAAATTAATTTTAAAATAGTTTTTAAAAGTTTATAAACTAATAAAACCAGTCAAGAACGGGTCATATTTCACCCAGAAATCAAAAGAAATAAATTAGATACAGAAAGCTTACAAACTATTTTTAGGATCATTAAGGTTATTTTAAAACAATTAAGCACCATCCCTAATCCTTGTACTGTAAATGTAATGCAGAAAACAGAATTAAAAGAAAAAATGATACATTATTAAAATTAGTGTTTATGCACCATAATAATATATCTTGTACTGCCACATTTATGGTTATTTATGCTTCTTCTTTTTTTATTTAAGTTAACTGTAATAGTTGTATGAAAACCTGTCAAGAGAGTCACACATAAATTAAATAATTATTAATCTAAATAATAAAAAATAATGCATTTAAATAATGAAAATGTGCTGAATTGTCATGAAAATAATGCAAATACACTACAACACAAAATATGTGAATGGTCCTAAAACATTTTCAGGTGAAATGTGACCTGGACATGTTTTTGGTGTTACTGACCCAGGTACTCCCTCAGAAACTGTCAAAGTCAACAACAGCTTACACAAATGAGTCATTTGAGCATGATTTCTAGATAGCTGAGCTGACCTCTGGCCCTAAGACACAGCTCTGCATTGAAACTCACTAAACACCCTTCAGAGGGGACTAATTCAGGACGATTTCTATTCCAGCAACGCCCACTGGACGTGAAGAGAATGGTCAGGCTGTCCTGGCCTGTGCTTGCCGCTCGAGTGAGCAGGGTTCAGAGAGACATGCTCTCTCATGCATACTAATGCTGATTGAGAGGCAGGGGCCATGTGAACAGCCCAGGGCAGACACGAGAGTGAAGTCCCTGCGTAACGCTCCTGCGGAGTGGAGTGTGCTTAGGAATCGCATATTTTAATCATATGCTATTGTCTCCTAACTCTCATGCCATCATGAGGAGGGCCACTTTCAGTGCCTTGCCATGGTAACAGGCTTTGGCCTAAGAAACCTGTAGGACCCCAAGGGGGGGTGAGGAGCTGGGGGTGTCAGGGCAAAATTATGAGGCCACAAAATGTTAATGGGTTAATTCCACTGACAGTGGAGGTGAATATAGATCTGAATCATTCTGAATCACTGCTATTCTCACAAGAATACCACAAGATAAAGAGCCAAAAAAAAAAATTATAAAAGATTTTAAGATGACAATTCTATTCCATAATTTCCAAAGGAAATTATACCCAAAAATGTTGTACATTAAATAAATTAGGGGGGGAAAATTAAAAATAAAATAATAGTACAATTTAACACTATACTATACATACATATGCATACTTTGACAGAATTATATATATATGTCTGTGTGTATATATATATATGCATATATATATTTCCCTCAGCTATAATGTTAACCAAGGTTTTTTTTGTGCTGAAAGCAACTATTTTTTATATTAAGCCAGTGAAAATATAAAATTAAAATGACAGCCATAGTTTATTTTAACAATACATAGACACATTTAATATTTTTGATAGATTCTTTGATATAAACTGTTCATGTAAATCTTATCAAGCGCATATGTTCTAAACCATGAAGCTTTATGATTTTGTTTGCATATGTAAGTATATGCACTTGTACATCTAAAGGAAAAAGGAAAGGACTGGTAACCTTGGAAAGGGGATGTCTGTTTATTTTCATATGATATATGACTAGCATCAGTGATGTATGGCTCTGAACAAGCCAACTTGTACTAGGTCACAGTGAATCTCCCCTCAAACCCTGCGGTGATCCGCTCTGAAAGGCTACACTGTGAAACCAGGAGACATTTTATCACCTGATTTAAATGGATTGAAGGACTAAATCCCTCCTCAGATTTATGGCTTATGTCCAGGAATGTCATGGGAAAATACTACACGGGTAGATGTCTCAATTCAGAAACTCTACACTCCAACAAAATGAATACAGTCATAGAAGTGTTTAGCTGAGGCTTCAGCAGAACAGCCAATAAAGTATAATAACAACAGCTTCACATCTCTCAGTCTGATAAAACTTATTCCTCACAGGGCAAATTCTGTAGAAGGTAACATAGGTGTTGCGTAATAAACATCTTGCTGAAATTCCTAGTTGAGGGCTATAATGAATTATTCTTTTCAGATAAACATCCCAAGTCACAAAGCATAACACATAACACAAGTAGTTGCACAATTAAAGATTAAGAAAGATGTGATTAAAATCTCTGCACTTTGAAAACACATGATTAAAATAATAAAATAAAATGTTTCTGAACGGCAAGTGCTCAGTCACTTCCTCTTACCTTGACCAAACAGGAACATGAAAAGGAGATGCAGCCGGCTACTAGAGGACATTTTTAAGCCCTGAAATGTGAACAAAACAAAAATCAATTCAAACTGAGGAAAGAGTCTTGCAGGAAGTCTTTGAAGAGGCCAACTACTGAGCAAGTGTACCAAAAAAGACTTGAGAATGCTTACAAAGAGAAAAGCAGCTGTGAGTGAGACTGTCAGGGAAAACAAATTTGCAAGAGAAAGATTTCTTGGAATTTCACTCATGAGTTGATGGGCTTGAGGTTAGAGGGGCAGCAATTTTTATTGACCCTCAGAGGCACTGGTCGGACAAGCAAGGAACATGGGATGGGAAAGAGCCAGTCTGAGGGCTATTTTGAGGTCAAACCCAACCAACTAATAGCTGAGGGACTCAGGTAGCAGTGGTCTATAAAGTCTGCACACTTACACATAATAAAATGACTGACAGAAGTCAAGACCATCAATACAACTCAAGGGACTCATGACAAAATCTTATTGGTTGGCCTGCCTGTCCACTGAGCCCAATGAATAGGCATTACAGGACCACAAACATTGTTCCTAGCTCTCCCCCTGGTAGCGGGCAAGCTCAAATCTAAACCAGTCAAACTGTCATCACATCAGACTAATCATTTACCCGTCTGTGCTTTGAGAAAAGTGGAGGGAGAGCCCAGTGATGTGTGGAGAAAACAGCATGATACTGTTCATCTCAGATTAAGTCTCCCTGCAGCCACAAAATCCCCCTGTGCCACATTCCCAGAGCTTAAGGTCAAAGTTCACATCTTTAAGAGCCAAACTTTATTATTAAATTAAACATGTTGACAAATGCCAACTGGTGGCACCAGACAGGAGAATTATTCACCGCTATATGGGCCACTGGATTCAATCTCAACGTCTACTTGTTCTACTCTGCAATCAAAGTCAAACCAACAACCATTTAAAACCAACACTTAAAATAAAAGAGCTGGCTCATGCTCAGACTACCAGAATTAGCTACTTGCAGTATTTCCAAATTAATTATGCATTAGCCACAGGATGACATGTTCAAAAGCCTGAGGTCAGTACAATTTTTTTTTAAAGAAATAATTTAATATTTTTATTCAGCAAAGATGCATTAAATAGATCAAAATAACATTTCTAAAGTTCCAAAAGATTTATTTTTTAAATAAATGCACAGCTGTTTTAAACATTGATAATATTAAGAAATGTTTCTTGAGCAGCAAATCAGCATGATTTGTGAAGGATCATGTCACACTGAAGCTTTGCCATCACTTGAATAAATTACGTTTTAAAATATATTAAAATAGAAAAGTTATTTTAAACAGCAATAATATTTCACAATATTTATTTTTTTATTTTTCAAATGCAGCAGCCTTGGTGAGCATAAGAGGCTTTCTTTCAAAAATATTTTAAAAAGTCATATCAAGCCCCAGACTTCGGTTGAGTACAAGTTTTATAGAAACCATAGGTATCATAGACACATCCATAATGCTTAATAACTTAAACTTAATAACACCTACAAACATCATGGCTATTTCCAATTTACAAACCTTCCTGAATGTCTTCGTAGTTGATAAAAGTAGTCCTAATTCTTCTTTATTCACAATTTCATACATTCCTCACTGGTCTAAGCTTAAGCTTTCACTTTAATTACTTCCTACTTTATCTATGAACAACTCCTCACCCAAGATGCCCTAATTCAGAGGTTTTCAATCTTTTGGATGCTACAGACCCTCAAATATGACCATCCTTGTGCGAGGAACCCCAATCTTAAAATCTAAAAGGTAGTTATATATTTTTATGTAATTGATTTTTATTTGATGTACATTTTTTATATAAATTTGTATTTAAATTGGATCAATTTCAATGTTTTCTCTTACCCATTCCACACTCTCCATGCAGGCCCCTGAGGACCCCCGTTTGAAAACCTCTACCTTAACTAATAACTAAATGGTCTTTTTTATTAGGCCACAATCAAGTCAAAGCTAAAGAAAATAATCTACAGTTTCATGCATTTGAGTTGACACCTTTTGAGTCACTATAAATGCACTGAAAACCATTTAATCAAATCAATATCTTTTTGAGTTGCAGGCTACATCAGCTTTCATACTGTTGTGTATGATATTTTTTAAACACGCTAAATATATTTATTTGGCACTGCAGAGCTTAAAAGGCAACGCTTGTTAATGGACAAGACACAGGTGTATGCAGCTGCTTGATCCCTATGCAGGGAGCAAATGACCTGAGCAACACTAGACACTTCTATAATCACATGAGTGACAGTAAATGAGAACAGAAGCTGAGGATGAAAGGACAGCATTTAGGTGCCTCCTCCTGAGATCCTTATTTAGCTCATTAGCCATTTGTGACAATCCATTTGTATAGATTTTGTCACGCATCAATCATTATGGAGAAAACATCATTCTAAGACATCTAGAGTCACATTGGTATGTTATGAGAAATAGTTTTAATGTATTTGTTACTAAAGCTTCATTAGCTAACATTATATTACTTCATTAACAAAGGAAACGACGTCACTCACGTAGACGAGAATTGCAGTTGGTTCATTTGTATTATCCTGTAATATTTTGATTCAATATTAAGCATAATTTAGATATGTGCATATTACATTATTTTATGCATGTTAAGTGTAAATTCGATAACACCACAATTTAATCTAATAAAAATCCACTGCATTGTTTTTTTCCCCCATTGTAGCATTGTAATTTTCTAGACGTTTTTGAAGCAACGAGGTCGATTTAATGCAGAGAACGTGAATTAAACATTTTTCGTAACATTAATCTCCGAAAGCATGAAATGAAATGACGCAGTTAAACTTTGCTATTGACACAATACATTGTAGTACAGTAACAAAGCGCGACAGAGCGCAGAAGAAAAAAATATCACTCTTGTAATAATATTTAATGTCCAATGCCGCTCCACCGACGGTTTTGCATTTAAGGTTTCGGAATAACAACAGACTTTAGCTCAGAGAAATCTTCAAACATTTCAGGAGTAAATGTCTGACCTCAGTGACACGACCGTCCTGTTCTCGCCGCAGGTAACGTTACTGAAGTGTCCGAGTCTCTCTAGTGCTGCACCTCAGAGAGGGTGCTCTCTGCTACTTCCGTACTGACTTCATCCTCAGTTCAACTCAAGTCAAGACCCAAATTCTCTCATGATATGAGGCGTCACCAACTTGTCTTGCATTAACTAATGCATAATTCACCCAAAAATTACAATTCCCACCGAGGTTTCAAAATTAAAGGTTTCTTTCATGGAACACATAAGATATTACCGTCTCCTTCACGTTCAAAGCATCTTTCTTCATACAATGAAAATGAAAGGGAACGGTTGACTCCAGTCACCAAACTATGTGGCTAGACTGTTTCACACAAGTGTCAGTCAGTCATACTAGGTGAATAAATAAAAACACATGGCTTCAAACAAACTTAAGTATTTTTAATCTGCATGAAAAGGCCTACTTGAACAAAACTAGCCTTTGATAAAGAAAAAACTGAATGGCAATGCTGCATAATTCACGGTTAATAGTTTCCCCACTGAAAATAAAAGCAATAAACATTGAATATAATAAAACAACACCAACAATAACATTGGTGCAATAAAATAAAAATAAAATAATCATGCCTCTCAGAGTATAAAATCTATTTTCTCAAGTGCTGACAAAGACAACAAACATGTTTGACACCACTGATACATTAACTCAAAAAGACGACATTTCACTGATAGAAGAAAAGAAAACTGTCCGGGGCAGCAGTTATTTGTTTTGAACTTGACACTGAAAATCTTGATGAGTTACTATTTGGTTCCACCAACTTGTTTCACGAGGAGGAGAATCAATTTCTCAATATGGTCAATCTGAAAGAGGGAAAAGACTATTAAAAGAAAGAAAACGAGTCGTATGTATGCATAAACTATGCATATTGGCTTGCATTCGCTTTCCAAAAATGTCACGACTTGTGTTTGCAGCTTTCCCAACCTTTTGTTTCAGCTCCAGACAGCAGCATGATTGAGGAACTAGAAGGGAAAAAGCAAATAATAATAATAATAGTAATAACAATAACATTTGTACTTAAAGCCCTAAGCGTACAGCCGTTGCCTTAGGAAGAAACCAGCAGTTGGTCATGCACTATGCTAAACCACTCAGAATATTCGACTGTTATTGATTGCAAATGTCTTTTTTTTACGATGCTCAATCTCTTGCAAGTTATCAGTCTCAGAAACTATATCAATACCCACCATTGCTGTCCTTTGTGCTCGTAATTTTTTGGGGCTCAGTGCTCACTGAAGTCATCGTCTTGGACGTGTTTTCTGAAATCAGACATAAATGTTGGACAACTGTTCCCCTGGACTGATGACAAGGCTCCGGTTTAAATAACAGCGGAGTTACAGCTGAGAACACCAGTAGAACAGCACCTGAGGCACCAGAATTTTATTGCTAAATAGGGTGCACAATTTATCGAATTGGTAATAGCGATTCATTATGGATGCCACAAGTAATATCGTTCAAAGGTGGTAATTCATGTTCAAAGTCCAGGATGTTATTCTGCGTTGCCAAGATGCTTTTTTTTCTTTCTACATGTTATCTTAAGGGTTTTCATTGTTTTAATTGTAGGTTTTAGTATACACATAATACAATTCATATTTTTTTAGATGTATATTTGACATTCAAGGCTTAATACTATTGAAAAGCACTTAAGGTTTTTCAGTTAGAGTGTTTTCAGTTTTTTTATATATAAAAATACGGCATGCAGGTGCATCAAACAATGGTATAAATAGGGTGGGTACGATTTGGGTTTTTTGCGATACGTGGCAAATTGATAGTTTAAAACGGTCGGTGCCCTCTAAACGGTGCCTGAAATCCGATACTTAAAAAAAGAGCACAAAAAACTAAACAAAAACCAATTGATAACCATAAAGAACATTAAAAAGTTATTTAAAATAAATATTCCATAGCATTCACCTGCTCATCGGATGCTTAGTTCCCGAGTTGTGTTCCCTTACTCTAAGGCAATAAAGATCCACAATCTGGGTCAGTATTTATACAAAACAACTTAATACAAAACCACAACCGGTTCTACTGTATCTCTGACAGAGTGAATTGAGATGTCATGAGGTGAATTGGACAGTGCTGTCTGCACTGTCTTAATCAGTTCTGTGAATGAGTATGTAGGCCACTGCCACTGTAAATAGCTTATATTAAATATTCATTTTCAAATTTAAAAGAGCAGCATGATCGTTTAGAAAGGATGTTCAATGGGTTAAGGTCTCGATTTCGCTTGAGGGAAAAGCTGTGGTGTGTGAGGTGTCAGCGAAGGAGACTTTACAGTAGCTGGGGAAACCGATGCGCCGCGTGACCTTTGGAAAACTGGATTTTAGACAAAGAAACCTGCACAGATAAGATATTTAAACATCTAGCAGATAAACACAACCGTGTGGTTGTGTCCTTGTTTCTGTTTGAGCCGCCGGCAGCGCCGCCGCCGGTGCAGGTTGAAGAGTAAGCTGAAAGATGGGGGGAGTGAGTATGCTGCAGTTTAATATGAAATTTAAGTGGACTGACCTGAGGCGTCCGGAATTTGTGTACAGTTTATGGAGCTAATCGCTATAGCCCTGCTAAAAATGGCCTAGCGACGCCCATGCTTCTTAAATCCATTTCGGAGAAACAGGACAAATATTTCAAGCGATTGCTCAGGCATTTAAGTGGCACCGAAATGAGGCACCGAAATCTGCGTTCTGATTTGGTTCTAGTACATACCGGTTACATAGGTTACGGTACCCAACCCTAGTATAAACATCCTTCAATGTAAATTGTGATAATCGTAATTAATAATCGCAATTACAATTAATCGACAATTATGATTTTTGTAATAATCGTGCAGCCCTATTGCTAATGATCCTGTGCAAGCCCTGTAAACACCTACATTACCACACATCTTGCCAACATGAATTTTGCTTAATGTTTAATTTTCTCACCTGGTTCCTCAAGCCTGTAGCTGGCACTTAGAGGAGGGGCTTGATCTTCCAGGTCAGGTTTCTCAACATGTGCAGACTGAGGTTGATCTGCGGCCTTGATTGAGCTGACGGTTTGTGTCTGCCTCTGATCTACATCCTTTTTTTCTTCAGCAGCAATGACAGGTGGCTTTGAGTTAGCCTTGCTCTGTCCTTTCTGCAGAGCTCCAAGAATAATGGCATTAATGTCTCTGCTAGTCTGACCAGACTGCTGGGTAAGGGTAAGCAAGTTGGAGGTCCCATCAAAGCCCTGCAGAGATCCCAGGATGCCCCCGCTCAACTGAATCCCAAAGAGTTCCAAAACTTCAGTGGGCCACACTATAGGGAAGTTCTCTTTACCTGTGAAGAAAAAAAACAACAACAACAGGGTCACAATCATGACTCAACATAGCTAAAATAAGAAATCTAAATCTATCCTGTGCCCTACAAGGGTTTTAACATTGGCAATGATTTGTACATTTAGATTAGATTAGAGTTCAGGTGCTAGGCTTACCTGCCAGTGCACATCTGACGATCTGGAATGGATGCTGGAGAAGTTCTTTGGTGATGGGAAGGATACTGGAGACAGGGACCGTCTCCATGTTTCCATAATCGGCGTAAATTACATGTGCATGCTTGCTTGTTACTTCCAACACAACAGCTCGGTACCAATTTTTGTCACCTGAATAATCAGTTGAATTTGACTGCTTTATGAAAGAACATCTAGAGCAGGGGTGTCAAACTCAATTCCTGGAGGGCCAGAGCCTTGCAGAGTTTAGATTCATCCTTAATTAAACACACCTGATCCAACAAATCAAATCCTTCAGGCTTATTTGAAAACTACTTGGTATGTGTGTTGGAGCAGGGTTGGAACAACCCTCAGGCCCTCCAGGAATTGAGTTTGACACCCCTGATCTAGGTGATATTTATAGCACAACCACATCACATAGCATCATACACACTCTCATAAAACCACATCACAAAGCGACGCAACTCTCATAAAAACAACATTAAAACATTATGCATAGAATATATAATGTATTAAAAAACACTTTAAAAGACACTTTTACGGTGGATGGGTGCACCCACTTTTACAGCTATAGTTTAAAAGCTGTGGACTACAGGTGTGTCAGTTTCAGACCTAGAATTACTTGTTTAGCTAGGAATTCAACCAATGCATCCTCACTTATTACTTTAAATAGTTATTTTGGAATGTGCTGCTTAATATTTTTTTTTTTTTAAAGCTAAACAATAGCATTTATTTGAAAAAAAAAATCTTTTAACAATGTAAATGTCTTTACTGTCATATTTTTATCAACTTATTTCATCCTTGTTGAATAAAAATATTAAATTTACTGAACCAAACGTTGAAAGACCACACGTATAGAATACTGCTGCTTCTTTGAAAACCTAAACATCAGATAAAACACAACATGTAAAGGTGATGTTCACTATTTAACCTGGTAAGAGTAAGCAATAGGTGAAGGTGAAACAGACCTGAGAATTGTGCAAACAGCGAGCTCGGTAAAGGGGGGTTTTTTTTTTTTGCTTTTTTTGTGGCACTGATTGGGGGTTGGCTGTTTGCTGCAGTACTTCGCAACATCAGTCATAACAGCTTTCAGACCCTCCACATTCACTGAGGGGACAAAAATCAGCTGAATGTAAAGCATCATTACTCTAATGGCCATGCTATGGTAGTTATGATAATATAACAATGATAATAGTTGCTCTAGCTAGACTTTATGCTTTAAATGCTATGCTATGAGTGCACACCTTGTCCAGGATTCATTATGTAAAAGAGACTAGGGCTGATCACTGCTGCCACCCTTGGTTGGAAAGCATCAGTGCAAGACAGCTCCAATGTTTTCCAATTCAAAGGAAAAGTGCCAACTAGATGACAATAAACATTTAATCATACACAAGAACAACAATAAAGAAAAATGACTTGCATATTACTAGTAGTAATAGCAATTACAAAACTGTCTTGATAAGAGACATATATAAAAGGTTTTAGCATCAGTTATGCTAACTTACTTGATGAGGTTGAACCTTCTGTATCATTGGCAGCTCCCTTGTTGTTCACTTTCAAAGGCTCTTCAGCAGGTGGACTCTGATCAATGGGTTTAAGGGTGGGCAGATCCTCAATCTGACTGGTGGGTTTAGCTGGCTGCACAGGAGGCTGTTTCACCTGTCTATAAGGTTTAGCCAGGTGCTCCGAGATTAGCACAGCAGCAATGCTTTGTCCGGCGCTTTCCAGCTCTACCCCATAACCCTTCTCAGTGATGGACAGCACTCTGCCACTCAACGGCTGACCGGCACAAAGAGCCTGAAACTTATGTATTGCCTCTTTATTCCACTGACCCTCCACTGCTTCCACTCCTGCACACATATGTACAATGCCTTTACAATATTATATACAGAATACACACTTACATATTCAGAATACATATTTACTTCGTGTAGTTAATGAGTGGAAAAGATTCTATAAAAACACATTTCAAATAATTAATAGGCAAACAGACACCAACAGAGAAACAAACCTGCAAGCCAGCAGCGAATTGCTTGGAAAGGCAGTTTGAGCAGGCTTGGGGTGATGGCCTTTAGATGTGCCCCCTCCACCTCACAAGAGTTCCCATAGTCCACAAAATAAACTCTGGCCTTACCCTCTCCACACACTTTTAATACCATGGCCCTGTACCAGCGGGCATCTCCTTCAAACAGGGAGCAAAACAATATTGGAAATCAAATCTGTTCAATAGTTTATGACAGTTTTAATACTTGAATTTAGCAAGGATGCATCAATCTGATCAAATCTGACAGTAAAGTCTTCTACAGTATTGTGTTACAAAAGATTTCCATTTCAAATAAATGCTGTTCTTTTGAACTTTCTATTTATCAAAGAATCCTGAAAAATCAGTTTGATTCAATAAAGGAAAAAAGTGTCCTTTTTGGTTTGTTTCGGTTTACTTTCATTGTAAGTGTGTTACTGTGACCATGGTGTTTGCTTCTGAAGGATGAGTCAGTATCACCTGTGAAGAGAGCACAACACGGTTCTCCCACAGTGGGGGTAAAGGAAGCTATCTCCAATTCACAATGCTTCATGAGCTCATAGGACAGCTCTGTCAGGATATGTGCATCTGCCAGAAATAACAACAAAATACTTCATCACAAATGTAAACGTAATGAGTCCCACAAAGTAGAAAAAATAACACTGATGGACAATCGCACCTGCTTTGCTGTAGTTATAACAGTAGAATTCATCAAGGTTCTTCAGACTACTGATTACTAGCTCCACCTTCTGGCCATCAGAGGGAAGTTCAGCACAAGTCCACTCCATTTTCTCAACAACAGGTGGACTGAGGGCTAGAGTAAAATTAGAAAATATATATCAATTATCCTTTCAAAAATTATCAGAAATGGCTAAAATAAATCAGTAAAAAATGTTTCTTCACTTACAAGGCATTTCAGGTAAGGAGGCTTGAGTCGGTTCATTTTTCTCTGTCTCCACACTTTCAATGGCAACATAACCCATGTTAACCAACACCTCAGCGGCATTGGTCTGAGGGTCACTAGACTCATCAATCATGGACACCAGAGCCCTACCATCCTTCTTACCCAGAATCTCAACCCGTATGAAGCGGTTGCAGACCAGACGTTTCACCATCAAACTTGGCCACTATGGCCAGGTGCAGGTGGAGACTTCAGCTACCTTGTAGCATATTTATTTTAAAGGGGTCATATGATGTGATTTCAATTTTTCCTTTCTCTTTGGAGTGTTACAAGCTCTTGGTGCATAAAGAAGATCTGTAAAGTTGCAAAGAAGTTGCAAAGAGATATTCTTTATAAAAGTTAATTCAACCACGCCTACCTAAAACAGCTCGTTCTAACACGCCCCCACATATCTACGTCACGATGTGGGAAGATTTGCATAACGGCGCCCAAATGTTCACGCAAAGAAGGCGTAACTTTTACTCTCGCTGTAGTATTGCCGCCGCCGCCATGTCGTGAAGACGCCGTGTTTCGTGGAAAAGCGGAAAATTACTTTGTTTGGACTTCCAAAAGAGGACGATATCTGCTTCGTCATGCCTAGAGATGATCCGTGCTGGTCGCTGAGGAAATACATAACCTTTGTGCTGGGGATCGCGGATCGGCTTTCACGTGGACGAAGGAGTGCATGCCCGGGGTGGTCATAGTTGGCCAAGGCCGCCGGCACTCCTTCGTAGAATCCGCGGCCGCTGCGCTCTCAAGCCCACGTGTGTGTGTGCGTGGTGAAAGCTAAACTACTGGTTTAGCTTCCAAGAACAGGACACGACTAGAATCGTGGTTAAGAGCATGTACAAACAATGTTCCAGAAAAGTAACCCAAATATTCAGATGTGTGCAGCACATGTATGGAGGACTGTTTCCTGCTCCTGGTAGAGTAGACTACAATGCCAACTGTTCTAACTCACAGACTGTAAGTACATTTTCATTTAAAAGATTTGCCACTGATGATTCAAACGCAAGCAGTGTAGAGTAGCACTTGTTGTTAGTCATTTCTCCAATCACAAATGCAGAAATGGTTTTATGATTACACGGCGCGATGCAACGCAACACAAAAAAATTGCACGCGGTAAAAGACAGTAAAGTCATATAGCTCTGTAATATGTCCACTGGATGAACAAATGCCCGTTATAATGGGTTTTAAGGTGTGTACGGTCACTCCGGCCGGGAAGCCCTCATTCTGTCACACGCTTGAGGTATTTTTGGCCAATCACAACGCACTGGATAGCTTTCCAATCACAGCACACCTCGCTTTTCATAATGATGAGCTTTGTAAAAATCAATGCATTTTCAGAAAGGCGGGGCATACAGGAGAAAAAATAATGTACAGTATGTAGAAAATAACGTGTTTTTTTAACCTTAAAAAACAAACACATTTCATTACACCAAATAAAAAAAAAAATGTTCTTGTAGCACATCGTATGACCCTTAATGACATTATAAGAAACTTGTGGTCATCTCTGACTTTTGTCTGCAAGATGCAAAGTTGTATATGCTGACCAATAAAAAATCAGAGCGAATAATTGTACTGTATCCTGCTATTAAAGAACAAGGGATGCTTGAGTGCCAAAAAAGGCAGCAACTCTTGCCGATTGGTAGTAGGCGATCTAACTTCTCAACTCTCAGAGTTCCAAAGCTCTGCGCCCAACACATACACGATCTCGAGGAATATGCTAGAACTTAGCTCCTTATACCATGGTTGTCCTCTGTAAACATGGAAATGAAAGAAGACATCACGTTATGGTGCTTTTTTAAACAATTCAACAGCACCAGTCCCTGCATGTATGTGAAGGAGCACTCTGTAAATTGTACATCCATGAAAAGAAAAAGGGAAAAATGAAGAAAAACCCCCCCAACAACAAAGTCTGAAGAACGGACTGACCAGAGAAGAGTGAGCAGCAGACAGTTCCTGGTGCAGGTCTGAAGTTCTCACTGACCGGAGTTTTTGAGCAGTGTCCCGTACGTCAATTGCAATGCTGGGATTACACCTAAATGCATGAAGATTACATAATACATTTTTTTGGCGGCAGACCTACTGAAAGTACAGCATATATTATAAAAGAAGAAAATGAAACAGGATGATGCTCTAAACACTGTAGCAACAAAGCTTAAGAACTTTTCTCAAGTTTCTTAAGAACTGAGCTCAGGTTTTTTATTAAATAAATTAACATTTATTTGAGCAAGTATGCATTAAATTGATCAAAAGTGACAACAAAATACATTTATAATGTTACAGGAGATTTCTATTTAAAATAAATGTTCCAATTTAAAAAAAAAAAAACTGAAAAAAAATGTAATAGTCTCCACAAATATTAATCAGCACAACTGTCTTAACATGGATAATAGGAAATTATTCACCAATGAGCACCAAATCAGCATATTTGAATGATTTCTGAAGGATCATTTGAGAATGAAGCTGAAAATTCAGCTTCGCCATCACAAGAAAAAAAAGTTGTTTTTTTAAATGTTTATTAGAAAAAAATAAGTTTTTTACAATTGTATTACATTGACAGTTTATTGTTGTTTTTACTGTGGTTTTGATCAAATAAATGTAGCTTAAATGCAAACATTTTTTATAACACCTAAAGACCCCAAACTCTTCAGTGGTAATTTATGTTTTTAAGCTACATTTATTTGTAATATGTAAATTATTACAAAATAATTTAAAAAGTACATTAAAAAGTAATAATGACATTGAGATAAACTTAAACTGAGTTGCAGAAAACTCACTCGCATTTTCAAGCTTCTGACAGAGGATCTCTGAGGGAGACTGGAGGTGGGTGACAATAGCAGTGAATGTGTCACCCAATCCTTGAGTCAACGGTTCTGGAGGCCTGGCTTCAGAGTTCTCATTCTTTCCTCCAGACAAGCGCTTGAAGTTCTCAAAGGATGCTGTCATCAATGAATCTGAAGATAGATGCGAATGGATGGAGGTTAAAAAAACGTAAAAAAATGGCGTGAAACATTTCATGAAAAAGACAAGATAATGAAGCAACTCACTGATGTCATGTTCAGTCTGTGGTTTGACAGGAATGTCCTCCTTTACGGCATAGCCCTGCTCTATCAGGAAAGTGCTCATGTATTTACCTGTGGAACAAATTTAGATTGAAAATCTTGTGTTTCACACAAAGCTCTCCAAACAGCCACTGCAATGAACCATAAATGCCCTACCAAGAGAGCTTAGAGGAACATCTACCGCAAGCAGAGCTCCATCATTCATGATATCCAACACCGTGAAGGTGAGACTCTTTCCAGCAATTAACTGCCTAACAGCAATAGTGCATTCGCCTGTCCAACTTCCTGTTCAGAGGCTTGATCCCAGCAACACAACATTGCAAAGCCTGTCAGACATAAAAAAGCAGCTTCAGCAAAAGCATAACATAGTGGCATCATAAGTAATTTAACAAGATGGAGCTGTATATACACACACACACACACACACACATATATACACACCCACACACACACATATATATACACCCACACACACACACACATATACACACGTACACAGACAGTTGTGGTCAAATTTACATACACTTTGTAGTATCTGCAAAATATTAAATTTGACCAAAATAAGAGATCATACAAAATGCATGTTATTGTTTATTTAGTACTGACCTGAATATTTTTCTCATTAAAGATGTTTACATATAGTCCACAAGGAAAAATAATAGTTGCATTTATAAAATTACCCCGTTCAAAAGTTTACATACGTTTGATTCTTAATACTGTGTTGTTACCTGGATGATCCACAGCAGTTTTGTTTTTTGTGATGGTTGTTCATGAGTCCCTTGTTTGTCCTGAACAGTTAAACGGCCCGCTGTTCTTCCGAAAAATCCTTTGGGTCCCAAATTCTGTGTTTTGTTTTTTTCAAATTCTTTGGTTATTTGAACCCTTTCCTACAATGACTATGATTTTGAGATCAATCTTTTCACACCGAGGACAACTGAGAGACTCATACGTAACTATTACAGAAGGTTCAAACGCTCACAGATGCTCCAGAAGGAAAAACCATGCATAAAGAACATTAGACGCAACATTGGAATTTGAAGATCAGAGTAAATAGACTTATTTGTTCTTCTGGGAACATGTAAGTATCTCTGTAGCTTCTGCGGGCAGACACATGGGGAAAAGAATGTAGGGCAAAATAAGAAAAATGTACACATCTTCAATCTGTTAAAAAGTTTACACCTGGCTCTTAATGCATAATTTTTCCTTCTGAAGCATCAGTGAGCCATATTGACACCTTGTAACAGTGCGCTGAGGTCCCTCATTTGTCCTCAGTGGGAAAAGATGGGAGCAAAACAATCATGTTGGAAGGGTCAAAGACACAAAAAAATGCTGGAAAAACCAAAGAATTGTCAGACCTGCAGAACAGCGGGCAGTTAACGTTCAGGACAAAAAGAGGGACCGTGAACAAATCTAAAAAAAAAAAAAAGGTGTGTGCCTCATCCAGGGTTAACAACACGTAATTAAGGGGGAATCAAGGCATGTAAATGGGAACTGGGTCATTATTTTAAATTCAAACTTATAATTGCTGGTGGGACTAATGTAAACATATGTATTGAAATATCGTAGGGCACTCGCATTCAGGGTAACAAACTAAATGCATGCACTCTGAATAACAGGCTATAAGCATGCATGGAGCCCTATCATTTGTTAAAATAAGTAAAAACACTTTGCAGATACTACAAAGTAGTGGAGATAAAATTGTTACAAATGTTGTTATATATATATATAATAGAGATCTATGATTATATATATAGATAGGTTTCTACAAAACACGTGTGAACAAATAATATTAATACTTATGTTTTAAAACTAATATAATACTGTAGGATTGGAACGGAGACATAACTTACAAATGGTGGTGCAGCATCAATGTTCTCAGAGAGAGGCCTTATGTTGTCAAGTGTAACATTCTCCTCATTTCCAAAGTCGATGTAAAACACACTAACAACTCTGCGGGCCACATCGACTGACTGAACCTCAGCTCGATACCAGTTCTAAATCAGCATGAAAGAGACCAAACTGAGCACTACAAAACTCACTCCAGTCTATGTTCTGAGATAAATAATTCAATTGTCCTGTTAAGCTGTGCACTGACAGACAGGAACATTAATGCCTATTTCACAAAAACAGTAATCACTGGGGTTCTGACAAATGCAACTAAAATTAAAAAAAAATATTAAAAAAAATTTTTTTTTTAAAGTGCCTCACCCGATCAAGAGAAAATTTTACAGCACAGAGCTCCCCAATTTCAGGCTTGTACTCAGCAGCAAATGAAGTGCTATAGGCCTTCTGGAGCTCTGTGGTGATGTTTTTCAGGGACTCCATCATCTCCACTGACTGCAGGTGAATGGAGAATTCCCCAGGGTTCCTCAGGTCAATCACTGTACCCTGAAAAAGGATTCTCTGTGAGGTACAATATCTGTTCATGGGTCATAAAGCAATATAGACCTAAACAGAAAAGTACCTGTATCTCAGATCCTTTAGAAACAACATTCTTGCGTAAATCACGTCGATACATTCTGTTTGGCTGTACATCAACACAGATTTCCTTTATTAAAAAAAAAAGAAAGTGATGCCCACTTATGAAGGAATTAGATGGAATAATTAACTACTGCAAATGTAAGTCACTATAGCAACCAAAGAAATACCTTCGTTTGAAGGCCACCAAGTCCATTTCCACTTGGCATAGCTGTGGATTCCTTAGTTTTATCACTGATTGAAAAAAGGAGGAGAAAAAGGCATTGTGCTTCCAAACCAACACACAAATGACACTAATATAAAACATCCCTGCTAGTACCTGGCAACTTCTGGGATGCTAGGTTTGCAGACATGTCGATGAGCTTTCCAATCCTGAGTCTGACAAGCTACAGAACAGTAGCATGTTCTTTTACAACCAGTGCACCTGAAGTTTCCTAAACAGGATACAAGAAAACATTACTAACAAATGACCTACTCATTCTGCTCATCAAAACCAACAAAAACATAGATGCGCCACTATCAGTGGGCAGGACTCTTTAACATGTGCACTGCAAAAAATGATTTGCTTTCCATAACAAATATCTAAAAATTATTGTGTTCTAAAAAAAGATATCAAAATTAAAACATATTAAAGTCAAAATTGTATGATATCTAAGAGGTGTTTATGGACTTTATTAAAATGAGATACTGAAGAGGCTGACAGTATGGAGTTTATGTTTAAAGTTTCCCTATTATTCCATTTGAAATATTGCCTTTCATGCAGAGTGTAATGTAGCTGTATGTGAATGTAAACAATCTGCAAAGTTGTGAAGCCGAAAGTATACTGAAAATAAAGCTATTGTCTCAAAAAAAAAAGACAGCCTAACGAAGTTCGGCTAGTAATTCAAATACCACTTCTGTGATGGCTACATGTCACAGGGTTACACATTTGCATAATGCCTGCTTATTTTCTGGCCGCGAACAACCTGACCCGCCCTCAATGTAGTTTGTTCTTTCTGGGTTAACATCAGTGTCCGATGCGTGAAGTAACTTTTATTTTCTTCCAAAGCGAGGGCCGGCAAGAATCATTGGTTAAAATTCAATTTTTTTCCACTGTACCACATGTACCGTTCTCCACACACTGTTCGGCATGCACTAGGACCGCGGTTCAAAGTAAATTGACAATGCATCGGACATATGGTTGGTAGGAGTCAGCTAAGTGCGGTTCTGTGATGATACAATTCTGGCTTCACAATACATTACAACAGTTATACTAAAACAAGACAAATGTGTCAAAAGTGTGGTAAAAAGTACTTTCGTGATCACTACTGAAGATTTCTGGTTTTAAGCATAGCCTAAATCTGATCACATTTAATAAATATTGGAAGTAATTTTCCTTCTCAAATAAATGTATCTTGATTTAACAATGTTTAGATATTTGTACTGGAAAACAATACAAAATATTGTGTAAGAAAATGTTTTGCAGTGTGGCAAAATGACAAAGAAATGTTAAACACTGAAATCGAGCAAAGTAACCTACCCTGGTGACTGCAGTAATTGCACAGCTTTACCAGTGGGCCCACCATAGACCCTGCTGTCTGGGGGGGAGACAAAAAGTCTCCACACTACAGAAAAAATTAAATACTTTAACTACAACCGAATGCTCTCTGATTTCTGGTTAAAGGGATAGTTCACCCAAATACAAAAATGCTGTTATTATTTACTCACCCTCATTAGTTCCCACCCTATATAAATGATGTTTCTGATGCACACGATAAGAGATATTTGAGACTGTGGGAACAAACTGTTTCCGGTCCCCGTTGAGAAATCCATACAGGTTTGGAAATAAGTGATGACAATTTTTATTTTTGGGTGACCTATTCCTTTAAAGCCTCAAGAGGAAAATATATCAAATATATACACATAGCAATACAACCAATGTCAAAGCATTAAGACATATTAGTTTGAATTTAGGTTTTTGACTTAAAAAAAATAACTTTATAAGATAAATCTTACAATTTTTTTATACAGATGTTAACACATACATACATTCTGACTATTTTTTGTGGAAATCACATTCTCCTTTCGAACAGCATCACCCATAGGACCTAAAGAATTGGAAAAAGAATATGTTTTTTTTTACGACATGCATGTGTAATGCTCAAAATCATTTCACCCATACCATCTAGCATGTCACTTGCTAGCAGATTTTCTTGAGCGGGCTCGTGAAATGTTGGTGCTGGGCCTCTAGGAGTAAGTGAACTCGGTCCAGTCGCAGGTCTCCTCAAAGGGAGATTGGGTCTCATCAAGGTCTGAGTGAAGGCTCGATTCATTCTTCGTTTGTCTTACTGTGAGGTAAAATGCATTGTTAATCAGTACCATGGGTCATTGTGTGTGTAATTGGGATGATGCAAGGCTAGTCAATTCTGCTCCTGGAGATCCAACTTCCTGCAGTTTAGCTCAAACTCTGCTACATTACACTGGTCTGTCATTTTCAAGTGAACCCAGAGACCATAATTAGCTGGTTCAGGTGTGTTTGATAAGTATATCTCAAGCAAAAGCACTGAAACATAAGCTTTAACGAACGTGGAGGGTCATGTAGGCCATGTCCTGGCATAATACTTATCCTTGTGTATAAATATGCCAATACAGCACGCATACGCTTCTCACAGGACTTTCCTTGATAAAAAACGTAAATTATATAACTGTTAGTCCCTAAAAAAATCCAGTGTATTAAATATAATAATGACCGGACTGATTCTGTGCAATTCTGGTTACACGTGGCTTGCTAGGTTAACGTTAATCGACAGCGCACGTTTATTATTCACTTATACTCTTCAGTTTGTTACATTTGGTGGGTAATACTTAATACGCGATATGAATAAATACAAGTACCTTTCAACGTTGCCGAATATATTACTGCGGAGATGAAAGCTGTTCCTCACTTTGACAGGAGCAGGTCACCGCGCGGTAAAAGGCGAAAGCGAATGCGCATGCGCAATTGAACGACCTCTTTGAGACCTTAGGACTACACGTGACTGGGGAGCTTTTTTCTGCTTTTCACATTATGTAGGCTACTAGTAGGTAAAAAAGTCAATGCTATGAAATATATTTCGTCAGGAATGTTTTTTGTTATTATTTTTATTTATAAATGTATAAAACCTGCAGATGCACAGATATTGATAAGATATATAAATGAGAACAATAAAAAAGTTAGCCTATACTAATAGATGAAGAGATTAAAATAAAACATCTATATGGTATATTAAAATGAAATTTAAAGTAAATGTTCAAGATAAAATAAGCAATGTGCATAGATTGTAAACATCTCTAAAATAAAACTTAAAACAATTAAAAAACATGGGCTTAAAAACTGAAGGCTGTAAAGAGTCTTTTTTTTGCTGTTCTTTATACACTAATGTTTCAATATATTGATACAATTCAGATTAGAACTGCACAAAAAATGTTTCTTCTCTGACAATTTGTAAATGCTATAATTGTGTAAAATAATTTTGTTTATTGTCATAATATTCTCTTGATAGTAAGTGCTACTGAGTCACACCAAAGCAATTTGTACAACTACTTTCACTTTAAGATGCTTAATCCTGTCCAAACTTCCTCTTAACTTCACACATTTCTTTAGGTAAACATTTATTTATGTATTTATTTTAACTGAAGCCTTATTGCAAACTGATATTGCTACTGAGTTTCAGTGAGTTCTGGATGAAGCATCTGCAGATTCTTCAGGTATTTCAGTTCTGTCAGTCAACTTTTGTTTTAAGGAAAACTGTGCTGGGTTTTGTTTAACCGGAAAAAACCAGCTGTTTCACAATGTGGCAGTGGTTGCAAAACAGCCCATTTAAATGGCAGTGAATGGATCGTCTCATTGGAAAGTGTTCAAACCTTAGTCTTAAATGTGTTTAGAAAGAGGTAAGACGAAGATTTAATCCACATTTGCATCAGTCTTGTTGTGTCCGTTTGAGATGATTGTGCAGAAATAAGCTTTAATAGCACAATTATCTGAGTTGGGTGAACAGGAAGAATGATCTTATTTAGCATTTAGCTTGTGTTTAGCATTTATGCCAGAAAACAAGCACTACAAGTGTTTACAATAATATAACTAAAGTTTACAATTTTGCCGATCTGCACAGGTGTATATATATCATTGGAATCAAACACAGATATTGCCGTATTAACTGTTCTCACAAGACACTACTGGAAAAAACAAACAGACTAGTGGAAAGAAAACATCCAAAATACATATTTAAATTTATTTTATGTATTTGTGTCTACAGATTTTAATTGCATGTTTCTTTTAAAGGCAGTTTTCTCAAAATGAGCCATAAATCTCTTCAATAGAATTTACACACACCAAACTTTCCAGTTGCATATCTATCTATATTCTGAGGGGTTTTGCAGGGGGATCTAACACATAACTTTTTATTACTATAACATCGTGATTTTTTTTCTTGCTGTTGACAGTAATTTGTGATTTATAGAGTGATAAAAAGGAATATCCAAAATCCCCTCTGTCAAAACCTTTAACTCTGTCAACAAAATGAAATAATAATTTTGATCTTGGCTTGATCCAGTGTTCTAAAAATGTATGAAAATGACTGTATATTGAATTAAATAGTGCCTTGTTTGCATATTAAAAGATTTCATAAACTTGTAATAACTGGGGAAGTATGGTGATACCTGTTAGTTACAATTTTTACCCTGTGGTGTCTTGCATTAAGGTGACACAGATGGCCAGACCATTAAATGTGATTTTATTCAGAAATAAATTCATGTTTTTGCATGTACAGAACTGAGAAAAATCCACTAAACAATGAAGAGGCTGAACAGAAGAAATACTCTCAACTTGGTTAAAGAACTAGATGCCTTTCCTAAAGTTCCAGAGTGCTATGTCGAAACATCAGCTTTTGGAGGCACAGGTGAATTTTCACATTTGCTGTTTGAATAGGACAGGTGTTCGCTACAGTACATGTTATTGATTAAGACCTTTTGGTTCTCTTCACCAGTGTCTCTGATTGTATTCATTCTCATGGCACTTCTGACCATCTCAGAGTTTTTTGTATACCAGGACTCATGGTTGAAATATGAATACGAAGTAGACACTGATTTTACTAGGTGTGTATATTTGCTATGCTTACAGGTGCATATTTATTAAGATTTTGTCAAAAAAAAAAAAAAATTATTTTCATTGTCAGTAAACTGAAGATAAAAATTGACATCACAGTTGCAATTAAATGTGAAAGTAAGTACATCTTTTATGCATTGGAATTGTTTTTCAACATGTTTCATGTATTAATTATTCGGAATCAACTCATCTCATGTAGAAGCCCTTATTCTTGTCTAGGAGTGGGTGCTGATGTGTTGGATATTACTGGCACTATCATTGCATCAAAGGAACTTAAATATGATCCTGTAAGTAACTTAAAACCATCTACTGAATTTCAGATTTCACTAGACAGCTTATCATAACCAGCAGCAACTATTTCTTTTTCTTTCAGGTCAGCTTTGAGCCCTCTCCACAGAAAAAACTGTGGTATCAGTATGTGTGACATCTTTGTCAGTTATCACTTTAATGCATATTATGGGAAGCTAAAATAAAATGGGGTCCTGACAATATATGTATGCAATTATAGTCTTCATCTGTGATTCTTGTTTTTAAGGATATTACATCAGATTCAAAACCGACTGAGGGAAGAGCGTTCACTTCAAGATGTACTCTTTAAATCAGCGCTGAAAGGATACTTTTCTGACCCAGTTCCACAGTACTGTACATCTGTTTACATTATTATTATAATAATATTCAATCCAATATGTACAGTACATGGCAGAAAGACTTTTATTAATTTTATTAAGGATTTGATCAAACATGATGAACTAAGTTTTTCACTTGCAAACGATTCATTTAATGGTTAATCGTGCCGTGGATAATTAATTGAACTGTTTCTGCTTTTTTCTTTGCACAGAAATGATTCTCCATCAAATTCCCAGAATGCATGTAGGATACATGGACAAATCTATGTCATTAAAGTGGCGGGGAATTTCCATATCACATTAGGCAAGTAAGTATACACATTTTCTAGCAACAGAAATACAGCTGTACTCTTATAAAGATGTCTCCTAAGAAATTACGTGTTGATTCTGTGCTCATAGACCAATTGATACTATCAGAGGTCATGCCCATTTTGCTTCATTAATCAAAAATGAAGGTACGTTTTACTCACAGATATTAGGTAAGGTAATTATTTTTAGAAGTATTCAATATCATTGTGGAGGTCATTTCAGAGATTTAATAATGATTGGGCCGTAGTCACCAAAAATCTGGTAAAATTCGCCATTGGAGAAAATCTTAAAAATAATGGGCGTGTCAGTCCTAAATTTAGGACTCCAAAATTTTTGCTCTAGAGTATTTCACAAAGCATTTTAGTACTAAACCAGCTCCTAAATCTGTGAAAGTTAGGGAGTTAGGAAGAGGACTCCTAAAGTCACTAAGATGAAACCACAAACTAAAATGGCTGTTGCCGGCAATCTGACTCGGAATGTAAAGATTTTAGAAACATTTCATGATAATGGATTTAAAAGGTATGCCTTGGTTTTGGAGGGATATCCCAACTTCAATTTCGTGTTCTTTGTTTTCATTAACCAATTTGGGCAAGAAAGAACAGCTGTCTCGTGCATCCAGTTTGGTTTTTCTTTTTTGTTTGCATGTTTACTATCAGCCAGGGAATGATTCGACTTGTAATTAAAGGTGTTTATATGCATATCACAATTTTTTACAAGAAGTATAAGGCTGCCATTAGCTGAAACTATACCTACTTATATTTATGGATATGTTTAATTAGTGACACTTAGCCGTATTTTAAAATCTTTTTTGAAGTTGCAAATTAGACAGTTTATTTAAAATCTTTTTTGAATCTGGCAATCATAATATGCCGCTCTTCAATATTTATGAATAAACTTGACAGAGACTAAGCAATCACGGTGTGCATAGTTAGTAAGCAAGCTGAAATCTCTCTATTCCTTAGTAAATGTTTGTCTCAGCAGCTTTGTGAATAGGTTTTAAGAGAAAACTCTTAGCTAAAAACTTTTACTGATATTTAGGAGAACTCTTAGTGGTAAGATAAAATGTTTTGTGAATACGGGTCTGGTGTCAAGGCACAAACCCATGTCAATAAGACAAATTTTATTAACTTGTCATGTAATTCTTCAGATATTCACTAGATGGAGGACTCTAAATTTGCAAGAAAAAATTGTAAATATAATTTTATAATTCACATGTAAATGAAATTCGGTTCTTTTTTATTGTTGACATTAATGCATGCAAATTCTTACATTCATTTGCCTTGTCTCTCTCATTTCTCCAGTTGCTCTTAACTTCTCACATCGGATAGATTATTTATCTTTTGGAAACGATGTTCCTGGACACATCAATCCCCTTGATGGCACAGAAAAAATTACATTAGAGCGTAGGTATTTTTTGTTATATATTTCAATGTTTGTCCAACATAACCCACAGCACAATATGCAGTCAGAATCTATATTAGATTTATTAGATTGCTTTCAAATTATGTATGCAAATAAATTGAAATGTAGAATAAGTCGAGAATGCCTGTTTCTACATGCAATACACTTACCAACACTTTTTTTTTAAAGAAAATATGCTGTTTCAGTATTTTATCACAGTTGTGCCCACCAAGCTGCACACATCAGGTGTTTCAGTGAACATGCATCAGTTTTCTGTTACAGAACGGGTAGGTTCTAGAGTATTTGTGCCCTGTGCATGCATTTGTACAAGTGTGTGTTGCTGATGGTCATGTTGCCTGTCGTATAGGAGCGGGTTGTAAGCAATAAGAAAGGCAGTCATGGTGTATCTGGGATCTTTATTAAATATAACCTGAGTCCATTAATGGTGAGGGTGAGAGAGGAGCATATGCCTCTCTCTGTGTTTCTTGTGAGACTGTGTGGCATCATTGGAGGAATCTTTTCAACTTCAGGTAACCTTCACATGTTATACAAAGTAAATATAAAAGTAAATCGATTACAGCAGATGATTATATTATTTATGGTAGTCATTTAAAATATTATTAAACATATTCTCAAGGTTATACAATGCATTATCAGTGTTGTTACCAAATCATAGCCAAACATGGCTTCATAGGCTTTTCTTGTCCTGTGCTTCTTGACACAGGTCTGCTCCACAGATTGATTGGGTATTTTGTTGACATTATCTGCTGTTGCTTTAGACTTGGAGCAGATCAATCCAAGGAGGTGAGCCACTACTACACTCTTAAAAATAAAGGTGCTTCAAAAGATTCTTAAAGCGATGCCATAGAAGAACCATTTTTGGTTCCACAAAGAACCATTCAGTCAAAGGTTCTTCAAAGAATTTTCTTACCTTTTTATAATCTGAAGAACCTTCTTTCACCCCAAAGAACCTTTTGTGAAACAGAAAGGTTCTTCAGATGTTAAAGGTTCTTTATGGAACCATTTGGACAAAAAGGTTCTTCTATGGCATCGTGAAGCACCTTTATTTTTTAAGAGTGTAAGTCATGATGCATGATTTACTTTTGAAAATAAGGCAAAGTATATCTATGAATAATGTGCTGATCTAATTGATTTTTGTGTTTTTTCAGGGTTCTCCCTGATTAGGACCGCCTGGAAAATTTTACATGTATTTATTTAGCAGAGACATTTATATAAAGCGAAAAATGAGAAGCATAAATAAGTCCTGGATGGTAGCGTATAAACAGATTATTTAGTTTACAACTGCAATTACATATTATGCCATTCGCAATGCTTAATGGGATTGTAGTTCTTTCCATCATTAAAGCCGTTAAGAACATGGTTTTATACATTTGTCTTTTTTTTTTTTAACAAATACTTTTTATTTGTTTCAAATTTGTTTGATTCACAGTAGCTGTTTGGTTTGTTTCATTGTTTATAACTCTTGGGTCTTAACGGGGTGCTCAAGACTGACAGCTACAGACTGTTTTAACATATAATTGTAATTATTAAAACGATTAAAATATTGTATATTTAGAAACTCATATTTGGTGTATTTAGTTAATATACAAATGATATAATTTAGTGTGTAAGATAAGTGGCTTTTTTGGCATGGTAAAACAAATCTAAAAGTATATAAATGTGTATACAAATTTAACACTGCATATTTATTTTATATACAATCTACTGTATGTAAAAAGTATATGAAGAATAGTTTTGAGCTTCTGATGTTGTTTAGTTTTTATGCTTTGATTGCTTTATCTCTGTTGATTAACTCTGAAAAATCATGCAATTAATTGAGATTAAATATTTGAATCAATGATTATAAATTGAAACCAAACTTTTACAGATTCCATAATTCTCAATTTGAATGCAAAATTAAAAGAAAATTTGATAATTATTATATGCTGTAAAACTCTCCAACTTACCCGTATACATAAGACCGTGATCTTCTGAACATCAGGCCAATCTGCTGCTGTCCAGAATCAGGTGGTTTGTCTTCGTCTGGCATCTGAGCTGAGACCTGTCCACTATGGGAAGACCCTACCAGTAGTTGTGAAGTACCAGTGGTGTAGCTCTCAGCATCACTGATGCATACAAGCCCTCACAGCAAGCTGCAAACCGTGCAAGGAACCCTAACCTATTCTAACCCAACTGTTTAAACCAACTGCAAATCAACCAACCACCCATAACTAACAACCATGCATAACGCTAACTAACAGCCACGTAGCAATGCACGAAAAACACTCAGAGGAGGCCAGCGACTGCAAAACAACATCCTAACAACCTCACAGAGAAGATTGGCGAAACCATGTGAACGCACAGAAAACCACTCAAAACATCCTGACAACCATGTAGCAAAGTGCTAAACACCAGAACATGTGCTGAAAATTTACTCTACAAACTAAAAACTTACAAATGGAACTTCTACAAACAAAAAACGTATATATACAGTAACTGTTATTTACATACTTCAGGCTCCATGTGACACTGATGACTCAGTGTCTGGGCTTCTTTCAGGCAGGGGCTCTTCACTGATGTCCACGTGAATTCGAGGAGCAAAGCTTCTGTTGTTTGTGGAGAAGCTTTTAGTGATCAGGATGCGTCCATCAGGCTGTTCTGTCTCTACCAGTGAGGGGCAGTTCAGTGTCTTCCACAGACGCTGCTTAATCTTCAGTCCCAGCTCAAGGCTGTGGGGACGGCATCGACCACAGAGTGTCTTCATCACGGGCTCAGCCACAGAGTGGGAAATGTCCTGGTAGCCCTGGATGCTGCAGCCGTGAATGGAGACAGACTCTTCCTGCTGACACAGAGGTGTCACTGAAGAGACTGATGCTGCTGAACAGATGTCGGGAAGGACAGCAGCATTCTTTAGGTAGCGCTCTTCCAGACCGCTGGGTCTTCGAGCTTTCGCAGAGATGCAGCTGTAAGAGAGGTCCAACCTGATTACAGCTGTGAATTCTCACATGGGTCTCGAATAGAAGAGACGCCCTCCACTACAAAGCCCCTCAGGTGTGTGGGATGAGCCCTGGTTCTTCTTGTGCGACGCTGCTCCATGCTAATGAATCAAGAAAAACTTTACAAACTCAACAAATTACTGAGACACACCAAATTGTAGAGTTGTGAAGAGCTTGTAGCACTGAGCTTGATCAGGATTTAAGGCTTTAGGAACAGTTGTGTTGATTTTCAAATATCAACTCAAGCTGCTGTGCTGACATAGAATGTTGAGATTCATTTGAACGTAAAAGACACTTGATCTACTGTGAACAGTGGGCAGCCATTTTTGCTGTGGCGCCGGGGAGCAGTTGGGGGTTCGGTGCCTTGCTCAAGGGCACCTCAGTCGTGGTATTGAAGGTGGGAGAGAGTGCTGTACATTCACTCCCCCCACCTACAATCCCTGCCTGTACGAGACTCGAACCCGCAACCTTTGGGTTACGAGTCTGAGTCTCTAACCATTAGGCCACGACTTCCCCTTCCAATGTAGCCTAATGTAATATATCCTGCAATGGACTGGATTTTTATTTTCTATATTTTTATGGAAAATTGAATATTACATTACACATCTTGCTCAATGTTGTCCTCCAAATACTGATGGCTTTAAAACAAATGTAGTCAATGTATCTACAGTATATATTCATCCACAAAACAGAAATAGCCTGGTTACAGTAAACCTAGAAGAGGCAACAGCCCTTAAAGTAAACCACACAACGTCCAGGTAGTTGATGATGTAATGACCATTTGGTTTTGTTAGATGATAGCCAGAACACTTATGTTCGCCAGTACATTTACTCACCGATATTTTAACACGTCTTCTGGTCAAATAACCTTAATTACTTACACATGGTTTTACACAAAATGTGGCTCCCCCTGTCGGCGGTACTTGACCCTGCGTGCTGCCTAACTGGCTGCTGCCCGTCTCGGAGTTCTTAATTCTTCGCTATCAATGCATTCAGGGGCCATATTGTTGATGTGTCACCTCGGTAGGAGAGCACTCACACGGACTTGACTCTCACTATTTATCACGGCAGCTGGTGTATGGCATTTTAAATGGATTTAACATAACTGGTAAGTCACATATTTAAACTGAAATATCCAGATCTCAATTACAAAAGCGAATGTTTATTTAATTAGCCTGAAAGTCAGTGGGTGAACTCAATGGCAGCTGGCTGAAACACAATTATTGTCAGTGTTATATACTTACAATTTATAGAATTATTTAATACACTCTTATACATCATGATAACAATCGAAATGCCTTGTTAGAATCAATTATGGCTGTTAAAACTAATCTGATCAGCTTGTGAATGTTATCAAAGGACTAACGTTAGGTGTCCTCCACCACACAGCTATTTTTGTGTGTATTTTTGTATTCTTAAGCGTTTCAGTAATTGACCGTTGTGTATTGACAGTATCTGTTTTAATTTGAGTGGACAAAGCAGATGTTTTCTCATAAACACGTACAATGTGATATAGTTGGACAGGTTAGCCGATATGCTAAAGCTAACTGCACCTGTGGGAACGGCAGTATCTGTCACCGAACTTATCGCCTCAAAATGAGTAATAAAATGATCGTTACAGCTCTTATTTGCTGTCGTTGCTCTTTTAGTGATGTTTACAGTTAAATAGCGTGTGTGGTGCGAGAAAAGGTGGCAGTGCTGGTTTTCGTGGGCTGAGCACTGTCCATCCTCCCCATAGAGAATTACAGAAGAGATACACTAACATTATGTGTGAGACGAAAGATAACGAAACAAAGACAGATCAAATACAGATAAGAAAGAGGGGAAAAAAGGAAGTTAACCTGGCCAGGAAATTGCTTCACTCATTAAGATTCATGTGAGTCAAAAGCTGTTTTCAAAAAAATCTAAAAGTGTGATGAGGTTTATCATCCATTTAACAGCTTTTTGAAGTATTTCATTGAGTGTCAGTGAGTGAGAAATACTAAACTTTCCAGTTTGGTGCTAGATGACAGTGGAGAATGTCTGCTTGGAGAGATGCATGAGAAGCAGGTGACCTTTAACGTTTTAGTTATTGGCAGCAGCACATCTTGTCCTACTACAGACAAGTCTGGTTTCTTAATTTGTATGCGTGTACTTTGCAAGATTACATTTTATTAAGGATATTAAAATAATGATTTATTACTTCATGATGGGAAACTGTAACTTGCTGTAAACCTTCCCTGATAGCACACGTACATCACAGAGATGTTTGCATTTACATCTGCAAGACATTTTTTAGAGTGTTTGCTCATCTGCAATACGTCTATAGGACGTTTCCTATCAGATGTCAAATAGGCGTTTAGAAAATGTCTTTAAGATGTTTAAGATTTAGAATGTATGTAAAACTGACAATTGAAAGACGTCACACACACACACACAGACAGTGTAAATAAAATAAAATAAAATGTATTCTTGCAAAGTACACACATACTGATTGAGAAACAAGACTGTCTGTAGCAGGACAGATGTGCGGCGGCCAATAACTAAAACTTTAAAGGTCACCTGCATGTGTGTATATATGTATGTATGTGTGTGTTATGTATTGTATCTTAACAGATGGTGTCAAAAATAGGAATTATCCAAACAAAAAGGATATACTGCGTTTCCCCACCTGTAAAAACATTCCCACACTAAAAGAGGCTTAAAGGGGTCATATGATGCTGCTAAAAAGAACATTATTTTGTGTATTTGGTGTAATGCAATGTTTATGCGGTTTAAGGTTAAAAAACCACATTATTTTCCATATACTGTACATTATTTTTTCTCCTCTATGTCCCGCCTTTCTGTAACGTGTTGATTTTTACAAAGCTCATTGGTTTGAAAAGCGAGGTGTGCTCTGATAGGCGAGCTATCTAGTGTGTTGTGATTGGCCAAATAACTCAAGCGTGTGACTGAAATGTTACGCCCCTTTCCATACTGTGATGCCGTGTTCCGGCCGGAGCGACGAGCAAAAACATTAAACCCATTATAAATGAGGCATTTGTTGAATACAGTGGGGACATAATTACGGATTATAAATACTGTCTTTTTATGCGTTGCGTTGCAACGTAAACATAAAACCATGTCTGCATATGTGATCGGAGAAAGACAAACACAAGCGTATTACAACTGCCTCAACAAACGTGTTTGAATCTGCAGTGGCAAAATGCTTAATATAAAAAAACGGACGTGCAGTCTGAGAGAACAGCGGCATTGTAGTCTACTCTACCAGGAAACAGTCCTCATCCTCCGTAAAATGCATTGCACACATCTGAATATCTGGGTTGAACTGTTCTGGAACAGTGTTGTAAATAAAACTTAACCAATGATTTCTAGTCGTGTCCTCTTTTGGGAAGGCCAAACAAAGTAGTTTCGCTTTCAACGAAGCACACAGCGCAACACGGGCCTTGGTGAGCGCGGCCGGCGGGCTTGCGGCAACCACATGTTGACGACCCCAGGCTGGACTCCGCTTCGTCCACGGTGAAAGCCGATCCGACGATCCACAGCGCGAAGTTGATGTATTTCCTCAGCGACCAGCACGGATCAGCTCCAGGCATGATGAAGCAGATATCGTCCTCTTTTGGAAGGCCAAACAAAGTAGTTTTGCTTTCACATCGAAACACAGCGTGTTCAGGACATGGCGGCAGCAACAATACTACAGCGAGAATAAAAGTTACGCCTTCTTTCTTTGCATGAACATTTGGGCGGAGTTATGCAAATGTGGGGGCGTGTTAGAACGAGCCGTTTTAGGTAGGTGTGGCTGACTCTTAACTTTTATAAAAAATATCTCTTTGGATTTGAGACTTTAGTCTTTGCAACTTTACAGATCTTCTTTATGCACCAAGAGCTTGTAACACTCCAAAGAGAAAGGAAAAATTGAAATCGCATCATATTACCCCTTTAAAGGTATTAGAAGTAAAAATGAGAGAAAATGAAATCTGAATCTCCTATACATTTTTTTTTTCTTCTTAAAGAGAAAAGATCCTGCAACACAAGGATTAAAAAATGATCCTTATGTGGGCTCAGGCCAAGGTCCATTCTTGCACACTGGTTAACTCTCACAGTAAGCTCCTAAAATAGGCCTATATTGTAACACTCATCCTGATAGTATTCATAACACATTCTAGATGATCCTGCTGGAGAGCTTCTGCCCCAGTTTCACTCATTCAGTGTGAATCACAGTGTCTTTTTCCACCGTGCCAAACAGCATTCCCTTTTGTGCGCTCCAGTGTCATCTATAGGCATTTAGCTGGGAATGCAGTTATCCACTGAATGCGAATACAATGACGTATTAGGCAAGTAGGGTGTGAAAGGTGTAAGGCCACCTTAGTTTCACAATACTGGCATCCCAAAACTGCCTACAGGTGGAAGGAGAGCCGTGTTCCTATTTTACGAGGGAGTACCACACCTCCATCATGGAAATGTGTGGGCTGAGACAGTTAATTTAGTAAATTACTACTTGCTCTATTAATGGCAGTGACCCAACAGCAGGTGTGACGAGACTGATTGCATAAACATTGTACACAACTTCACAACAACATCTTTATTTATTTATCACATCTTTATTTCCTGGTGCTAGAAGGAAATCTGATAATGTAAAATAGTCATATGAATGTTTTGCTTTATTTGACCTGGTGATCCCTTGAAAGAGATTTTTTTTTATTGTGGCTTCTTGTTGTTGATCATAAAAGTCACGTTTTTGGTGTTCCATTGGTGATGGAATGGTGATAGCAAGAGGAGATTCTTACCTGTGATTAAAATTACACTTAAAGGTCTTCCAAATACACACAGAAAATAATAATAAAAAAAGAGTTACGTTATGAAATTGTATTATTAAAGTACCCCTATTATGCCATTTGGAATATTGCCTTTCATGCAGTGTGTAATGTAGCTGTATGTGAATGTAAATGATCTGCAAAGTTTTAAAGCCAAAAGTCCATGATAAATAAAGTTTTTGTCTCCTAAAAGAAAGAATCGACTCTGAACAGCCTAAAAGAGTAATTCGAATCCCACTTCATGGTGTAACACATTTGTATAATGGCTGCCTATTTGCTACATTGGCTGGCCGCGAGCAAGTTGACCCACCTTGAACACTGTAGCTTTTTTGTGTGGTTAACATCATGTCGAAAAGACACTGTGTCCTACGAAGTGAAAATAAATTTGTTTTATTTTCACTTCCAAAAGATGAGGCTGCAAAGAATCAGTGGTTAAAATATTTTTTTTCCACTGTACCACAGCAGTACAACCCCAGACTTTGTTCCCGGCATTTTACTGACAACTACTTCTCTAATATCGGGGAGTTCAATGCGGGATTCACAAAACGCTTGCTCTTGAAAGATGGCTCAGTACCTAGTTCCTGGTTTATTAGGACCAGCTGGCTTCACTGAATCACAACCTGTAAGTATGATAAATAATAGATGTTTATATCAATTTCAATGGAGTGTTCAAAATATGGAACTATGGCAATGGGAGTCTAGTTCTGACCACGGTCTGTCAGCGGCTAGTAGACCAATCACAACAGACTGGGCCATCTGACCAATCAGAGCAGAGTAGGCTCATTGAAAGGATGGGTTTAGAGAGAATGAAATTCGAGAATCGCTGGAAAGTGAGGTGATATTAATTGCATATTTTGAGAACCTTTCATGAATGTAAACCTGTTGTAGGAGACTCAAAATAATATTATGAACCTTAAAAATGGCACTTTAACATAATTTTACACCAGTGTCACCCACAGAATTCTTTTTTCTTTTTTTTGCAGCCCTCTGCCCATTTTAGTAACATAATTACATTTTTAACTAAATAGCAATAAATAAATAATTTAATTTATTATAAAAATTATTTTCAGGATTTTCTTTAGCTAAGCCTATATATCATTATATGAATAACCAGTCAGTAATTATGCTGAATTAAAAAGTGAGTCGGATGGTAGGAAGCTGCATTGTTTTGAGTTTTACGTGCATGTGACTGAATTTTGTGTGTTGTGTTTTCCAGTGCCAGTAGCTGAAGGAGGTCATGGAGCCATCGGACTGTCACAGAGAACTGACCCCTGCATCTCACCCATCCCAAATTTCAGAGGTCAGCATGGTTCTGGAAGGGTCAAACGATGTCCTCAGCAGTGGGGGTGAATCTGATTTAAAAGAACAGGAGGAAGACACTGAGCTGGACAGTCTTGAGCTGGATGGTACTCTTTCAGATAGTGTGGACAGAGAAGGTCAGAGACCAGACATGCACATGGAGGTCCAGCGAGATGAAGGACTTGGAGAACATGCCCTGGGTGATGGGAACACTAGCTGTGACAGTGGAACAGCCTCCATTGATGATGCCAGGTCTCCACCAGCTGTTCACGACAGTGCTGTGGAATCACTTCCTGCTGTTCTCGATGGAGAATTCGAATGTTCTGACCTTGAAGAACCAGCGGAGGTGGTTCCAGAATCAGAAGGTGGGACTCGCAATGAAGTTGAGGAATCTTCTCCCTCTGTACTGAATGGGACAGATGATATTTCATCCACACATATGTTCAATGGGCCAACAGACCTTAACAGAACTCCTTTGACTCTAACAACTCCAGATGTTGTTTCAGTACCCCAAAACTCGCAATCCAACTCCAACATGAACCCGTATGACACGGACTGCAGCAGAAAACTGTTGTCTGAGATCCAGCGCTCTCTGTCTCAGGAGTCTCTGCTGGATGAGCTGGAGGATGAGCTGTTGAACAGTCAGTCAGATGGCATGCGCAAGGGAAGTCCTCCCAATGGGCTTCAGAAGGACCAGAACTCCATGGTTCTATTTGAGAAGTGTGTACAATACAAGTACTCCCAACAGGAGAAAGCCATCAAGAGGTAGGCTGTTGATTAATAGCTCATTCAATCAGCTCTCGAGAGGTTATAGTCCATTGCGGTTTGATTTATAGCAGCAGGAGATGGTAAATCATTAGCTTAATTTGACGTTCTTACCTGCATGAAAATTACACTTCACTGTCTTTCATTGCCAGTGTGTGGCAATATTCACACATTGACCCCCCATAAACATCAGCTAATCAAGGGAAATTAGTTCATGAATTATCAGGATTATATAAGTTTCTATAAAAGAGATAATCATTTTTTAAATATTATAATAGAAGCTGTTTTGTCCCCATGTTTTGTAAAAATATTTAATCCTTTTTTTTTAAATAATAAAAATAATGAATATTTAATCTATTATAAAATATATTTTGGATTTTGTTCAGTTTAACTAGGCCTATTATTATATGAATAATTAATTACCCAGTAATTATACTTAATTTAATTGAGTCAGATGATAATTTGCATACACACAGACAGTTTTGAGAGTAGTGAATGATTTGTTAGGATGATTCCAAACAATTCTGTAGTCTGTTGTGAGTCTTTTTGACTGTTTCATTGAAAGAACAGGCAAAGAGTTATGAATCAAACTACGATGTTTGTGCTTTGTGTTTGTTTTTGCATCCAGCTACTGAAGACCATGCAATAGAATGACATTGGCTTTGTCTTATTTCATGATTCATTGCCTGTTTAACTCATTAAATTTAATTCAGACTGCTGTTTCACAACTCTGGTGAAATATGATTTATTTTGCTATGGTGCTAATGCTACTGATTATTTTATGCTGTGATCAACCTTCGCCTGTCTGCTCTAAAACCCCCTCCTGTTCTGGCTTCATTAATTTTTGCAAGGGCATCTGGCTGACTTACATATTGGAACCGGTCCGCAGCTCTGCTGTGCTTGGCCTGCTGTTAATATTGTCTGATGTGTGATGCTCACAGACACCTGTTCCCTCTGCTAATATCACATGGTCTTTTCTACATTGACAAATATTGGTGCCTAATACTTTACTGAAAACAATTCGTTTTTTGTCCTTGATGTGGTTTAGATCAACAGTTTTATACAAGAATTCTTCTCATTGACAAGCAAATAACAGATGGACACAACAGAAGCAGTGTTATTTCACAGTACAACAGCTCCAGCGTGTTACAATGAGCTAGCATTGGTAGTGACAGCTAGTAACTGTTTTTCAGATTACTTGATGAGAATAAGAAACATCAGGAGCTGATTCTGGGCATCTGCTCTGAGAAAGACAACATGAGGGATGAGCTGAAGAAGAGGATGGAGACGGAGAAACAACATCTTTGCACCATTAAGAAAGTAATGGCAACCATAAATTGTTTGTGTGTGTGTGTCTTCATTTGTTGTTTTTTTTGTGTATTTTTGGATAACCTGACTATCGATTTGTCCAACCATGAATACAAGGAAGCGTTCAAGAAACATTGTTGTAAAGATTAAACAGTTTAGCTTGAAATTTGCTTTAATTTTCATATATTGTCCAAAGGTTATGTATATACGCTACTGAAAGTTTGAAGTCAATTAGAATAAATTGGATTCCATTTTTTTTTAAATGTTTATGAAATAAGTCTCTATTGCTCACCAAGGCTGCATTTATTTAATCAAAAATACATTAAAACAGTAATATTGTGAAATATTATTACAATTTAAGACAAGTGTTTCTATTTGAATATATTTTAACAGTGGTTCCCAACCCTGGTCCTGGAGGCACCCCAACACTGCACAGTTTTGCATGTCTCCTGTCTCTGACACACCAATTTCAGGTCTTGAAGTCTTTACTAATGAGCTGATGACCTGAATCAGGTGTGTTTAATTAAGGAGACATGCAAAACGTGCAGTGTTGGGGTGCCTCCAGGACCAGGGTTGGGAACCACAGTATTTTAAAATGTAATTTATTTGTGTGATGGCAAAGCTGAATTTTCAGCAGCCATAACTCCAGTCTTAAATGTCACATGATCCTTCAGAAATAGTTCTGATTTGGTGCTTAAGAAACATTTATTATTATTATAGGCCTAAATGTTGAAAACAGTTGTGCTGCTTAATATTGTTGATACATTTCTTTCAGGATTCTTTGGTGTATAGAAATCTTTGTTTAGATCAATTTAATGCATCCCTACTGAATCATTTCTTTCAGGAAACAAATCCTAATGACCCCAAACCCTTGAACAGTTGTGTATATCCATGCTCTCATTACTACTCATTTCTAGTGTATCCAGATTTTAGGTATGTTCAGCTCAATGGCATTATTTGTTATTTAAATGCCTTTTCAGTATGTGAATGGCCATCCATGACTGTGCCTTGTTGCACTGATTAGAGAACACTTGTTTGCTGAAGAGCTTTCATCCGATTCTGGAAAAGCGGGTTTGTTTGAGAGCGACTCCAGGCTAAGAGAGACCGTAGTTTCGCTCAATCAGAAAGAGCCCCATGTCACAGAAGGTAATAGCACAGATCAAACAGAGTGGCCTTTGGGGGGGAACAGGTTGAGAAACCATAATTAAGTGTTGCAGTAATGATGACGTGGAACTAATGTGTGCATTTTGCTGTCATGGTTTCTCCTCATAGTCAGAACAGGCATCTGAGGCCACACCGCCAAATCCTTCATCTGAATGACACCTTGCCTGTCTGTTTACTTTCATTCAATAGTAGCACTGTGAAGAAGACTGAACACTTGGTTCCTACACATGGTTTTCAGAAAAGGAACGGTTTATTTTTTGAAACCTGAATGGAGCCTTTGTCACTAATTTAAATTTTAGTTTGAATCTATTTTCATAAGCTGTCCAGAACTTGACATTTAAATGAAGACGCAGGTCATATTGAACTCACTGGATGTGTAAACACTGATCTCTTTCGGATTAGCTACTGTCTGTCAGAGCTGCCTCTTTTGTCGTCATTATGAATATGTTTATGGTTACCACAGTCACGGCCTTTTAACTGTTTCCCTCTCTTGTTTCACCAGTTTGAAAGCCGGTTGGAGGAACTTATGAAGGAACTAAAAGACTCCAGAGACAAACTGGTTCACCAGGATCAGATCGCTAAGAATGCCATCCAGCAGTTGCAGAGGGAGATGACCTATCGACTTGAACAGGTGAGAGGTCATCGCCATGGAGACACTCCAGACAAAGCCTTTCTTGCATAAGAGCACTGGCTAAATTACTTCTAAATCAGTCTGTGCTCTTTGTGTAGCAGCGTCTTTAAAATTAAATCATGTCAGTCTTGCAATCTTGTTTGCACAGAGTGAAAGAGGGTCATTAGGATGTCAAGTGCTGGGTTTTCATTTGTCTTTTTGTCCTCATCCTTTTTAATTCCACACAACTGTGGGTAAATGTAAAGTCCAGAATTCAGATATTGAGGACTACGTCATAAATTTTTGGAAAGAGCTGTGTTTGGTTTGGCAGGACTTGTTCAAACAGCCCCTCACTCTCATGTAGTAAACTCCTCAGTCAAGTGCGAGGGCCTCTCTTTTGCTCTTTCACTGTCATTAGACGCATCAAATATGTCCAAGTTTTCATAGAATGGTGTACTGTATATTCGGGCTGGTAACTGGATGGTTGTAGGTTCTGATCTCACATGATCCATAAACAATGTTTGTTCATGTGTTAACAGGCCAATAAGAAATATGAGGAGGCACGGCAGGAGAAGGAGACAATGGTGATGAAGTACGTTCGAGGCGAAAAGGAAGCTCTGGACCTGCGGAGGGAAAAGGAACAGCTGGAGAAGAAGCTACGGGAGGCCACATCAGAAGTAGACAAACAGGCCCGGCGGGGAAACACACTGGCCCAAGAGAAAGGACGTCTGCAGCAGCTTTATGACGCCAAGGTCATACATGAAAATACAGTTTACCTTGATGCTTGATATGGTGTGTGAATCTACAGTATGCACTGATTGTGTATAGGTTCTCAGGAGTGTTTGTCTTTGATTACTTTTCTGTAGGAGAATGAAGTGACGAGACTTTCCCGTGAACTGGAGAAAGTCAAGGAAGAAATCAATTCTCATGTCATCAAAGTAAAGTGGGCACAGAACAAGCTGAAGAGCGAAACGGATGCTCACAAGGTAAACCAGAGAATACTGTGAATACAGACTTAAAGGCTGTTCACACTAAGCATGAATTATAAACTAAAACTATAAAATGTTAATAGTCATTCTAATTCTATGAGAATACTATCTATATCACAGCTATAACACTAACAACACAGAGGAATGATATCGTTGGAATTACTTTTGGAATGATTTTTCCAGGTGAAGAACGTTGAAAAATATTGACAACCAATCAGAATACACCCAATTTGAAAAAGCCTGTGCATTTAAAGCAGAAGGAAATAATTTAAATCAAGGAACTTTGTTGCCGTACCATCAGGCGCAATGATATTACGCAGCGCCTGAAAATAGTCCCCAGCACACTCCCTGTGTAAGCAGGTGGTCATGTTGGTTATGTTGACAGAAGTTAACCTATTTTCAGGCGCTGCGTAATATCATTGCGCCTGCTGCACCCATGGTACGACAGCAAAGTTCCTTGATTATTACACCAGAATTAGAGTATAGTTCCTAGCCATAATGGCCTAGAAAATCGCAACTTTTCATTTTCCGTCGGTCTTAGTACACGATGTAACTACAGAAGAGTCAAGTTTTAAATAGGAAAAATATAGAAACTCTTTGGTCATTTTTGAGCGAGATGCTAACGGTCTAATCAGATTCAATGATCTATGCTAAGCTACAACTAAAAGTGCTACTGCCAGACCCGGAGATCGGCTGAATGGATTCGAAAACATAATACTCAACTGTTTAACTCTAAGGGAGTTGGAAAATGAGCCTATTTTCAAAAACAGTGGAGTGTTCCTTCAAAAATAGATCCAGTTTTAATGTAAAGTCACTCCAATTGGAGGGATTAGTGTAACTACTTAAATATGTCATTTATAATGTAAATTTTTTTTTTATAGTTATAAGACTTACATTTGGACATTTAATTAAATGGCTTTCTACAATTGCGTCCAGTTTGGTTTTGGCAAAAAAAAAAAAAATTTGGTGCATGACTATATGTATACAGTATTTTAGAGTATTATTTATAGAATGTATTAATATTTTGAGTTAGGATTTATTTTATAAGATCAATTTTCATTTTCATTTTAGTATAAATAATTTTGTTATGTGTTTTTGTCATTGTGTTTCTTATAGTTATAGCTTTAATTTATTTTTATTGCAGTTTTAGTCATTTTTGTTCTTCAACTAAAGCATATTTATAAGTATTAGTAGTAGGTTTTTCATCTAATATTTTATTTTATTTGAGTTTTGTTAGTTAATAAATTATTTTTAATAGTTTGTTTTATTTAACAATAACAACAGTGTATTGCTGATGTCACTTTATTGAGATGTCTCTTTAATAACAGGAAACAAAAGACAGACTAAGAGAAACGACTGCCAAGCTGACTCAAGCAAAGGAAGAGACTGAACAGATTCGCAAAAACGGCCAGGACATGATCCGCACATATCAGGTACTGTTTACATATAATGGCATGAAACCAGTACTGCCCACTAGAGGGCACCATATACAAACATATGTCCTGCATGTAGAATGCAAAACATGAGTTGGAGATACATTTCAAGTAGTTTATTAAAAAAGATTGCTTTAGTCCTCTGCTCAACACAATTTGAGTGGCTTATCTTCATCTGTGGGGTATAGCTAATTTGCCGTTTCTGTTGCTTGTTATAAACTTCAGTGATTATACTCTCTCTCTCTGTCTCCTGCAGGAGTCTGAGGAGATTAAGTCAAATGAATTGGATGCAAAGCTGCGAGAGACCAAAGGAGAGCTGGAGAAGCAAAAACAAGAGCAGACAGACCAGCTAGAGGTACTGGCATAATATAAAGCCCTAATGACATCAGTTTCTTCATTTATAATCAAGTAATGTGCTTCAGTAGAGAACGGAGGTCTCGTAAAAGTTACCTTTCGGGGGGGCAGGTGTTTGTTCATATTACACCTCATATGTCTTTGGTTTGCTTCTTTTAGCGGTTCTGCCACTTGACCTCTGAGATAAACTGTTTGGCCCGTATGGCACTTTGCCACCTGCTTTTTAAATGTATTTAGGTGTAAATGAGCCTCCATTCACCAAGCATCATTAGTACCTGAGGCCTACAATGAGAGTGTGTACTCCCTTATCAATGAGTCGCCCCTGTGCAAGGAATAGTGCCATTTGCATTATTAACATAGTGTTGCCTAGCAGGCGTCCTCTGCTGATTGTGATTACAATAATGAATAAAGGCGATGCAGTGTGCGAAAGGAGGGGTTTTCATGGTCATCTTGTTTGATTGGCAGATGCACAAAGCTAAGATTAAGGAGTTGGAGGATCTGAAGAGAACTTTTAAAGAAGGCATAGATGAGCTGACCACCCTGCGGACCAAGGTGGAAACTCATTTCTAAAGATAACACTAAGAAATGACTCCGTGTAAGAGTACATTATTCTGACGCTTTGGCACTCACTCTGGCCCTCAGGTTAAGTGTCTAGAGGACGAACGGCCCCGATGGGAAGACGAACTCTGCAAATACAGAGAGATCATTAACAGACAGAAGGCTGAGATCCAGAAACAGAGGGAAAAACTCACCGCCATCACGACACTAGAGGAGCAGCACCAGAGGTCTGAACACTTGTGCCTGCAGCAACCTACCACCGACCATGTCTATTATTAGTTCAGCTACCAGAGCCTCTCATAGAGCCTAAGCTGTACACTGGAGCATACACTGATCATTAGGACTAGTTTTTCCGGTCTTGAAATGAGATTAATTTGTTGAGGCTGAAGTTGTAACAATACCAATACCAGTGACATTTTTTAAACCAATTTCAAAATTAATTTTCTATTGAACATAATCCTTTTAACTATTTTCAAAGTGTAGTATTAATGCCAATAAAATTAGCAAATTGAACCTAACTGTAAAGTGTTACCATTAATTAACATTGAACATATCATTAACTATAAACAATTTCTAAAATAATTTATTAATCTAGGTATACAAGTTCTAAAAATATTATAAATATTGATAAATAAACTGTGCTAAATATACTATAGTTAATTGTTAATTCATGTCTGTCGATATAAATAGAAAGAATTGTATAACATAAATAAACAAAACATTTGTATATCCAGAACTCAGGACACAGCACACGCACACACACACCCACAAATATTATATTATATATTATATATTATATATTAATATGAAGTTATCTTAGATAAATAGATGTTGTAAATAATTCTTTAAAATGTTGTATGAATTTGTCAGTTGTGGAAAATATAACGATACATTAAAATATCGTATAAACTAAAGACCTTTAAAAACCAATAATTAAGATACATTCAGCATCAAGTAATCAACTTGCGCTCAAAGAAGAACAGAAAAAACTATATGACATTAAATAGACTAGTGTTGTTATTGTTAAGTAAAATAAACATTAACAGAAGGCGTTGGTAATAATGTTGTTAATTGAAATAAAGCTAAAATAAAATAAATATTAGATGAAAAAGACTATGAATGAATGGAAACTAAATTAAATTAAATATGGTAAGGTGCAGTACTAAATCACCTAAATTAAATTATTTAAACTGCAATAAAATAAATAAAAATACACATCTATATAAAAAACAATAAAGATGACAAAAACACAACAAAATTACTAATATTAATAAAAAAGTTAAAAGCTAAAAATAATGCTAATACACCATGACACTGGACTTTACTCCCATTGCTCAGCCTTATTTTTTTTATGTGCATATAAATATGCAGTCTTCTCTACTCTATAATAATTCTGATAACACTACAGACTTTGTTCTCATTAGCATGTTTGAATGCCATCTGCATCCCACTTTCAGATCCTTAGACCTATTCATTTTGCCATGCTTCTGTTGAGCATGAAGCATCTGTACATCAGCCTGACCTTGAGTGATCTCCCAGGGGTTGGTGGACCCTGCTGATGCAGGAACTGCAGGTGGATGTGAATCCACTATAGTGTGATCACACGGGCCCCTGCGGCACCGACAGAATAATTCATATCTCCGTGGCCGCCTCACAGGGGCTGCTCTGATTTCACTTCTGGTGGCCACATAAATGTGTCATTCAGCCATATTAGCTCATTCTTATTTTGAGGGTATTTAAAAACTACTGCAGATGAGTTATGTGTATTCCCAAGAATGACACGCCTTGTCTTTAGTGTATTGATTTAGAGCAGTGGTCTCAAACTCAATTCCTGGAGGGCCACAGCTCTGCAGAGCTTATCTCCAACCAGCTCCAACTCACACCTGCTTGGAAGTTTCTAGTAATCCTGAAGACCTTGATTAGCTGGATCAGGTGTGTTTGATTAGGGTTGGAGCAAAACTGTGCAGAGCTGTGGCCCTTCAGGAATTTAGTTTGAGACCACTGATTTAGAGCCTTCAGTCTGACACTTTTATGGTCTGTGCAGTCATTTAGTCAGGTGGGAATACTGGTACACCATTAAGATGAAACTAGACAAGGGTGGAATTGAAATCACTTAAATAGCACGGCCTGTACACGTGTTGGTCCTCGTGTCTGATGTGTATGTGTCTTTTTTTAGGGATGATCAGGAGATTGCATCCTTGCGGGAGGAGGTGGAGAATCTGAACTCCCAGATCACTGACTTGCAGAGGGACATTGAAGGAAGCAGGACAAGAGAGGCGGAGCTACTGGGCTTTACTGAGAAATTGACCAGTAAAAATGCTCAGCTGCAGTCTGAGAGCAACAGCTTACAAGCCCAGCTGGACAGATTGAACAGCACCTCTAGAGAGCTGCACAGCAAACTAGAGGAGACCGAGAGAACCCTCTCTGAGACGGTAAGATGTTTGCTTGTGTTAAACCGCTCTATCAGTGTTGGGGAGGTTTCTTGGAAACCGTACCATGCAAAGTAACAAGCTACTTGCAATTAAAAGTAGTTGAACTACAGCCAAGCAACTCTCAAATTAGTTGGCTACAGTACAAGGCACTAATAAAAATATTAAAATCTACATTTATTCAAGCTGTTTAAAAGGTTAATATCTTAATTATATAATTATCAGATAATTTATTAAAACTGTCCGCAATATTTATTTGGCATATAAACATTTATCTTAATTAGGGGAGAGCATGAAGCTTGAACACAAATGTAGACTAAATGCAATTAATAATAAATAATCATTTTTGTATCTGAAGTGAAAATTTATTCACCACAGAAAAGGAACCGTAAAATGTCACTTAGGAACACTACTGAGTAATGACTGAAATTAAACTATAATGATCTAATTTATTACAATGAGCCCTTGCAATGAAACAAATCAGATTACTTATTACTAGCTACAATGCTACCTGCTGGAATAAATAGATAAATTCTTTGTTTGCTACTGGAAAACCTACACTATTATCGAAATAGCTAGGATATTGTCACATTACTGAAAACGTTGATTGCGTCGCTACTTTTGGTTGGTTACATCCTAACAGTGTGCACTAGTTTGACAAAGACATCTATATAAGTGTATTGACTGACCAGTTAAATTACAGATACACAAAACTTTGGCATGTTTTAGATGCCTTTCATTTTGAAGCATTTTGTGTATGTTTTCAGATGGACAGATTGAAGAAAGAGGAAAAACAAAGGCAGGAGGAAGTTCTGGCGTTGCAGACAGAGAGAACAACACTACAGACCGAGACATCACAACTAAAGACACGTGTGGAGGAATTACGAGACGATCTGGTCACTCAGAAGAGAAAACAGGCAGCCAACATCAAAGACCTCACCAAGCAGCTCACGCAGGGTTAGCGCTTTTCACAAGCAGCTCAAATCATTTTCACTATTTATTGATTTACATTTATTTCTATGGATTGATTTATTTTATTATTCTTTATTGCTGAGTCGGTATTTATAGATTTTATTTTTAATTTATTTTATTTTATTTTATTTATTATTGAGGCAGAAAATAGTGAGAAACTATCTCAAATGCAGCCACATGTTTTTGCAAAACAAGCTTTTCATGGTCAAGAAGGATGGTAAGCATCAAACTGGCTTGGAACCCATATTTTACCCTAGCCACCAAAATTAACAAGGATGTTTACTGGAAAAATAAATAAATAAAGCAAAAATAGAATTTGTTAATTTTAAGTGGCTATATATACATATAGATATTTAAGACAAAGGTATATTAGTGTAGTCTCGGTCTGCTGCATAGTTTGTTCATGTTTTCAGAGGATGAGAGCATGACACACAACAGGTCCATGCTGGCATCTTCCTAATTTGGCTCGCTTCTACCAAGTAACTCCAGCCAAAATACTGTTGGACGCACAACCTTTGACGTCAAAAACATTCTCCTCCCTTTTAAAAATGTATTTATTTTTTATCCTAAATATGCACAATTGTAAGTTTAGTTTCATTTAGCATTGCTTTTTTCTCATGCTGTTTTATCAGAGCAACCCTGCAACCCATTTTTGGTTTGCGATATGACCCACTAATTAAGAACCACTGATGCAAATGATTTTTATGCAAAATGAAAGACAATAAAGTAACAAATCATAACACAATTACAAAAAATGTCTATATCATTCCACTCTCATATTGTTTTTCTCCTCTGTGTCTAGATGTCTTAAATAGAATTCGATTTGTTATTTTAATAGGCTCGCATTGAGTTACTTCTCCACGCTTCCAGAAGCCCACAGGCACTGTTAGTAATTATCAAGCCATGTTGACGCTCTCGGTGGAGCAGGCTGACGTTCAATGCGTTTATGTATCTGTGCCTGACTGTAGCCACAGGAAAGGCTAGGTTAGGGCACAAGACTGTTTCATAGTGTCTTTTCGTTGAAAGAAGAGACAAGGGAGGACAAGGGAGTAGAATGTGCACCTCTCTTGAGACTCTCTTTAGTGTCGGAGGAGGCATACAGTACGTGAAGATATTTTTAAACAAATCTATTTTTTTTCTCTCCTTTGGGTCCCCGTGATCTTCAGTATCTTTTCAAGGTCTGCATGTTAAATGTGAACCTTAATTCTGCATAATTGACGGATACTACAGATGTGCCTTGTGGGTGGTCATTTTCTGGTGGGTCATACCCACCCCCCCCCACCAGCAAATGCAACACTAGTATGAGGCACTTAGTCGTACAAGCACTCAGTCATTGGCCCATTACTGTTACTGAGGTGTCTTGTCTCTGCCAGGTGTGTGTGTGTGTGTGTGTGTGTGTGTGTGTGTGTGTGTGTGTGGGTGCAGTATAAGAGAAAGAAAGAACTTATTGTGTGATTGTGCCCTTGTGTAGCTCGTAAGAAGCTGGAGCAGGTGGAGAATGGAGGATGTGATCGAGAGGGCAGCAGCATCGGCAGCCGCTCCAGTTCTTCAGGTACATCTATTTAACACTTCATTAGAGATGTTGAGTGTGACACGCACTTTTATCTTTTCTTCATGAGGCCTATATATAATGCATTATAAAATAACTCATAATGCCTTATACAATCTCTTTTTAGACCTCTTGCTCATGTGATGTTCCTTAATTACAATACATTTTATCCATATGCTTTTCATAAATAGTTGGAAGCACAGTTATTATATTTTATAATGCTTATCTATTCACATAAGAACCTTTTAAGAGCATAATCCAATGAACCACATAATGAACACATGAAATTGGGTCTTGCAATGCATTATACTTTTGAAAGGGCTAACTATGAATAAGTTACGTAAGTTATTATGAAGGTCCACATATATTCAAATAGAAAAGTGTTATTTTAAACTGTAATATTTTATGATATTACGTTTTTTTTACGGTTTATGTTAAAAAATGCAGCTTTGGTGAGCATAAAAGACTGTGTGTGTGTGAGAAATATGTATGAAATATGTATGTATGTATGTAATGTTTCTGGGTCAGTACAGATTAAGTTACATCAACATCATTTCACTGTCTGAATCTGACAATCCAAAAAAAGCAAAAATTAAAAGTATAGTATCACACTTACAATGGATATGTAAAGTTATATCCAGTCTTTCAACATATAGAAAAGTAGTTCCACTTAATAATGGACACTTTAGGTATGTATAAAACTAAAATACTGTGAAGTTTTACAAAAAAAAAAAATGTAAATGCTTTAACACAAATCTAATCTTAATATTTATGCATTTAAACCCTCTGGAATGCTGACCTGGTTTACTTTCTTGTAAGTGTGTTACTGTAACCTGCAATTTTTGAGACACTAGTCAAAATTAATTTCTGTGGTGATCATTGTTACTAGCAGCATTTGCAGCATAAATCTTAACCTAGAAAGTTCTTCTAATCTTAGTGCCAATATTCTTTTCTTTGTTGTTTGAAATATTGCTCTTATAGTGTGACTGTAGCTGCACAATGTTTTTCAGGCTCTTTAAATGCACGGGGCAGCAGTATGGATGATCGCTCTCCAGAGAATCAGTCCGGTTCATCAGTGGTAGTGGTGGATAGCTTTCCTGAGGTGGACAAAGCTGTGCTGGTGGATCGCATTGTGCGGTTGCAGAAAGCACACGCTCGTAAGAACGAGAAGATTGAATTCATGGAGGACCACATTAAGCAGTTGGTGGAGGAGATCAGGAAAAAGACAAAGTGAGTGAGAGCGAAGACTGAGTGGAAGGTAAAAGACGATGGAGAAAAGCTCCTTTGCTCCCATCCCAAAGCTTAATTTGACATTTACAAATGAGCTTGAAGCTGCCTTCGTGACGTTGCGATTATATTACTATATATTGTATAATATATATATATATATATACTATATATATATATATATCTTTGTACCCAAAGTTGTGATGAAGGACACCAAATAGAAGCCATGAGTTTAATTGAAAATTAATAATGTAGAGGGATACAGTGGCACCAGAAAGCATTTGGGCACTTATGCTACACTGGAAAATGTATGAATGTCTAATAAAATATCAAAATGTGGCATTATTTTTAAATGAATATAGCACAAATTTGCCCTCACAAAAATACAGGAAAAGCCAAACCCATTAATAAAAACACAAGTTTGACTTGTAGTGTGTTTATTATTTAACACTGTTATATCTGACCTGATCAGGCAATTTTAAGTGTCCAAACATTTCTGTTGCCACTATAGAGTAGCTCTGAGCTCATGGTTTGGAGAATTTCTCAGTGCCGCCTCTCCTTTCCGTCTGGTTGCATTTGGCAGGTCATTGTCCTTCTCTTGCATCCTCTCTTTCTCTTATTTTTCTTTTGTTGGGCTTTTTTCCCTTTATTTATTTGTCTAGAGCTTCCGGACCAAGGCTTGTATCTTGTCTGACTTTCATTACAAAAGGAAATCTGGCAGACATTCATCTTTTTCTTTCACACACACACACACACGCACACACACACACACACTGAGTGTGTGACAGAGAGGTCTTGGCAGTGATATTTCTTGCGGGATTGATGCGTCACCGAGATTGCTAATGATGCCTGATACATATTCATACGCACCTTCATACACGAGGAATCAGGCTGCCTATGCCCATTTCACCACAGGAAAAAAAGCATCTTTTTGCTAAACAAAGTGAATGGTCTTAGAGAACGAGAGCACTTTGTTTTTGTCTTTGGATGAGATAAATAATTTAATATGCCGCAGAAGGCTGCGAGTTGGGTTGCCGCCACCACTCTGGACATAAATGTCTGTCCCTTTCCTGTCACTTGAGTAATGATAGGCCTTGAATCGGTCTACCTGCACTAACCCACATTCATTAGTTCTAATCAAAGACACATCCCATTGAAGTCAGGTTTAATTTAGCCTCCTTAGCTGATCTTTAGCCATTACATGCAGCTGAGCTAAGTCCAAATTCGCCAAGCAGTGGAATGTTTCCCAGTGTTTATCGACTGTTGCCGTTCGAGTGATTCTTTGACACACGGCAAGGTTAGATCTGGCTGGAATATCATTCAAGGCTCAGTGGAAATTGATTACAGCATAAAACTGAGGTTGATTTAATAATGCTTCCTTGATTTAACATTGTGAATACACCTAGATGAGGATTTCCATTTATCTCTAAAGAGATAAACCTAAGTATGCTCACTGCGCCTCTTACAATCATCAAGGGCGGTTAGAGGAAATCGCTGATGTTCTGGAATTGGTACTAAGTGCCGTTGGATTTGCATATGATTAATTATTATTAGAATGGTGCATAAATCGTTGCTATATTTAGTGGTGATTGCTAAAATTGCCTAACTTAAACTTGAGCATGAACAAATCATATGGCTTGGTGTGGAGTGGTATGCTATTACTTTTTGAGATTTTTGTGCAGCGGATGATGAAATGTGTGGGAAAAAATTATTGAATGTTCAGACTCTGAACTCCTCGGATTGACGTGGCTTCCCTGGGGACTCCAGTGATATCGAAGGGCCAGAATATCATCAGAACAATGAAAATCATAGAAATAATGTCAGGTGAATGCCAACATTGTGGCAGTTTTGCACAGAAAAGCATCATTTTCAGAAACTTTAATAATGTAGTTTGAGATTGTATTATTGTATGAAATGACTGGAAAGGCTGGTAACTGATATGGGCATCTTTTGATCAACACTTTTTCGTCTTGATTGAAACAGGAATACGCTGTCTAGATTTATCTTTGATATTAGCTTTGATTTGATATGATCTTTGATATGAGCTCTCATCTTTACTCATGCTTCAGCTGTAGTGCTGGAAACTCACAATCCTCATGAAATAAACAAAGATTCACATTTTGTCTTTTGATTTCTTGAATGAAGACAAGCTTAGAATTCACATGTACAAACAGACTGTCAAATCCCAGCTCTCTTTATTTCGCCCTATGTCTCGTGTCTGTTTTTCCACACTCTCCTGGTGTTCCTGCTGTGAATCTTTCAGTTTTTCAGCATCTAGGCTGTGAGAATCAGGCCATGCCACTGCGCTTAAGTCGTGGCCTAATGGTTAGAGAGTCGGACACATAACCCAAAGGTTGTGGGTTCGAGTCTCGTAGAGGCAGGGATTGTAGGTGGGGGGAGTGAATGTACAGCACTCTCTCCCACCTTCAATACCATGACTGAGGTGCCCTTGAGCAAGGCACCGAACCCCCAACTGCTCCCCGGGCGCCGCAGCATAAATGGCTGCCCACTGCTCCGGGTGTGTGTTCACGGTTTGTGTGTGTTCACTGCTGTGTGTGTGCACTTGGAAGGTTTAAATGCAGAGCCTAAATTCCGAATATGGGACACCATACTTGGCCACACTTCACTCACTCACTCACTCACTAAGCTGAAACTGAAACAGATCTGCAAATCAAAATCAAATGTCAGAGTGGTGTCAGAGTTGTGGCACATAGTGTAGTATCTGTTGTCCAGCCTGGGTCATGTCCCGATCCAATTCCCCCCCTCTTTCCCCAAGTTTTTTTTTTTTTTTTTTTTTGTACAATTTATTTTATTTCGAACTATTAAAAATACAAAAGGAAAAAACACATAATAAATATACAAATGAGTCCCAATAAACAAAAAAACATATTTTTAACATATATTCAACCTGTTCGAAATAAAAAAGGGTAGGTAGAAGCCCTAGGCTTATTAAATCCTACCCTCAGTAATTACCGATACCAAATCACAATCGGCCATAATAAATCAGCCATACCATTTTGAATAATACAGAAATACTACTCCAAATGATGTCCTACTTTATCTATCTATTAAGATAAAGAAGACAAACAGAAACAAAATCAAGCAGCATTAACAACAATGTTGAAATTCTCACTCTCACCCCCCACGTCTGTATTTATCAAAAATAAATATTTTATACCTTCTTTTAAATTGCAACATATTAACACTTTCTTTGATATGTCCGTTTAATCTATTCCACGATATCACCCCACAAATCGAAATACACACTTTTTAGTTTTGTCCGTGCATTTTGCTGTCTCATATTTAAAGCCCCTCTCAAGTTTACTGTCAGTTCTCCACTTTCCTATATAATAAAAACCAATAAAAAGTTAGAATGGCAGTGGATTACTACTATATTGTGGTGGAAAAAGGGGCAGGTTACAATGAATTCCAGTTAAACAATGTATGGGTGTGCGTGCATGTTTAGTTAGTTCACTTTTTAATTTCTTTGTGTTTCGTTTTGTTAAATACTACCATTATGGAGCTGGGGTCCACTTGGACCCCATATTAGTGAGAGGTAAGTTATTAATTTTTATATGTGTGGGTGTTCATCCTTTATGTAGCATCAGCACATCACAGAGACTTTATTTGCGAAGCATATGCAAACTTTCCCCGTTTTCCTTCCCGTCACTCTGATAAATAACCGCTTTGAGACATTTTGAGTAATCAGGATTTAAAAAAGAAAAGTTTATTTGATAGATGCCCTAGTGTGTTCATTTCCGATTCAGACAGTGAAATGAAAGTGAATTCATCAATTCAGAAAGCACTTTAGTTTTTTTTGTTTTGTTCTTAGGCAGAAACCTTTAGCCTCATGTCCTCTAATGTATTTGTCTCGAGCATTGGTCTGAAGAAACCATTAGAATCGAATTCTGTCTTTATTTTGGCCATGCGTCACTGCAGAGAAAATAGATTTGAAATAGCGGTGGCTAAAGAGAGAACTCTTTCCTGGAGACTAAAAGATCACTACATCATCCTTTATAGAAAACCACACAGGTTGTTTTTTTTTTCTTTCTCCCTTTTCCATTCCACCATATTAAATGGACAACAATAGTGAATGGAGATGATAATTACTTAAGATTTCCATCTGCTCGCCACTGTGGTTCAAATTGAAGCACTTAAAGCTGAATTATGTCTTTTATCATCTAGAGTGAAAGAGAGAGACACTGATGAGGTGGATACCGCTAATGGGGTCCTAAAGGCTGCCGTCTTTCCCTCCTCTGTCTCTGGGTTTGTTAGTAATGTCACCTTTTACCTCCTAGCTGAGGGTTATGGTGTGACAATGGCCCTCATCCTTGAGATTTCATTGACACTTAAAATTGCTGTGTGTGCATTTACATGTATGCTATTCAACGCATAATGCAATTAAAACTTTGTTTTAAAAAATTTCCTGTAGGATTATCCAAAGTTACGTGCTTCGAGAAGAGTCTGGAGCACTGTCTTCAGAAGCCTCGGATTTTAACAAAGCCCACCTGAGCCGGAGGGGAGGTATCATGGCGTCGTTGTACACCTCCCACCCTGCCGATAGTGGCCTCACTCTCGACCTCTCACTGGAAATCAACCGCAAACTCCAGGCTGTGCTAGAGGACACCCTGCTCAAAAACATCACACTGAAGGTATAAGTCACCATCCACATCCACATCATCCATCCCATGAAATCAAAATGGGAGTTTCATGGCTTGTAGGGCATGTCTGTTAGTTTCAAAACCACTTATATGCTCGTATACACTGGGCGAAAAACTGTATCATATCAAGAATTGTGATAAAGTTTATGTTGATGATGATAAACCCTGGACCTTTTTACTCAATGTGGATTAATCTAACAGCCTATCACACACAGCAGAAATAGACAAAACAACAGTCAGTCAGTGCTTGTCGCTAATACGTCTCTGTGTGAATGAGAGGTTTTGTGATGCTCACTGTTTTCAGCATCTGCCATATTGAGTGAATTGAATGGCAGTGAAAATAATAGCATTAGTCCTCACAGCTGTCTGATTTATTTCTCTCGCTACAGGAGAATCTCCAAACGCTGGGTTCGGAGATCGAACGACTAATTAAACAGCAAAGGGTGCCGGATGACATAGCCGGAAGGAAGTAAAGTCAGTCGAGGGGAAGGATGTTACAATAAATGGCACACACTGTACAACTGAGCCCGTTACGAAACGATTTACTTTGTTTGGGATCAAAATAGTGCTCTTCTCATCAGACAAGTTCAGTCTGTTTTATACACTGGAGGCACAGTTCAAAATAAGGACTGAACTGCGCTAAGGAAACTTACGGGACAAATGACTGGAACGCAAAGAGTTTACCAAGAACCTGTGCCCACTTTTCTTCACATTGTGCCCAACGTCCAACTGTCCTCTCTTCGCCGTCCCGCCTCACCTGTGTCTTGATGACTCAGTTCATCAGGTTCAGAGCAGAACTGCAGTCCTAAATCCAACGACCTGGTGTATGAAGTTAGGTAGATGAATGACTATTCTCATAAATGTGACCCCATGTTCTTTGAAGAACAAAATGTGCTGGACTAATGGAGACCCGTGGATTCTGCAGCTCTTTAGAGGCTTTCAGAGGCTTTTTCTTTATTCATTGCACCGCAGGTTAATGGCCGCTCCTCATCGCTCTCATTTCCCCCTCATGCAAACGTGCCAATTAATGAATGTATTATGTAATGAGAAGGACTAATCCCACACGCTCTGACCCAGGAGTGTGGGCAACATTCCCTGTTCGAGCTGCTGCTAGGTTACCGCTACACCCGGATAGCATTATCTCTTGCAAAGCACTTAGGCGAGAGGGGCCATGCCAAAAACACAGCTCTTGCTCTGTCATTCATTTGAATGAATAACTACATCTCAGAAATTGATACATCTAGGGTTAGTCTTAAGGGAGCTGCGGTTCTTCTATCTGGATTAAGTGTAATTAAAATCATATTGTTATCCCCCCCCCCCCCCCCCCCCCCACCCCCCCCCCCCCCCACCTCCCCCCCCCCCCCCCCCCTTCTGCTTTTTACCTTTCGATTAACCTTGTAATTATTTTTATTTTTGTGTTCAGCTTTTTTTTTTATTAATGTTTTTTTTGTGTATGACATTCTGATGCTGCTTTTGAAGAGCCCGATGCTCCCCAAAGAAACGTAGAGTGTAAAATCCCTGTTAAATGGAGACATTATAAATATTAAGGGAATAGTGCAATTTTAACCCCCCCTCTTTGTTTGTTCAACTGAGCCGTAATCGCCCCGGCCAGCGTCCCATCTGAGACTCCCGTTAGCAACCAATTCCGTGGTAATGTAACCATATGGTACACAACATTGTGCAGAGTTGAATCCATTCCAGCCGATGAATTGCGACTACCTGAGGCATCACTGGTCTGCTTCTCCTTCCGTCCCTTCTTGCAGTGGTGCACGATGAAGGATCGCCCTGTGGGATGCTGCTGATGGATTTTTTTTTACGTTCACCTTTAAAGCTTATAAGGCAGATGTGTGATGATTGGCAGATCTCAGCCGGTTTACAATCCAATTTAGTGCCATTCTCAGTCTTCTGGGTTTTCTCACGTTTGAGCCGCTATTGAAAGTAAAATCATGCCCATGTGATAAAGGATTTATAATAACTTGACATACTGCAATATAAGCGTGTCAAGGTCATATTAGCTGTTCTAACACTGAGAGCCTGTGCTGTAGCTCTCAGCACTCCCAAATCACAAACACATTGCAGACATTCCAGAAAAACGCTGAATGAAGGAAATTATGCAATGCTAGCAGAAAAATAAGCATTTACACAGAGCCCTTAATAGCTAAATGAAGACTCTCTGATCTGTTGATAATTTCAGTGTACTTTACATTCATAATTTATTTAATGTCTCAAAATATAAGAAAGATCTCTTGGAGTATGTATGTATGTTTGTGAATGGTGAATTGGAAATGATGAGAAAAAGAAAAAAATCGTGTTGATTCTGTTTCTGGTCGGTCATTTGTGCTCTGCTTGATTGTATAGTGAGTGAAACTGTGATTATAAATGTGTAGATATATTGTACAATGGTCCAGTGTTTTTAAACTTCTGGAGTCTACTGTATATAAGAAGTTTAAAGGGGATTAAAATGAAAATATTATAATTGGAAGTCATTTTCATTTGTTTTAAATTTTTCATCTTTTTCCTATATAAAAATATATTTATTTTTTTAGCTATACTATTTTATGATAATTTGTATTATTTCATTACAAATTCTTAATTTATTTCTAATACTTGCTACTTTTACATTATATTTAGATAGGATATATATTGATATTAGGTTTATACTTTTAAATATTTTAATATTTAGGTATCTTGCATTTATTTCTATTTTATTTATTTTTGAATTATCATTTATAGATGCTTTTATAATCTAGCAGAATTCTGGTTTCATGCATATCAACAGTGAATGATACACTGTAGGAGGGTTGTTTTCTCCTCCTTAATAAAGCCAACTATATTTTTGCCACCATAACTGTTCTCGATTAAATGGTTGCATTTTATTACTCCATTTAATCTTGCATTTTTCCTGTTGTCTGCAGCCCTGTCAGCATTGCTGCCCATTTTCAGTGACTTACAAGACTTATGGGTCAGAGGTCACTCACTGGGTGTGTGAGTGCATAAACCACGTATCTCCCCCGACCAATTTTACCTGCATTGCTGTAAGTAACATTATGTAACAGTAGCAGGTGATGTCCAAAACCAGCAGTTTCTGTGTACTGGGCCTTGACTTTTCGTTCCTCTTTCCCACAAAACACACAGAAACAGAAACAACAGAGCACTGATATTGGGCTGTTTAACATAAAGAAAAGCTCTCAGAATTTTATTACAAAACTAGTAGTAATAATAACGTAAACTACTTTTTCGAATGCACATTGCATCTACCCCAATTAACTGATATTTTAGGCAAACTGCCGCATTACACTGAGTACTGGAAACTCACTTTAGAAATGTAATTTAGGTGGTGCGTTTCCTGTTGGCTTCAACCTGCACTAATAATAGACGTATTTACACAAATGGCTGAATGTGTTTATCAAACAGAAGCTCTGTCTACATGAAATGCACACAAGTTTTTTTACCATCTGAAGAAACCTCCTACATGTACAGCAATATCAATTTGCAAACAGCTCAACTTTTAAAACTTAAACTCTGCAACTCTTCCTCTACTCCTCTGTCTTTTATATTGGACACTTGTACCCTCCTTGCTTTAAATTCATCTCACCTGTGTGGCATTTCAGAGTCTGCTGGAGGTGTTGAGAGATGGCAGGTTAAAACATTCTGTACATGGCAAAGAGCCATTGCGTAAACTCAAATCAGCGCCTATTTTTAGCACTTCAAGATAACTTGCTCCGAGACTTTTATCAACCTCGAAACCCGCAGAGAATTCATGAGCCTCGTTCAGTGCTTCAATCTGCGAGGCCTTGTCGTGAGCAACATGAATGTTTGTGAGGTTGTCTGCCCACATGTTTTGCAAATATATCTCTACGTAAATTTAATCAGATTCAAATTCTTATTTTTAGAAAATAGCATTTTTTTTCCCCCATTAAAATGTCTTTATCTGACCGAACCTAAAAAGCACTAAACGGGACAATATTACTCGGCCAAATTACATAATGTTTCATGTCACGTTCATGTTTTTTTTTTCTTTGTCTTTTGCTGAAAACACTTAATTTAGTAAATATTTTGTCATATCAGAGTCGTCATGGCACGTCATTTTATATTGCGTCTAATTTGCCAAACGAAAATAACGTTTTTGTTGAGTAGAAAATTAAACGTTGCAAAATTAAAATTCAAACACTAGCTATGCATGTATTTACTCCTGAAGTAATATTTTAATGAGAATACTAACAATGTATTATTATTTTATTTATTTATTTGTATATTTTACGCGATTCGGTGAGTTATTACGGAGTGCGTATTCACAACGTGATTTACATATTAGGTCACGTGAAACGTTAATTCGTACGTAAATTCACCTGCACTTGACATTTTAAAAGATGTAAGTACTTAATTGTAATATTACGTTTATGTGTATTATATAGGCTGAGTTATTTAACCCTCCAGCGGTTTTACAGGATGTCCGTTCTCTTTCGAGTTTCCTTGCTTTTTTATTTTATTTTGTTTTATTTTATTTAAGATTATATTTTATTTAAGTCGTTTAATGGTCATGTTTTCTTCTGGTTTTCATTCTGGTGACGAAGTAAAAAAAAAAGCCCAATTTCGACCCCCTGCCAATTGCCTGCCTGATTGCCTGAGTCTCTACCTGATTGCCTAATCCTAACCCCTCCCCCACACCTACTCCTAAACCTACCAAGCCTAGGGGGAGTAATAATCTGGCGGACGGGCAGGGTGGTGGTGGGCGGTCAGAACTGGGCACAACACCGGTGTTGTGCCGAATTCTGCACCCCTGCCAGTTTAGTGTCATAAATCTAATTTTGGCCCATAAAAAGGATTATCATAGTTTTCATCACACACTTCAAAGTACAGTAAGTGTGAGTGTGGATAAAGTGACCTGAAAGCGCCCTTCAGAAAAGGTGTTGAATGGAAACTACGACACTGGAATGAATGGATGGCAGCCAGGCGTGCACAGGTATATATAAGTGGATGCCATTCTCTCAACACCTCATGAGGCAATTACGTTTTAGTATTAACCATGCAAGCTGTTGGCCAACTTGAGAGGGAAACGATTAGTGTTTTATCTCCATGATGTGCCCTTGGCAGCCATTGGCTGACATAAAACAACGTGACCAAGTGACCCTTAACTGAACGAAAGATGTGTAATGGCAGTCAAAGCTCAGAAAACTTTTTGAACTTGCCCACCAACTGCTATTAATAGACACTTAACGTTTTTGAAGTAAGCAAATGCACCATTCACTGATCACAGTGAGCTAATCCTGTCTACTTACAGGTCAATGTGCGTTTCAGTGCGATTCTCCTGATTTGAGCACAGCAGCATTTGAGCCTCCAAGCAAATAAAAGCAGGCCCATATTGGGTCATTATGTAAAGAGTCATCAGAGAATGATAAACTAAGAATAATCTTTCTTATTAATGAAGCAGATTCAATGCTGATAAAGAAACCAAAGCCCAATCACATGTGCAGCATTTGTTTCAACACAAGGGCCCTCGTCTGTCACGTCTGTCCAGGTACATATTCCTGCCACCTAGGGGAGCGTACAACACCATTGTGTTATATTAATATTCAACGGGTGACATGCAGCCAGGCAGGGCCCTATTCATGGACCGTTTGATGTCTCCCTTGCTCGGCGGGTGTGGCAGTGTTGTGTGGTGAATGCGCTCTGTTGTACGGGGGGCCGTGGCCCACGTGAAGTGCAAAGCAGATCACAATTCTGAAAACAAAATATATACAAACTTACAATACTCGCAAATGCAAGTCTAAAAAATTTTAATAACGAGTGAGGCGCGGCGACTATCATGCTTTATCCCATCCGTCTTCTAAAGCACAAAAACAATTCAGAAAACACAATGACAAATCGAAAACAAAATAACACGTCAGAAAGCACAACGACAATCCCCCCCCCCCCCCCGAAAACAAATTAACAAGTCAGAAAACACAACGACATAATTATGACAAAACTTTAGGGATGAGGTAGGTGTAGTTCTGAGCGCAGCCGCTCTTTGGTTGTTGGTTATTATTTCACCGCTGACCTTTTCTGGACGAGGACATCTGTCCCAGTCAAAAGTCCTCTCTATACAGAGAAGAACCAGCCGAGGAACAGCAGAGTCGTGGTAGAAAGTTCGGATATGGTATTAAAGTAGCTCATTTTAAATGTATTGTATGATTTGCCCTTATTATGGAATAAAAAATACGGGGTGTATTTTTACATTTAGTTAAAAGTGGCTGTGAGTTATCTGCTCCAGTGGTGCAGATGGATAAGCGCTTGCCCTTGGCATTTTGACGCAATCGACCCGGGTTCGATCCCGTCTTTTGCCAATTGAGAGGATCTTTTTTGTATCCCTTTTTCAAACATCCGTATTAGCAAATAAATCTGTTTACACTAAGTGAAAACTAGCAGTTTATTTTTTGTTTTTTAGTTTTTTTTTTTGAAAAAACCATTATGCTTACTGAGACTTAGTGTCAAAACCGAGTTACACTGTTTAACATAGTCCTGTGATTTTTATGATCAACGCTCCCTAATACTACGTGTTGTGGCCCAAAATCAGCGTTATGCTCGGACATGATATGCACTTCAGTATTATAGTACATTATAAAACAGTATGTAGTAATAACGTATTGAGTGTAAATTATAATTAATTATTAAATGATGCCACCTTATTGGTACAATAAAGCACTCCCTACACCTACCCTAACCCTACCAAACACTTTATTTTCAACTTTTTGATTATTCCCTTAATTTTTATTGAAAATAAATGCATTTACGAGCCTTGTGATAGCCGGGAGATTGAATGAATGTGGCCGAGCTGGTTGGCTAAATCTATTATGAACGCTCCGGCAAGATCAGGTTGGTGACCTCCGAATCACGGCGAGCTCGTCAGCAATAAGCCAATGCACACGATGAGTCTTTACAACTGCGCCACTGGAGCGATGTTTTACAGTCACTTTTAAAAAATTTTAAAATAGACACCCCGTATTTTGATTGACAGATATCTTGTCCAGTCAGCGGTGAGTAATTCCAAACCAATGGCGCTGTCTCAAACTCTACCTACCTCTTCCGGTTTGTCTGAACTGTCGTTGTGTTTTCTGACTTGTTAATATGTTTTCGAATTTGTCATTGTTTTCTGACTTGTTAATTTGTTTCCGTGCACCATTCTCGCGCCATTGTGTTTTCTGACTGTGCGTTTATTCTAAGGTTTTCCCATGCGTAATTCGCGTCGCGCTTTTTGTGCTTTCTGCCAGCTGTTTCTAATCTTTGTATTGATCACTGTGCCAAGTGAGTTGTCAGACTTGTTATTTTTGTTTTCACCGTGGAACTTGTGGCTGTTTGATCTTTGCTTCTGTGATCCTTTCCTGTCCACCGGTACGTGTTCTCCCTGTATTACTCGTCTGCGCAGTAATCATAGATTTTAAAGGGGTCATATGAAGTGTTACAAGCTCTTAGTGCATATCAAAGCAAGAGGCTCTGTAAGACGGGTTGCACCTAGACTAGACAGGCGGTCCGTAGGTTTTCTCGACAAATACCCAAAAGCTATTCTTTAAAAGACTTTGTTAGGCATTTGCGGCGCTTTGTGCACTGTGCTGCTTTTAGGGTTTCTGAAATGCAGCGAAACGTGTCCTAGGCCTGGTCTTCCAAAAGAGGACGATATCCGCTTGATCATGCCTAGAGCTGATCCGTGCTGATCACTGAGGATATGACTCATAAATTCCGCAGTCGCTCCATGTCCTTGTGGTTCGCCGTTGGAGTCGGCTTTCACTGTGACGACAGCGAAGTCCAGCCGCTCTCCCTGGTGCGTGGAAGTTAGACATTTGGGTGGTTCGTTACTGCTCAAGCCCTCCACGTGTATGCTCCTTTGTCGAATCCGCCGCCTCTGCTAACTCTAGCCCTCCGGCCATTCCTCACACTAGCCCCCAGCCTCTGCTCACTGTAGGCCGCCGTGTGTGACGCTGGGCGGTCCCGTGCTTGTGAAAGCGAAAATACTTTGTTTGGCCTTCCAGAAATGGACACGACTAGAAATCAGTGGTTAGGTTATATTTACAACACTGTTCCAGAACACTGGTCCCAACTCCAAACTATCAGATGTGTGCAGAACATTTATGGAGGGACCGTTTTTTGATCCTGGTGAGTAGAATAAAAGCCGGATTGTTCTGCTCACAGACCGTAAGTAAGTCTTTACATTTAAAGAGTTTTATATTTATAGTATTGTTAATCGAGGGTTTTTTGGGCGAGTTGGTTCTTAGAGTAGGGCTGTTTTTGTTTGATCGGTCCATTTGCTCCGATCACAAATGCAGACATGGTTTTAGGTTCACGCGGCGCGATGCAACACAACGCGTAAAAAGACAGTATAAGTCATAATCAGTAATCATGTCCCCACTGGATGCAACAAACGCCTAATTTATAATGGGTTTTACTGGTTTTGAATCATTGCTCTGGCCTGACAGGGCATCAACAGTATGATAGGGGCGTAACATTTCCATCACACGATTGAGGTATTCGGCCAATCACAGCGCACTGGATAGCTGGCCAATCACAGCACACCTCACTGTTCAGAACGATGAGCTTTGTAAAAAATCGACGTGTTTCAGAAAGGCGGGGCATAGCGTATAAACAATAATGTACAGTATGTGGAAAAAAAAAAATTTTTTAACCTTAAACCGCATAAACACATAAAATCATTACACCAAATACACAAAATAATGTTATTTTTAACAACATCATATGACCCCTTTAAAAAGGTTCATAAGCCGAAGCGATACGAACATATTGTATTCTGCAAACCTGAGGCGGTTTTAAATGTGAGAGGGCTCTGGGGATAGCTCAGAGCAGTAATGCATTTTAAAGCATCCAACCTCTTGTAATTAATAGCACACAACTGGTAGTTCAAATAAAATGTATTATCTAAAAGCTTTTTTTTTCGAAACACAAGGCATTTGACATCTGGTTATATCTGATTTTTCTATAATGAATGAAATGATACAAAACAGGGCCTCAAACTGTTTTGGTATAAAGGATTTTTTAAATAGGAAAAGTATAATTTATATTGATAAACAAATATATATAAATTAAAAGCATTTAATATATTTTAAAATGTAATTTATTCCTGTGAGTCAAAGCTGAATTTTCAGCATCATTACTCCAGTCTTCAGTGTCTTATGATCCTTCAGAAATCATTCTAATTGCTGATTTGGTGCTGAAGTACATTTCTTTTTATTATCAATGTTGAAAGTAGCTCTACTGCTTAATGTTTTTGAGGAAACCGCGATACATTACCATTTTAAATTTGGGACCTTGCATTTACAAGAAAAATAGGAAATTTGCTTTTTTCAGCACAGCTGCATTAATTAAAACTTTATAATGTTACAGATTTTCTGGCAACTAAGCTGTTCCTTTGAACGTCTATTTCATCAAAAACCTGAACAAAAAATTGCCTTCACGGTTTCCAGAAAAAAATATGAAGCAGCACAACTGGTTTCAACATTGATAATGATAATAAATGTTTCCACAGCACTATATCAGCATATTAGAATGATTTATGACAGGATAAGGATAATGATCTGAATGGCAGCTGAAAAATTCAGCTTTGCCATCACGGGAATAAATTACATAAAAAATATTTTAAAATAGAAAACAGTTATTTTAAATGTTAAAAATATTTCACAAGGTACTATTTTGGACTGGATTTTATCAAATAAATGCAGCTTTAATGAGCATAAGAGATTTCTTTCAAAAACATTCAAAAATCTTCTAAACTTTTGGCTGCCAAACATTGTTTGTCAGTGTGCCAGTAGCTAACACCAGCACAGACCATTGGAAGGAAACCAGGAAATCACACTAACCAATATATTGAAATAATGTACCACATAATTGCATCATATTGTTCATCAGTGTTAACTGTGATGCACTGAGCTGTAAAATGATTTAAGCTGGACTTCACTTTTAACAAATACCCTTAATTGCTTTTTTTTTTTTTTTTAATTGATGCTGTTGATTTATGGAAGGCATAAGGAAAGTTGAACTGCAGAAAATTTGAATTTCCATATTTTCCTAAAGCCCTTGCTAACACTCCAATGATGCGGAAAATGATACCATTAGGAGAATTTGTGTTCACATTGTTATGTGAATCTTAAGAACCAAGGGACACACACTCTGCACCTCAACACATACTGTTTGTTTGCACATGTGAAATGACGCCGTGCCGTGTTATTTTTACAGTCCAATTCAGGTCTGAAACGGTGGAAAACCCAACAGTGATGCAAGTACAGCAATCAGATCAAACTAAATGAGGTCAGCGCATAAATATTTAAGGCAAGCTCTAATGGGAGGCCTTTGGTAGACATTAGCCATGTTGAAAAGGACTGTTTTTTACTTTCAATCAACTGCAGATGAGAATAATTCACATAGAGATGTTATCCGCAACTGTTTAGATAAAATAGTTAAAGATCTGCTGGCATAAAATTGTTCCCTCATTTCAGTAAGTACGTCTGAAACATTTTGCCATGAAAAAAACAAACAACAAACTGAAATCCCAACAGATGGCGATGATCTTCATGACAAATTATAAAGTAATTAAAAAAAGCAATGTGCCTTTTCACAATATCACATTTTATTGCACGCTAGCCAACTTGATGTCAACATGATAAATCTTGTACAATACTTTACATTAGGCACTGGTACATAAATTATTTCTGTAAAAATGTGAAGTTCGGGACAATATATTCATAACAAAACCTGCCCAAAAATATGTCTACAGATAAATCAATCTAGTAACACATAACTGGTAGAAATTTGAAATGAATGGAAAATGCAAGAAGCTCATTGCCCCATGCAGCTCACATTTGACACAAATAAGGTGCAAATCACAAGTTTATTTAACATTATTTCATCACATTGCCACTCTTTTTCATATATGCTGTACAATGCATCAAATAAATACTGTACATTTTAACATTTGTTTAATATAAACAATTTCCTCGTACAATTTGCACATTATACAGGTATGAGGTAAAACAAGATTTAATATCACACACATTCAAGAATAAAACATTCCAATAAACAATGTAAAGGCTCAAAGCCTGAAAACATTGCTATGAAGAATGAAAAACACTGTTTCAACACACCACTGCTTCAGTCAGTCCAAACTGACATTTATTACTGCTAAATACTGAATGGTTTGTATTTAAAAAGATTTCAGTTTTTGCAATTCAACTCTTGTGAATGTTTTGAACTCATTTAATCCCGCATTTAGCATTTGCTTTTGAGAATGTGGGATCTAAAAAGGTTTTATTTTCGTGTCTGTATTTTACAAAAAACTTTTCAACAATATATGAAGGTCTTGACTTAATGTGATCATTTTAAAACAGCTGGCTTAAACAGTCACATGATCAGAGCTGTTTAATTTCAGTTTTTGCCACTCTGCATATATGATAAATATAATATTTAATGAGTCTATTATTAATGCATTTTTAAAACAAAGTCTCATTTGAATTATATCAATAGATGTAAACATGCCCAAACATATAATTTTGAACAACTAATTGTTACATTAATTAAAACAGAAATGTATGCATGTAGCCTTGAATTACCTTTTTCGGCACAATTGTTGAATAGTAAAAATATTAAATGCTTCATTGTAACTTGTTTGGTTTTACTAACAGCAATCTGACTGTAGTTACTCATCGGTTACAATAGTGTCAGGCCAAAAAAAAAAACTTTTCATTTTCAGTTTAGCAGTTTGCTTCAAAGCCTTCTCCAAATATATAGGCTATGCTAATTTAACTGGGAAAACTAGATTTAAATGGGTTCATTTTGGTTGTTTGTTTCGACATTGCAAAATTTCGGTTGTGTTATCTATTTTACACGACAGTTAGCAGTGCCGATTCTAGACTTCTGGGGGCCCTGCGCAAAACTGTGTCACTGTTAGAGTGATTATGAATGAATGAAACGCATTTGGCACAGTGTCTCTTCTGCTGCTCGGTACGCTTTCAACTCGTTTTTTTTGTCTTGAGCAAGACTGTACGACATTCACATTACATGATTTCACTAATTTTTACGTAGAAAGAGCGACGACAGCGCACCGCATTAAAAGAAATGATCATTCATGTTTAATAACCGCTGGCCAATTCAAAAATTAAACTAAAATTAAATCATCTTTGAGAGCATGGAGGCCCCTGGTGTTTCAGGGGCCCTACGCAGCGTGCGTAATTTGCGTATAGGGAGGATCGGCTCTGACAATTAGTTCCGGTCCTTGAATTCGATTGGCTGAGCTGCTTTCCAAAAGTACTGAATTCATAACGGCACTTGGACTTTTCACTGTTTGTATCACTCCGCTTATTCGTGTTCATGGAGGAGCAGGTCGAAGTGGAAGCGGAGCGAGTGCGCGTGTTTTTTTCATGATCCACGATCGCTCGGAGCGGGGAGTAAAACCCGGAGTGCGCTGGCGCGGAGTGATTACAGAACGCGTTGGGTGGGGGAGGGGAAATCCATGTCGCTCTGCTCCACCCATATATTTAGTTTGTGCAATATGCATTGCTTGGCGATAGTAAAAAACAAGCTTTGATTTTTTTGTTCTGGTGCTATTTTCGTTGACGAAGAAGAAATGTAGGACTGGTCATTTTTTCTTTGAAACGTAGATGTCATATTAATTGTTTATCGAACAAGCAATATCAGGCTTTCAGCGTGGTCGTAATTACCTGATATGAATACTCCTGCTCGTGTAATATTGATTAAATAGTCACGGTTGTACTTTTACAGCTGAGACTCTGAATGGGATATCCTGCCGTTCCTCTCCAGACTGCAGTCGCTGCTGTGCGCGCCGTTACAGTCCGACCACGTTCCAAGCTTGCTCTGCTCCACTGAGTTCCCAAAGCCCCCTGTGCAGCGCGACAGATCGCACGAGCTCACGTGCAGCCTGCGGTCCGCCTGCCTAGGACAACACAACAGCCTCTTGAAGGCTTTCCTGAAGTCGGGACTCCGACAGTATATGATGGGGTTGAAGGCGGAGTTCACGTACCCCAGCCAGTTCAAAAACACGAAGAGCTCCTTATCCACCATTTGTGCGCAAAACACCCGCACCACGTTAACGATGAAGAACGGCAGCCAGCAGAGAGTGAACGTTCCCATGATTATTCCCAACGTTTTCAGAGCCTTCTGCTCTTTTAAAGCCAGGATCTTGGTGGTTCGTTTTCGGTTAGGTTTGCAATTAGTACCATGATTGTTGTAGAACCTTCCCTCACATTTGTTGATTTTGTTCATCTGTTGTTTGGCTTCTCTATACACTCTGGCATATACGAATATCATGACTAATAAAGGGATGTAAAACGATATAATAGAGGAGGAGATGGCATATGCGCGGTTGGTGATGAAGTCACAGCACTCGGGATTGCCATAGCACGCTGTCTCCTCGCTGTCCCGGGACCAGTGCATTAGGATGGGTGGAAATGACACCAGAGCTGATATAGCCCACACCCCACAAACCACCACCTTGGCTCGTGCTTTCGTTAAAAGACTTTGATAGCGAAACGGAGAGATGATGGCGATATATCTGTCTATTGCAATTACGCACAGGGTTTCGATGCTCGCCGTGACGCAAAGTACATCAACAGATATCCAGAATTCACAGAAGAACGATCCATACATCCAGGCTCCTCTAACCTCCAAGGCTGCACCAAATGGCACTACCAGTAACCCCATGATGAGGTCTGCGCACGCCAGAGACACGATGAAAACATTGGTGAGCGTCTGGAGCCTCTGATTCCGGGCTATGGCGACTATAACCAGTATATTTCCCACTACAATGATGAATACTATCAGACCCATGATGATTCCCATGCCCACGAGCCACTGTTCTGATAAGTTAAGATCCACCGTGGCGCGTATAGAGTCATTGCTGTAGTTTACGGACGGTAAACCGTCTCCCATGGTGTGGAGAAATTAAGCGCGTTCATTCAGAACTTCAAGTCCTGTGTGGAGCGCTTCCATCCGCGCTCTGCTCTCCAGCCCAGCGCCCACACGCGCTCACTGAAAGGACGAGCAGAGCGACAAATACAACGGTGATGTCACAGGGGTGCACAGCCAATGGCGCAGCATTTCTAAATTGTAAGTCTTAACTATCTGATAAACACGAAGCGCCGCGCAAAAACTCCTTGGTCCTACCTAAGTGAGGACATTGCGCTGCGCTTTTACGCATGGTAATTACAGAACTGGTAGCAAACCGCACATGTTACATAGGGGTCCAAAAGTTTGAGAGCACGTGTTTTTCACCTTTGAAATGGGAAATAAACAGAAAGTTTAAGGATTTTACAAGTGTAAGTATGTCAGTAATGCCATAAAATTAACATACACACCTCAATGTACATAACTAATAATAAAAAAGTGATATTAAAGTTTTAAAGGTCTGTGCAAATCATTTTTGTGAATGCCCCTTTTGAGAATAGGACTACTTTTTAATAACAATGTTTCACTAATATTTTACAGTAATATTTTACATATAATTCTGTACTGTGTAAGTTATACAGTTTACATCTAAAAATCTTTTTACAGTGCTTCACAGAAAAATGTAGGCAATTAAAAATAAAAATTTTGGTAACACTTTACTTTAAGCCTTTATGTATAATGCATTATAAAAGTAGTTTTAATGCATTAATTATGCCTTATAATGCATTGTACCATCTCATGAATAATTGTAACAAAGTTAATAATTTTTTTGTTTTTTTTTTTTTTTTTTTTTGTTTTTTTTTTTTTTTTTTTTTTTTTTTTTTTTTTTTTTTTTTTTTTTTTTTGTTTTTTTTTTTTTTTTCATTTTTAAAACTTATCAAGTCATTGCTACTGCTTTTAAATTTGGTTATAATTATTTACAACAAGATAAAATGTATTACAATGCACATTATCCTCCAGGTTCACAGACGAGGCTTAAGGCTAGTCCCAGACTAAAATGCATGTTTGAGCTGTCTCAACTGAAAGCAACTTGCACTGACATGTCTTAAAATATGTCATTGCCATTGTTCTGTCTCAAGATGCACACATTTAACATTTTCTTCTAAGGCATTTTTATAAAAGCTGCTTAAATACCTTAATTTAACTAAGGCCTAGTCCTGGCTTAAGCTAAGCCCCGTCTGTGAAACCGGACCTATGAATAATTACAATGCATTATACCCTTAATAACCCTTTACAATGCATTACAGCCTACATGAAGGCTTTAAGTAAAGTGTTACCACAATTGTATATATTAAGGTTGCTTACAGTTACACCAATCATCAAACTTTTTTAGATATGATATATTATATAATATATGAATGTGTATATATATATATATATATCTATATATATATAAATGTAGATACTAATAAACAGATCACTAATCCCTTTAGAATCCTATGTGTGATGGGACAGATGTAATTGTAAATACATAGTTGAACATTTTTATACATATGTATCTCATTCTGGTAGCTTATGAAGTGGCTTATGCCATCCAAAATATTACATTTACCCAGTCATGTGCTACAATGCTTTGAGGTTATAGAACAACAACAATCATTTGCTGAATCATTTGATCCTCTTATCGCTGTGTGAATGGATTTTTAACCATAAAATTATATTTTAATACTTCAGCAGAATTATATAAATTGCATACTTTTATCTATTTTCATGCTTTTTACATTAGAACCATACTTGTGCTGTTATGTGCTACACGTGAAACATTTATATTTCACAAAATCCCTTTATAGTGGAAAAAGGTTCTTTAGGAAGGGCATCCGGTGTAAAACGTGCCAAATCGGTTTTGCGGATCACTCCGCTGTGGCGACTCCTGATAAAAGTGAGCAAGCCGAAGGAAGAGGGAGAGTGTAAAAAGGTTCTTTAGATATTAATAATGTTCTAATGTTTTTCTAGCAGTAGGAAGCTGTTACTGTAGATAAGGTCATAATTGCCCCTCCTTATAGCTGGGACACAGACAGGCACATTAGACTAATGCTGCCGCTACAGTAGGGCTGGGCGGTATATCGTTACCGCAGAATAAAATGTCTATAGTTAGAGATTTTGCTATATCGTGTATTCCGCAGTGTGCAAATATATCTGCGTAACAAGTTATATACACCTTGGAGTGAAAAGGAAACATGGAGGAAAGGAGAAAATAAAGAGTGGGCTGCATGATAGTTATTAAGTGCATAAGCAGGTGAAAAAGAAACTCCATGCGAGTGGCTCGCGCGGAGCGACACACACTGAGAAAGCGACGCTCTCAGGCAGCATGCGATCCCAATTTGGGACTTGCATGATGTCTAATAAAATTATTAAGCGCAATAAGCAGTGAAAAAGAACTCAATCCACTACTCGCGCTGACTGACACGCAGCCAAAGCGCGCGCACTGAAAGCCCCTCTCTCAGACAGCATGTGATCCAAAAACAGATCTCTTTCGTGCTTGAATGGTCAAATATGCACACAATTATGTTAAAATGCCCATCGTGTGGAGTATTCGCGTAAACACAGTCGGTTATGTGTTAAATAAACGTAAATAGTCGGGTGAAAACCGGATTTGTATCAGTTTGGATCGTGCAGTTGGTCTTAAAGGGACAGCAGTCTAATTTACCTGCTGCTGTCTGTCATTATTAATGTTAATCATTCACTGCACTTGACTGAATCACTTTTGGATCTTTAATAAGAATCAGTTCATGTGTGATTGATACAGTGAAGACTATGGTGTGTTTTATTTATACATTTCATTCAATTTCTATAAAATTTCTTACAACATGTTAAATAAACCTACTGTAGCTGAATAAATTAAAAGTTGATTTTATATTTATATGTGCTATTGTGTTTGTAATTTGCTTCTTTTTCTTATTTTTAATAAAAAAAATAGCCATATCGAGATATATATTGTTATTGTGAAATAAAATTTCTCATACCGTGAAATAAGATTTTGGTTGCCCACCTCTACGCTACAGAATTTCTCTCTCGTTCTCTTTTAAATTCCAGCACTCTGACCTTTCCTTGCTTTATTCTTTAAAAAAAACAAATTTTTTTGGGGATTAGGATTTGGGATTAGCAGTCCCAAAAATAAAGGGATATTTGATATTGAATGCGCCTACATGTAATAACGTAGGGTCGGTACCTACACACTTTCAACCCTTTTTGTCATTGTTTGATCCATCAGATAAAGTTCTGGGACTCTTGTGAACGGAATGATCTCACTATTTCTAAGCGAGCGAAAGGAAGTCTACTCATGTTGCATGGCTACATGTGCTGGGGTGGGATGCAGGGCTGATAGTTTCTATAAGGAGAGTTATGCAATCTATGTAGCATAAAAAAGTCCCATTCAGGTACCAATGCAAACTGTGACATGCACACATTGGAGTGCTTGGAATTGTGGGTAATGCAGTTTAATGATGATTGAAATTAGAAAGGAAGAGATTAAGTCATATGAAAAGTCATGAGGCCCATGAAAAAAAGCAATGTGGCTTCATTATCCTAAAAAACTTGTGTTCCCAAATGTTTTCATGCTGGTATAATCCCCCCAAAAACTCTTTAGAGAAAAAATATGAGGAAAACTTGCTCATTGCACTTTTGTTTTCTTGGTTAAACTTAACATTAGTAACAAATATGACTATCAACTGTTAGTTCATGCTCAGCTGCATTAAATAATATTAACAGATAAAACTTTTGATTTTAATAATGTATTAGTAAATGTTGGAATGTACATTAATTAAGATTATTAATTTGTTTAGAAGTATTTTTCATTGCTTATGTTAACTAATGTTAACAACTGGAGACCTATTAACAAAGATGAAAAAATACTGTAACAAATGTATTGTTCATTGTTAGTTAATGGAATAGTTTACCCAAATATGAAAATTTGCTGAAAATTTACTCATCCCAAGGCCAATCAAGATGTGGATGAATTGGTTAATTCATCTGAACAGATTTGTAGAAATTTAGCATTACATCACTCACCAGTGGATCCTCTGCAGTGAATGGGTGCCATCAGAAGGAGAGTCCAAACAGCTGATAAAAACATCACAATAATCCACAAGTAATCCACATGACTTGTAAAGTCTTGTAAAGTGAAAAGCTGCGTGTTTGTAAAAAAAAAATTTCATTCCAATTTCATTGCATAAGGCTTCGGGTAAACTTTAAAAATCAGTAAAACCCTGAAAAAAGACAATATTGTAACATGTAGAAATAAAAATAGCTATATTAAAATAACAATTCAGTAAGTGAGTCATATTTTGTTGATTTTGTAGCTGGAATTGCTGAGACTGTTTCAAAGTGACAACACTTCCGGTTAAAGTACTGTTAAATAGGTTGGGACATTATGAGAATGCTATATAAATTCCTCTCTCCCTCCTTTTCTTCCTATAGTCACACTCCTCTTATAGAGCAAATGAGGATTTGAGCAACAAACTAACAGTTTATACCAGTTTATTCACAATGGCTTTCTGCACTGCAGACGATTCTTAAGCCATAAGCACAGCTAATAAAACATATTCTGAATTTAAATTAGCCCATGCAAGCCCAGTGCTAAATACAGCATGGAAAATGAACATTCTTCCCAGTATTATCAAAATGAAAGGATTAAAGCCACACAGTCTTATGTAAAGTACTGTGACAATTATGTAAGCGAAACCCAGGTAACTTTTCACATTTCTATTCACAGCAGTCTAATTGTCTTTAGTTTCATGCCGATTTATTAAAATTCACAGAGCACAGTTTTCAAGGCATGGTAAATGTCTTCAAAATATTAATACTGGATCATATTAAATCACATATTTACCCAAACAACTATGCTGAATAATAGACTTTCATTATCTGACCTACAGAAGGAGATCTGTTGTGGCTTTGAGGAGAAATAAATAAGTAATACAATGCTTAGGAAGCGAAACTACAATTTAAAGGTTTCATTATATCTTGTGCATCTTTTAAAATATGAATTTTGATTGAAATACTTGTTCCAGACATTTATAAACTCTTGAGGGAGCCCGGATACGCCACATCTGTCTGTCAGTCTATATGCTTCACGCTCCATATGTTTCATGCATTCCATACTGTACATTTACACTCCTGGAAAATATCACAGATCAAAAAACAACATCTGTCTTCCCCTCTTCCTAATGGAAGGAAGGTTCAAAGGGTCATTATCTGACAAACAGCATGCTCTGATCTCAGCCTTGGCTGTTAACCTCTGAAAACATGTTGTTCATACTATGAGCTATATGCAAACATAAGCATGACTGCAGCTGAAAGTTCATTGTGTTCGCTTCGAGTTGCGTTACTGAATGGTTGGAGCTTTGAAGTGTATATACAGTATTTTACCCCAGAGAGACAGATATCCATTAACTTTTAAACTAGCATTTAATAGCATTTAAGTTGCAGTTAACTCAGCAGCTGGTGGGATTATAATGAAAATGTAGTTCAGCTAAACTTAATGTGAGAGTATACTGAGAGTATACTTATTAAAATATAATGATTCTTTATTGGCAACTATGGCTCCATGAAGAACCTTTAACATCCATTAAATCTTTTCATTGTGCAGAAGGTTCTTTATAGTTCAAAAAGTTTCTTTAGGAGTCTTATTTTTAAGTGTATAATGAAATTCATTGGGGTTCGGTGTTCTTTTGGACCCCGTTGACTTTACTGGAATGGAAGAAAACAGTTTTTTGTGTTCCACAGGAGAAAGAAAGTCATAAAAGTTTGGAATGACATGAGAGTAAATAAATGATTTTCAATTTATGGTGAACTATCCCTTTAAGCATGACGCAAGCTTTAAATGTGCTTTAATCAGCACATTTGACATGCTCTTCAGTGTCATTCAGCAAACTCCATCATACAGATTAATACTGACTCTTCTTTCAGGGTTAATGTGAGCTATACACTACATTAAACACTAATAAGTATGGTGCTTTGTCATGCACGACTAAGAAGGTCTTGGGTGGTTAAGATGTGTTTGCTATAATGTGTGAGTGATTTGTAGCACATTCCTATATGGTTGCAAGGTGTTGACCCTCCAATCAATGAAAGTCTATGGCTGTGTCTCAAATGACATACTGTACACCAGTGGTTCCCAATTCTGGTCCTGGAGAACCAAACAATGGAATTTAGATTCTCCCTATATCAAAACACACCTGATTCAGCTTATCAGTTCATTAGTAAATACTCCAAAATGTGTGTGCGTGCGTGTCAGATAAAAGAAAAACAGTGCACAGGCAGTATACTGAGATAAGGCAACACAAGGCATGTCCGAATCCAAAGATAGTGTCACAACCTGAGTACTAAAATACCTTCATATGATCGGTTGAGCTAAAAAAGACAAAATAGAATCTGAAAGTTGCGGTTTTTGGTCAGTTTGTGTAAAAAAGTGTTTTTGACCAACTTTTTCCATGTTTAATTTAATTTATAGCAACAAATTAATATTGTATGTTATTAAATATTCGCTTAGTTATCACCAAAGCTCTCTCTGTTTTTGTTGTAGATCCTTTATCCTTTAACCTTTATGTTGCCTCTGAAGTCTATCTGAAATTAAATGTGTGTAAACGCTGCCTGCAAAGTCATTGCCTCATAGGGCAGCAAGGAAACAAGTCAGCTGCCTAAGCTTTCGGACACAGCCTTAGAGAGCTAGGTGAGTTTGATCAGGGTTGAAGCTAAATTCTGCAGCAAAGCTGCCTAGCCATTAAGTATGCAGATTAGGATGCACATTTTCTTTCACATATTTGATTGTTTTCCAATAAATTTAATGGCTAAGAAGTATGGTTTTATTTGAGCTAACTATAGCCTGACTGGAGTGCTATTAACTGTGATAGTGAAAGTGATTGAAAAAAGAAGAAAGACTCTCAAGAAGGTTAAAAGTCCTGTCATTGAATCATAACTGAACCTGAAAGATTAATATGAGGGTTTTACAGATGTTTTACAGACTGACGTTTCTGTCAACTAACACACAGTATCACCAGATCTAAGCACTGAGGCCTTGAGCTCATATTGTTGCCTCTCTCAATCACCCATGGCATTCTTCAGATTATTTCAGTGCTATTGGAAAATTATGGATGATTCTGGCAAGAGAACCAGTGTTTTCCCCCTCCCCCCAAAATTGCAAGAATGTCTTTGATAAATTCATAAATTCTCTCATAATGATGCGTGTAATCATCTCAAGAGTGCAAATGTTCTTTCACTGCTGCTGGGAGCTGTTGTGATGAAAGCAGATGCGTGTCAAAAAGCAGCTGTCTGATTGACTTCCTGTTAAATTCGAATGTTCTATTTCTTATTTACGCTTCTATTAATCCTGCATATGGACTCGGTCTCTGATTCGTAATGTGTTTTCTGGTTAAATATTAGCCTGTTGCGCAGTAATGGGTGCTGCAGCTTCTCTGGGGGATTCTTGCGAGTGGAAATGAACATTCTGATGGAATTCGGTGTTTGCTGAGAGATTATGAGGATCACATTCAGCAGCACAAAGCATATATTTTCACAGCTCAGCTTTATTTGGAATTGCTGAGAACATTAAGCCAAGGAAATGGAGCGTGGTGGCAATACCGGTTGCAGACAGCCAAACACTTTAACATTAGTTAATTAAAATAGTACATACAAAAAAAAAAAAAAAAGAAATTAATACTTTTTTTCCCAGCATGAATGCATTAAATTTGAGGACAGTAAAGATGTTTATACTTTCTATTCATCAAAGAATCCTGAATAATGATTTTTATGGTTTCCACAAAAACATTTCAACATTGAAAATAATAATACATCTTTCTTGAGCACCAGATCAGCATATTAGCATGATTTCTGAAGGATCACGTGACACTGAAGACTGGAATAATGGCTGGTGAAAATTCAGCTTGGCCATCACATGAATAAATTACACTTTAAATTATATTCAAATTGGAAGTTGTTTTGTAACATCACATTCATGATCTCTTAAAGAGGTCATATGTTGCGATTTCAAGTTTTCCTTTCTCTTTGGAGTGTTACAAGCTGATTGTGCATAGATAGATCCCTGAAGTTGCAAAGACTAAAGTCTCAAAACCAAAGAAATACTCTTGATCAAAGTTAAGACTCTGCCACACCCACCTAAAACGGCTCGTTCTAACACGCCCACACATGTCTACCTCACTATGTGGAAAATATTTGCCCAAATGTGCCCGCAAAGAAAGAAGGCGTGGTTTCAGTAACGCAGTTAGTGTTGAGTCAGGGAGGCGCTGTGTGTTTCTAGGCGAAAGCAAAAGCACTTTTATTTGGCCTTCCGAAAGTAGATACATTTAGGAATCATTAAGATTACTTACAACAGAACAGCAATGCATTTTATGGACGATCGTTTTGTGAACCTTGGAGAGGAGGTAATTCTGAATTTGCTATGACAATCTGCCGCTTCTGAATCAACTACTGTTTTGTTATTATTTTAAGTATTTGCTATTGACTGTTCAAATGCGGAGTTTGCGCATCGTGTGTGTGTGCGCGGAGAGAGAGAGCGAGAGACAGGGTCACATAACATCACAGTGGAGTCAGCTGTCTTAAACGTGGCGTGTGTACTGCAAACACATACAAGCTTCATCACTGTCTGTCACGCGACTCTGTTCCCTTTCGGGCTTGAACTGATGGTAAAACGAATTACATTATTTACTATCTTTACATTTGTTTTTAAAGATGAAGCTCGCGATTATGGTAATGGGCGTTAAATTTCCGACGAGTTCTTGTGGTGTTCAGCCAATCACAATGAACTGGGTCAGCTTTTCCAATCAGAGCAGACTGCGCTTGTCAGAAGGAGGGACTTTGTAGAAAACGAAGAGTTTGAGAGAGGCGGGGCAGAGAGGACTTTCAATAATGTACAGTATTTGAAAAAAAATGTTTTTTTAAACAATTATGCATGTCAACATATTCTGTTACACCAAATACACAAAATAATGATCTTTAAAAAAGCATCATATGACCCCTTTAAATTATAATATTTTTTACTGTATTTTTGGTCAAATAAATGCAGCCTTGTTGAGCAAAAGAGACTGAACTTCAAACATCTACAAAACACCCCCACCCCAAACTTTGAAACCGTAGGGTAAATAACGGACAATATACAATACTTTTACACCATTTATTAATCAGTGTATATATACATATATATACACACACAAACAAACACATTTACATATTCATTTTCAGGATTTCAAAGTTGTATGAACTACGTTAGGTAAACGTATTATGAACAAACATGAATTAACAATGATCAATGGTATATTTATATATTAACCTAAGTCAATAAATATTGTAAAAATGTTTGGATTCTAGTTAATGATACCTAATACTTTATATTAACAAATCAAACCTTGTTCTAAAGTGTCATTGAAAAAAAACCAACTGAAATCTTTCTTACCATGAAGCATCTCTGCTGGAACAGATGGTCTTTTGTCATTTACAATGAATGCATTTGTCCTTGAATGTAGTGAGGAGGACATGAAAACGCTGAACACATAAATGCTGGGAAAATAAACTTTATTAGACCACTGCATCCAATTAATCTGTTAAAGTGCAGAATTTGGAGGCTGTATAAAAGAGCTGCCCTCAAAAGGAAGAGAGATACATTTTGTTTTTATTAAATAGTTTATGTGCTAGAACAGCCACAGGAAAAGCAAGCAAAAACAGCAACAAAACAATTTTAGTGGCCATTTCTACACAGTGTCTAGAAGAATCACCTGGTCTGATTCACACTCACACTCTCCAAGTGCATGAGCTGCAAACACCTGATCTATGATGTACCAGCCAGCTTTAGAAACACATTGTAGTTCCATTGTTAATGCCTAACAGCACTAAAAGACTATAATTTCAGAAAACATTAATATGTAGATGTAAATGGCTCATGATTCCATTCCACAAAATACTGAACACTGAAATTAATGTCACCGCTTGATTTCCAACACATAATTTATTCATATAAAGTGTATTGCTCATGTAAAAGGCACTTAAGCCTGATAAACAATAATAAATAATGCCAATTAAATAGCATTAAGTCTGACTGCTCATGTACAAGACAGTATCATACGGTTAAGAAACAAAATATGCAGTGTGGTAAATAATAATAATATCAGCCAACCCAACCATTAAGGGCTGTCAGAGCAGCTGACACTGGCTACATGTTTACACTATGCTGCATAATTTCAAATATTATTGTGTGAGAGCATGTGAGTGACTGACTGAAGATGGCTGATAATGATATCAGGCTATTTAACAAGCTTAATTAAGCATGTGAAACATAGCAGAACCACAAAAATATTGCTGATGCTGATGAGAATGAGGCACTTTGTTCAATATATGTCAAGATTTAACAGTCAGATCCTGACTCTACAATTAGTACTTGCAATCCGTCATTAGCCTGATGACGAGCATGTGAAGTGTCTGATTACTACAGTATGTGTTAACCGCGGGATGTGATTTGAATGTTAATGGGATATTCTCCTATAAAAATCATTTACTCACCCTCATGCCGTTCTGTTTGTATCACTCCTAATGGATACAAAATAAAAAAAAATGTTTTTGTCTATATAATGAAAGTCAGTGGGCTCCAAAATTATGGAAGCTTGTTTCCGGAATATAAAAATAAAAAAAGTAATTCTGACATTTTTCCTCTCACAATTTGGACTTATTTGGTTAGTAAATGACTATTTTAATTTTTGGATGACCCAAAATGAAAATTCTGTCAACATTTACTCACCCTTAAACATCTATGACTTATTTGCTTCTGAGGAACATAAAGGAAGATATTCGGAATAATGATGGTATCAAATGTTTTGATTCCCACTGACTTGCATTGTAATTTTTGTCCGTACAATGTAAGTCAACAGTAACTGAAATTGTTTGGTTACCAACATTCTTCAAAATATCTTCTTTTGTGTTCCACAGAAGACAGAAAGTCACAGTTTTGGAGCAACAAGAGTAAATGATGACAGAATTTTCATTTTTGGGTAAAGTATCCCTTTAAATGTGCTCCAAGATCCTTTGGGTGGACACTTTTTAAAAGGCATGTCAAGCATACAGCAACAGAACCTTCCTCAATGGGGAACCAATCAGAAGAGGCTGTTTGAAGGACACTGCCTTCATCATACAAGCCCCGCCCTCAGAAAGGCAGCAGTAGACCCAGGCGTCGAGCGTCAGAGTGGGGTCTGTGGAAGCAGGGGCCACTGGGATTGATGAGACGATCGAGATGGGTTCAGAGAGATCACTGATGCTCCCCGTCACAGCTCGCCCTTCCAGTAACCACTCATTACCTGCCGAGAAAAACAACATGGCTTAGTGTGCGGTCAATGGACGATTCCTGTAATGTTTGATATTTCTGTCTTATGTTTGTATGAAAGGCACTGGTTCCTAAAGCACCATGTGTTTGGGTGTAAAACAACACATATACACCTGCCAACGCAATTAAATATTCTCTGACAGTTGATGGGAACTTTCAGTATGCATACAAACACAATTTCAGTAGGGAATCTTGTACGCTAGTGGTTCATGGTTCTGCAATGCCGTGAGAACTAGGTGTGTGTCACTGGCCTTGAATCAGAGGGAGGCTACTAAGACAAGTGACAGATAGAATTAGGACAGTGTCCAATCAAATGATCCCCAGTGAGACTGAACAGGAGAGGACGTGAGCAAAGACCTACAGGGCTGACCTACGTAAAACATATGCACAGAGCACAGACCATAAACTGTCAGAAAAAATAATTCTATGAGGGCAAGGTTTACACATTTTTGTCAAACTCAAAATTCAAACTGTCTTTCATTAAAATAAGTGACACTATGTTTGATATTTTATCTAATCTGATATTCATTTTTAAATGTTGATTAAGTGTGCAAATACTTATTTACAAATAAATTATAAATAACTAAAAGCTGTTCTCTTTAAATTAATGCAACTATATAACTAAGATTTTTAAAAAATATATAAAATCACAAGTAAATGTACATATAAAATCATAAAAATAATGGTCATATTTTTTGTCACTTTTGATGGCACTTTCCCCAAGTCTCCATTAATTTCTGACCCTGCTGATGTAACCATTTACATAATGATAATAATTTTCCAGGGGAACAAATTACAGGAATTCAATCTCACACTTGTATTTACATATAACACACAAAACAATTAACACTACTAACTAGTACACAATGCGAAGCCACCCACAAACAAGCACTCACGGTAATTTGGTGCATAATTACAGTCAATCAATCAAAGTCAGACAGACCTATTAGTTGCCGTTTCTGAGAATTTAACTCCCACAGGCAGTCAGGCTTTTTAGGTCCTAATGGGTGTCTTTGTTCTAATTATGCAGAGTAGCCCCCCGGGACTTTTTGTCACTTCAACTATGACCACTTTTAGTCAACTAATTAGGTGCTTGTTTATTGGATTTTAGAATGTTCTGGTGCGGACTGCGGAGCGTAGACAAACAACCAGTGTGATGAGCAGAAGTCATCTCTGGTGACTGGGCTGATTATCAATCATGGAAGTTGTGCTTTCGGGTGGGATTGACGTTTTTGTGAAGAAGAACTGAGAGAAAAGACAACAGGAAAGACAAATGTTGCAGCAGACGGATGGAGGGTGAGGCAGAAATGATGATGCTAAAAGGAGAGAGAGATAGGAAGGGTAAGATAGAATGAGGGGTTGACCGTGTGTTGGGATGCATAGAGGAATTGTTTATTTTTCCTTGGATCATCTCCCAGTATGGCCAGCTGGTCCCTGAAGCCTGCTGAAAATGTGTGAACACAGCAATCCAGCAAACAGAATACTACACGGAGGAGCCCCAGAAGAATAGTGTAAAAGGTGCGAAAAACTGCATGTAAACAAACGCGTTTTACATAATATGCATGGTAAGTGATTGGCATTGAGAGCTAGTAAAGATGCTCTTATTGGATACATTTGATTTTGTACCTTCTGCAGATAAGCTCCAGAAACTAGGGGCTTCTTCGGTCAGCTTGGTCCCAGCCGGTAGTGCCAATTTCAGCAAAAGTGTCACTGAGTGTCCTGAAGGAACTGTGATTGATGACATTGTAAAGACTGGGGCTGATTTGGGGAGCTTGGGAAGCTTTCTGACCGCAGGTGTGTTGCTAGTGGCGGTTGTGAGGACAGCATCAACCTCTTGCTGAACTACAATGGGAAACTGGTGCAAAAAATAAATAAAACACAATAAAAAAAATCGTTAAGAATGACAACTGACAGATGACAAACCACATGTAGGGACTCACCAAAGAGACAGTTTTGGTCTCCAGGTCCAGGACTTTGACGCAATGGTTGTTGGTGTCCGCCACATACAGCAGCTTTCCTTCTTCACCCAGACACAGGCCTCCAGGTTCATTGAAGCTGGACTCCAGAAATCTCGGGCCAAGTCCGTTCCCAGCCTTCCCTGTGCCTGCAAGCACCCTGCACTGCTTAGTCTTCGGATCCACCACTTTGATCTACAACAGAGAAGCTCTTTCATGCTCGTGGAGTCAATGACCATTGGTAGTTAAACTAAGTGCTTGCCGATTCAAAATCTTGCACCTTTTTTTGTGGTTAAAGGAATAGTTTTCTCTTCTGAAATTTCTCACCCTCAGACCATCCAAGATGTAGAAGAGATTGTTTCTTCATCAGAACAAATTTGGTGAAATGTAGCATTACATCACTTGCTCACCAATGGATCCTCTGCAGTGAATGGGAATGAAAGCTGATAAAAAACATCACAGTAATCCACAATTAATCCATACAACATTTTGTGAAGTAAAACTTTAAACTATTGTGAAAAAGTCCATCCCCTGTTGTCCTTAAAATCCACCGACATATTTGTTTAGAACCGTTTTGGCTTAACGGTGCTTTATCTGTGCATTTTCCTCTCCTGAATTAGACAAGACAACTTTTTCACTGGAGAAAGCAACATTAAGGATAGTCTCTCATTCTGACGGCCCCCATTCACTGCAGAGGATCCATTGGTGAGCAAGTGATGTAATGTACATGGTTTCCAGATCTGTTCGGATGGGGGAAAAATCCTTTTACATCTTGGATGGCCTGATGTGGAGCAAATTCTGAGTAAATAAGTATGAGAATTTGGAAAGTTTCACAAATAAAAAGTAGAATAGAAAAATATGAAATAATAATAATAGAATAGGGTTGATCACAAAAACATACTTTTGTCAAATGTGTTACTTTAAAAGTGTATTAAGCTGTATTTAACGAGGTGGTTGATTGCGATTTTCACTTTTTTAACGTTAGTTAGTGTGTAATGTTGCTGTTTGAGCATAAACAATATCTGCAAAGTTACGAAGCTGAAAGTTCAATGCAAACGGAGATATCGTCTTTTAAAATTCTGCCAGTTTAATGCCTACAAAAACCGCTGGTAGGGACTACAAGAAGTTACTTCCCGAGTTCGTGACAACCCTGTCCTCGGGAAAAGGCAGCAAAGGGGACGAGGCCATGCTGCACTGCTTTAGAGAAGAGAAAACTAGAGGTGCACGTAAAAATCTGTTCATATATGAATTGCGATGTCTTCTAACGATTCTAATGGATTCAAAAGTTTCAAAATCAATGTTCTAAAGCAGCGGTTCTCAATACTGTTCCTCGCGTTCCCCTGCTCTGCACACGCTCTGCATCTCTCTCTCTCTCTCTCTCTTATTCAGCTCAGCTCCAACAATGAACTATTACAATTATACACTTATTTTCACATAGCTATGAGAAGCATTAAACATGGACGTGCAATTGCCGTACTGTATTAAAGCTTTAATCAGGATAAAACCATATATTAAAAGCTAACATAAGCAGTAGCATTTATAAATAACAGCGTATCTAAAAGTATGAGACAACAAACAAAAAACATTGGCCTACTATTAAAAGCCGTGCTTGCACAGGTTCAGCACGATCCTCTTCAAAAATATCCTCTGCTTCTCAATCGGGCTCAAACTGATAAGCGAAATTAACGATGCCGTACTAGAGGTGGGTTAGCCTATCACAACAGACTGGACTAGCTAACCAATCAGAGCCCATCACCTATTTCTGAGGGAGGGTCTTCATAAAAGAATGAAATGATCAGCACGTTTCTCAGGAGAGGGACAGAGCGGTGTGGAATAAAGGAAAATTATGTGAAAAATAATGCGTTTTTTAACAAAGCATTAACACATGTTAGACTGCAGCCCATAAATACAATCAAGCCTAGAAAAAAAACAATGAACCACCCCTTTAATTAAAAATTACACTTAGTCTTAGATTTTATCTAATCAGTTTTTTTTCAATGCTGCTTCAGTGTCAAAATACTGGGGCCACAATTTGATTAATTTATGCAAATGCAGGCTATAACCTCTTCATGAAAAGAAATCAACAATTATTTTTATGCAAATGTACAAGGCATAGATTTTATATCTCTATATATAATTATATATATCTATCGTATATATATATATATTATATATACTACCACATCTAGTACCACATTTACTAATTTAGCAAGTTACTTAACTAATTCAACCATCCCCAACTTTGTTCTAATGTATTTTAGCTTTAAAATAAAAGTCACTCAATGGGACTTCAGTGCATTGTTAGTGTGTCTGGTGCAGAAAGACTGACCTTGTGATTGTAAGAATCGGCTACATAGAGGAGGCTGCTGCCCTCATCCCAGGACACTCCTAATGGATGCTGCAGTTTTGCATCTATGCCTTTACCATCAATGTCTCCAAACGCAAACAGGTTCTGCTCAAGCAAAAAGAAAACAATCTTTAAAGGCCATGCATGATTTCTTGACCGCTTACCCACGTGAAAAACGTTACGCTTTGGTGCAAAGTTTTGAGAACGTATAAATGAGACTTTTCTGTATATTTACTCAATCACAGCGCTGCGGTGGTCTAATGTACAAAATAGGTCACTGAACATCACAAGGGAAGAAAAAAAAGCTCATTAATTCCAGTGACCAAATATGGCGAAACCCAATCCATTCTCATTCTCTGCCAGAAGAAAACTCTGGAAATCTAGCAGATCTGAAAAATGTCTCGACTGCTCCAAGGAATGATAGAAAAATTTAATTTCACATTCAAATCGCCTAGGTTCATTAAGTGATAAAAATTGCTCCACGACTTTTATTAAACGTCTCCTTGCATTACAAGTAAGCTTTGGGATCTTGTAGTGCCAAACAAACTTGTACAAAAAAAGTGCTTTACACCGCATGCAAATGTGGCATGTAATCAACTGTGATAATTTATGACCCCATAAAAATTCAAATCTCTCCATGTGGGGTGTTTTTCCTTACATGAACTGGGCAACAACACACTCCTTCCCTTATAAAGCATGTGCTCAGTAGAGAGATAAATTATCTGATACTGACCAGAAGAAATAAAGCTCTGCTTGACCAAAGAGCAGAGTCCTCTCAAGAAGACATCTTTAAACACCTTTAAACTTCTTTTTTGGTATCTGACTGGATTATAAATCATTGCATTAACCCGGTTAATAATGTATAAAGAACTTGCAAATAAATTGGACTCTTTATATAGGTTTATAAGCTTTAATTTACTTAAAAACAGCTCGTTTAAACTGACAACTTTTATAAACTTGTGCTACACAGTGAGCTTTTTACCCACAGTATTGTTGTTTTTGGGTGAAAAGTGACTTAATATCAATGAAATTGCTAAAAAAATCTATATATAAATATTAGAAGAAAAAACTAACTAATTAAAATGAACTAAAATAAAACAAGTTGAAGCACTAAAGTTACAAAAGCTAAACACTAAATAGATGACAAAAAATCTGATAAAATTGTTAAAAGCACATAACTAAAATCTCTAAAACTAAAATGTAAATAAAACTATATACAAAATGATTAATAAATACTATAATAGTATACAAACAATACTACAACAATACATCTATTATACTAGATATAATTTGGCATCAATATAATTTTTTTTATCAGTATTACGGGGTGCAAAACAACAAAAATGGGTGAAAAACACATATCTTTGACATGTTAAACTGTTCAGACCTGTAAACATGGCAGGCAGGGCTTACCAGAGGGTCTCTCTCTCCCCCCACCACATGTTTGACTGCTCCATCCTTCAGCGAAAGGCTACGAATGGTGCTGCTTTCACTGTCAGCGATAAAGAGACACTCCCAGGGCTCTGTTGGGGCAAGAGCCAGGCCTGACGGCTGGGCCAGACCCGCTTTATGAGGATACGCGTTATTTCTGTTCTCCTCATTCCCACTGCCCGCAAAGCGCACACATGTTCCTTTTTTGCTGTCGCTGGAAAAGGCATTAGATAAAGATGGTTAAGTCTGATTAGAATGATTATATGGAACAGTTACTGCTCTTAATTTGGCTGACTCTAAAACAAAAGCCGGAATTGTGACAAAATAACTGCAATTTTGATCTAATAGCATGTAAGAGACCCCCCAAAAAAATCTCTGGCAAATGGTACCAAAAAGTCTTAAAATCATTATATTTATTAATTATTTCCTGAGATATTAAAGCTGTTATCAGTGCTCGATACAGCTCTAAAAACGTCAAGAGAAATGTTACATTTGCGAACAGCACACCAAGTTAATTTTGTATCAGGATGATCAGAACGATTTCCGCCAACAGTCAACTGTGTGGCTGCCAAGAAAAGGACATCACTTGGGCAGTGCCGTGGCCTCTTTACTTGAACCCTGCCTTGTCTGTACAGAACTGACATGAGGAGAACACTGGGAGAAGAGCTCACCTCCCTTTGGGAAGCTTCCCGTCCTCCAGGAAGAGAGCCCAGATCTGATGTGTCCCTGCCATGGCGATCCACAAAACATCACCACCTGCATAAACATGTACACACACTATCAAATAGTAAACAGCTTATATGTTTACAACATATTGATGTTGATTATCTTGCTAAAAATAACAGAACTAATTCTTAGTTGAACATGCATGAAACGAGTAAACAAGTTGTCAACTTCTAACTCGCATAACCTTCATATAACATTTGATCCTTTTTGGCTGCATGGCGATCACTTTATTAGATCTCATCCATGCATGCAAGCTAATTCCACAATGTAAATGAGACATTGCTTATATTCATATCCAGTAACATATGGTATCTGATGTAGGTGTCGGACTCGACCACCTGTCCCACAAATGTGTCCCATTACAACAATAATTGCAAAAATTCTATATTATACTATAGAAGAAACCTGGGTCTTTGAAAAAATTAATAAATAAATAAATAAATAAAATAAAATACTTCAATGCATTTACTTCAATATTTCACCCTAGAAATAAGGAGCCTAAAGTTGCTTACAGGACAATAATATAATATTATTTTTATTTTATAGGAATTTATGTAATATATTATTATTTTTGTTTTATATATTGTTTATAATATTTTATAAGTATATAATAACAAATAATATTAAATATAAATTAATAATAATAATAAAAAAACATACATTTTCATCTATTTTCCTAAATGTATTTAGTTTGATTAAATAATGTTTTCTAAAGGTTTAGATTTGCCTCCTTTCACTGACCCTTTATGGAAAAAAAACAACACAAAAGTGACCCTGTTGTTGTATTCCATTTGTGGAATGTGGCAAAAGACAAAGTACTGAAAGGCTTTAGAGCACTGGAAATATAAAAGTATCCTATGGTGTCCAGCACAGAGTAACCTGAAATGATGAATTTACATTACAAATCAGTTTAAGTACCGTGTGGAGGGGCATTAATACTTGAGAGCATTGTGCTGCGATTTCTCTTTGAGGAATCAAAAATGAGGTGTTTTGCACTTGGGTCTAACAATAGACCTCTAATGGTACTGCGCTTATCAGAGACAATTTCTTTGCTGGGCTGGAGCCTAAATACTCGCATTCATGAAAGAGCGAGACAGAGGGAAAGAAGAGTAAGGAAAACAGAGGGAGAAGGGGAGGGAGAAAAGATTGAGATGGAGAGGAAGGGAGCAGAACTCTCCTCACGCAGGTTTTCAAAGGGATCTGAGATGGATGGAAGGTAAACGAGCCAAAATAGATGAAATTTGTGATGAATGACAAAGACATCCTGCAGGATTTCCATATACCAATTAAACTTCAAAGGTGGAAAACGAGTGAAAGAAGGCAAATACAAACCAGACAGATGGTTAAGGAAATATTATGAATGATGAAGTGGAAAATGCAAATATTACAGTAGATATCGGACAAACGAATTTCAAGAAGCATGTTGTTTCTAGCATCTCCTCCTACTTGAGCTCCAATTTTCTTTAAAACAAAATTATATAACGCCATAAAATTACACGAACGCACACACACACACAGACACACATTATACAGATATAGATAGAAAGATTCTTTACCTGTCTGTAAACACTATGGTATGAAACAATTCATGCAAAAATAATAATAAATATCTACTGGTGTGCTTCTGAAAAACGTCATATGTTTTAACCCGGTTTACCATTTCTGAACATAGAATAGGCATTATTGATGTGTAAATGTTAATGTATTCAACTTTCTGACTTCAGAAATCAAACGATCTGGAAAGAGCAGCATCTGTGGCTTCGTTAATAAATGCTCTTTTGAACTGGAGGAAGAAGAAGAAATTCTGATTTTATGCCCACTTTAAATCAAACATTCAAAATGACTGTTGCATTAAATGACACAAGAAAGGAAGACAAATGAAAGGAAAGAAATGGAAAAAAGAAAGAAATGGAATAAGAAAAGTAAAACGGCATCAGGGACAACAGCAGATGCATAAAGGAACAGGATACAGCAATATCTTATTTTCTTAGCAGGAGAACCTGCAAGAAAGCAACCGACTGTTCAGGGAACAGACCTAATGCACAGCGGGGACCATCAATGAATGTGCTCCAAACACACGCTGACTATATCAAACACACACTGCACAGACCACCTTAAACATCTCTCTCTCTCTCAGCTAATGCTGGCCACATCCATTTCTTTAGCTGTTTAATGGAGCGATATGACTGAATAATGTGTACTGATTAAATAATGCCTTCAAATATAAAGAAGGAATTTTAATTATGTTTTAGAAGCATCTTAAATTTAATTTTCTAGACCTGTGGGACATCTTGTCCAGGGCCGGTCTGTATAAAGATATTACTGTGAAACAAAAAGATGCAATCTTTGATGAAAACAGTTCGTTAGGGGCACCATTTATCAGAAACCACAGCCACATGAGTGTTTTCTGATCATATCACCTTCTATTTCTTTGGGGTTGTGGGTTTAACTCAGGCAACACCACAACATTCAGCTTTGTGTCTCTGGTTAGCAACTGACCGACCCTGCAATTTACTCCAGGGCTGCTTCCAAACAACAAGAGGCCATTTTAGCAGAACAAAGATCTTTTTGCACCCCTCACCTTACACACTTGTGAAAATCAAAGGCGAGTGTGGTATCTACAAAGCGAAGACTTCTGAGAACAACCTGATTAAAGATTCCAAGATGGACAAGACAGATAGAGGGAAGATGTGAGAGGGATGCATAAAATGCTCGCAGCAGAATAATGAAACGCAGATTCACAAGATATTAAATTTTATGAGCAAGGTAGAAAAAAAGAAAACAGAGTGATCCTAATTCTAAAGGAAGGAGCAGAGTGTACTAGAAGAGGATGAATAGTAAAAGTACCTGCGTTGCCAAGGGTAACATCCCAGGGAGAGCTGATTGGCTGTTGTGGTCCCAGTGCACCGCCTTCTTTATCTGTACCTTGAACGCCAGTGCCGGCTAAGGTTGAGACTTTTTCTTCTGAAAGGTTGATCTAGAGAAGGAAAAAAAAGTCTGATTCTATTGAGGACAGACACAAGCGGTTTTTCAAGCACCAATCAGAGTGAATTTGGGTTAGAGTTGCCAGCAGGAGAAGTAGCTTGACCTGATTCTGCTGATTTACCTTTCTAACAAGGTGGTTCTCAGTGTCAGCCACGTAGACCGTGTTTCCCTTTACGAACACCCCTTGTGGGGAGCTGAACTGTGCCTCAAAAAAATTTCCATCTCGTCTCCCACTTGAGGGACCTATAAAGGCAAAGATAAACCAGTCTAAAAGTAGACTAAAATAGCCTCAAAACATTCACCAAAAAGAAAATTAGCAGATTTTATATACTTAATATATAGGGCAGTTGGCAACCCTAATTTTATGGAACCATCCTGCAAGGGAACAGAACTGCATTTCAAGGACGGATGCAATTTGCCCCTTATTTTAGGGTGTAACACCCAAACAGCTACAAATAACATACTTCATTCCAGCAAAGACATTCCCTCTTGCAAAAAAATAAAAATTAAAAATTCTAGTTACTCATTCAATTTTGTTCAATAATTAATAAAATTACATACATTTAACCCTAACCCTATTTATCACATTACTACATTGCAAACAAATAAAATGTATACATTTTAATTGAAATAATATTAATATATCAAGAACATTTTTAATGATTTGAAAGAAGTCTCTTATGCTCACCATGACTGTATTTATTTGATGAAAAATACCATAAAAACAGCAATATTATGAAATATTATTGCAATCTGAAATAACTGTTTGCTATTTTAAAATATTTTAAAATGTAATTTATTCCTGGGATGGCAAAGCGGAACTTTTTTTTTTCTTACATTTTTGTAACAATATAAATATATTTTACTGTCACTTTTCGATCATTAATCACTGTTTTTAATAATAATAATAATAATAATGGAACGGTAGTATGTGCATGAATTTTAATAATAATTAAATGAAGATCTGATCTGAACGCATGTCAAATTATTTTAAGAAAAAATTAAACAAAGTACAAAAAATTCTGAAACTAAAATGCTAATTTTCTAATGTAATTATGCACCATAAAGAAATCGAGAGTTTCCCTGTTTTCTTTAAAAAACAGAACAAAAGCAGTGTCCCCTGAATAACTTAACTTAAAAAGCGTGTATTAACAGGTCTTACCCCCTATAGAGTGCAGCACCTGCCCAGTATTGGAGACCACCAGTACCCTGTGGTGTCCTGTGTCGGCAATAGCCAACCGCTTGCTACTGGGGTCCATGGCTATTTTCCCAGGGAAAGAGAGGATGGAGGGAGGCAGGGAGTCTCTATACAGTTTAATTCCCACATCTTGGTGCTTGAGCAGCCCTTGTTCTCTGTAGTGCTTGAGGGCAGCAGCAGTGAAAAGGAAGAGCTTTTCTCGATGGCCTTCACCCACCAGGGAGAAAAGCAGGTTCCCTCTGGGTCCCAGCAGTACCAGCGTGGGCCAGCAGGACACCTCCAGCTCCTGCCACAGACAGGCATCGCTGTCGTTCACTACAGGATGGGTGATGTCATATCTCAACACCGCACTGCGTACGTTCTGTAGGACCTTCTCATTGGGGAATTTAGCCGAGTGCACACCTACAACAACCAGACCGTCTGCAGAGATGGAAAAGAAGAGAAATGCAAGATATATAGAGGGTTTGACACTGAAGAGGAGGTATGATAATCTTATCCTGTTTTAGGCTTCTAAGATTACCAGAAGGGCCAATAACAGCTCAAATGATGAAATTAAAATAAAAACAAATAAAAAGAATACTTTATCATCTAGCACTTAATACTCTCTTTGAAGACCATCTGTAATGGAGATGAAAAAGAAATAAGTTTTTACCTACCAAAACCTACTGGCCTTAGTAGAACTTTTATTAAAATGCCCTGAGGTACATTTAGGTTTCAAAGTTATTCTAAAAGGTCCTTTATAAAGAACGTTTATGAAATAATTTTTAATCTATCGAGGTCTGAACCTAAATCAAAAGGGAACGATAGGAAAGTGGCTTTAATTTAATTATTTACATTTATTTATTGCCTAATTACGTTTTTTGTGAATGCTTTTTTTGTTTGTTCAAAGAAAATCTATTCAGGTTACACAAAGCTGTTCATTCTTATCTCCTCAACAATGTGTGGAAGCATGTTGCGTTGGTGTATGCTTCTGACATGTTTTATCCGAGTCCTTGAACACTGAAAATCTCAAAGAATCATCTTTTGTCCGTGTGTCAGCGCCTTGAATGTTTTCAACAGTACTAAACCTCACTCTTCATGAGTCACAGTTCCTTTCTTTTTAAAAACATTCAATAAAAGAACAACAAAGTCTATCTGGAACAAAAATGTCTGTAAAGAGGACATGAATATCAGCATTTTACTTGCTATAAAAGTCCTCAATGTACTAGACATACTGTAATAATCACATTGTAAAACTTCTATCCACTCATCCAACGGAAACTAAGCAGAAATCATCATATTGACATTGAAAAAACCATTTAGGAGGAGCCTTGTTACTGATTAGATATGCAACGAGGTTAGCCAGTCATAACACAGTTCATTTACATAGAAGCCTCTGCCTTACTGTCCACAATGAAAGATGTATTGCTGAACGACATAGCATAAAAATACCCAATTAAGACATGTTTAATATACAGTTATGTGGAGTGTGTGTTTAGACCAATGGGATTCAAAGTAGGCAGGGAAACACAAACCTACAAAAAGGAAAACTAAGGGACTGACAACGTCATGTCACAAAAAATGGAATAGATTTGATTGCTTGACACTTTATGTATCATCTGCTTAGGACAAAGTGTAAAGGCTGCTCTCACCAGAATTAATTTTAATTCTATAAGAATAGGGTAGTCCACAACGAAGAGGAACAATATGGTTGGATTCACATCCATAATTTTTTCCAGCTGATGAACGATAAAAACATTTGACAGCCAAAGAGAATCCACCCGACATTTAAGTTCTCCAGCATTTAAAAATCAACAGATGACATACAATGCACGCTTATAATAAACAGAACATTATCTTGCATTTGTGCGGACACAAAAATAGTTACAGTTATTTTTCTTGTAAATGGGCCTTAAGGGCCAGAGAGGGTGTGAAAACTTGGTCAAGTTAACAAGTTAATCGGCTGTTTTTTAATGCAAGAATCTTTAACTAGGATTATAAATATACACACACACAAAAAAACTAAATGCTACAAAACAAGTATAGAAAATGTAGGCCCCTTTCAAGAAATGAGAGTATAAGAATCCCAGAGGTACATATCCTAACAAAGGCTACTGCATGCAGAATGTCAAAACCAATCAAGGAAAAGACAGGAGTCTTGATTGAGAGCTCATGCAGCCCCCAGGCATCCCATTATAACCAATGCGCTCGGTTTGTTCCAGTTTCCTGCACTACGCTATAGTCTGTGCTCACTCCGCTTGACTTTGTCTAATTTAACAAAAATGTCAGCGGAACTTCTCCGCCTCGTCACTGGAAGTGACATTTCTCCATTCTGTGTCCCTGGGGTAAGCGACACAGCCACTGATGATAGAAGCAGACGGACAATGGTTTTTAAATTCCTGTTTCAGCCATCCATCAGAAGATTAAAATTCATAGGCTCAGCAGCGGAGGCGGGAAGCACACGCACGGGGGACCAGTGTCCCATTTCAGTATGCTTTTAGCCTGCTTCCCCTCTGCCTATAAATGCATTTGAAATACACCTGGCGTAGTCAAAATGTGCTCAATGTTTTTCTGTATTCTTTCTCATGTCTCTCCAGCTGATTTCCCCTCAGGGAAGTAAACGCATGCTAGAACCAGCACTTCTGCTTATGATGAGTAGTATGAGAGTGAAGTATAAGTGTAACCTATGGAATATATGCAGGTTTTAACAACAAGGATTGCTTGGTTTCGATACGCATGAGTTTAAGCTGTTGCCTGCTCCATCAAACTATAGCCGTGTCGTCACTACGATTTTTGTTGATTATGTACATGTGTTTTTAGGAAAATGTATAAATAAATATTAATAATAATACATTAAGCTGATTATTTATTCAATCTATATAAATTTGTTTAAGAATATAAATAAATTAATACAATAAATAAGTTAATATAATCTATTATTATTAAAGATTTTAAGATTTTAGTACTGGAAACATCACACAAGTCAGTCATGTTTATATTATAAAAACTCTATGCTTACTGTAAAAATTAATAATAAAAATAAATATTTCTTTTCTGTAAATGAAACTTTAAATTCAATGAAAAATATAAATATATTCTCCTGACACATAAAATATGTTGCTGAAAATAAATCTGTATTTTTATGGTAGTGCCACTGAAAATAGTGGCAGGGCAAGAACATTTTTTTTTTTTTTAGTAGAAGTTTAATAGAAATTGGAAAGAACCAACCCAGAGCCAGCCAACATTAGAGGATGTGAGTAAAAGCATCTCTGTTTAATAATAAAAGGCCACTGTTCTGCAATATAATCAACAATAAACCCTAATAATTAATGAGACGTTTGGAAGAGTGGTGGGGACTGGGTAGGCATGTTCTGAACAGCGGTAACAGAATTTACCAAAAGACGTGCCAGAGATGAGTTATGTGTGAGGTATGCTAGAGAGTGGGATGACGCCTGCCTGGCCAGTTGCCCCGGATGATCCCACAGAAGTGGCCACTGATGGGCTACTGAAAGCTGGAGCTGATAGCACTGAATGCAGAGCTGCTATAATAAGCCACAGACCCTTATAATAGTGTATCTATGTTTAACTCTCTGCCCTCGATCTGGTCTCTGTGGATATTTAAAGTCTCCTATCCGATACAGTTGAGAGATAATGGGAATGTGTTGCTGCACCAGAAGAAGTTATCAAGCTCAAAAGGCTCTCTCTTCTGCCCCAGTGAACCCTGGGAATGATTTACTATGGGATATTTGTAAAGTTCTCATCAACACAGTCAAGAAACATTTATCTGGATTGCCTATTGAGTACAGCTACATATTGTAAGATGCTTTTTGTTTACCTAATGATGTAAATATCTAATGTAATCACTATAAACATACTTTAAATCAGGGTAGATGCCATGTTTATCATATGGTATAATTTTACACTCTCCTTGTCTTTCACTGGTCCACTAACAGTCTCTAACGAAACATGTATCAGACACACCTTCTATGGTGTAACTTTGCTCCAACTGGTGTAGATCAGGAAGTAGGTGCATGCAGTTTATGCAGCAGTAGGTGAAGAAGTCAAGCACCACCACTTTGCCTGACAGTTCCTTCCTGAGTGACAATGGGCCGTCTGTGTTCAACCATTCCAGTCCTACAAAACAACAATGGAATGGTTAGAGTTTAACTATGACATATATTATGAAAATATACATTAAATGAAAAATACATTCTCTTGAGTCATATAAAAATGTGTTGCTATAAATTATTCAGCATTGTTGTGGTGGTGACCTTTAAACAATGGCAGGCAGATCAAATCTGAACAGATGCCCCCCCCCCCCCCCCCCATGATAGCCTCCCAGAACCAAAACTACAGTGTGAAACATCCCTGTTTAATTCAATACCACCTTTTATAAGAGCATAAAATCACAGAATCAATTTGTATTGCTGTCATGTTCCTATGTTATTCGTTATCTAAACCACGAATCAAATCTATGATTGATCTTTAATTTCACGCCACTCCCCATGAGATCCAAATACTGTACACATTCTCACACCCACCGAGTTCATTTACACTCTTACCTTCTTCAAAATCCGGTATAATTAAATCGTCATTTTCGTCTATTTTGTGCAAATACTGATGTACAAGATTTTCCTTTTCTTCTAGAGTCGTCGCGTCCTCTAAAGCATAGTCTAACTGGCTCTGAATGGGGAAAGCTGACAGCTTACAGTAAGACGCCATGACTCCCACAACAACAGAATAAGAAGTTAACATTTACGCTCGGCACTTTCGACAGACAAATTGCAACCGCATCCAAGACAAAATAAACTCGTTTTGCGAGTAGTTAACATATTTGTCATATTATTAAAAAAATGTTATTTGTATTAAATCTATAAATAAACGTCCTATGTCTAATATGAAATGACTCGATACTATTTGCATTATGGAAAATGCGAACATCAATGGGAAAATAAATGCGCTTTAAACATTGGCGGTAAGTGTAATGACGAAAGATAGTCGTCGGATTTATGTAATATGAACGGTTATTTATTTATTTTTAAATTCTTTTACAGCCTTTCTTAAGGCTTTTTGCTTTCAGGATGATTTTTTTCTGAATGATACGGACTTGTTTTGCGCTCTGTTGCGTTTTTTTTTTTTTTTTTTTTTTTTTTGCCTTAAATGCTGCTAAAAAGAACATTATTTTGTGTATTTGGTGTAATGAAATGTGTTTTATTGGCGGTTTAAGTAAAAAAAAAACACATTATTTTCCAATACTGTACATTATTGTTTCTCTCTATGCCCCGCCTTTCTGAAACGCGTCGATTTTTACAAAGCTCATCGTCTGAAAAAGCGAGGTGTGCTCTGATTGGCCAGCTATCCAGTGCGTTATGATTGGCCGAATACCTCAATGTTACGCCCCTTACCATACTGTTGTATTCCCTCAGCGACCAGCACGGATCAGTTCTAGGCATGACGAAGCGGATATTGTCCTCTTTTGGAAGACCAAACAAGTAGTTTCGCTTTCACAACGAAACACACAGCGTCTTCATGACATGGCTGCATCGTCAACAATACTACAGCGAGAATAAAAGTTACGCCTTCTTTCTTTGCGTGAACATTTGGGCGGCGTTATGCAAATCTTCCCACATAGTGATGTAGACATGTGGGGGCGTGTTAGAACGAGCCGTTTTAGGTGGGTTTGGCTGACTCTGAACTTTTATAAAGAATATCTCTTTGGATTTGAGAATTTAGTCTTTGCAACTTTACAGATCTTCTTTATGCAAGAGCTTGTAACACTCCAAAGAGAAAGGAAAGATTGAAATCGCATCATATGACCCCTTTAAGAGATCATGAATGTGATGTTACAAAACAACTTCGTTAAAAACAAACCAGTAGAATCTGTTAATGTTTACAAATGTCACAGAGCAGCTCTGAGACTGAAATCTGGGATTATAAAGCTCTTAAGAAGAACAAAAAACGAAGCTGCAAATCACAAATATCAAGGGAACATGAGACAAAGAGGAGAAAGGATAGCAAACCGGGGACATCAGTGCAAAAAAACAAGTGTTAACAGTGCTGAGACGCACACTGGTTTAGACCAGAATGGCAATAACGCTCCCATTAACACTTTGAACTCAGGATCCCTGGACGTGAATCATGGGACACTTTCTCGGAATGTCCAGGATAAAGACCCTCAGTCAGGATTCTGTCCTGTCTGTCAAATGCCATTTTCCCTCTTGGTGGTTCAGTCTCAACAATGGCATGTTGCAGAATGCTTAGATGACCCTGGTGACAACTGTAAAGGTAATGTTTTTCATAAATGCATATGTAAAATCAACAGTTATTATTCTATTGTCTTACTCATCAGCTTATTGCAGGGTTCCACATGGAAATATCTGGGATTTTTTAATTGTTATTTTCATAGCTGGAAAATCATGTACATTAACTATAGATTTAATTCATATCTGCATTTTTTAAAGTTATACTCCATTCTAAAATATAGTCAGCTAGAGAATGCTTTTCTTGAACACAATCTGTTATGAAAGGATTAAAATAAATAAATACATTGAAAAAAAATAATTAATAGTGGTTAACTGATTTTTTTTATGACTGATGTCTTTTTACTTAAAAATACTTACTATATGAACAACTAGAAAAGTCATGAAAATTCATTCATTTTAAGGTTTGAGGCACCCATCATTAGTAACATGCTCTTGACACTTTAATGTGGAATATTTCCAAGAATATTATTGTATAATATTTAAGAACATTAACATCCCTCTAATGTTACAGAATGTCCAGATGGTCTTCATTGTACGTCCTCCATTCCCAATCACTACAAGAGGTATAGCCACTCTCTGCTTGCTCATAGTCGCGTGCTGAATGACTGCACGACCCAAGCCATCTCAGACTTCAACTTGAAGTCAGTTAATAATGTTGCACCTTCATCTGGGATAGAGAGCTACGTGGACAGCGCTGTGAATGTATCTGCTTCATCCAGCCAAAGTTCATCTCCTTGTGATGGACCAAAGGGAACTCCCACCCAGAGTAACGCTCTGCTGCTTTTGCGCTCTCCTAATACTGAGGATATCAAGAAAAAGTAAGGTTGGTCTCCTTCCATCAAAAGATCTCAATCCCAGAATTTTTCTCAGGAGGCGAGAATGAAGATTTCAACTCCGGTTAAAGCACATTGTGTTGGCAATGCTGTTCAGACACAGATTAATGAAGTTAAAGCCGAGCTCTGTGAATGTAATGATGATGATTACATCTCCTACTCCCCACTCTCTGAACTTCCAGACTTGGATAGGGAGCACAGAACTCAAAAACCTAATATAGATTTTCATAGTACTGCTTTGCAGGAAGGTGAAAATGAGGTTGATGATGATTCTCTTAAACTGTTCAGTGATGAAGATGATGATCTGTTCTATGATATGCTGGACCAATATGAGACAGGGAACATGAAACACTCATTAGACACCTGTGAGAAACTGCTAGACATCATTAGCACCCAATGATCACCTGACTACTTCTTCAGGTGTTTCTGATAGAACATTTCAGCTTGGACCTCAATCAATGGGAAAACACTCCACAACAAATCCTGACGATCCAAACTCCCAGCTACAATCACCTCAAAGTTTGGTATTAGAGCGTCTTCGGGACCGCATATCTAATCCTGTATGTGTCAACAGTTACATAAGCCAAGAGTTGACTTCCACCCAAACAGCCCTATCTATAACTCAGAAAACGCTGTCTATGGCTCCTAGGAAAACTCAGACTAAGGCAGGTCCCTCTGGATTAAAGCAAACAGACATTGGGGTGTTTTTTGGCTTGAAGTCATTGAATGAAAAAAAGGCTGAGGAGGAAGTGAAGGCAACGGTCAGAGAGGCCGATCAGCAAGGGTCTAGGAGAGCGAGGATTTCAGAAACTCAGGGGGAAGACGCTAAGCTCCAGGGTAGACGGCGTAAAAAGAGCAAAGCACCATCTGAAGTGTCCAGTGTCTCGCCTGCTGCAGAAGATGGTACGACTCGGCCCACGCAAACAGAAGGAAAGCAAGGAGGGAGGGCAGAGAGGCAGAAAAGATGGAACAGAGGAAGAGCGACAGATGGAGATCCCAAGGAGCCCAAGTGCTGTCCATTCTACAAGAAAATTCCTGGTTTGTGAACCGCTTTAATGCTTTTGTTTTGACCTACTTGATACCAATTGTTAAGATTGCATTAGCACTTTAATACTTCAGATCTTAATAGCTGTGCCAGAACTTTTTATGTACTAGATTGTGTGCATTTATTCTTTTACTCTCATAATAACTCTATTATTTTTTAGCTTGAGGGATAGTGTTTTGGTCTAATGTACTTTGGAGAATATAATATGCTTTTTCTCTATTCAGGAACTGGTTTTGTGGATGCTTTTCAGTATGGGGTTGTTGAAGGTGTCACAGCCTACTTTCTCACTCACTTCCACTCGGACCACTATGGTGGCTTGAAAAAAGACTCTGTTTTACCCATCTACTGTAACAAAGTACGTATCCCAACCTCATTGCACTTTAAAAATAATGAAAGCAGGGTTTTTCTTGCTCTTCAGGAAACTGAAGAGTTCAGTTTACTATGTAGAAATCCTCCAACATTCACAACAAAAAGTTCCCTCCCAAGAAACTAATGGGATAGTTCACCCCAAAATAAAAAGTCATTTATTTACTCACCCTCATGTTCTTCCAAACCTTTATTAATTTTTTTCTTCTTTGAAACACAAAAGAGCATTGGCAAGCGCACGAGGCAACACAGACCATTGACTTCTATTGTGTGTGTGTGTATTATATAAATCTATCTATATATTTACACACACACACAAAAACACATTTCTCAAAGTATCTTCTTTTATGTTCCACGCAAGCTAGAAAGTCATACCGTTTTGCAACAACATAAAGTGAGTGAATGGAGTGAGTAAATCATGAAATAATTCATTTTTGGTTCAACTATCCTTTTCAACTTCAGAAATGTGTCATGGTTATGAAATCAGAATTATCAGCACATTGACAAAATATCACAAGAAAAAAAAAACAATTTACGTCAGTTAATCTAAGGTCCCATCAACGGTGGAAAGTAAAACAAATGGTGAAAGCAAAATGCCAGTGAAGAAAAGAAAATGTTTTATTTTTTCTCAATGATGGTGTCAGGGAGGATTTGTTCTTGACTGAATCTTGGTTTTCATTACTAACTGGTGTTAATCATTGTAGATAACTAGTAACCTGGTGAAGAGCAAGCTGAAGGTGGATGAGCAGTATGTTCATGTTCTCCCAATGAACACAGAGTGTATGGTGCAAGGAGTGAAGGTCATTCTCCTGGATGCTAATCAGTAAGTATATCCTCCAAGTAACTAATGAAGATTTGAAGCCCAATTTATTTCTTTATTACAGGTCCCTGTGTTTATACAGAATGACAAGACCTTAATAACAATGACTGTTTCCCCCCCAGCTGTCCAGGGGCAGCCATGTTGCTATTTGTTCTGCCAGATGGCCAGACGGTGCTCCACACAGGTGACTTCCGGGCTGATCCGTCCATGGAGCGCTACCCAGAGCTGCAGGGTCTCAGGATACAGACCCTTTATCTGGACACAACGTGAGTTCCCTACTAACAAAGCTACTTTTTGGTGCTTCGTTGTGTCTCTTATTTCTCTGCTGATCATTTTGATCACATTAACTGAGATAGGGTTGAGATTAAAAACAAAAAAAACCTTTTCTCCTCTGTAGGTATTGCAGTCCTGAGTATACCTTTCCTGCTCAACAGGAAGTCATCACCTTTGCTGTAAACACAGCTTTTGAACAGGTCACACTGAACCCTCGTAGACTTGTGGTGTGTGGCACCTACGCAGTTGGGAAAGAGAAGGTCTTTCTAGGTCAGTGAGCAAAGTTGTCCTGCCTTGTCCAGACCTTTTGTAGGATTGTTCGCTATTCTATTATCTGTGACCGTTATACTCGCTCATGAATGAAGCTTGTATAAAATAAAAGAGTTTAAAAAAGACTTGACTTGACTTTGAAATTGTTCCTGTTCCACAGTTTGTCTGGCTGGCTTTGTGTTAAAAGAATGCATCCATAATTAATTTTAAAGCTCTGATTACATAGTGTCCCACTGTGGACTGTTAAAATATGGTCTCTCTTGACTGTCTCAATGGATTGCAACTTCTTTCCAAATCCCAATAGACTACTTTTCATTCGTCCCTTCTTGTGTATATAGAGATATATAATTTTTATTTATTTTTAACCTGTCCCACCTGTTCCCTTTAGCTGTATCGGAAGTGTTGGGCTCTAAAGTGTGTTTGTCCAAGGATAAGTATAACACCATGTGCTGCCTGGAGTCAGAGAAGATTGGCCGGCGCATCACTACAGACTGGCAGGCGGCCCAGGTGCATGCACTTCCTATGATGCAGCTCAATTTCAAAGTGAGTTGAACTACATTTAAAACTTCTGCAGCTTGTTTGTCATATCTGTGAGTTATACATTATGAAATGCAATTTCTGTCATCTGCAATTTTTGCTGTTTGAGTTCATAAGTGTATAAAAAAGCTGATTATGCTAAACACAATCAATGGGGCTATATTTACTTATTCAATTTGGAGTTTAAAATTCATGCAGCATTCTGTGTTATCATTAATTTTCCTTTACAGCGCGTTTATGCTAATGTGGGAGGGAAAAAAAGTAAGTTTCTAATTACAGAGATAAAGTGCGTGCACAGCAGTTCTGGCAGCGGTAGCACTGATTGAGTCTGACTAAAAGTAAATTCTAATGAGACAGTTGCAGATAATAAAGATTAGTCATATCATATGATGTGCCCTGAACCATTATAAGCAACTTTTCTCACCCATGCCAATGTAGATGTTGATTCGGAGCAATTGCAGAGTTGTTCCCAATGAGAAACGTGTTTAAATGACCATGACAGAAAGGAGGAAAAATTTCAGGGCAAGGTTGATTGTAGATTGCACCTCATTTTCTTATGCAGCGACATTGAAAAGTCATTATGTAAATTGAAAGAAGTTGATTGCAATGTGGCATCTTGGCTTCCTAAATTTTGCTACATACTACCATTCAAAAGTTGTGGGTCAGTAAGATTTTTTTGTTTTTGAAAGTCTCTTATGTAGGGCTGGGTAAAAAAAAAAAAGATTTCTAAATTTTAATTGATTCTCATTTTTACTAAACAATTATGATTTTTAAATCCGAAGTAAAAGCGCAAAAAGCTTTGCGTTTTGTTACTTTTGATATGAAACAAAGTCTCAGATTTCAAATTCATTTTCCAATTAATTTGTTTGAATAAATCCATCAAGTTTTTATGACAGCCACCCTTATGTTTATATTAAGTTCAATCCAAGTTTTTCAATTGCAAAGTTAGTATCATAAATTTATTAGTAAAACTTTGATTGTAATTTAAGTGTTTGTATACAAATCAGTTAATTTGAACCTTTAGTAATATAGTAATGTAGTACCAATTGACTCTCATCGAATTGAATCGAATCGTGAAATTTGTCAATACCCAGCCCTACTCTTATGCACACCAAGGCTGTATTTATTTGATCAAAAATGCGCTAAAGCTATAATAGTCAAATATTCTCGCAATTTAAAATAACTTGTCAATTTTGATATATTTTAACACGTGATCCAATAATCATTCTAATATGCTGATTTGGTGCTCAAGAAACGTTTTCTTATTGTCAATTTCGAAAACAATTGTGCTGCTTAGTGCTTAATATTTTTGTGAAAACTGGATAATTTGAATAGAAAGTTCAAATGAGCAGCCTTTTGAAATAGAACATTTTAAACAAAAGAGTCCTTTTAAACATTTTAAATCTCTTTGCTGTCACTTTTGATCAATTAAATCCATCCTTGTTGAAAAGTAATTAAGTAATTTCTTAAAAAAATAAATAAATACTGAACCCAGACTTCTGAATGGAAGAGTATATTCGCATTTACACTTATTACATTTGCAGACATATTTATTCAAAATGACTTAAAGAGGAGCAACAGCTCAAGCTAATCAGCTTAAATGGATTTAGGTGTTTTTTTTTCTTCTTCTTAACTGTACAGAACCTGCGGACACACTTGATTAAGTTCTCCAGGAAGTATGACCAGCTAGTGGCATTCAAGCCCACGGGCTGGACCTTCAACCAAAGTGTAAGAGTGGAAGACATCCAGCCTCAGACTCAGGGGAACATCAGTATCTACGGTATGTGTCAGTTTAGATTATAAAGGATTTAATATAATGATTTTACTTATCTGATTCACTATAGCAAGTGTTTAAGTGCAGATACTACTATACAATTGAAATATGAGACTGCCTGTTATGTGTCTGGCATGCTGACATTAACAGGAAAGGTTTTCGGCAAAATCAGCCAGTAGCGCTCATGTAGGGCTGCCTTTACTTCTAATATTTTTAGAAAATTGTGTCGCTTCCCGTGAAACTTAAATTGCAATTCCAAACAAACCCTAATCAAGGGAAGCAGATGTAAACCAAATTGTGTTGTTTGCATTTTGATTTTATAAGAGGAAAAAAATACCCTCTATTTTGTCTGGTGAATGAGTTTGTATTATTGTCATCCTTTTAAATCAAAATGGAAATAAGACGTTTAAAAAAGCGAATAAAAAACACCTTATCATATTGCTTCATTTGCTTGCTTCTATGATGGACAGTTTTATGGCACTTTAATAGGTTTTCTCCATTTTGCTTAATGGTAGGTCTATACTAATAAAACAAAAATGCCGAAAACATGATATTTTTTTTATTGATATCTGTCACACCATCCCTTCCTTAAGATCTTAAAGAGGATTGCCTTCCATAGAACTGATTTTCAGTGTAGACACAACACAGCCTTGTCATTCTGTTCCACTAAATGACAAGATTTTACCTAATGGCTTTGTATGTGGAATGTAATTACATTATATTGATTTTTCTCCCTTCCTGCAGTTGTTAGAAATGCTGAATGTCGTTTCAGGCTAAAAACAGCATGCCCTGTATTAACAGAATCAGCAGATGTGATTTGACCCAGAGAAAAACTCAAGATGTCAGGATTTGCAAGACCAGGGTTTTAATTTCATAATATCAGCGGTCTGCTGCCCAATCGTGTGCTGCCTCAAGCAGTAGATGCATCTTATTTCACAAGCTCCACTGAAATCTGAGATGTCAAACGTGGGAATTAATGGGAATTTGTGCTTGTTACTTTACACAAAGACACTATATAATTGTGAAATAATTATACAAAAGGCTAGAATATGACTCCGCTCAAGCAGCAGAAATCATGGTTGGTCTACAGAATTTTGACGGTGGCAAGGAGATTACGATATAAATAGGTTTTCCCAGCATGTCAAATATTTTGAGAGATACTTTCCTACTTTATACTTACCTGTTCCAGGTATTCCCTACAGTGAGCACAGCCGTTTCCTTGAGCTGAAGTGTTTTGTGCAGTGGCTGCAGCCGAAAAAGATCGTTCCTACGGTGAATGTGGGCAGCTGGAGGAGCAGGAAAGCCATGGAGGGCTTCTTTCGTGAGTGGCAGACTGAACCCAGAAACCTCCGCTCAATCATGTGCCCTGAGAAACTCAAGCTGTGGAACAAGGCTATAAAGTAAACTGACATCCACAATCAAACCTTTGGCCAAACAGTCAAACGGTGCCTTTATTGATTGGACCTGTATTACTCAGTGGACCATTTCAAATTTGAGAGTTTTGGACTGCCTTCTCACATTTGAAAAAAAAAAGCCTGTCTTTTTAAGTGCTGGTTGTGTGATGGCTAATAGTGTTGCCTCTATTGCCTTTTATGAATGGCTCCCCTTGCCAGTGGCTAATGCTTGAATGGACCACATTTGCCCTCTTATTTTAGGAGTTTTTTTTTTTACTCTTGACGTTTTTATATATTAAAGTGTTTCTAAAGGAAATAAATTATATCCACTCTACACTTATTTCAATAATAATCTTGTTCTCTTAATCACATTTGTTTCATATTTGTGCATGTACAAGATGATATATTTTTCGTAAGAAAAGTTATTAAATGCTGAACAGTGTCTTTTTAAAAAAAAAAAAATTTGTATAGCATTTTATATGTATTTATTAGAATATCTGAACCTCATTTCAATTTGAAAAAAAAAAACATTTGGATTTGCTACCAACATGACAAGTTTCAATGCAACTGCAATAATGCAGCCGTCAGTTTTATAAAAACACATTCTTTGCCAAAATAATATAATAAAAGATACTTAGATGTGAATTTATATGCTGAACAGGAGCAATCAGAATTCAGGTTATAAGAATATAAGATTATGTTTTAATATAATTCAGTTTGTGTTAGTGTGCTACCATGTGGCTACAAAATATACTGCAGTTAAATGCAATTTCAGTTCACAGATTCACAGGTTTAAGAAAAACCGCTCAGTAAAGTACTGCTCAACCTATCTGTAACGCTATCTACCATTTATTTACTGCTAGAGGAAAGTTCTATTAAAACTTGTAAATGTTTCTGTTACCTCAACCTTGTTGATGTACAGAATAGTGCAAAATGACAATTATAGCAAGCCATTACTTTGATAACTTTTTTAGAATGACAAAAGCTCCGCAAGTCTTGGTGCACACAAGAAAACAAGAGCTACTTGTTTTACTGTTGACCCCCAGGGCTGGGTGAAAACCAATACTTTCAGACTGCATGATCTGGCACTAACAAATCATAAATAGCAGTTTCATAAATCACTAAAAGAGAGACTAGAAGTTATACTACATTACAACACTTTCATGAGCTCATTCTGTTTTAAATGACTGTCTACTGTTTGCCAGCACAGTGCTGTTCCCCATAGAGAAAAAATGCATGAGAAATGTTCACATTGATTTTAAAAGCGAACTGAAGGGATTAAAAATGCTGAAGAAGAACAGTAGCACAGCATGAGATTTTGTTTTTGTCCTCAGCAGGGTTCGGAATGCAGAGGAATGGAGTCTGGGAGCCTTCGAATGGTCAGTTTTACCTGGAGCGAGAGCAAAAAAGTGTAAGTTCAACTATAGCCATATTGTAGCTCTGATTACATTTACAATATCATTCTTGTACTTTGACTCATGACTACCTCGCTCTTGCTGAGTCTTCTTAGGTATGTTTGTACCTCCTCCACTGTGTCTGTCAACAGGTCATTGACAGCCAGAATCTGATCTCCCTTGTGGAACTGACATGAAGCCTGAATCTCCCCACATTTAGATACACTAGAGAGGAAAAGAAACGTGGAGGCTAAACTAAACATAAGAGGTAGTATTTGTAGTCTGTGATATTTTCACCATTTTGGGCTGAACCAGTGTAGTCTCGCTTTTTGATTTTGAGGTTACACCAGTGGCTCAGAAAAATTATTTAATTCAAACAAACTTGCATGAACCAGATGTTGCTTCTGGGCTCAGCCCAACATTTCTAGTAGATAGAGTATTTTTGGAGTAATAACAATTTTTTATTTATCTTTGAGAATCGTACCATGGTTTTCCCTCCTCCTCCGTAATAACCAAGCTGTTTGCATCAAGATGACTTATGCAGACTTCCTTCTCGACAAGGGTGTGCGTTTCACTGAAGAATGGAAAACATGTAACTATGAAACATGTAACTCAAAATGAAACTAAATTCCAAAACCACAATTAACCAGAATAACCCTATAGTTGTTAGACAACTAATTTCCGCACTTTAGGGTATTGTTTTCTATTGAATTGACCTTCTACAGATGTACTAAACATGTATTTTTGACATAATGATAAGGCATAAATCACCTCTTGCACAGTTTCCATTGAGTTTTTATTATTAGTACAGGTTTTTTGAATTCCATAAATCCTGGGATGACAATAAGGTATTATCCATTATGGTGGTGCTGATTTAAAAAAAAATTTAAGGTAACATTAACTATTTAAGACACTACAAAATATATTTAAAAAATGATGTAAGTCTCAGGTATAAGGTTCTAAAAATAGTTCTAGACTACTATAACTACTTGGGCAAGATCAGTGCTGGATACTTTTGAAAAGCGTGATGCATGATTGTGACAGCTGAGGTAAATATTTTTACACCAAGCTTTTTATTCATATTCATAATAATGTAACAAATAGCAGTATGCATTATTAATTAGAAATCAGTTGTCAGTTGTTTTTACCTTTGCCCATCTGACTCCATGGATGTTTGTGGTGTCTTAATATTATTGAAGGCTTTTGTGACGCAATCCAACATACTGCCTTCAGATGTACCAGTCACGCTCTCCCTAGACAGAAAAGCAAATAATTATAATTTGCTCAAAGCCTGTGAGTCTGTAAAATTAGGCCTCTAACAATAAGTAAACTCATGTGAGCACAGAGTACATTCATAAAAACTTTGCAAAATGATACTTGATTACTACAAATAAGCTTTCAAACACTGCAACATTAAATCGCAAAAGATGGGCATAAAATGAGGTCAAAATCAAAGAAGAAATTTGTCTGTTAAACCACCTTCTGTATATTCAAGAAGGATACAATTGGATTCAAATCTAAAGATTAATGTTACCTTTTTTAATGGTAAACAAACAAGCATTGTCTAACAGGTTAAATTGAGGTAAATGAGAGTTTGTCATACCCTGATGACATGTCCTCATTACTTTCCACTGCATTCTCATCCAGCGGTTCCTCTTTTTTCAGATTTTCATACAACTGAATACATCAAACAAAGGGATGTGTTTTTTTATGTGGTTATACTGAATTATGATGCAAGTGTTTGGTTTTTATTAGTGAGAGTGTGGGTTTAAATGTGCCATACTGGTGTTGCAGATGAGCTGCTTTTGGGTGGTTGTCTACATTGAGCAGTAACATCTTTTGATGCTGACTTCTTCCTTGGAGGCAGTGGAGGTTGACCATCAACTTTAGTCTGCAATTATTGAGAGGTACAACTCAGGCAAAGTTAGGAGAACAGAGTCACAAACAAGCATGTGAAAGCATTGTTGATGAATTACCTCTTGTGTCTCACAGGGGTTTTGGTCATTAGAATTGGATTCAGTCGTGATCTGAGGTTCAGTTTGTGGCTCAAATTTGTTGTTCTATAAGCAAAGTTTGAAAAATGAACTTTATAAGACCCTTCAAATTGCATTGATTAATAATTGTTAAACATTATAAAAAAAAAATTACCTTATAATATTATTTAAACATTTTTAAATATTTAATATAACAAATAAATAATATATTAATATTTTTTTAATTATTTTTAATCATTTTATTCGAAAGATTAACATGCTCAATTAAAGCTATTAAACTCATAGGCAAAAAGTGGAATGTCTCACCTTTATAGCCCTGAATAAAACATTGAACCATCTCTCCACCTCCTCCCTGAAAACAACAGATTCTATATATTAGCACTAGAAGGAATAGCCTTTATTTATTTTTCCCGTTATTTGCGTAAATTCTTTTTTTCAATGCAGCTTTTTGCTAAGTATTGGAATTATGGTCAAGCAATGGTAATCATAGCAAACCTGGTGTCTCCATGAAGAAAAAATCTCTTTGACCTTGGCTCCCTGTGGATTTTGCAGTTTTTCAAAAAATGGACGAGCACAGAGTACTGAGAGCACTTGAAGGTTTGACAGATCCATTCAAAAACTGGGCTTGCTTCAGGGTTCACCTGCAGCATTGTGATGCTATATAGAAAAAATAATTATATCTCGGCATATTACTAACCCTTTTTGTTTATGTGAAAAGTAATCGGTAGCTTTCGCCTTACGTGGAAGCTTCTATGGATTTTATAGGTTTGTCTCTCTCAGTGGATTTGTAGTATTTTAGCTCATGGCTGCTGTCATTTGTCTTTGAAAGCACAAAGAAGCGGCGCTTCCATGATTTCTGCAATGAATTATGAAACATCTTAGATGAAATACATAGATAATACATATAAACTGTTGATATTTCTGTGTAGGAAATCCAGATGTTTTACCATATTTCTTAACTGTCTAGAAGGAGGGGACTTTTTTAAGTATAGAAAAAAACCCTGTGGCCAAACACACTTTCCCCTCCCCAACCCCCCATCGTGGACATGAAAGCAAATGGTTGGGAAATTCTGTTTTTGCAGGAGGAATGGGGGCATACCAATTTTAAACCAAACCAGAATTTAACCATTTTTTCCCCAAATCCCACAAAACTTTGGTAATAATTTTTCTCCTCCAACTCCCCCCTGGCCTATTCCCCCCTGGGTTTTTTTTTTCCCCAGTCCCCCCCCCCCAGTCTGTATTGTTTAAAATAGATTTCAGACATACCTGATTTACCTCTGCTGTTCATTTGGATGATGTTAAATCTCTGCTAAAACGGACATGATATGTGTTGTAAGTAATGTCTTTATTACACACATCAGATAATACTTAAGCAATTATTGGTGCTTGAGAATATACAACATAGAAAAAGCCACAGTACTGTATTTTACACAAATGTATTAATGAAGTTAAAAAATATATATATTCCCAGACCTTAAAGGGATTGTTCACCCAAAATGAAAATTTTGATTTACATTTATTCACCTCATGTCATTCCAAACCTGTATGCTGTAATCTGTGGAACACAAAAGAAGATATTTTGAAAAATGTCTCAGTATTTTTTTTTGTCCATAGAATTCAGTGGGATCTAACGTTGGTTTGGACCCTGTTGAATTTCAATGTATGAAAAAAAACAAACAAACAGTTGACACATTCTTTAAAATATCTTCTTTTGTGTTCCACAGAAAAGAACAAGTCATACAGGTTTGAAATGGTATGAAGGTGAGTAAATGATGATAGAATTTTCATTTGGATGATCTCTTTAATTGTACAATTCTGCATGAGTCAGCTCATTATGATGATCCTATTTAGGAATATTAATATTTGGAAAACCAAAACAAAGCTTTTTACTGAAAGCACATGACCAAACCTCCTGTTTCATAGTCAAATAGTTACGGACTTATTTGCACTGGGTGATTTTCAGTCTAATTGTTTAAACCGAAGAAAGATGCGTATTGCCAAAAATAAAATATAAGTGTAGCCATAATTTCTTAATGTGCTCAAATAAATCAGATCAGTTTAGTCATTGGATCAGTAGATCTGCAATACATTATAAATGGATTACCTTAACTACTGTGTGTGTCGCAGTAAAAACAGTGTCCTCTGTACTGCTGTCCTGTTTTCACAAATATGCATGTCATGATTTTGAAGGTAGACTTCTATTTTCGCTGAAGTAGGTGGAGTTTCTGGTTATGTGTCCTCCCTTTGCTGCAAACACTTTAGGATTACGGAAAATTTGGACACAGAAACTACCAGGTCCTTACTGGCAATGACTTGAAAACACGACAAAAGCGAAGCATGTTGATTCTTTTCCTTGATATCTCAGATGGCCGTGGTTATTTTCACAAATTCCTTCCAAATGTAGATTCTAGTAAAATTCCACCACATTTGAACTTCCGTGTGAAAGGTGCATGTATGACCTGTTTTTTCGTCATTTTTGATTATATCATATATGTAAATTAATATCACATGGCTCATGTAATTTTGGCCCTCTATAACTTTGAGTACATTTTAAGGCCAATTAATTTGAGAGTATATTTAAAATGTTAAATAATAGTCCATAATACTATCCTCACAGACATTAAATGAGATTAATTATTGGGACATTGAGATTCATCAAGGGTCTTAGATGAGTGATAATGAGTGCCTTGATTTTACGTCTTATAAGTAAACCATAAACCATTTTTTTTGTTCTGTCACTGTCATTCTGTTACTGTGGAAGCTTCTGTCACGAAAACAAATTCCTCGTATGTGTAAACATACCTGGCAATAAAGCTCATTCTGATTCATAAGAAACAGCTTGCGCTACGACAATAAACCAAAGATTAATTGATCACTCTCCGTCAGAATCAGCTTATACTGTACCTAAAACATACAGTGTGCACAAGTAGATTGCATGTTTGTTTTATTTGAGTGTTTTTTTCTGGGGATGTTTAACTTGAGGAACTAAGATCTAAAAATGCCAATACGTTTCTGCACTGCATTTGCAAAAGTGACTAAAGTGTTGTCACACAACAGTGTATACAGTACATGTACTCTTAATGAGATGAGAAATACTATTGTTAGTTGTGTATTTAATTATTCTTTTCAAAATACACATTTCTTTACTGACAGCAAAAGACAGTAACTCATTTTCAACAACTCGGTGCAGTTTTATAAAGCACCACTAGAGAGACCTATTCACTGTAGACCCATGGAGGCCTATAACACCTGATGTGAGCTCTCTTGTTAACTCTTCTCCATAGAAAACAAAACAAAAAAAAACCACGAGATCAGTCATCAGGCTAAAGATGGCAGATCTCCTCTGGTATGCTAAACATGCAAAGTCCTTATACTGTAAGGCAAGGGTGATCAGCGCAATCAATCAAGACTAGTCAGGCAAGACTGGACTAATGCAGCTTGGATGGGTGATAAGCTGGACAATGAAAGTCTAATTATGGTTATAATATGATTAGTATAATATAAACAAAATATGCAGGAGTAAAATATGTGGAAGAAACGACTGGTAATAGTGATAATGTTGAGTGCTAAAAATTACAGTGGACAATCAGTTCTATCTTAGGGCAAGGGGGGATTTCCAAAAATGTCTGATGTCACTGACGGGAGCAATGAGTGAGAATGAGGAAACACCTTTTTGCATTATGAATCATCTTACTAAGCATGTAAATTTTTCAGGAATCCAGAGTGACACAAAAGTTTAGGAATGGTATGATTTTTTAAATGTTTTTGAAAGAAGTCTCTTTTGCTCACTAAGGCTGCATTTATTTGGTCAAAACAGAGTATAAACAGTAATATTGTAGAATATCATTACACTCTAAAAAATGCTGGGTTGTTTCAACCCAACTTTGGGTCAAATGTGGACTAACCCAGCTGTTCGGTTAAATTTTTTAATTACATTTTTAACCCAAAAGTTGGGTTAGTCCATATTTGGACTAACTCTGGTTGATCGTGTCAAAACATAGAGCCATGCTCTTTATTTCCTACGCCACTAAGCCTGTTGTGAATTATGCATCTTTAGTCATATTGCCTGTGCCCGCCAGACATTGGTGGGAAGAGCTAGTGTAAATAGCCTCTGCCAACATGGTGAGCTATTTGCCCTATTAGCTATTTGCAATGCGCATGGGCCCATTGGATAATCTGGCCATGGTGACTGCAAATAAATGTAAAATGAATGCTGAAAATGTATTAGCATTAGCAACATATTATTTGTCAAGATTTGTGTATTTTACTAACCTCAATTTCTATGGATAAATGAAAGATTGGTTGTTTAAATTAAGTTGTTTTTATATCATAATGGAAGTAGGTGATTTTTCAGCCCATGATTCATCAGAGCTTTGAGAAGGGCACTGAAATGCTTTTGAAGCTGGTTTATAGTAGTATGGAATGAAAACACTGCTTTGCTAGGAATGCATCTCCAACAGGGGCAACTTTAACATGAAGTGATACTGTAGATTAGCCCATTATAATATCTTTACTCATGTGTATCATACATTAACTCATGTTTTCCTGAATGAATCACCAGCTGCATAAATCTAATCTCACTGCAAAAGTGTGAACATAATAGAAAACCAAATTATTTAAACTTATACAAATATTTCAGAATGCATTTTTTTGTTTACATTTTGCCTTCCAGTAAAGTTTTTTGGATAAAGTCAGAAAAATCCTGTCCAACCTGTTTTCTCCAATTAGAAATAACCTACTGCGATAGAAAATGTTTCTGCAGACCCATTGCCATGTCTGACACAGAGCAAGACAAGTTTAATCTAGAAGTCTCATAGATGAATAAATGGTTCAACTTCCAATTTTCTCTAAATTGGACATTTATACATGGCTGTAAAATGCATCTGATGTTCTGTATAAAGAGATACAGTATAGAGCTTGTTATAGTTTACATTTTAAGTTCATCTCAATAGATTCTAGACACGTCTGAATCATCTTTGCTGTTAAATTGGATGCTATCGCTTCTATGCTAAATTATATATGAAATGCAAGTGTTGTCTTACTGCATGCCAGTGACCATTGTTCTGCAGAATTTAGCTCCATTCCTAATCAAGCACAACTAAAAGAATCTAACCTAAGTCCTCATGATTTCTTTCTTTCGCCTTTCATAGGTGTCCTCTGTAACATAGTGCGGAGCTAGACATCTTTTGTTCTTGGCCATGATGGGAAGAGAAGTTTCTAGTCAGCAACATCGTTTGAGAATGCACTTGTAAAAAATCTGTTGTCTTGAGCTTTTTACATAATGCGGAAAAACTGGTTTTATTCAGAGCCAATGTGGTTGTTTAGAAGGGAGCTACAAGTCTTTGTTCTTGGCTGTGATGGGAAGGGTAGGTGGAGTTTCTGGTTAGATCCATAAGTTCTTAATTCTAAACTATATATAAATACAGGGTAGCAAACAACAACATTTGAGTTAATCTATTCATCATGAGTTTGGTTGTAGACACAATAGAGGGAGTTATGAGGTATAACCAATGGATGTGAATTATTAATTGTATTTTATTCAATTAATGTATTTTGTGCATTTTTTAAAAATCACATTCACACAGCAAAATACAAAAAAGGCAGAAATAGTTACATTTTAAAGTTTAATAACACTTCACAGTGTAACAATGTGTGCATGCTTTTCTAAAGCATAATTCATCTATATTTTAAGCAGGCTATTTTTACTGTTGTTCAGAAATCTTCATGTTGGGTGACTAACATTTAAACCAATGCATAATGATTGGGAGCAGTGTGTCACTGGTTACATGCATTGCAAAACAAATAAAGAATACACAGTGACAGAAATGTTTTATGTACATACATAATACATAAAATGCTCATACTGTTCAAAACAAGTGCTGCTTTAAAGGGGTCCTATTATGCTCTTTACAAAGTCTTGATTTTGTTTTGGGTGTATAGACAGGGTTCTATACTGGGTTGTGCGAAAAACATGGTTTCACATATTTTACATTCATTACAACACCCTTTCCCTGTCTTGCATGAATGGCCCGAATAGTTTCCTGTATCAAATGAGCCGCCCCCCCCCCCGCCTTCTGAAATAACAAATGTGTTGTGATTGGTTTGCTGGGCCAGTGTGTGTGATTGGCAGCACTCGGCGCCTGGTCGGGAAATGTCATGCCCCTTACCATAGCTGCCTGCCAGCTTCAGTGTAAATATTGCATCAATATCAAATCAATTTGAGTGTGATTTAAACCCGGATGATTGTAACTAATCACTCTAAGTTTGTCTGCCTTGGGAAAGCTAGCGTGTCTCTGACATAGTGATGATAACACTCGTTGCTTTCTCTAGTGCAGCTCAACAGGTCTCGTCTTATTCGTCGGTATTTGTGATATCACAAATCCCGGAAAATATGCGTTGTAGTCCAAACGAGTCGTTCGTTGTAGTTTTTGAAAAGTGATTTCTATTAAATAAAATATCTCCTTTTGAAGTGGACTTTGAGCTTTGTAACTTTGCAGATCTTTTTTATGCTCAAACAGCAACATTACAGACTAACTAAAGTTGAAAAAGTGAAAAAGCATAATAGGACCCCTTTAAAATATATGAACAGTTAAACAGTGTAAAACTAGTTTTTCACTGTGGAGTAACTCATACTTGTTATGAAGTAATACTTGACTCTTGCTCTTCAAACAAATAAATATAGTACTCACTATCACTCATGTAATTTAATGTACATGTGACATTTTTTAAATACATATTTAGATGATTAATGTACATGCAAAAGAGAATAAGGTACTTTAGATAACCGGATTGCCTCTTCTGTTACTCAGTAGCGCCTTGTTTTCCTCCTGTATGAGCAAATGACCCTTTGAACTAAAATTAGACGTGTGTACAACATTTCTAAAATTTTGATGGCGATGCGAGAATTTGCATTAGATTTTGTTTCATGTCCTCAGTGTGGCGGCCAGGGTTCATAAAGAGGCCTGGGTACCGCTGAACTAGGAGTTTTGCCTGCAAGTAATTTCAGTAACTTTATTTATAGGTCTCTGAATACAGTGATGGGGAAAAAAAGACTATTCTTTTACTGTGATTTATCATCTTACCTCATCCTTGCTTAGTCTTTTTAAGCATTTCTGAATATCTTGTACTGTGTCTGTGGCCAGGATCTGATCCCCACTTGAGTCCTGAATCTGACGACACTGAGACACACTGGAGAAGATGATACATTGTAAGTAGTTCATTTCTACTCATATTAACATTAATTCTAGTAAAGACCTGTCATTAATTATCTGTTGTAGAGTTGTACCATGGTTTGCCGCCTTCCTGTGTCAAGATCAGACTGTTTTTCAGCTCGTTTTGACTAACGCAGATCTCCTTCTCACCATATGTGTGTGTTTCACTACAAAGCAGAAAAATACAAATGCCACATTTATCATAACCACACTGCTAAATATATGTGAGGATATATATATCCTATTTTAATTAGGAAAGGATATAATTTTACTCAACGACTGACACATTGATACACTCAATAGTTGTTTTCTTTAAGACAGAAGCACCCTTCTAATGGTATTTCCAGTAGTGAAATAAAGGATGTAACCACATATTTAAGATTAGTGCGGACCACAAATAATAATTAGAACATTTAAGTATCAGCCACTAAAAAAAACCTGTATCGATCAACAACTAGTCTGAATATGGTGGTTACAGCCCTGTTTGAAATGATAAAAATCACCTGTTGTCCAACTCGGTAGAGGCACACTTTCCACTGAAGCTGATTGATTGCTTAGAATGATTGTGGTCTTCACTGGGGTAAAAAAAAAAATCAGATAGTCAAACAGAGATGGTGTCAGTCCTAAGTGTATTAAGCAGAAGAATGCACTAGTAGCTTTTCCACAACTGTCATGATCTTGGTAAAACTGACATATGAATACAGAGAATTGTCTGTTGCTAAAATTTTACCATTTGATTTGATTGTTTAATTTGAATAAAGGTCAAACCACCATAGACCACATCCTTTTTTACAGTCATCCAAAACCATACCTGGTCAGCAAGAAGGAAATACTGAAATTCTCTAAACAGCAAAATAGACTGCTAATCGATGCTAAGAAAAGAAACAGTGTTGTTTTGTAGTGTTTAAATATAAAAAAAAATCACATATATGTTGCATCTGAGCCATGAAGCGGAAGGAACTTAGTGAACACGCATTAAAATGTGGCAAACAGTAACACACTGACAACTCGTATATTTATCATATCTTGCATAACTGACACAATAGTGCAATCTCATGAGGTGAATAATTGATGAATCGAAGACTTCAAAATTACTTTTTCTGTTTGCATGCAGTGTCATCCTCCTGTTGGTCACCTTCCAACACCATTTGTCTAATCAGAAAAGACCACAGAACATTTAAATTAAACTGTGCCTCTGAAAATTGTGTTTTATCGACAGTGCATTCCACGAGGCTAGTTAAAGGGAAAAGTGCTCTCAAACACTTACACTGATCCCATGGTCATGTATTCACTGCTGTCCACTGGAGGTTCATCCTGCTTCCCGTCCTTCTCATCTTTTTCCTCAATAACTGGAATCTGCCAGATAGAGGTCTGAGTTTTATTTGTGTATTTTGTCATATGCATGTGAAAGAAACTGTGTTTAAATGTGTAAAACCTTGCGTGTTACTGGTACTAGAGGTTCGCTGAATTTGCGAGGATTTTCATTATGATCGTATTGTTGCGGAGAAGTTAATTCAAATGCTGACCATCTGTCGTCCTTTGGTTCTAAACAGTTCACAGGTACAGACTTTGATCTAAATCTCTTGTCCTGAGGAAAAAGGTAAAGCATGTGAGCATTCACAACCTCTCAAAAGATTTGGTACACTTGACTAAATTTTTTGTTTCTTGTGATGTTAAAACTCTGATCAAAAGGAATAGTTTTTTTGGTTACTGCATAATTGCCATATTTCCTTTTATTTTTTTATTATTCTCAAATGTAGGCAATGGTAGTAAGTATCGGTAGGTGCTCAAGCATATGACTGATAGTTTGGATATACATATATGTAAAGATAGAGAGGGAGAGAGAAGGTTTGTTTACCTGTCGCAGTTTATTTTGTGATTTCTGGGTCGTCATTACCTTGACTAAGGCATTGAGCCAACCATCCACTTCATCCCTGAAAACACCAGAAAACCTTTAACACTACTTTCATGGCACTATGTTGTGATGGAAATGAGAGATATGCTCAGATATGCATGGTGGCAAACCTGTTTTCTCCAATGAGGAAATATTCTCTAGCTTGTTTTGGTGTGTCGTCCACCTTTAAGAACAGCACAAAGGATGGAGAACACTTGAATTGTTTCTGTATCCAGCCCCACTTCTGATGTGCCTCAGGGCTAGTGAACACCAAGCTGATCCTTTAAAACAGAAAGACGTTCTCATTATAGTGTGAAAATACTTTATGTATTTATTTATGAGACAGTCTTTTCCTCACTTAGAAATGTCTATCTCTCCCAGAGGCTTGTCTCTCTTTTCGTTGTTTGCATGATATGTCAGCTGGTAGTCTTCACCCGTTTTGGAGAGCACAAAGAAACGACGCTTCCATGAGTTCTGTGACAGATATATAAAACTGCTAAGATTCACAAACAGAGGACCTGTCTTTGACAGACTGCAGATATTTCAGTTTCAGGCTGAATTGCAATATGAGACGTACAGTGGTTTTAGTCAGGGCCGTTTGAGGGGGGGACTTGAGCAGGTATCCAGTGTACAGTTCCTCCATCACTGGTTCATTGTACAATTTTGCAGTTGCTTCTGCAGAAACATAGTTAAAGCTGATTAACATTAAATAGTGCTCAATTCCTTTTAGGCTTTAAGTTCCTTGATTATCTCACTTTTCCTAAGAGATTTTAGACTTACGTGTTTTCTTGTTGTTGGACATCCTGGTGTTGTTGCTTGAGTTCTAAAATAGATGTGAAATGTTAAAGTTGTTTTACTGTAAGCCACTGACATATATCTGATAGACAGAAGTAAACAACAGTGATTTATGATTTTGTAAAATAATATTCCGTGCATTGTCACTGTCAGCAGCACAAGGCAATTACAATGCAATGGAAATGAATCCTCCACCGTATTTCAAGTGTGTAATAATATGTTATATAATAATATTGCATTACGTCTTTTGAATATTTCAACTCAAATTTTATTTCTCAGATGAATAGTTTCTGCATTATTTCTCTACATGTTACAAGCATCACAAAGCAGAATCATCACATCAGTAGTCGTTTTCTATATTATTATTAGTTTACCTTGTGTCACGGTAAAATAATGTCCTCTGAAAGGTATTCAGTTCTCACAATGCTAGAAGCTTTTTGTTTCTTCCAGAGTGATATGCTGTAAAGATTTGTTTCTGGTTATATGTGAGCCCAGGTTTAAGATCCCTCCCCTTTGACTCTGTCATTCCTTTGGAGAAACTAGACAAACGTGTTCATGGCATTAAGGTATTGTGGAAAACATACTACAAAAAGAAATGTAGCTTCTGATGCACATGCAGTACACTGTGAAACATGTACACATACAGTTTACACTCATAGTCTTACACACAAGCTGGCACTTTCCCATGTATTGTTTTTATGCAGTTTTTTGCTTTTGTAGCTTTTTTATTCTCCATGCACATGCACTCTTGGTTCCCCTGGTTTTTTGGTTCCCTTGTTTTTTTTTTTTATTGTTATTATTTTTTTCCTCTAGACAATAGACAGATGATTATGTGATGAGCAGGGGCGGATTTAGTGAATTGGGGGCCCCAGGCAAAATATAGGATTGGGGCCCTATACATTTGCACACATTTTCCTAGATCAACCTTGAGGTTCCACTTTGTTGTTTTCAGCGTAAGCCTGTGCTGTCTAATTCTAAACTTTAAAATACATTTATTTTTAGTTGTTTTAACTACAAATTTAAATAAAACTGAAAAAAATAATGAAATGGCAATTATACATTTACACACCTAAAATACATATATCAAGAGCATGCTCACAGATGAGAACAAAACAGAGTTGGATGAAGTGGATTAAAGCCCTGCACGGGTCTCAAATTTAGCCCGTCTTTTTTCCCCTTTTCCCAAAAAAAGCTTATAGCCTACTACTGTTTCAGCTATTAAAATAGTTCAGTTTTGTATGTAATGGAAAAGTGATTATATTTCGTTTCGTTTTTTTATAAAGTAAATTTAGAAAAACATTTGGAGTAATTTCTGTTCGTTAAATGTACTTTTTTTTTTTTTTTTTTTTTTTTCTTTTCCTCAAGTAAGGGCCAGCAGCAGACAGTGAATTGATCATAGCCTATAGCCTATGTTTGATCAATTTAGCCTTCTCAAATCATCAGGACTTGCCTAAAATAAAATCTATATATAAAACAGTTCAAGTATATCACAATGTTAGTTTAAATGTTTAACCTATATAAATGTGCGCTGTTAGACTCATATCCAATCGTTTGCGGAGAGTGGAAGCTGAAGCTCTGCAGGACACGGAGGTGCTAGTGCGATCACTTGCATTTTTTTCTAACAGTGGAAACAACTTAAAATACACAATCATTTCTGCTCATAAAGGAAATAGTAATGCATCATTCTAAACAGTAAATGGTGTAGTTTTATTTGTGTGCACTCACAATATCAACAAATATTTGCTTTTATAAAATAAATAAAACAAACGCTTTCTGCCGTCTCGGTCTTGAACAGGAGCGCGTCACAATGATTAACCTAAACTCAGACATGATCAAAATATATAGAAAGCTTTAAATTACTATTTTAAAACGAAATAATTCAAATCGAAAACAAAAACTCTTTCATTATGAAATCCGTGCATTTCTCTCTAAAGGCAATTAGGAGATGGCGAGTCATTTTTTCATCACTATAATTGATGGAAAGCCCGATTATAATTTGCATTTTATTTTATAATTCTGTACAATTAAAAAATAAAACACTAATTATAATGGCATATATGAAAACTTTGTCCTATAATTGTATAGCTGCTTTTTCTGATTTTTATGTTGCTCTGTTCTGAATACCTTAAAATTTTAAGGATTTGCTGCAACGCAATTCTGTATGATATGTTAATTATTTATATTTTTTATCCATGCAGCAAATGCTTTAAAAAACAGCTTTAAAATTACTTTATTGCATTCCAGACGCTTTTAAAGTACTTTTCACTATAAATTTTACGGGTAGCTTGAATGTAAACATTGTCATGAATTCATTGTGTTCCCATTTGTAAAATAGCCAACAAATTAATTGTTGTAGGCTAAGCGATCTCATAAAGTGCGTAGGCAGGAAAAAAAAAAAAAAAATTTCTTTCTGCTTCTATTTGGCGTAATATTTCTATGCAGATATTGACATAATATTTCTATGCTGAAAAGACTGATAAATTCATAATTAACGGTATGGGTTCAGTCGAAATGTTTGCGGGGCAAATCTGAGGTCAGTCTGAGCGCTCATGGTACTCACAGTGCGTACAGCCCTACACCTGCAGGCGCCACAGACTTGGACGGTTGTCGTGGTAATAAACACCTTAAACAGCAACCGTTCGCGTGTCCCCGCTTAATGTGCATATCCTATATGAAAAGCATTTTAGGGGGCCCTTGGCTTTTGGGGGCCCAAGGCGGTCACCTACCTTTGCCTAATGGATAAGTCCGCCCCTGGTGGTGACATACCTGCTAATTTTCTATTTATGATTGCAGAGGTTTGCTGATGTCTCTTTGACCCAAATGTCTGTATGACAGAATTTAATTCAGAGGACTCAGCTTAAAGACATTATCTGTATACTATGCACATTTGTGTACGAAATGCATGAGACACATTTTCAAGTAAGAAATGACAAAAAAATTGCCCTGGGATCCAACAGTCTGTGTGGACGATTATTTAAGATGGCATAAAGATGGCAGTAAACCATTTGTCCATCTCCCAACTGCACAAATATGTTACATTGCTATTTTAAAACTAGAGACTATTTAAAAATTATTAAATCATATTGACTATTTTTTTAAACAAATTATAAAAATAGAAATTACAAAAATTAATACATTTCTGTAAAAGTAATCTCTAATAATATTGAAAATGTATATATATTTATCAAATAATTGTAAAAAATGTTTCAAAAGTTTAATAATACTTCACATTATAACAGTGTGCAAATACATGTTTTTCTACAGCATAATTCATGTATAAATTACGTAGGCTAGATGATATTCAGTAATCAGCAATCTAAAGAGTGACTGAAACATTTGAATCAAATCATAATGTCTAGGAGCAATACATAATTGGTTAAATGCTTTGCAAAACAAAATAGACAATGACAGAAAAGTTTTATATACACAGTACATAAAGTACCTCAAACTGTTAGGATTGTAAAAAAAGTGCATCTTTAAAGAGGATAAAATACATGAACAGTTTTGAACTGTGCAGTTTTCAATGTGAATTAACCTTCATACTTATTATAAAGTAATACTTGACTCTTGTTCTTCGAAGTAATTTACCCACTACCACTCACAGGTTCATGTATACAGTCTAAATCTTACTAATTTCTTTCACTCAGTGACATTTTAAGGTGAGTGCATCTAACATTCACATTGTTTTACATATTTACATGATTAATGTACAGTCAAAAGAGGACAAGTTACTTTAGATAACCTGACTGCCTCTTCTGTTCTTCATTAACACCTTGTTTTCCACCTGTATTTCTAATATCTTGATGGTGCAGAATTCACATGCGATTTTGTTTCATGTCCTCATTATGTTAGACAGGGTTCAGAGTGCAGAGGCTGGGATCATATAAGCCGCCGAATAGTGAGTTTTACCTGCATGTAATTTCAGTAGCATTAATAATAGCTCTCTTAATGTAGTGACAAAAAACATTATTTTACTGTGAATCGTCATCTTACCTCATCCTTGCTTAGTCTTCTTAAGTACATCTGTATCTCTTCTACTGTGTCTATAAGCAGGTCATTGAAGGCCAGGATCTGATCCCCCTTATGGAAGAGACACGAGTCCTGAATCATCCGACAGTCAGAGACACTGGAGAGGAAAAGATGAACACACAACAATGAGAACACTTAATACAATGTAAGTTGTTCATTTGTACTCATGTTAATGTTTTCAGAATAGGATACATATTAAACTGTAATTAATTATCAGTGAGAGTTATACCAGGGTTTGCCCTCTGCCTGAGTTAAAATCAGACTGTTTTTCAGATCATTTTGACTAACGCAGATCTCCTTCTCAACATGTGTGTGTGTTTCACTGCAGAATAGAAATATGCATTGATCAAATTCAAACAGATGCCATATTTTTCATGCTAAATATAGCTCTTTTATGCATAATGCACTAATAAGAAAGTTGACGTGATTCAGGTGGATTCAGCAGAAAAATGCAGTGGTAGCTCTTTCAAAAGATGCATTCAAGTCCAAATTTACCATTTATTTTCATCGTCCTCATCCTGGTTGACTTCACCATTGCACACAGAGGACTCGTGACCATTAATGGAAATGCTGAAAAAGACAACCAAAAATATTGAACTTAGTGAACACATCACAATGTGTCAAACGGCAACATACAGAGTAAATAAAATCTCACACTACTGAAACAATAGTGCATGAGGTACATAGTGAATCAAGAATTCAAAATTACTTTTTCTGCATGCATGTAGTGTCTGCCTCCTCTTGGTCAACTTCTAAAGCTCTTTGCCTAATCAGAAAAGACCACAGAAAAATACATAAAAAAAATGTAAATTAAACTCTCAACATTTTTTATTTTATTAACAGAGTACATTTACATTCCACTAGGCCAGTTAAGGGGAAAAGTGCCCTCAAACACTTACAATGATGCCATGTGCATGTATTCATTGCTGTCCTCTGCAGATTCATCCTGCATCTCATCCTTCTCATCTTTATGTTCAATAACTGGAATCTGCCAGGCAGAGGTTTGAGTTTAATTTTTTCAATAGAAAGTTTAAGAGCAATTATGTGCATATTGTATATTGAAGAAACTGTGTGTAAATGTGTAAAACCTTGAGTGCTACTGGTACTGGAGGTTCGCTGAGTTTGCGAGGATAGTCATAATGGCTGTACGGTGACGGGTAAGTTAACATTAATTCAGGTGCTGACCATCTGTCATCAGGCTGATCCTCAACCTTTGGTTCCGAACTCTTCACAGGTTCAGATGCTGATCTAAATCTGTTGTCCTGTGGAAAAAGTAAAGCATGTGAGCATGCTTAAATGCTTGTAATAAGTTGCAGATAAATATAAAAGAACATGTACATTTCAAAACAAAACAATTAATAAATTTTTTGGACACTGCATAATTGCCATATTTCCTTTTGTTTTTATTTTTCAGGAAATGAAAAATTCAGTAGGTGTGTCCAAACCTTTGACAGGTAGTTTATATATGCATACATGTGAAGAGAGAGATATTTTAATGTTTACCTGAAGGGTATTTCGTGATTTCTGGGTCTTCATTACCTTGACTAAGGCATTGAGCCAACCATCCACATCATCACTGAAAACACCAGAAAACATTTAACACTAGTGAAAAACTGCATCAGGTGTTTTAAAATGAAAACTGTCAAATAAAAGATTTATTTTATTATATTTCCAGTATATATAACTAATTTAAAAAGCTGTAAAAAGCTACAAGCTTAAAACGATTAAGCGACTGCTTAAAGACTCCATGAAATCAATATTTTGACACATGTTGAATTAATTTCTAAATAAATGTGATGAGATGAACCACAAAAGTAAATTTTTATGTTATTTTTATTTTATTGTACTTACAATGTTTTTTTATTTTATTATGATTTGGCAATATACTAAATGCTTAGTCATGCCGATAAAGCTTTGTTGACTGACTCTGAAGGCTCCGTTTTAAATGTGTATATTCACTACTGTATAAGCTACACTACTAACATATACATGGCTTCAAAAGACATGGGCATTTTATTTATACATTTTTTTCTGCCTGTGTCATGCTGGCTTTCATGGAACTGTCTAGTGATAGCATTGAGAAATATGGTCTAAATGATGGTGGCAAACCTGTTTTCTCCAATTAGGAAAAAATCTCTAGAGTGTTTTGGTGTGTCGTCTTCCACCTTCAAGAACAGCACAGAGGACGGAGAACACTTGAAGTTTTTCTGGATCCAGTCCCACTTCTGATGTGCCTCAGGGCCAATAAACAGCAGGCTGATCCTTTAAAACAGAAATATGTTTTCACTATAGTGTGAAAATACTTCATTCATTTATTTATGACTTTGTCAGTCTTTTCCTTACTTAGAAAGGTCTATCTCTCCCTGAGGCTTGTCTCTCCTTTTGTTGTTTACATGATATGTCAGCCGGTAGGAGACACCCGTTTTGGAGAGCACAAAGAAACGACGCTTCCATGATTTCTGTAACAGCTATAACATAAAACTGCTAAGTTAAACGAACAGAGGAACTGTCTTTGAAAGACTGCATATATTTTGATTTAAGGCTGAATTGCAATATGAGACGTACAGTGGTTTTAGTCAGGGCCATTAGAGGGGGGGACTTGAGCAGGTATCCAGTGTACAGTTCCTCCACCATTGCTGGTTGGTTGTAAAATGTTGAAGTTGCTGCTGCAGAAGCATAATTGAAACAACATTAAAGACATTGATGCTGCTCAGTTGAATTTTTCAGTTGTCGTCTTGATTATCTAATTTTTCTCAAGAGATTTTTAGACTTGATTTCTTTTTGTTGGACATCCTGATGTTGTTGCTTTAGTTCTAAAATAGATGTGAAATGTTATTTAAGTTGTTTTACTGTAAGCCACTGATATATTTGATAAACAGAAGTAAACAACAGTGATTTCTGATTTTGTAAAAGAAAAAACATGCAATGCCAGCAAAATACAAATTAAAATACAATGGAAATGAACCCTCCACCATATTTCAAATATATAATACTTTATGTAATACCATTGCATGATGTCTTTATGAATGTTTTAAACTCTAATTCTAATATTCACATGAATAGTATCAGCATTATTTCTTTACATGTTACAAGCATCACAAGCAGAATCATCATATCAGTAGTCGTATTCTATTATACTATTGCCTTACCTTGTGTCACCGTAAGAAGTTATTCAGCTCTCACAAGGTGTATGTTATGATGGCAGTTTAGGAGGAAGCTAGAGGCCTTTTGTCTCTTTCAGAGTGTTATGCTGGTAAAAGGAGGAGTTTCTGGTTATATGTGAGCTCAGGTTTAGGATCCCTCCCCTTTGATTGTGTCTGTTATTTGTTTGTGGAAACTGCCAGACAAACGTGTTCATGGTATTGTGGTATTGTGGTAAACTCGATACTACAAAAATAAATTTAGCTTCTGAAGCACATGCAGTAAGCGGTGACTGAAACATGTACACATATACACTCATAGTCTTATACATAATCTGGCACTTTCCCATTTATTGGATTATAGTTATTTATGCAGTTTGAAGCTCTTGGTTCCCCTTAGGAATGCAAGAGGTGACTTAAGTTACCGTGCCAAAAAATGATTCTTTCTTTCTCTGTGTGCTGCTTGGGATTGTAGGGGGAAATATTGACTGAGGGATTTCAGTAAATACTCTTATGATACTGTAATTGTCTTTCCTCCACCGTTTTTCTTGTGTTTTCCCCCCCCCAAGTGTAACATGCTCTTGGCAGGGTGACGTGGGGTTGGGAGTGATTGGGATTGTGTCTCCAAGGGTTAAATAAATGTGTGGTAGTCTACACAGTCTATAACAAATAATTTTCATGACAAATAAATGTCATAGAAAATGTCACAACACACACAGAAATTTTTTTCAGTGTGATAGACTGATTAGTGTACATAAAGGTCATGTACGTGTGAATGGGAATATGTTTCATTGTTGCACTTAGTTTGTTCCAGACCTAAAAATACATGTGAACTTCTGCCACTGTTTTTCATCTTGCACAGAACGCACACATTCAGATAATCATTTAAACATATAGATAGATTGTACAATTAAACTGAATTTGATGACAATTTGGAACACACAGAGTAAGCCAACAGTAAACCTTTATAATAAAAGGCTACATACAGTATAAAATACGCAATCAAAAGTAATACACTGCATTTGAATTAGAGTAATACATACAGTATAAAAAATAGTTATGTTAAATTTGCATTATTACACTTACTTATTCCTACTTTCCTCACGACCCCCCCCCCCTCCCCCCCACACAAACCCCCCCCCCCCAAACCCACCCCCACCCCACCCACAAACACCCCCCCCCACCCCCCCCCCCCCCCCCCCCAACCCCCCACCACCCCCCCCAATGGCAGTTTACAAAGAGAACACATTTGTTTTAAAACTTCATAGAAACATCATGCTTTTTTAAATATGTATTTAGTACATATTTTCATATGCTACAACATTTTCTGTATACTCAGGTATTGTTCTGGTCTTTTTGAAAATAAGCTGCCTTGTTCTGAAATCACTATCTTTGCCACGCCCATGGACTGCCCCTGTGTTCCTGTCTTGTGTGTCTTTCTCCCCATGTGCTCCCTGTGACTGCCCTCATGTTGATTGATTTCAGGTGTGTCTTGTCATTAGTTCCTCGTTATCATGTGTATTTAAGCCCCAGTCTGTTCAGTCTGTGTTTGTCAGGTCTTAACGTCGTGTTCGGGTGTCTTATCTGTTTCCAAGTGTGGATTCCCCTTAGTTCTGGATATTATTAAACCCTGCGTCTCAATGTTCGTACTATCCATCCTAAATAGTATGTGGGATTAGAATAAGTGTGTCCCAAAGCATAGTATGGTGAAAAGAGTATTCTAAAAGTCCCTGGATGGTCTACTATTTCATGTCGATTTTTAAAGTGTGGATCCGTGCACACTCTAATGGCTAATATTGCCCACAAACCATTGCCCGTTCTGTGTTACACGGGGGGGTGAGGATTCTGCTCTAGAACTATAAAAACGAATAAAAACACGCTTAAAAAAACTAAAACATGGCAGATGTGCACTTCTTACGACGAGCAAGCGTCAGATTAGTAGAGAGGCTTAGAATAAGCGGGTTGAGTTACTAATATTCAACTTTAATCATGGCAAATAATATTATATTTTGGTCGTTAACTTTTAAATGCATCCTTATGCATAAAATATGAGCAGAGTTCTCGGCATGAAAGACTGGCAGATCAATGTGCTACTTCTGTTCTCTCCAATACGGTAGGAAGTTAAATAAAATGTGAAGGATGTTAACTGTGACAAGATGAATTGAAAGACCCAGTTCAATCTCATAGGCTTCTCTCGATGTGGTGCGTGTAGTACATCGCCCTTGGGAAACATATTCGGAGATCGTTCAGTCTGTGCACGAATGTCTGAAGCCTATACCATCAGCCATATTCATTGGCCAAATAGCGCCTTAGCAGCCGCCCCCAACGCCGCACGTAGGTGAGCTATATCAGTGATGCTTGCCCGCGCTATACTTTTTAATTTTTCATCAGAGTATCATTTTCCTTTAGGAAGCGAATCAATAACTGTTTGACCCATAGGAATAGACGTTCTTTGTCGTTTTGATGCTTCTTAGCTATAGTCCTTTTTTTTTGGAATGCCCGTATGACGAAGACGTGCTCGTCCACAGCGAGCCTCCGATTCCCCAAATTCTGAGGATTATTGGGTGAAGTGTGATTTTACAGTTCTCTCCATCCGAGGTGGACAGCGAGAAGAGTGAAGAAAGAAACGCCACACTCCCCATACTTACTAGCGAACTGTTAGATGTTGTAACGCGCGCTGTGGATAAGCTGGGGTTAGAGTGGGATAGCGAGCTGGTGCAAAACCAGGCCCAGTCGAAACTGGACGACCGATTTTTATCTAGCCGCACCCTGTCTCAGCCCTGTAGGCCTCTCCCCTTTTTCCAAGACCTCCACTACAAGGTTTCGGGGTCTTGGAAACAACCTTTTTCGGCGCGTATCACAAATGCTGCTGATTTCGCCACGGTTTCTAAAATGGCGGATCACCGCTATGTGGCGATGCTGGCCGTAGAGGAGACTCTCGCGGCACATCTCGCGGCAAATTCTGCTCCGTCTTGGAAGTCACGCCCTCTGTTGCCATCCAAGCCGTGTAGGATTACGTCCGCTTTAATCTGAAAATCTTACATGGCCGCTGGGCAGGCCGCGGCTACACTCCATTCTATGGGTGTTATCCAGGCTTATCAAGCAGATGTGCTTAAGGAGCTGGACGAGGGAGAGGGCCTGACCCCAGAGGCTGTTAAAGAGCTCAGGCGAGCTACTGACTTGGCGCTTAGGGCTACCAAGCACACGGCTCGGGCAGTGGGCAGGTCCATGGCAGGTTTAGTGTCAGTTGAGCGCCACCTTTAGCTCACTCTCACTGACTTTAAGGAAAAGGACAGGACTTTTCTTTTGGACACCCTCATTTCTAGTGATGGTCTGTTCGGGGATTCGGTCACGACTGTCGTGGAGAAGTTTTGAGCAGCTAAACAGCAGTCCGCCGCGTTTCATCAGCTCATCCCGCGCAGGGCTAGGGAAGTAGAGCGTCAGCCACCTGTGGCTCGTTCACGCTCGTCCTCTTTGCAGCACCCTCACGAGGTCCAGCGGCATGAGCCGTCGCCTAAGTTACCCCCTCGTAAGGACTGGGGTCCTAGGTCTCGCCCACCTGCTCACCCACGGCAACGCAAGCGGATAGACCTGAGTTCGACGGCCAAGGCCTCTCGTTCTCAGGCTCCTAATAGCAGTTCCTGATTCCTCTGCTCGTCTTCGGAAGCCAGGCCTTCCTTTAGAGAGTATGGACGAACTGCACAAGCATATTCGCCTCTCTCGTTGTGGCCTCCTGACTCAGATCTTGATGGTCCCGCCGCATACTGCGCCTCGGGCAGTTTTAGGTTGAGTCCTTATGACGAGCACCCCCTCAGATACTCTGCGCGTTCCAGCCTTCAGAGTTCGAGAGAAAGCCCAAGAGTCATGTGAGCATGGCCTGTTTATGACGGCCTTCAAAGCTCCCACTTTTGGGGTGGTGGGCAGGCCCGACAGGACAATTGGACATCTTCCTGTTATAGATTTTCCCGGCACTCAGGTGCTCCGGGACCTTATACAGGAAAATCAGCTGAATGTTCCAACCATAGAACGTCTAAAGCCCCTGGCAGACTATTGGGCCGCATGGAGACGCCTGCCCGACGTCTCAATGGGTACTACGCACCGTTCGTCACGGTTACACAATCCAATTTCGGAAAGGGCCACCTCCTTTCAGCGGGGTTCTTCCTACTCAGGGAACCAAGGTTACATACGTAAACGAGATGTTTACAGTGACAGGGTGCGTGTGTCTATGTGAGACGCAGTTGTGTGACGTGATAGTATGTCCCAAAGCTTACCTCTTCTACTACACACTCAAAAGTGTGTACTTTTTTCTTCACCAAAAGAGTACATACTTTAAGGGCATAGTATAAGTAGGCACATTGAGACGCACCAAAAACTGTTCGTTTGATCCACGTCTCCGTCCTCTCTCCGACAAAAGAGTGCTGACAGTCTTGTGGTCATCGGTTTTAGTATATTTATTTTTTGCAAATTATGTGAATTTTGCTCAGTAAATTAATCCAACTTTAGCAGTTCATCTTATTATCACTCTCAACTGAGGTGTCCAGTGCAGTGTTATTGTGTAAGCAATATTCATTTTTCTTTGCTTTACTGCAAGTCAGTGAAACAAAATGTATGCTAGTATATAAAAAAAAAATTCTAATTTACATTTATTTGGAAGTTATTTTAACATATTACTTAAACCATTAAACAGGAAAGATGAAGCCTGACAATTCAACTGTGTCATCATCTTCATGATTTATTTCTGTTGTCAGTTCTGTCTCTCACCAGCAAAAAGAGAGTGAAAATATTAGTATGCATAAATTATGCTTGTGTGTATAAGTTTGTGCTTCCTCTTGTGTAGGACAAACATAGATGGGCTCATGGGTCACAGAAGATGATAGCTCATGTGTAACATGTTTTGTATGACCCAACTCAGTTTTCTGTCATTGGCCCAATGTGATGATATTATTTCTTGCACAGCTACAAATTAGTCTTGATAATTAAAATAAGTGGACTGAACTGGTCACAGTATATCTGACAGCAAAGGGTTAAATAAATCCTTTTACAATAACAAGCAATGTTTGTAAAATTATCAAACCTGTTTTTTGTTTAGTTTTTTTCCTCCAGACAACAGGCATATGGCTATGTGCCGACATACTTGCTCATTGTCTATTTATGATTGTGGGTGGTTCACCATGTGTCTCTTTGACCCAAATGTCTGTAACAGATCTTTAGTTTAGATGATTCAGCGTGAAATTAATTGTATACCAAGCACACATGTGTATGAACTGCTTGAGACACAGTTTCAAGTAAGAAATGTCAAAACATTACCTTGGGATCCAACAGTCTGCGTGGACGATTATGATTAAGATGTCAAATAAACCAGTGAACCATTTGTCCATCTCATTTTGTCCAACTGCACAAATATGTTAAATTGCATCTTTCAGAGACTATTTAAAAATAATCAATTTATATCTCAACTATTTTTTGACTATTTTTAAAACAAATGATAAAAAATTTCAATTACAAAATTTTGTACATCTGTAAAAGTAATATCTAATGATATATAAAATATATGCATAGTTATGAAATAATTGCAAAAAATGACTCAAAAGTTTAATAATACTTCACATTGTAACAGTATGCAAATACATGTTTTTCTACAGCATAATTCATGTATAAATTACGTAGGCTAGATGATATTCAGTAATCAGCAATCTAAAGAGTGACTGAAACATTTGAATCAAATCATAATGACAAATCATAAGGAGCAATACATAATTGATTAAATGCTTTTGCAAAACAAAATAGACAATCAGAAAAGTTGTATATACACAGTATATATATAAAGTGCCTTGTTCGGATTGTTAAAAAAGTGCATCTTTAAAGAGGATAAAATACATGAACAGTTTTGAACTGTGCATTTTTCAATGTGAATTAACCTTCATACTTATTATAAAGTAATACTTGACTCTTGTTCTTCACATTAACAGATATGAACTAATTTACCCACTACCACTCACAGGTTCATGTATACAGTCTAAATCTTACTAATTTCTTTCACTCAGTGACATTTTAAGGTGAGTGCATCTAACATTCACATTGTTTTACATATTTACATGATTAATGTACAGTCAAAAGAGGACAAGTTACTTTAGATAACCTGACTGCCTCTTCTGTTCTTCATTAACACCTTGTTTTCCACCTGTATTTCTAATATCTTGATGGTGCAGAATTCACATGCGATTTTGTTTCATGTCCTCATTATGTTAGACAGGGTTCAGAGTGCAGAGGCTGGGATCATATAAGCCGCCGAATAGTGAGTTTTACCTGCATGTAATTTCAGTAGCATTAATAATAGCTCTCTTAATGTAGTGACAAAACATTATTTTACTGTGAATCTTCATCTTACCTCATCCTTGCTTAGTCTTCTTAAGTACATCTGTATCTCTTCTACTGTGTCTATAAGCAGGTCATTGAAGGCCAGGATCTGATCCCCCTTATGGAAGAGACACGAGTCCTGAATCATCCGACAGTCAGAGACACTGGAGAGGAAAAGGGATGAACACACAACAATGAGAACACTTAATACAATGTAAGTTGTTCATTTGTACTCGTGTTAATGTTTTCAGAATAGGATACATATTAAACTGTAATTAATTATCAGTGAGAGTTATACCAGGGTTTGCCCTCTGCCTGAGTCAAGATCAGACTGTTTTTCAGATCATTTTGACTAACGCAGATCTCCTTCTCAACATGTGTGTGTGTTTCACTGCAGAATAGAAATATGCATTGATCAAATTCAAACAGATGCCATATTTTTCATGCTAAATATAGCTCTTTTATGCATAATGCACTAATAAGAAAGTTGACGTGATTCAGGTGGATTCAGCAAAAAAATGCAGTGGTAGCTCTTTCAAAAGATGCATTCAAGTCCAAATTTACCATTTATTTTCATCGTCCTCATCCTGGTTGACTTCACCATTGCACACAGCGGACTCGTGACCATTAATGCAAATGCTGAAAAAGACAACCAAAAATATTGAACTTAGTGAACACATTACAATGTGTCAAACGGCAACAGACGCTGAGTTTATCTTATAAACTTAAAATTACATTTTCTGCATGCATGTAGTGTCCGCCTCCTGTTGGTCAACTTCCAAAGCTCTTTGCCTAATCAGAAAAGACCACAGAAAAATAAATTAATTACAATTTTACATTCCACTAGGCCAGTTAAGGGGAAAAGTGCCCTCAAACACTTACAATGATGCCATGCACATGTATTCATTGCTGTCCTCTGCAGATTCATCCTGCATCTCATCCTTCTCATCTTTATGTTCAATAACTGGAATCTGCCAGGCAGAGGTTTGAGTTTAATTTTTTCAATAGAAAGTTTAAGAGCAATTATGTGCATATTGTATATTGAAGAAACTGTGTGTAAATGTGTAAAACCTTGAGTGCTACTGGTACTGGAGGTTCGCTGAGTTTGCGAGGATAGTCATAATGGCTGTATGGTGACGGGTAAGTTAACATTAATTCAGGTGCTGACCGTCTGTCATCAGGCTGATCCTCAACCTTTGGTTCCGAACTCTTCACAGGTTCAGATGCTGATCTAAATCTGTTGTCCTGTGGAAAAAGTAAAGCATGTGAGCATGCGTAAATGCTTGTATATAAGTTGTAGATAAATATAAATCGTCAAGATGTACATTTCTAAACAAAACAAAAAATAATAAATTATTTAAAGTAATAATAATATTAAAAATAAAGATTTTAGCATTTTTTTTTCACTACATAATTTCCATATTTCCTTTTGTTATTCATTTTTCAGGAAATGGTCATGTTAAAAAATCAGTAGGCGTATCCAAACCTTTGACAGGTAGTTTATATATGCATACATGTGAAGAGAGAGATATTTTAATGTTTACCTGAAGGGTATTTCGTGATTTCTGGGTCTTCATTACCTTGACTAAGGCATTGAGCCAACCATCCACATCATCACTGAAAACACCAGAAAACATTTAACACTAGTGAAAAACTGCATCAGGTGTTTTAAAATGAAAATTGTCAAATAAAAGATTTCTAGAATTATATTTCCAGTATATATAACTAACTATAGAAGCAGAATTAAGCTACTGCTTAAAGACTCAAAAAAGGAAAATCAGTATTTAATTTTATGTTATTTACAGCTGAGTGTGATGAGATGAACTGCAAAAGTTAATTGTAAAATTTAATTATTTTATTATTCTTACCATGTCTTTTTTTTAATTTCCCCCTTGATCTAATGTATCTCTTTATTTACTTCACATTTATTTTCTGTTTTGTCTTCTTTAATATTTGAATATTATTTATGCTTTGGCAATATACTAAATGCTTAGTCATGCCGATAAAGCTTTGTTGACTGACTCTGAAGGCTCAGTTTTAAATGTGTATATTCACTACTGCATAAGCTACACTACTAACATATACATGGCTTCAGAACTAATAGACATGGACTAAAAGCCACAAAACGTTCATTTAGATTTCATCGAGGCTTTAAATATTGGTTTTTGTTTGTTTGCTTTTTGCCTGTATCATGCTTGCTTTCATGGTAGTGATTGCAATGAGAAATATGGTCTAAATGATGGTGGCAAACCTGTTTTCTCCAATTAGGAAATAATCTCTAGAGTGTTTTGGTGTGTCGTCTTCCACCTTCAAGAACAGCACAGAGGACGGAGAACACTTGAAGTTTTTCTGGATCCAATCCCACTTCTGATGTACCTCAGGGCCAATACGCAGCAGGCTGATCCTTTAAAACAGAAAGACGTTCTCAATATAGTGTGAAAATACTTAATTTATTTATACTTTGACAGTTTTTTCCTTACTTAGAAAGGTCTATCTCTTTTGTTTCGTTGTTTGCATTATATGTCAGCTGGTAGTCTTCCCCCGTTTTGGAGAGCACAAAGAAACGACGCTTCCATGATATCTGTGACAAATATATAAAACTGCTAAGTTTCACAAACAGAGGAACTGTCTTTGACAAACTGCAGATATTTCAGTTTCAGGCTGAAATGCAATACAAGACGTACAATGCTTTTAGTTAGGGCTGGTTGAGCGGGGGATTTGAGCAGGTATCCAGTGTACAGTTCCTCCACTATCGCTGGTTCACTGTAAAATGTTGAAGTTGCTGCTGCAGAAACATAATTATAAAAACATTAAACCTATTGATGCTGCTCAGTTTAATTTGAGTTTTTAAATTGTCTTCCTTGATTATCTCATTTTTTCCCAAGAGATTTTTTAAGACTTACTTGGTTTCTTTTTGTTGGACATCCTGATGTTGTTGCTTTAATTCTAAAATAGATGTGAAATGTTTTAAGTTAGTTTACTCTAAGCCACTGGAATATATCTGATAAACAGAAGTAAACTACAGTGATTTATATATATTAAAAAAATGCAATGTCAGCACAAGACCAATTAAAATGTAATGGACATTAACCCTCCACCATATTTCAAATATATGTTACATAATAACATTGCATGATGTCTTTATGAATGTTTTAAATGCAGATTTCTTCACATGCTACAAGCCTCACCAAGCAGAATCATCAATATTCTATAATATTATTGCTTTACCTTATGTCACGGTAAAAATAATGTCCTCTGAAAAATTATTCAGCTCTCACAAGGTATATGTTTTGATGGCAATTTAGGAGGAAGCTAAAGGTCCTTTGTCTCTTTCAGAGTGTTATGCTAGTAAAAGGAGGAGTTTCTGGTTATATGTGAGCTCAGGTTTAGGATCCCTCCCCTTTGACTGCGTCTGTTTATGGCATTGTGGTAAAGTCGATACTACAAAAATAAATGTAGCTTCTGAAGCACATGCAGTAAGTGGTGACTGAAACATGTATATACACTCATAGTCTTATACACTGAACACATAATAATGCAAATAACATCAGAGACTACAGACTATGTTGGCATATTTTGCGCGCACACCCCACACACACACACACACACACACACACACACACACAAAACACACACACAGGTGTTTTGTGAAAAGTGGGGACATCCCATAGGGTAATGGTTTTTCTACTGTACAGACCGTATATTCTATTGCCCTACACCTAAACCTACACCTCACAGGAAACTTTGTGCTATTTCAGATTTTCAATACACTCCATTCTGTGTGATTTATATGCGTTTTGAAAAGTGGGGACATGGGGTAATGTCCTGAAAAGTCACCTTATCCTTGTAATACCTATGTCATACCCTTGTCATTATACAAATTTATGTCCTCATTTGTCACAAAAACGAGCACACACACACACACACACACACACACCCACACAAACACACACACACACACACACACACACACCCCACACACACACACTTTCATTTGCACGTACATGGATTCAATCTACCTATATGGTCTTTGCACATGCATGTCTTCCTTGTTTACACTGAATCTGTGCACTTTGTACATGCAATACTTTTGTTTCTTGCATCTTTCTTAGTAATCTTGTAATTGTGTAATTGTTTAATTTATGTATTGTGTTTTATTCTTATGTCCTTAACTTATGTGAGAGGCAGCTGAGATGATTCACAGAGTAAGAATTTAATTGTATGGTGTAACACATTATGGTTGTGTGGACTGTTTCCTGTACATAATACACTCTTGAATCTTGAAATCTCCCCATTTATTGGATTATAGTTATTTATGCAGTTACTTACAAGCTCTTGGTTCCCCTTAGGAATGCAAGAGGTGACTTAAGTTACCATGCCAAAAAATAATTATTTCTTTCCCTATGTGCTGCTGGGGACTCTGTGTGGTTTGTTTTTATAGGTTGAAAAAAAAAAAAAAAAAAAAAATCCTGATTGATTTCAGTAAACAGTCTAATAATAATTGTCTTTACCTTTTCCTGGATTTTTTTCCCAAGTGTAACATGCTCTTGGCAGGGTGAGGTGGGGTTGGGAGTGTTCAGGTGGTTTTATCACTTATGTTATTTAACTTATGTTATTTAAATAAATGTATGGCAGTCTAAGTAAAAACAGTGTATGTAACTAAATAAAATATATAAATAAAATGCCATGATATTTGTAAGTATTTGAATGAACTTTAACTAATGATCTAATATGTGCAATAATACGATAATACTTTTAATGAAAGTAAAACATAAAAAGAAATCTAGATTTTTATTAGGAGTCCTGGTTAGGGTCCCTGAGCATTTGATATTGATTTTCCCTTCTAAATGGTGTCATTGAGTTGTGAACAGTGTGATAACGCACTCTCTGACAAAACCATTGATTAGTGACAGTGTATATAATGGGTGTGTGAGAATGTATTTCATTGTTGCACTTTCTTGTTCCTGGCCTAAAAATAAATAAAAACTTCCGACCTGGCACTAATTTATCTAATCTGTGCTTTGTACAGAATGCACAGATACAGATAAATTCTACAGATTTGAGAACAAATTATACATACATATTGGAAGCAACGATTTTAATGAAGAGAAACCTTTATAATCAAAATGCTACCTATCATATAAAATACACAAAGCAAAGTAATACTTAATTTGTTTGTGGAATAAGCAAAAATAAATAAAAACAGATATTTTAGGATATCAAGATATACAGGTGCATCTCAATAAATTAGAATGTCGTGGAAAAGTTCATTTATTTCAGTAATTCAACTCAAATTGTGAAACTCGTGTATTAAATAAATTCAATGCACACAGACTGAAGTAGTTTAAGTCTTTGGTTCTTTTAATTGTGATGATTTTGGCTAACATTTAACAAAAACCCACCAATTCACTATCTCAACAAATTAGAAAACTTCATAAGACCAATAAAAAAAAAATTTTTAGTGAATTGTTGGCCTTCTGGAAAGTTGTTCATTTACTGTACATGTACTCAATACTTGGTAGGGGCTCATTTTGCTTTAATTACTGCCTCAATTCTGCGTGGCATGGAGGTGATCAGTTTGTGGCACTGCTGAGGTGGTATGGAAGCCCAGGTTTCTTTGACAGTGGCCTTCAGCTCATCTGCATTTTTTGGTCTCTTGTTTCTCATTTTCATCTTGACAATACCCCATAGATTCTATGGGGTTCAGGTCTGGTGAGTTTTGCTGGCCAGTCAAGCACACCAGCAACATGGTCATTTAACCAACTTTTGGTGCTTTTGGCAGTGTGGGCAGGTGCCAAATCCTGCTGGAAAATTAAATCAGCATCTTCAAAAAGCTGGTTAGCAGAAGGAAGCATGAAGTGCTCCAAAATGTCTTGGTAAACGGGTGCAGTGACGTTGGTTTTCAAAAAACACAATGGACCAACACCAGCAGATGACATTGCACCCAAAATCATCACAGACTGTGGAAACTTAACACTGGACTTCAAGCAACTTGTGCTATGAGCTTCTCCACCCTTCCTCCAGACTCTAGGACCTTGGTTTCCAAATGAAATGCAAAACTTACTCTCATCTGAAAAGAAGACTTTGGACCACTGGGCAACAGTCCAGTTCTTCTTCTCTTAGCCCAGGTAAGATGCCTCGGAAGTTGTCTGTGGTTCGGAGTGGCTTAACAAGAGGAATACGACAACTGTAGTCAAATTCATTGACACGTCTGTGTGTGGTGGCTCTTGATGCCTTGACCCCAGCCTCAGTCCATTCCTTGTGAAGTTCACTCAAATTCTTGAATCGATTTTGCTTGACAATCCTCATAAGACTGCGGTTCTCTCGGTTGGTTGTGCATCTTTTTCTTCCACACTTTTTCCTTCCACTCAACTTTCTGTTAACATGCTTGGATACAGCACTCTGTGAACAGCCAGCTTCTTTGGCAATGAATGTTTGTGGCTTACCCTCCTTGTGAAGGGTGTCAATGATTGTCTTCTGGACAACTGAAAGATCAGCAGTCTTCCCCATGATTGTGTAGACTTCTGACCCAGACTGAGAGACCATTTGAAGGCTCAGGAAACCTTTGCAGGTGTTTTGAGTTGATTAGCTGATTGGCATGTCACCATATTCTAATTTGTTGAGATAGTGAATTTGTGGGTTTTTGTTAAATGTGAGCCAAAATCATCACAATTAAAAGAACCAAAGACTTAAACTACTTCAGTCTGTGTGCATTGAATTTATTTAATACATGAGTTTCACAATTTGAGTTGAATTACTGAAATAAATGAACTTTTCCACGACATTCTAATTTATTGAGATGCACCTGTATAAGATGTCAGTGAGTTTTGGGACTCTTTGCTAGAGAACATACACTGGAAGTCAATAAAACTGATACCTGAAATATTTTATTAAAAGACAAAATGACATTGAATGAACATACAATATATTTTAATATTTGATTAAAACATACAATCTATTTTAATCAAATGTGCACATTAAAACAGATAATAAAGTTTATAAGAACATACATTTGTTTCAAATATAATTTTGAAATGTATATTAAGTACATATTTACATATGCCACACAATTTTCTGTATTCTGGTCCCTTTGAAAATGAGCTTTAATCAGTATATGTACTTTTTGTAAATGATGTAAATTTTGCTATCGATAAATTAATCCAACTTTTGCAGTTCATCTCATTATGACTTTCAACTGAGGTGTCCAATGTAGTGTTATTGTGAAAACATTCATCATTTTGCTTTGCTTTAGTGCAAGTCAGTGAAACAAACTGTGATTTAGAATATAAAGAATCCTGTTCAACTTTACATTTATTTGGAAATTAATTCAACATATTACCTGAGCTGTAAAAATAAAACAACAAAACAAATATACATTCAATTCAGTCTTGTTTCAAGGCTGTTGGTCTGTTGTGGCAGTTAGCGCTCAGCTGGAGTTGAGGATGAAGCCTGAGTTGATATTCATTCTGACAATTAATCTGTGTCGTCATCTGTTATTTCTGTTATTTCCGTCTCCCATAATCAAAAAGAGAGTGAAAATATTAGTAAAGTATGTTTATGTTTTTAAGTGTAGACTTCCTCTTGTGTTGTTTGCATGTATCTACCTTACTCTTCAGTTTTATCGGAGAAACATAGATGGGCTCATGGGTCACAGATGATGGCAGCTCATGTGTAACATATTTTGTTTGATTCCACTCAGTTTCCTGTCATTGGCACAATATTGATGATGATATTATTTTCTTGTCTTATTATTGCACAGTTACAAATGAAGTCCAATAATAACAAAAGTATGTCAAAGGGATCGAACTGGTTTGGTTACAATAAGTCTTACAGTAAAGGGTTGAATGAACCCTATTACAATAACAACAAGCAATGTTTCTAAAACTAGCAAACCTGTTTTTTTATCTCTTTCCGGACAATAGGCTGGAATTGTTTTTATTTTGTTTGATATAATCAGTAAAGGTTGCAAAAAGGTTAATGGAGCATTTATAAGAGCTGATTATTGTTTTAAATCACATTTAAATGGGACTAAACTGTGTCAATCTCTTTTGGTGATAAAAAAAAATATTCTCAAAAATAGTTGGGAAACTTTGCATTGGCCAATAAATAAAGTACAAAAGGCGGGCATCATTAAAGATCATAAAACCTGTAATACCAGTAGGCAACACAAACCAGACCTATTTTTAGCAGCCGGTTCCGTGTGCTAACATACCTTCTTATTGTCATTTTCTGATTGCGGAGGTTCATCGATGTGTCTCTTTGACCCAAATGTCTGTGTGACACATGTTTAATTCAGATGATTCAGCTTAAAGAAATAATTTGTATAAAATGCACATTTGTGCACAAAATGCATGAGACACATTTCCAAGTAAAAATGTCAAAACATTACCTTGGAATCCAACAGTCTGTGTGGACGATTGTTTAAGATGTCAAATAAAGCAGTGAACCATTTGTCCATCTCCCAACTGCACAAATATGTTACATTGCATCTTTCCGAGACTATTTAAATGTATACTTGAATCATATCTTGACTATTCAGCTATTTTAAAAACAAATGTTTTTTTTTTTTAAAAGTCTGTAATTAATTTTCTTATTTATATTTAGAATTTATGCATATTTCTAAAATATTTCCACTCAATTTATGCCATGAAAAAAAAAAAAAAAAAAAAAATCATTGCCCTAAACCAGGCGAACACATGGACAAACCTGTTTTCTCCTACAAGGAAGTAGTCTCTTTCTGGTACTTTAATAAACATCACACATGACGAAGAACATCTGAAATTGTTTTGAATCCATTTCCACATAGCATGCATCTCGGGGTGCAAGAACATGTATGTGACCCTAAAGGACAGACAGAAAAACAGATGATTTCTAGTCTCACTGTGCAATATAGAAGGAAAGTTTGTCTAGACAAATTATGATGTTGAATAGATAAGATAGATTGTTGCTAAGGTACTGTGAGAGGTTGCTTGACAGTTGACAGATTTTTGGGGTTTAATGATATGATACAGGAAGTCAATAAGTGCAATTATTGGACATACCTAGACAAGTCAATGTCTCCCAGTGGTTTGTTCTTCTCTTCCTTTTTGTAGTACTTAAGTTGGCATATGTTGTCTCTGTACTTTAGAAGAACAAAAAACCTCCTTTTCCATGATTTCTGCAAAAAAGGAAAGGAAACAAATACATTAGCAAATTGAGTCTCACTGATGTACTGATATAATCACCCGTTCTTCTCGTCCAGAGAAACATACCTGGGACTTGAATTGACTCTCCGGGGGAGATTTGTAAAGATATCCCGAACACATTTGTTCCTCGGCTCCATTTTTGTAAAATGTATAGTTATTATCTGCAGAGACAAAGAATCTATTCAAAATGAAACCACATGTTAAGTTTAAGAACATCATAAGATCACAGTGCTTTGAAGAACACACCTGCCATTTTTCAGTTGTGGCGAGTAATGGAATGCTGTCGGTGTGAGTCTGAGAACAGAATAAGCTGTTGTTACTTCAGCATATTCAGCGTAATGAATGATTTCAAGTGCCAAAGTCTTGAAACGCAAGGCGCTCTGGGTACACATAGTGTGATCTGTGTTTGAACATGATGTACACTTCTTTAAAATATCAGCAATCATCAGAAATATACTTGTCTGTTAGCTGAACAATAGACACTATTGTGAACTGTGCACAAGCAAGAAAAAAAAACAATTCCTTACATTGACAACTGACCTAAATATAGTATTGTTTGAAATATTTATTCAAATGATATGTTAATAAATATATACTAAATGGTGACGTATCCTCTAATTTGCAATCACTGACGCTGCCGTACATAAATCAGACAATTCACAGTTTCTTAATTTTACCTTTCTGATGCAGCAATCAGAATTATACAAGTAATGTATGCTGTTTTAATTTAAAAAGTATAATTGTAATATTATTATTTGACTTAAAAAATATATGGTTTCTGTACCTTATATAGATGCTCCCTGTCTGTGAGAACACAAAATGTGGTTAAAATGTATGAGGAAGTTTACACCATAGGTGAAAAACCTTAGAAGTGATGTCACAAGGAAGGTGACCTTTTGAGGCATATTTGCTATGTACTCGAACAAGAAAAACTTGTCAAGAAGTAGGCCTACTTATTAAGTTTAAACCCACTTTTTGTACTCACTATTCCAATAATGTGAGACTATATTATCTCTGAAATATGTCATACATTATTCATGTTGTCAAAGATGATTATATTCTGACATTGAAGGTGAATTCATTTCTGCCACCACTGAACTGAACTCCTCCCATCTGCCATTGGTTATAAAAACAGAAAGCCCCGCCCTGAAATCAATCCATTGGTTGAGCCAAAGTTGATGTGTGGAGCTAATCGGGAATCTCAAACAGTTTTGATAGAGCTATAGAGTTTCACTTTTTGAGGAAATAAACATTAATGAATATTGAACTGGGATTAAAAAAAAAGTCTTGAAGATATTACACACTTTTCAAATTTCTCCTTATAAAAGTACAAGCAGTTGTGTTCTTTAACACTATTACACTGGACTGGATCAAATAAAAAAGTTAGCTGACATCCAAAGTGTGTATCACTTTTTTTTTTATTTCCTCACAATTTACATTCATATGCATCTGTATATTGCGAGAAAAGCTGTATAGGAGCTGTTTACACAGAACGAGTTTTTGCCTTTGAAAATTCGAGACGCATAATAGCAAAGTGAAGTTAAAAAAACATACGCCAACCCCTTGCAGAAGCAGATCAGAGACGACTGTTAACATGTTCACCAAGAACACCACGACCACAGAGTTGGATTAATGCAACTTTTCGCGCCATTATTTGAGGGAGTGTTCTCCACTTTCCGCAAGTTTTCATACATGATTGCGCACTCTTCAAAAACCTGTCAGAACACTGTTTACGTGTGTAAAGACAAATTGTAAAGTCATTGCAAAGTATCAGCTAAATGACAGCATGACATGCGTGTTATAATCAAGAATGTAAGAGTCCTCTTAATACAGTTTGACACACATCTATGTGACAGGAAGTGGTGTCAGAATTCATTGGCATTATTTATGCAAGGGTTAAAACAGGACGCAGAAAACAGGTTAATGCGAAATAGGACCGTGAGAAAGAATGTCGGGCAGACCATACTTCCCCAGACAAAGAAACTTGGCAGTAACCTTACACTTGCTTAGTGTAAAAACCCCTGTCCTAATGTTTAAAATGTACTGTATCAATCAACAAGACATCCCTGGCTTGTGTCAGTTCCCACGCACCCCTCACATCAAATGACTTGTGGCTGAATAATTGTTGCTCATTGGCACAATAGTGGGTAATGGTAGCAGTTGCCGCGCATGTGTGTACGGGAAAGTCGTAGGGTAGGGCGTAGTTTGGTTTCGCAAAGACAGGACAGCGCAGCGCTGCAGGTGGTGTGGCACCAGGCCTCAGTTTAGGGGGGATTCGCATACTCGTAACCCATTGCATTAGAGAGATTTGCTTACTAAGGTCATTAACAAGGGACTCACGAGGGGATGCATGGCTAAGCTGTAATTCGGTAGCCCTAACAGTTTATGCCTCCATGTAGGAAGGTTTCAGAACGATGTGGAATTCGTACCAGCACATGCAAACTAAACTGCTAGATGGAAGACACGTCAACCGATGTGGCCTGAGCATGATTTAAACATCCAAATATTAGGTGTTGCGACACAAAGCTTTTAAAAGTCTTCCATGTGAGAGTGTGATATAAATAGAAGCTTTCTTTGGCTCCAAGTGCTGCTTCCTTTCTCTTTTTGAGCACAATGTACTCAGACAACAGCAGGCCGTGTACAGCTCCTTCAGTCCTTCAGCCAGATTTACGGACCCTAGTTGTACAACTCGAATACTTCCCAGGGCACAGGAACAACAGATGGAGAGAATGTTGCAAAAGGTCAACCCTCAGCCCCAACCCTTACAGCGTGGCGATCTTAACCGGTATACGTCAAAGATCAAGTTGTGATGAAACATATAGGTGTAGTTGCAGTATAGTCAGGGGAGAGAATAAGACTGGAAAGACAAGACAAGACAAGAAAAGAAAACCAAACCAATCAAAAGTGGTACTAGCATAGAGTTGAGTTGAGTCAATGATGATGGTGTCCTTTAGTAGCACATTTTCAGATAGTAATGCTTGAAGGTTTGAACCGTTTTGTGTTCACCAAGTTGCTATTTTTTTCCCAAAGCAATGAATACTTCTATTCGGGAAGTCTTGACAGGAGTCAAATGGGGTGCTAATCAAAACAATTGCGGTTAGTGAACACTTGTACAACGTAGTTACAAAACGCATTTCTATTTTCAAACCACATGCCTGTCAGTTTGAACACGTTCTATTCATAAAAGAATTCAAAAAAAATATTTTGGTTTCCACAAAAATATCAAGCAGCACAACCATTTTCAACATTGACAATATTAAGAAATATTTATTCAGCAAATCAGCATATTTTTTTTCTGAAGGTTCACTGAAGGTGACACTGAAGACCTTTTTGCTGCCTTTACAGGAATAAATTACATTCCAAAACATATCCCAATAGAAAACAGTTATTTTAAACTGTAATATTCAAAATATTACTGTTTTACTGTATTATTTGATCAAATAAGCGGATAAATGCAGCCCTGGTGAGCATAGAGAGACCCCAGACTTTTGGATGTTTGTATACTGTATATATTTTTGTATGTAAAACCCATTTATATGGTTTAATTAAATATTAAGTATATTGAATAGATAATTAAATAATTTGCTTTTGAATTGTCATTGTATTGAAGTCATGAACTGAATTTTTCCCACAAAACTATGTATATTTTTCATACTGTTAAAAAGAAGAAAGCAGAATAAAAACATAGTTTTTATAAAAATTTAATATATTTAAGTATTATCTTAAGCACAATATCAATATCAGCCCTGAAAATCATTTTGTAAAATCTTTATTAGGAAAATTCCTTACATAAATTAAGGCAGCTGTACAATTTTATGAAATTGTATTTGCAGTGTGGAAATGTTCTATAAAGAGCTCACTTTTTTCAACCATGATTTCTTTATCTCTTTTACTTACAGATGTCAGAGATGGAGGAAAGGTAAGTAGTGTTGCAGTTTTGGGAATTTGGTTTCTGGTCCATGACAAAAATGTATGGTATGGACAGAAATTTAAAGTATGTAACACTCCAAAATTTCTGGAACATTTTACCCTGCATTGCTTCTTTTTTTTCATTTAAGTGGTGTACCTGTTTTGACAAATGCATGTTTTCATTTGTGAGAGGGGAAAATAGTTCAGTAAACTCCGCCAAGCATTTAATCAAGCATGCGATCTGAAGTTTATGCACAACAGTCCTTCCTGCTTGTGCAACATTAGCATTTATCTTCACATATTCTTCCTTGTTTCTAGGATAATGGAGACTCTGAAAAAGACAGATCCAGAGTTAATACAGAAGGATGAGTTTAAGAATGAACAGCTGCTTGGCTTAACCATCAACCTGCTGCTGTTCATACACTCTCAGGTTCCTGTCACCAAGAAACTCTTTCAAAGCTGTGAGGATCTTCACATGTTTACATGAAAATTACTCTAGCACTTTTAGTATGTATGGCTAAAGCAAGTTCAATGTTTCCTAACAGATGCTAAACCAGTATTTTTCTCATATCTCTCACAATAAATTTGTTTCTAAACATAGTTTCTAATTTCACAATGTCTTTGGTACTTTCCATTTTTCAGACGACCAAGAAGTTGTTGAAGTATTATTTCCCCTGAGGGCGTCACTTACACCGATACCTGGCAGGACGTTTCTGAAAATCCCTCTCGATTTGACACCACCCTGAATGTTTCACAGATGTTTGCAACTACTGGGAGGTACAGGTAGCTGGTAAGACATACTGGGAACTAGGGCTCACATACCCCAGGAAGTGCCGAGAGGAGGACTGCTGCTTGGGCCGGTGCCCAACATCCTGGTGCATTGAGTATTTCAATGGCGACTACACGGCCTGGCACAATGGCGTTCCCCAAAAGCTCACCCATGTAAGTGGGAGAACTTTTGAGCGCATTGGCATCTTCTCCAGCTCAGAGGGAGGTTTGTTTTGTTTTGTGGGGGCCAACAACATGACGCACCTGTACAGTTTTTGTGCAGGAACCTTTACAGACTCACTCTACCAGACTGTCTGTGCTGGTCATGACAACCAGGAGACCAACAGGAGACCACTGCTGATTTGTGATGCCTCGAAACCTCCCTTGAAATTCATTTATTTAGTAAGGACTCTTTCATTTGATCAAATGTGCATTCATTTGATCAAAAGTGACAGTAAATATATTCATAATGTTACATCAAAGATGTGTACAGATTTCAAAGTCCGCACCGAAATTAAACGATATTATGCAGAGCTCACTTTTCTTCAACATGACCATGATATTATAATAAAACATGTTCTTGAAGCACCAACATGCAGCATATTAGAATGATTTCTGAAGAATGGCTCCTGAAATTACAGCTTTTCCATAACAGGAATAAATTACACTTTAATATACATTTAAATATGAAAGTTATTTAAAATTGTATTTTTCAAAAATATAAAAAAATATGAACAACTCCAAACTTCTGAACAGTAGTGTATAACTACTTTGAAGTATTAATAAAAAAACAGAAGACAGATTTCAATAAAGTTTTTAATACAATAAAATAAGGCTAACAAAGGCATTCATTTGAATTAAAGTAATTCAAACAAAAACCAGCCCCACTTTATACACTAAAGTTGACACAATGTAAACACATTTTTCAGGGCATTTGTGCAAAAAATATATTATTTATTTATTAGTTATTAATCCTATTATCACCATAAAGCATTTAAATTGAAAAACAATGTACTATCAAATTAAAAATTGTTTTCCATTTCAAAACAAGTGGAGCGGTAGCACTTCCTACAGTATAGTTGGAGCACTTCACTAATAATCCATGCATAAAGAAAAGAGGGCCTTTCATTTGTGGCGGTCGGATGGTGCACAGGCTGGCAGATTCAGTGTGTGATCCGGATGAACAATGAGGATGAAAAATACAGAAAGAACCGGAAGGAAAGGAAAAACTGTTGGACAAAACCGAAGACAAGCTCTGAACACATCAGAACCTTCCATCAAGGTTGAAACAGCACATTTGTTCAGATGGGTGATAAATGGTTAAAACGGTCACCAGTAAAACAATAGCTGCCTCTGTAGATTATAGACGGATTCAGTACAAAACATCAGTAAATACTGCATGAAGACTTTAAAGCTACAGTTTGTTCAAAATACACGGGATGAATGCTGATCTGATTTCAGTTTTTTAATTAATGCAAACTAACCAACGAAGGATGAATGGAAAGCTTTTAAAACAGGTGTGCAGGTGTCAGCATTACTTCACTATTTGCCACTCTATTGCCATTCATGCCCTTTCTTTGACCTCCTCTGAAGAGCATTCTGGAATAACCAAACCAAACTAAAATGTTACAAATGGCCATTTATGTGCTTAGAATTTATGCTTGAGTTGTTTGTAATATAAAAACAGAAGAACAGCAAAGATTTTGTGTGGTATTTGATGTCAAGCGCAATTTTTTTTAACAAATATTTTTTATTAAGGTCAATAAAGGGTTTTATCTAGTAAAGTAAAAGTGGCAGAAAACTTTCAAAGTTGGCAAAGCAACATGACTATTTGACACTGCCAGTGGACAAAGATCAAATAATATGTGACATCACTATTCCCTGGAATACTCTGAGAAAGTTGAAGTAGAAAATTCTCTGAAAAGGTAGTAAACTCGAACAGGAAGTAGCACAAAGGAAGACCTTTTCAGTGTTCGTATATGTAATGTAAATGTAAAAAGTTGCTTTCACACACAAACTTCCAGCTGGGATCATCCCTGAATGTTGTGACCGCTTGGTCGAGTGAAGTCAGTCGTTCAGTCAGTCAGTGGTCAGTCTTTGTGCACCTGATGTGTCTTTCCTGCCTGCCATCCTGAAATGTGCACTGCTTAAAAATGCTGCTTACATTTATGTAAAAATATTTTGCTCAAGTATTAGACTGAGGTTTCCATCCTTGACAAAAAAGGTTTAACAATTTGGTTAATATTTACTGTTAAAAGATAACAAAAGTGTGCTACTATAACGTTCTTGGCAAGAAAATGTGCGCGCTGAGAAAAGGCAGACGGAGCACAGCATGTAAGGATGGTCTACTCAGATCAGTTGAAGTAGAGCTCTTTAGTCAACATGGACACCACACAAGGTATCTGTTTCTTCTCGCTAAAACGGGGGTCCTCTGACCAGGACTCGAAGTTGGTGGCCACCATGTAGTTGACCCGTGTGAGGATCTGCATGATCTCAAGTTGTTTACCAAACTCATCAAGAACATTACAGAGGGCCTGGACAAACCAGGAGCCTCGGCCCGGGTTCCTCCAGGAGTAGTAACCTGTGAGAACAAATGTGTAAGAATGTTACAATACTGTGTGTCACATGTCACACTCAGGGCTGCATATCTACAGTGGGGAAAAAAAGTATTTAGTCAGCCACCAATTGTGCAAGTTCTCCCACTTAAAAAGATGAGAGAGGCCTGTAATTCATAGGTATAAAGTCATAGGTATACCTCAACTATGAGAGAAAAAAATGAGAAAAAAAAATCCAGAAAAATCACATTGTAGGTATTTTTTTTTAAAGAATTTATTTGCAAATTATTGTGGAAAATAAGTATTTGGTCAATTACTAAATTTAATCTCAATACTTTGTTATATACCTTTGTTGGCAATGACAGAGGTCAAAACGTTTTCTGTAAGTCTTCACAAGGTTTTCACACACTGTTGCTGGTATTTTGGCCCATTCCTCCATGCAGATCTCCTCTAGAGCAGTAATGTTTTGGGGCTGTCACTGGGCAACACGGATTTTCAACTCCCTCAAAAGATTTTCTATGGGGTTGAGATCTAGAGACTGTCTAGGCCACTCCAGGACCTTGAAATCCTTCTTACGAAGCCACTCCTTCGTTGCACGGGCGGTGTGTTTGGGATCATTGTCATGCTGAAAAGACCCAGCCACGTTTCATCTTCAATGCCCTTGCTGATGGAGGAGGTTTTCACTCAAAATCTCACGATACATGGCCCCATTCATTCTTTCGTTTACACGGATCAGTCGTCCTGGTCCCTTTGCAGAAAAACAGCCCCAAAGCATGATGTTTCCACCCCCATGCTTCACAGTAGGTATGGTGTTTCTTTGGATGCAACTCAGCATTCTTACTCCTCCAAACACGACAAGTTGAGTTAACCAAAAAGTTCTATTTTGGTTTCATATGACATTCTCCCAATCCTCTTCATCCAAATGCTCTCTAGCAAACTTAAGACAGGCTTGGACATGTACTGGCTTAAGCAGGAGAACACGTCTGGCACTGCAGGATTTGAATCCCTGGCAGCGCAGTGTGTTACTGATAGTAGCCTTTGTTACTTTGGTCCCAGCTCTCTGCAGGTCATTCACTAGGTCCCCCTGTGTGGTTCTGGGATTTTTGCTCACAGTTCTTGTGATAATTTTGACCCCACGGGGTGAGATCTTGTGTGGAGCCCCAGATCGAGGGAGATTATCAGTGCTCTTGTATGTCTTCCATTTTCTTTTTGTATGCTTCAATTTTTCTAAATTGATAAAATCTAATAGTTGATTTCTTCACACCAAGCTGCTTACGTATTGCAGATTCAGTCTTCCCAGCCTGGTGGAGGTCTACAATTTTGTTTCTGGTGTTTTTTGACAGCTCTTTGGTCTTGGCCATGATAAGGTTTGGAGTGTGACTGTTTGAGGTTGACAGGTGTCTTTTATACTGATAACAAATTCAAACAAATGCCATTAATACAGGTAACCAGTGGAGGACAGAGGAGCCTCTTAAAGAAGAAGTTACAGGTCTGTGAGAGCCAGAAATCTTGCTTGTTTGTAGGTGACCAAATACTTATTTTACCAAGGAATTTACCAATTAATTATTTAAACTATAATAGAATTAAAACTATTAATTAACTATATAGAAATTAAAAATTCTACAATGGGATTTTCTGGATTTTTTTTTTCTCATTTTGTATCTCATAGTTGAGGTATAACTATGATGAAAATTACAGGCCTCTCTCATTTTTTAAGTGGGAGAACTTGCACAATTGTTGGCGAATAAATACTTTTTTGCCCCACTGTATATGGGTTTTCCAATTCACAACCTCTTGATTTGATTGAAAGTAATTCAGTTCTGATTCATCTGGGTATTTCATTTATAATGTCCATTTTGCTTGCATATGAAACACATTCTCTTTCAGTTAAACACAGGAAACCTATTACCTTGGTATTGTACATTACAAAAATATTAACTGAAAAAGTAACAATAGGGCCCAAACTATGCCGTTCAATTGCTAATTAACAGATACAATAATCGATACAACCAAAAACTGTTCAGAGGATACCAACTGAAAAAAAACAGTTGTGAAACTGTTATTATAGCATTGTGTATAATTATTATTAAGAAGTGGCACAAGGAAAGATGTGCTATTTGTGCTGCTTAATATTTTTGTGGATACTGTGAGGATTGTTTGATGGAGAGAATTGTTTTAAAAGAACAGCATTTATTTGAAATAGAAATTGTGAGACACAAATTTGAAATTACACGAAAAAAGTATGAATTGTGAGATAAAATGTTGCAGTTACCTTATTTAAATGTTTTTATACATGGCGGGAGGGGAAACCAACTAATTCAGAACTGTAAGACAAACTCTCAGAGAAAAAAAAGAAAGAAAAAAAACTTGTGGAAATAAGCTTCCATACTTTACTGTTCTTATTGAATAGATGTATTAATTTCTTTAAAAAAAAACACCCGCTTAACTTGGACCCTAAACGTGTGAAGAGTAAGGTATAAGTAATTACATATATATATTATGTTATAAATATATATATAAAAAAATTGATTCACTAAAAAAAAAAGAACTTGAGTCATTTGTTCATTAATTGGACTGTACAAGGAAGGCTGTATGTTTATTGCATGGAGCTCTGGAGGACAAGTCAAGAGAAAGGTATGTTTTCCATGGGACTCTTTGAGACAAAATTTCCTGCATTCCACTTTCTGTAAATAAGAGTAAAAAAATACCTGGCACAGTTGAATAAGCAAACAGGAAGTCTGCCTCTACCGGAATCGTGTGTCTTGGATTGGCATCTGTCTCTATCGTGTCATTGGGCGGTCCTGAGTCTGTTTGCACACCATCATCAAACTCTGAACCCCGACAAGCCTGCCAGTAAAAACACACGACCATGTCAATATCCGCCTAAAGTGCACTTCAATAAAAGTAGGTTAACTCCAGGAATGGTGCGACTGAAATAGCATTAAAACAACAGACACCGTTGTGTGTAGGTGCTCCATTTTCTCCTCCTTCACTTCTTCCTCATCCTCCTCTCTCCTCCCCAAATCCTCCTGTGGCCCTGCTCCTCTTACCTGGATAAAAAAGAGCTTGGGCTTGCCCACGAGGCTCTTGCACATGTCTCCTTTGAAGAGCGAGGTCATGCTCTTGATGGGCATGGCTCCGTCCGTGCCGTAAATCATGCCCTCCTCACCGTGGCTCAGCAAGATACAGGCGAAGCAGGAGCTGTCACTGTGGTCCACTTCTGAGACTGAAACACATACAGACAAAATATGTGAGAGAAGAAAATGAAAACTTTTTTCACACTTCCAGTTTTGGTTATCTTAGTGTGGAGAAAGTGGGTTTGCAAACTCTTTACACTTTAATAATAATAATAATAATAATTCCTTACATTTATACAGTGCTTTTCTGGGCACCCAAAGTGTTTAATAGGAATGGAGGAATCTCCTCAACCACCACCAGTGGGCAGCTCCACCTGGATGATGCGACGGCAGCCATATTGCGCCAGAACGCCCACCACACACCAGTTTATTGGTGGAGAGGAGACATACAAATAACATACAAGTTATGTGGCCATAACGTAGAGGCAAGCAGGAGGCTTACAGTCAAAACTAATGAAATATAAATTTGACAATTGACAAAATGAATTAAGTCAGCACACTGTGGAAAAAAAGTAATACAAAAACTCTGCCACAAGATATTCTTGTTCTAAGATGAACTACTAAACATTCAACATTCAACAAACATTTGATTAAAGAATGGATATTACAAAAGGCTAAACGTGGGGGGGAAAAATCCAAGAAAGCGACAGAAAGTTTGATTATAGATTACATTCATATATTTTATAAATATATCTTTTTATTAAAAATTTAGAGGAATATTAATATGCAAGAATAAGCTAGCTAAAAAGCTAACCCTTAAAAAAATCCACTGGTACCATCCCAGTAAATTATATATTAGCAATATTTGTGGATTTGCATGCTAATCATGTATGCTGTGAAGGAATTAGCGAGCAAACAACACACTTAACGGCACAGTCTTATATCAGGTCGAGTCTAGACAGCAAACTGCTTTTGGGTTGTTGGGCCTATTCCAATCCAAAACGGTCACTTGTGGAGGTTCAAGCCTATGTCAGGCACAGCTAGGCAGTTTGATGTCTTGAAAAAGCTCCATTACTTTACTGTTCTTATTAATGGATGTATTAATTCTTAAAAACAAAAGTGACTGACCCTAAACGTGTGAAGATAAGGTTTATAAGAATACATATATATTATGTTATAAATATATATTATAAAAAACATTGATCACTAAAAAAAAAATTTATAAATATATCTTTTTATAAATACATTTATATTGAATATTTAATTCAATGAATAAGCATAGCTAAAAAAGCATACCTTAAAAAAATCCACTGGTACCATACCATTACAATTATTATATTAGCCAATATTTGTGTATTTGCATGCTAATAATGTATGCTTGTGAAGTAATTAGCTGAGCAACACACTTAACGGCAGTCTTATACAAGTCGAGTCTAGACAGCAAAATGCTTTTTGGGTTGTTGCCTATCCAATCCAAAACGGTCACTTGTGAGGTTTCATGATGGCTATATTGCGTTAAAAAGCAGATGCCTAGTCAGTGCACAGCTAGGCAGTTCACTCGTTTTTGGAACAGAACAACAATCAAAACAACATATGTTATGATGATCTTCCAGCAATCAGGCAGCTCAACCACATTCCACAAAAGTTCCATGACACAGGTTTTGATTTTTTTTTTCTTACTGATATATGACACTCATGTTTTAATTTCATATGTTTCATAACATAATTTCCCAGCACAGTTATGTAAGCCTAATTTGCAAACCGGATGGGGCATTTTGATGATCTGGGGTAGAGATAAATATTTTGGCCACTCACCTTTTTTAAGTAGCCACTGCATGTTCTTGCAGGTCTGGTCATTGTAGATGGTAACTTCAAAGCCCAAGTTTGTAAAGCAGTTGAACAGCTCTCCAGCATCGCGATCTGTGCCACTGCGTACATTCATCCCTTAAATGCAGATCACAAAGTTAGAGTGACTTAGTCTAACAATGCATCAATCTAGTAGCTTTAAATGACTCAACATTCAAGTTTTATTTTTGATATTTTTCATAAAACTTTTAAAAGCAGTCACATTAGTGTCCGTGTTGTTTTTTTGCAGAAACTATTGTAAATGATTGTATTTGTAAGAAAAGACAGATGAGCAGGTTTGGTTGTGTTCTAAATACAGTAGATTGTCTTTTGACTCATTAGTTTGGTATACACTAGTGTGTTTTTATACATTAAAGTACTTTTTTTTACTTTTCCATTATTATATATGTGAGCAAGTCTTATTTATACCACATAAAGATCCAAATTTCAACAAATTATTTGTTATTAAAATAATGTTTTCATTTAAAAAATATATGTATCAATGTAAATGACAGAAATAAATGAAGGATGATGGATTTTTTAAACTAATTCCCCATAATGAATGTGAACTATCTGTTGAGTCCGTAATATAACAAAACATTTTTTAATATTATTATTAATATTATTGCCCCAGTGAACTACAAAATGCAATAAATTCAACTGTTTTTACTCTGTGCGCCAATTAAAGGGCAAATCAAAGTTGATTGTTCAACATAGGATGACATGGAGATGAAGACTCACCTGTTTTTACATCAAAGTTCTTGTTGTTGATGATGATGCACTTGCCAATGCGCCGGTTGCTCATCTTATACTGGAATGTTGGTGAAACAATCCTGTAATGGCTTTCAGAAGACTGCTCTTTTTCCTGCAACTTGCCATTCTTCTTCTTACTGAGAGACAGAGACGGACAGTCAGCCGATCTATTACAGAACCTTCATCCATCACGTACTTCATCAAATATACATTTTTATAAGAACGTAGAGTTTTCTAAAAGACATTAGAACACATCAAAATAATAAATAAGCTCATCTGTAAATAGAAGAACAATCAAACCTCAAGCAAAATACAACCCATGCCAGTCAGAGAATCGAAAATGGCACCTAACTGGGATATCCGGCATCATGAAGACAATGAAATCCCCTTATCAATCATAATATTAGCTGCTCTAAAACGTCACGGTGTCCCAAATATTATATTCCACATGCCTGAGGGAAAATTCTCACACTGTGAAATTTCCAAAGGATCCGTCCAGATTAGTAGGCCACAGTGGACACTGGACGCACAATATGTGCCATTATTCCAGAAGTGCCTAGTCATCATGTTACCCAACCACAACAATGGGTTCCCGCCTATACACTCTCTCTCACACACATGAACAGTGGAGCGAATCACAGGTGTCCCATGTGATGTGGGGCTGCAACTCCCCCCTACTACCTCCTTTCCCATCTGAGCGCTCTCCTACCTGGACTCTTCTTTAAATGCTATGCCACTCTGCATTGAAACGTGTTCCTCTTCCCTCTAGATCTGCTGAATCTTTCCCAAATTTTAGGCTCTTTTGGGTGGATTTTTCCTTGTGGTGTGGTGTTGTGTGGTGTGTGCTAGGATCTCAGCATGCTCTATACTCTATAAAGATTGGAGTGGTGGCTCTGCTTGGCTGGGGTGGCACACGCTATCTGAGTCAGCACACACGCCACCCCCCCAGAGCTTTCCAATGGCCCATTCAAACCCCTCAACCAGGGTCACGTAGGAAAAGAGCACTGGCAAACACACTATCATACTTACGTACATATTAGGCCTGCTACAGAGCAAGTACACTCAAAAGTGCCAAAAAACAGGTCACCAGAGCTGCATATAAATGCTGTTGTTTTTTTTTTATTTGTAAAGAAACTAGTCTAGTATAATTCTAAATATGCAGGTGGATTCATATTGGATTCATATTGAAGAGCTATGAAAAGTTATTCTGAGCATCTCAAAACACCTTCAAACACAATCAAATATGCATGATGCAAGAGTTAGGGCTTGTTGGCCTTGTCATTTACAAAGAGGACTGAGGCGCCACCTAGTGTATGAAATGGATTTTAACATCTGAAGCTGTACTTTCAACTACTACTGTAAATTACAAATAATTAACTAAACACCTACTAAATAATCACAAAGGAAACTATTTTTCTCACTTAAATAACAGGTTACAGCACATCAATAGTTCTGGTTGATATCTGCACATTGCAGGAATGAATGGATAGACTGATGGATGGATGGTTGGATGAATGGATGAATTAATTTAGAAATTGTCTCACCTGCCAAAAAGCAAAAATCTCGATCTGCGGTCAGGTTTTGCATCTACTGTGTCTCCTTCTCCATAGTTCTCTTGGTCCTCCCCCATCTCTTCAATCTCAGTAGTGAGGGTTTCTTTATCCATTCTGGAGCAAGAATTAATGCTGTTATTGTTCAGTAACACAAGGCCAACAAAGCAGAGTAACTGAAATAGAAATTCTTGACAGCATGAAACAAAATCGGCTTTCTAATTATCTTAACATGTTACTCCATCCCACCCTTACTTACATTTACTATTGTCAGAGGAAGTACAGGAAGAATTGTATAAACATGTAAAATCATCAAAACCAACAACATATGCCAGACCCTATTCCATCTAAGCTACTAAAAGAGGTGCTTCCAGAAAAGATAGTTTATATTTTCATTCATCAATGCATTAGGATTGTCCAGCAAAAATCCTTCAATGTGGTATGTAAGCCTTCCATTAAAAAACACAACTTGATCTTAGAGAATTAGTTAATTACAGACTGATCTCAGTTCTCCCTTTTCTGTCAAAAATACTAGAAAAGGCCTAGTAAAATCCTCTCAACTATGTTCCTTCTTAGAGAGTAATGGTATTTGTGAGGATTTCCAGTCAGGATTTATACCATATCATAGTACTGAGAGTGCTCTCATCAGAGTTACAAATGACCTGCTCTTATTATCCGATCTTTGGTTGTATTTCTCTATTAGTGCTACTGGGTCTTAGCGCTGTGTTTGACACTATCTACCACAACATTGAGTTTTACTTGAGTAGGCTACAAAATTATGTTGGCATTATTGGAATTACATTGGCATGGTTCAAATCTTACTTATCTGACAGTCATCAATTCGTAGCAGTGAATGAAAATGTATCATATCGATCACAAGTACAGTAAGGAGTGCCACAAGGCTCAGTACTAGGACCAATGCTTTTCACACTTTACATGTTACCCCTGGGAGATATCATCAGGAAACATGGTGTTAGCTTTCACTGTTATGCTGATGATACTCAGCTCTATATTTCTTTGCGGCCCCCGGACCCCTAAAATATCAATCGCAAACTAATGCAGGTGGCGAATCCCTTTCACAGATCTAGAAACAGATGGTGGATCAGCACCTAGATATGACCTCTACAGCCCTGAATGTCAGCGAAGTCTATGTCAACTAGATGAGACTCAGAGACAGATCCCCTGCGAAGACTCACAACAGGGCCATCGGGACCCCAAGACCACGGGAAAAGTCCTCTGACAATCTGACCTGTTGTTGCACAGTCAAGGAATTAATACCAACACCTGCTGGTTTTGTCTTGCCAGAGGCAAATGGCCCCCCTGACTGAGCCTGGTTTCTCCCAAGGTGTTTTTCTCCATTTCTGTCAACGATTTTTGGTTCCTTGCCACTGTCGCCTTTGGCTGGCTTAGTTGGAGCTGCTTAATTTTCAGGCAATTGTCGGGCTTGATTGCACAGGACACTCTTGGGCAGAGAGCTGACACTGAATTATAATGAGACATCACTGAATCATCAATGAACTGATTTTAACTGAAAAAAAAAAAAAATGTACTGTGTTGTGGAAGTCCTAATATTAGTATACTATGATTTTACAGTAGTGACAAAAACTGTGTAACTATTTTTGAGGTACATTTCTTTAAAGAGTTGTCCTTTCCACTTTCACAAAGTCCCTTAAACAGTAGTGGACTGTTATTACTCATAGCGAGTAAAGTACCTCCGTAAACTAACTTTTACTTTCACTTTGTGATGTTGTCTCAACTGAATGTTTATTTAATTAGTTTGAAAATGTTCTATCATTCATGGCTCTGGGAGAAATAAAATCTCTGTATATATATATTTATGTATAAAAGCTGTTAGAGCCGATGAAGAAAAGATACAGTAGCCTATATGACATGAAGTGTACAGCAGGAAGAAAGAGAGATTAACCCCGGTTGCCCAAAGAAAACTTGTCAATGAAATATATAATTACATTAGCATCTATTCATGATAGTATATTTTAAGGTATTTACATATAGTATGCAATGTGTTCCACAGCGAAAATGTTTTTCGAGGAAGTGTAAAGGTCCCCCTTAAACTTTATAGGGACACTTCCCTTACGAAAATTAACCATGGTTTTACTACAAAAAAAAACATGGTTACTATAGTTAAACCATGTTAACCACAAATTAACAATGGTTTTGCTACACTAACCGTAGTTTAATCATGTTGTTTGTAGTAAAGCTGTGGTATGGTTAACAAATGGCAATCAGTAACGTTACGCCCAAAAAAAAAAAAAAAAAAAAAAAGACGAAAAAAAAGAAAAAACCATGGTACCACGGTTAATTTTCCTAAGAGTAGTCAGTTTATACATGTTTTATTAATCAGTACATTTAAATAACAGGATCAAATTAGTTTACCAACCTAGAGTTTGAAGTAATAAATATTTAACATTATATTGATTTCGCAAACGCTTCGATGCATATGTCTAGCAATGCAACGCAAAGTTTGATACAGTTAGTAGCCAAACAAAGATGATTCAGTTCAGTATAGCTAGGTTTTTTCATAACATTACTATATTTATTCTCGAAACTTACATTTTTGTCGGATCAGCCTCAGTTTTGTTCATTGTTCTTTCAAGTCCAAGTATACTAGACGGAGGGGGAGGGGAAGAGGGGGGGAAAACGAAAAATACTTTCCAATCATGATTTTCAATGTCCTCCAGCTGAGTGTCTCATGAATTTAAAGACCGAAACAGTCACTTTAGATAAGTGAAAATATTGCCCGAAATTTCCTGTTGATAATCAACACTAGAATAAGAATTAGAATAGAATAGAACTGGATGACAAACTTGATATGTTAGTCAGAAAATAATATTTATACACCTGTATTATATAAATTTAAATTATTTTTTAATTTTGATCCCAAATTTCACATTTATAATAATAATTAATAATAATAAGCATTAATAATAAATAATAATAATAATAAATGTGGCAGGCTATTAAAAAAAAAACATTTTAGGTGGCAATATATTTATTATTAGATGGGACGGAACTCCAAAAGACCAACTGGATCACACAGAGATAAGCGAACTGAACCGTAATTAAGAAAACTCGCTCACAAAACTGTAACAAATGATAGAAACCTAAAAGTGAAAGAATTAAAGAGATCAAAAAGAAAAAACAATGGGAAAGCTTTGTGTCCATTTGTGTATATGTACATTGTAAATAAATAATACAATATGTTTTCCTTTTTATTGTTATATTGTATTAATTCAATTCAATTCAAATGTATTCGTATAGCCCTTTTCACAATACACATTGTTTCAAAGCAGCTTTACAGAAAATGCATGTGTCTACGTTACAATTTACAGTGATCTCTTATCAGAAGTGAATGTGTCCAAGTAATGTTCATTTCACAAATGAAGTTCAAGATAATAGAATCATACAGTTAGCTAACATGAATTAATTTCAGGTAGAAGCTCATTAAAGCGATTATTACAAGTGTGATCATAATGATTACAATACAGAGAAAAATTGGCAGCTGTGCATATCGATTCAAGTTGGCGTCATCTGGGGTCCTCGCAGGGGTCAGCATCATCTCTTCACAGGTGTTGGGTCATCTGAAGTCTTTCTATGAGGCTGGATCGACGCTGGAGATGGCGTAATTACAATTATATAATGTTTGTTACCGGCTTATAATTAAAAGTATAAAGTGTTATTAAATAATTAAATTTTTACCATAAAAGCTGAGAGTAAGTAAGGGATAATGCACGGCTAGCCCACTGCATGGGCTTTCAACCCCAGGGCCGATGGAGGGCATAGAGCTTGCTATAACCTCTTCCTTCAGTGCTGTCAACAGTGGTGAGAGCGGTGGAAGAAGCGGGATTAACATGCGCCGAGTAGGGGGCATGCCACGTTCTGGTGAGTTCCTTGGGATGGCATCCCTTCAGGTACCATTCAAGGAGGCCGTGGGCGGGCTCTTCCAGAGCCCTAGTTAGAATGCGGATCAGCTCACTGTCCACGCTGTCCTCGCAGAGTGTGAGCACAGCCTCTGTGTGGGCACTGCCGAGACAGGCGACACACTCATGATCTTTGTTGCTGAAGGAGAAAAATTCTGCCAAAATGGCGCTCAGAAAGGACTTGTATAGGTCGGCTCCTCCCCTTTTGGCGAGGTGAAGCACCATTGGTTCGTGCAGCTACACGAACGTGAACAAATCAGACTTCAGTATCAGAATAAAAACAGGAGGTTCCCCATAAGCATGTCAACACAATGGAAGAGACCATTTGAAAGGGAACTGTGTATTTAAAAAGGAAAGAAAATACTAACATACATCCACAACCCAGTATGTAGCTGTATAATATTAGAAAAAATTACAGATGGGTCCAAGACAGCACTGGAAAATTACTGTTGTTCAGTAGAATAGGCTACTACTACTACTACTAAAATTATTAAAACCTTATTTGTAAGGAATAATCATACAATATTTCTTCAATGTTTTAATTGTAATATTAAATCCCCTTTATTTTCTAAAAAAAATTAAATGTGTTTAATTTTCATTACTTAAAAGAAATGAATATTTTATGCCTTAAAAAGTAATACACAGCACAGAATTCTGAGGAATAAAATCGTTAAGGCTATTGTAAGAATAAATTGGAATATGGTTTTTATGTTTCAAATATTGAGACATGCTTAAAAAACAGGCATTTGATAACAATAACAACATATGGTTGGAAAAAATGTAAAAACCTTCACTAGGACCCTAAACAGTAATTTGTGGTTAAACTCTTTTAATAATTTGATGTTAATTAAGTGTCCGAAATTATGTTAATTAGATATAATAAGTAGAACATCTTTTTGAGTAGTGTACATTAATTAAACCATTAAAAAAAGGAGTCCAGAAAAATTAAAAAAAGCCATAAACCTAGGGGAAGTCTGGTTTAGCAAATAAGATAGCCTTCAAAATGAGCAAAGTTTACCGTATAAACACGAAAAAAAACCAAAGTCAGTGTTGCTTTGAGTTAGGAATTCAACTTGATTTGCTGGTATAAATCAGTTCTCCAGTGTGGAGCTAGCTAATGATGAAATCTTTTTATTAGTGGGGGGAAAACGTTTCATAGTTATAGTTTGGTTTGTAGAGATCAAAGCTCAGGACTGTTTTGATTATCATAACCATATAAGGTATTTTAAGAGAGATTATGTTGTGAAATAAAATAGTTTACCCAAAAATAAAGATTCTTATCACTTACCTTTATTTTGTTCTATATCCATATGACTTACAAAAGAAAATGTTAGGCAGATAGATGCATCACTCAGTTACTTTCGCATCTAGCTAATTAAATGGTGAATGAGAGAGTTTCTCTGCCATCTCATTTTGTGTGCCAATATATTTATTTGTATAAATTAATTGTTTAATTGTAATTACATAATATGATTTTCAAAAGCTAAAGTGATTACTTTTATTTATTTGTTAGAATAGAATCGGTAGAAAAACACAATATTTGAATTGTAAAAGCTGAATAATCAATAAATGTCTACTGATTAACCAGCGAAATAATCGATGATTAGTCTATTAATCGCTCTAATAATCTTTTGATTAATCGATTATCAAAATAATCGTTTGTTGCAGCCCTAGGTCACTTATTTTTAGGTGTTTTCCAAATCTGGCTTGTTTCTCAATGTGCATTAGTAGAGGATATTGGCCTAATTCTGCCCTGCATGCGTTGTTCGGTGTGAAGAATTCTTCACCCCCTTGAGTGAAGAATTCTGTTTGTTCATTTCCAATTTTAATTGCGCATTGATTGTTTGAATACATTGTTTTTTAAATATTGTATGTTTTACCCCAATACCTGATTCTAGAAGTTTTGACAGCAGACCCTCATGGCCAAAGGCCTTTTGGAAATCTACAAAGCAAGCAAATATATTGGTTTTGTTGTCTGTTGTCTGTGGCCTGTAGACTTTTGCTTAGCACATTGTGCTCTGTAAGGAAGTGTACAAGTCTTGTGTTGATGCCATTGCAGAACAACTTCCCCAGGTTACTGCTTACACTGATGCCTCTGTAATTGTTTAGGTCTGATTTATCTCCACTCTTGAATATGGGCATAATGAGTCCTTTGTTCCATATGTCAGGGAAATGACCAACACTCAGAACCAAGTTGAACAGTTTCGTTATGGCCAATCGGAATTTATGATTTGTATTATTAAGCATGTAATTTAGGATGCCGTCTGGTCCACTTGCCTTTTTTGTTGGCAGTGCCTGTATTTTATATCACCAGTAGTCTAGTGAATTTTGGTATTTGCCAATTCTATATTCTATATAGTTTCATTTTTCATATATCTGTACTTCTGTATTTATGTTTATTTTGCCATAAAGTTGTTCAAAGTGATTTTTCAAGGTGTTTACATTTTGTATAGTTATTTCTTCATGGTTCTTTTTATTCAGAAGATTCTATTTGTCCCAGAAACTGTTTGAATGGACAGTGTCACACCTAGTGGACTGTTTGTTGTGTTTTCTCGCTCTTGTGCCCACATTTGGTTATGTTCCTGTTCTCATTTTGCTCATTAGTTTATTGTCTCATTATTGGTTCATTTCCATCACCTGTGTGTGCCCCCCTTGTTTTCTGCCCTACTTAAGCTTACTCATTTGTTCAGGTCAATGTCGCTATTGTTGGTATCACCTCTCATGTGTTGGATGTTTTTCTCTGTGTGGATTACCTTCATCTTTCCTTGGATTTATATTGAGATTATTTTCATTGTCGTATGCTCTTTATCTATTTATTCTTAAATAGTTTTCAGCTGATTTTGGCTGTACTGTTCTTTCTTCTTTCTGAGTGTATTTTCATTTTTTTTAAGCTCTTCATAATAATGAATACGTAAATCTGAAATGTCTGGTTGTCTGTGTTTTTGATTTGCAAGCTGCCTTAAATTTGTCTTTATTCTTTCACAATCCGAATCAAACAATTTTTCGTTCTCTTGTTTTTGCTCAAGTGTTTTCTTAGTGGTTTTAAGATTAGATATTGTTGTCAAATAATGCCATATTCATTATGAGGATAAATGTTTTCTATAAAGTTATCCATAAGTAAACACACTTGGGGGTGGTCAATTGCGGTCAAGTATATATTTCTGCCGCAATGTCTTCAAGTTAAACCAAACTTTTATTTTGATGGGTTGCTGTGAATACCTTTACATTTCTGTGTGTATGTGATATGAGGATAGTTTTACTCAAATGAAACGGTCAAATGCTCATGAAGTGACTCTCAGAGCAGTTCTGGAGAAGTTCATGCATTTATGTCCTCATTAGTGAGGCGGCAGACGCTGAAATCACCGGAAGCTTCACGCGCACTTCAGTATGAGTAGTAAACAAAACCGGGCATCTGCGCCATTCATTCACACCCAGAATTCATATTTAAATACTAATTTTGCGGCTTAATATGAGTGGGAGTGTGCTCACTTGTGTGTGCGCACATTGGGGTGGAACTTCACTGTGCTCGATACAGAGCGCGACCATCTAACTTAGAGACAGAAATGACATACTGTCGTGTAAATAAGATAAATAACATAAGGCTATTTAGTTTAATAAAAGAACAAGGTATAGACCTGTTCTATAGAAAAGGTAACTTTAAATGACTTTTGTTGTGATCTGGCGCTGTTGAGAAAATAAAAGTAAATGAAATTAACTTGACCTTCAAGGGGGGCGGGATGCCCCCCAATATAATGGCAGGGGAAACACTGCTAAAGTACTACATAAACATGACTTGACTGGACTTTACTGGAGTACTGAACTGCAGAGCTCGCGCAACATCCACATCGCTGTAATCAGATGTTTTTAACTGCGGATTTCTCACCGCTGTCAGTTTTTGATGTGTTAATTTTGTTATTTAAAGTGTGCAGTATATATTTACATATTCATCCAAACACCGCTCAGCAGCAGCCTCAGGTTTGCTGTCTGAAGTGCTGTCTGTGTCTTCTTCTCTTGAATTGCATCAGGAGAGCTGAATTACAGTCTTGCACACACTGGTCAAACCGTGTTATTGCAGGCTCTAACATTAGGTCATATGGGATCAAATATTTGTCGACGTTGTCGATAAATTTGACTAATCGTTTCAGCCCTACAACTCTAACCATTTTAAAGCCTTTAAAAACCATGAAATGAACACTGATTCAGATGGTCCTGAAGCTGCAAAAACAAACTAACATGACTAACAACAGCCAGCATCAGGACACCAAACATTCATTCACAAAATTCGGCCCAACCAAATGATAAAGGCACAAAAAGAAAATGATCTAACTTATTGGACTAAAACAACGGAAAAACAAAGTAAACTTACAAAAGAGATTACACAACAGCAGAGTGTCTGAGTACAGTGAAAGACTGTAAATTAAGAAGACGAATGACGAGATACAGACTGAGCAATCATACTTTTACTATAGAGACAGGCAGATATCGACAGAACTGGCTGCCCAAAGAGAGCGGTATCTGCCCATGCTGTAACCATGGAGAAGCGGTGACAGAGCAACACTTCCTCACCAGCTGAATATAAATGCATATATCTGTTCTAGATTCAATGTAAACTCTACGTTTTGACAATACATTGTAACAGTTGTCATGCCAATAAAGCAATCAAAATTTTTTCAAAAAATTCTCATGAAACGTATAAAATGCTGTCAATTGCATTTTAAAACAAACATCATTAATCAGACTAAAATCAATACATTATTGACATTAAATTGAAAGTAAAATAAGACCTTTTCATTCCAATGTGATGAGAAAAATAACCATGCGCCCATTTGAACAGCCTCTCCTTCCTCTGACCTTTGACCTTGAAATTTTTGTATTTTTTTTTTAATTGATAACACCAATAACATGAGATAAAAGAACAAACATGCTTATTTATATTTTTATTTAAATACTTACATTACAAACCCTCAGCATTCCTGTAAAATTTGCCTAAAACGCCTAAAAAAGGCATACCCAAAGCATGCTGTTCTTGAACCATATGGACATGGTTTTGGTCTCTTTTGAAAGGTGACACTTTGAGGTTTGTTACTAAACAGAACAAACCTCAGAATCACTGCAAGTCTTACTGGTATTGAGTAATAGAACTTTGAACACACTGAAAAAGGGGGAAAAAATGACTGCAGATGACTATAGCTGGGAGCTATTAGCTGGAAAACACAATGGGATCACAGCATGAAGTAGGGTTGCCAACTTGACAAAAGGAAAATTGTCCCGTATATGGGACAATCGTGGTTTTTCATAGAAAAATAAGATACATACATATACATTTGTGATTACTTTTTACCCATTACTAATCATGCGTTTTGTGTGAGGGTGCTGCCGCTGTGACTGGATGATGACAGGTGCTGATGTTGTATCAGTCAGTGGTTAGATCAGCGTAGCAGTCAATAAACAGGACAAGGGAGGTCACGTATGGGACACATCAATTAGGCTCAATATACGGGACAGTTGGCAACCCTAGCATGAACCTTGTTGGTGGTCTGAAAAAGACACTGATTTTACCTGCTGTGTTGATTAAGATGGTTTGCATCATCTGAATCACAAAAATCTCAGCTTTCCAAAGATATGTGACGTTTAGCTTTTTTTCTTTTTTTTGTATGTCACAAAGTTAACCCTCAAAAACACGCAGTGGAACACTAACAGGTTAACTTTGTTTTGCATTGCAGTAATGCTTAACCTAGGAAAAACAAAATGAGTAAAAAAAAAATGTAAATGTGTAGAAATGTGTAAAATGATGTAGAGTCAAACATTTAATATTACTTCATACAATTATAGAAGGATGCCTCTTATACAGGGTTTCTATTACATTTAAAATATTTTAATGCCTGAATATCAGGGGGCATGTTTGTCACCATATTTTGAGAATATTTTCATAATGTCTAAAGGTTATGGAGTATATAACAGCATGAACAATAAAATCTTAATTGAGAAAATGACGGAAAGTCACAACAGCACATAGGCTAGAAAGTAAGGCATTTCAACGCATGCAACGATCTAGCCGTGACTTCACTCACCTATTTAAAGCACGTCTGAAGGCTCTGACTAATATACTCAAAGTGAACAACACTGTAATCACAATTCAGTGACATCTCTCTCCCCTTTCAAGTAACTGACAGTTGGTCAGCCAGTCAGCTGACCGGCAACAGCTAAAGAGGGGAGGAACTCTGCACCCACTGACATGTATTAGACAGGGTCTCAGTCAGAGAGCAGATCTAAGTTTAACACAGGACAGAGACTGAGACACAACTGGGAACAAGGGACTGTCTGGGACGCCTTACATTCCTATACTGACTATTTGTACAAGTTGTTTTGATTTCTCTCTGGAGTTGCCATTTTAATTTGATACAAATATGAATGTTCAAAAGTGTGCCAGGTGTGGGTTTGTGGTGTACCCAGCGGAGAAGATCAATCTTATCGGTCAGGTAAGTCTTTATGACTTGTCTCAAAGATCTTACAAATTAAAATGATAGTCCATAGATAGTTTGGACCAATTAAGCTGGACAGATTTAAGGAGAAGGAATTGGATTCAGTTATTTTTAAAATGCACATTTTCATTTTCTCACACTCTGCATGTGTATTTTTTCTCTCTTTCAGAATTGGCACAAAGCATGTTTTCACTGTGAGGTCTGTAAAATGGTACTGACTGCCAATAATTTTGTTAGCCACCAGAAAAGGCCGTACTGCCAAGTGTAAGTTTTTGAGTCATTTTTTGATTGAATATCATTTTTTAATATGAGTTAAGGCTTAATGCTCAAGGCTCAAATCAGCATTATTTTCCATTGCTTCATGACTAAAGGCATAATTTGTACTTACTGCATAGTTTGGTCATTATGTGTGTTAAATATTTAATTATTTCTCTTATATCTCATAGGCATAATCCAAAGAACAACACTTTCACAAGTGTTTATGAGACCCCAGTCAACATCAATGCCAAGAAGCAATCTGAAGCAGCCAGTGAGGTGAGGTTTTGTTTATGTCACAGACACCACAAAATACAACCAAACTTACTGTACATCTGACAAAGTACTATAGTAATGAAACTAAGTACACCCTTTTTAATAGCTGAGGCTATAAAAACATAATTTTATAAAAATTCAAGTCATATGTTGGTTTTCTGTAACATTATTTGATAGAGTATTTACAAGTGTGAAGTTCTGACCAGTTGACTGTACATTACACCACTTTAAGTACATGGCTCTTACCAATTAAATAAATATATAATATAATAACATCTGAGTTTAATATCCTGTCAGTTTACTCAGTTGAAATTATCTTGTTAGTTTACTCATGGAGACTTAAAAATACTTTTGTTTAGGTATTTTGAGCTCATGAACTGCTTGCAAACACAGGTATGCGGAAAGTAAAATATTTAAAAATAACTGATATAGAAATGTTTCTTCCAGATTCAAGAAAACTTTTTAGGCAGCCTGCTGCTGAACAAGTGGTGGCCAGTGTATTTACTGTTTTATTGCTAACTGATTTACAAGCAAAAGTATTTAAAGAATTGAATATGGGTCATTTTGCTTGTAATACTCCCTACATGAGCTGGGTTAAAGGTCTGTTTTTAAGAGAGCTCAAAGGCCCCGGTGACTCTACAGGTTTGGAATGAGAACTGCATTTCTCCAGTTATTTCTGTGGTGTGACATGATACTTCTCTGGCCTTCTTTATGTATTTGCTGTTTAAATTTATACCACATGAACATGGCCCACATCTTTTCTTGCTTCCTTTCGCTCCCTCCCTTTCTCTGAATCTCTCTCAGTGGGCTCCCCACCTGCCCCTGTCTGTCAGTGGGCTCTAGAGCGGCCTTCATGCAGACTGACAGAATGCAGACCACCATATGTACATTTCACGTGTATAATTTCATTTCTTCCCTGAAAAATTACATAAAGACAGTGTGGAAAAATAGCACCCAATAGCATCACTGATGTTGCATGTCTTTGAATATGACATTTTTATAGTATGTGATATTCCATCATTCTTCATACATCAGGAATCACAGAAAGGGGATTTCAGAGTCAATCATTACCACATTGTAATTTATTGTAGTGCTAACAGGAAGCTCACTAACGTTTCTCTTCTTATATCTCTGTGTTTTTTAGAATAAATATAGAGAAGAAGGGGAGCGTTTTATGTCTACCTTCCACTATGACATGAGATCAAAGGAAATCGAGCAAGCTCGTAAGGCCAGCCAGCTTGCCAGTCAGGTGAGGAACCAAAGGAAATAGTACCAAAAATCCATTAAGTTTAGCTGTAGACTATTTTATTAACATGTGACTGTTTTTAATCTTTCTAAAAGCAGCAAGGTTACCAAACTGAATTTGTAGGCCAACAATCATTTTACTCGGGCAGTGTTACCAGCCAGGAAATTGTTCGTGTGACCCAGGCACAGAAGACCATTAGTGACGTGAGTTATCTGATTCAGATTCAATGAGCAAATGAAAAATGAGGCTTTTGCTATTTTGGGGGGGTGGGGGGGGCCCCCCCCCCGGCCCCCCCCTACGCCAATCAATGTTATGAATTAGATGAATGTATACAAAGAGTGACCTACGGTGGTTAATTTGGCTGGCAGGTGAATATAAACGAGGCCATGAAACGTGTGTGACACAGTTTACCTCTGTAGCCGACACACCTGAGATGTTACATGCCAAGACTGGAGTCTCTTTGGCCAGTGATGTAAGGATACATTTTCCAAAGTGACCTTTCAGACTGAAATGGCATGCATGGTTTTAAAAATCCATGATTCTTTATACTTCTTCTGGTATAGTATTCTCTCATAGAAAACTGTGGTAGTAGCAAACTCTTTCTGTCATATTTCTAACTGTTGACCACAATTATTTTTTTTATTATCATTATATATATTAATATTTTATATATATTTTTTATAGTATAGTATAGTATAGTAAATGTAAAATGTTATTATATTATTTTAAAACATAACATTTTAATAATGAGTTCCATAAGCTTTAGTGTGAAAGTTGAACGTATCAATATTGCTTTGTCCTGTTGTGTGACACTTCCTCAAGTTTTTGTGCTTAGTTTTCTCACAATTTCCATACACTGGCCTCTGAAGCTAAATATAGAAGCGATTGAGTAGGGTGCATTGAGTAGGCTGACCATACGTCCTCTTTTTCCCCGGACATGTTCTGGCTGGGATTTCTAAATTGCCTAAAATATGTGGGTTTTGGCTTTGTTTTCCTATTGTTTTCATCCCTGCTGAAGGTAACGACTGAAAAGAAGTTTGAACAATAATGTGAATGCATTGTACATAATCAACCAATCGTGACCAAAAGCCAAAACCAGGACATTTTAGACAATTACAAATTCCTAGCCAGGACGTGTCCAGGACAAATGGTCACAGAGGGTCATTTGGTGGCCTTCCTCTTATCCCTGTTTATGTGATTAGTCATTACACAAATTGTGTTTCTTATCTGTGATGTTATATGTTGATTCAAAGGTGAAATACACAGAAGAATTTGAGCAGTCTAAAGGAAAGGGTAGTTTTCCAGCTATGATCACGCCAGGATATGCAATGGCAAAGAAAGCCAATACACTGGCTAGCAATGTAAGTAAAATCTTAGTTGAAAGTTTCTGTCCTACTAGATGCTCTTTAAGTTAATTATTTCTTTCTTTTTTATTAAGGTGGAGTATAAAAAAGGCCACGAAGAACGAATGTCAAAGTACACCACTGTGACGGATGCTCCTGATGTACTTCTAGCTAAAAATCAAGGGAAGGTTGTCAGTGATGTAAGTGAATAGAATTTTGAAAATTCTTTGTGGCCGAATATTGTCCATATGTCTTAGTTTTGCACCTCCTTCCATAAAAACAGTATGTCTACACCGGGGAATATGAACAGCAGAGGGGCAAAGGCAGTTTTCCTGCCCACTTCACTCCTGGATACCAGGTGGCCAAAAAAGCAGGCGAGATGGCCAGCAAAGTAAGTGTCCAAATGTGTAAATTACAAGTGGATGTCAGCTGTATGTGCATGCCAGTTGTAAGCTGGTGTTGTTTTTGTGCAGGTGAAATATCAACAGAAATATGAGCAGGAGATTAAGGGCAAGGCCAGCACTGATGCCGGTTCTGCAGAGTTTGCTTTGGCCAAAGAGAATGCAGAACACTTCAGTCAGGTGACACAATGTTCTTTTGCACATACAGGGCCTTTGCTTTACAGCCTTTGTGGTTACATATTCGCATATGGCTACACTGAATGTCTCTAATTCCTTTAGCATGCCTATACTGAGGAATATGAACAGCAAAAGGGCAAGGGCAGCTTCCCCGCTATGATTACCCCTGGATACCAGATGGCCAAGAAAGCCCATGACTTAGCCAGTGATGTGAGTATCACTGCATCATCACTGCTGAAGTGGTCTGTCATTTTAGATGCTCCACTTTTCACAGTGGGAATTGCACCAGTTCTGTCCCAGTCAGGGTTCAGGGTTATAGTAATCTAAACGAAAACTTAAACGAAAACCATAAAAACATTTATGTTATTATTGAAATAAAATATAAAAAACTTAACAGCTTGTTAACAAGGCAACATTTCTTATTTTCATTTTGTTTATCTTGATGTACTAAAATAACTAAAACTGAAATAACAATTAATAAAAACTATATAGAAACCCCCCCCCCCCTTTTATAATACAAAAAAAACTGACAAAATATAAAATACAATAAAAAATAAAAAAAAAAACTAATAAAAATGACAAAACAAAATTACTAAAACTTAAAAATGAAAATCTAAAAATAAAAGCTAATTTAAAAAATGTATAAATACTATAATAGTATCTCAATGATATTAAAATAACACTGTTAGGCTTATTATTATTATATAGGCTTATTATTCATTATTGTAAATGTTTTAATTGAAGTGTTATAATTCGAGATGCCACAGTTCAAGAATGTGTCAAAGATGGCCAAGTATACCAGTGATGTGAGTGCCCCATCAGTGATATGACTGCTACAGTATATACAAAGAATGACAGCATATCCTATATATAAGGTGTTGCTGTGCTGGGCACTTGTGTGCAGTCATATGCAAGCTCATTCACTCTATGTTTGTAATTGCAGAATAAATACAAGGAGAATTACACTAATCACATGAAGGGGCACTATGAGGACGGTGGCATCGACAAGAAGACCATGCATGCCATGAATGTCAGAAAGCTTGCCAGTAATGTAAGACAAAAGCCATTTACATATTACCTCTCATACATAGTGTTTTTGTTCATGTTTAATTGCATTAAAGTTGTAGAATTCATATGATAATAGAATTAGTAAAAGTAAAATACAGAGCATTTGTCCAATTTTGAAATATAGACAAAGATTTTTAGATACATTACAATTAAAAGATTTGGGGTCAGTAATTTTTTTTTTTCAGCAAGGACACATTAAATAGTTTTAAAATGACAGACACATTTTTTTTTTTTTTTTTTTTTTACATATTTTTACAAAATTAAAATAAATTGATTCCTTGTCAAACTTTCAAATGTTCTGAAAAAAGTATAATTTTTCTTAAAAATATCTATCCATCAAGAGTTGTGAAAAAAACATATCATGGTTTCCATTACAGAGTTAATGGAAAAATAGCAATATTTAATTTCATATAGTAATTAAATAATTTAAACATTGTTTAAACAAGAAATGACACTGAAAAACTACATATTAGAATGATTTCTGAGGATCATGTGACACTAAATACTGGAGTAATACTGCTGAAAATTAGCTCTGCCATTACAGGAACAAAATAGATTTTAAAAGTATATTAAAATAGAAAACTAGTTATTTCAAATTGTAATTCACAATATTGCTGTATTTTCATCAAATAAACGCAGCCTTGGTGAGCATAAGAGACTTCTTTCAAAAACGATTAATAAAATCTTACCAACCCCAGTGTATGTTTTTATAATTTTAGATTTTTCGAATTTTAGGCATAATTCATATTGTTTACGTATTCTCTAATATCATCTGTTTTCAGATTGCCTACAAATCAGAATATGAGCAGGAGAAGCATATGCAGAGTGAGTACAACTATCCAGCCACCATCACTCCATCCTATCAGTCACAGAAGAAACTGGAGCCGCTCAAAGATGTAAGTCTATCATTCTTATTATGACTATAAACTTAAACTTCATGTATTGGCTATTCTGCTTAGAACTTGTCTTTCAGTAATTGTGCCATGCTGATTTGCTTGAATTGTGCTGCCTAATCTAAATGGCTGTCCTTTTTCCCCACACAGAAAAACTACAGACAGCATATCGACAAGCTGAAATTCAGCCAGGTTACAGACACCCCTGAAATTGTGCAAGCCAGAATCAATGCCCATCAGCTCAGCAATGTAAGCATAAATTGTCCTTGTCTTTGAGTGTTCAAGTGAATTTAATATAACTTATCTTATTTCATAAACCTTATCACATATAATCTTTCATTCAAGTTGAACTACAAAGCCAACTATGAGAAGACAAAGACGCAGTACACATTATCTCAAGATACACCAGAACTTAAAAAGGCCAAAGCCAATGCAGAACTCGCAAGTGATGTAAGCCTATACTCACACATTCCAGAGCCACATTGTTTGTCATCCATATATATATAGTTCACAGGCGTTGATTGTGTTGGTAAGTGTTGTCTGGACGTTCACAGATCAAATACAAAGATAACTGGGAGAAGAACAAATCCAAAGCATGTGATTTCGGCCTGGACACACTGACACTCAAAGCTGCCAAAGCCTCTCGAGACCTGGCTAGTGATGTAAGAATCAAACGTTTAAATGTAAATGTCATTAAAATTGGTTTTCTTGGGTTAATTTGATCTCTTGGGGTGTACAGATCAAGTATAAGGAAGCATTTACAAAGAACAAAGATAAAGCCATTGGAATGGACGTAAGTGACTCAAAAACACTGCACTCCCTTCGGGTGGCCAAGCTTAGCAGTGAGGTAAGCCTGAGTACCCAAAATCAGGTTAAGTTAAACAAAAGTGTATTTTTCCCATTAACATGAGTGTGGAATATCAGATTCTTCAGATGCTATTAAGCCTAAAGAAATAAACAAATCAAATTTCTTGCTATAGGTTGCTTATAAAAAGGATTCTAAGGAGACTCAATCCATGTGCCACCTACCTCTGGACATGGTGAACCTGAGTCATGCTAAGAAGGCTCAGGCCCTGGCCAGTGATTTGGACTACAGGAAGAAGTTACACGATTATACCGTCCTGCCTGATGACATGAAAGTGCAGCAAGCTAAGAAAGCCTACCAACTGCAGAGTGATGTAAGAGGAAGAAAGCATGTCTATTTGCAAGACCACAGTACAATGATACACATAGTGTACCTTTATGCATGCTATATGAATTTTTTATTTGGCTCTTTTAGAACCAGTACCGATCAGACTTGACCTGGATGAAAGGAGTCGGATGGGAGGCTGATGGCTGCCTGGATGTAGAACAAGCCAAGAAAGCAGGAGAACAATTCAGTGAGGTTGGTCATTACAACATTTATATGCCCTACTGATGAGACTTGCATATCTGGTCACCAGCATTTTCATAGGCTTCTTAACTAGCTGTACCACCAAGATTTATTTGGTCTTCAACAGGAAGACAATGCTGGACAGCAAACTTCACATGTTTACTCTAAATGTGCATTTCCCAACTCTATACAGAAAAAGTACCGCCAGAAGGCAGACAGTGTGAAATTCACACAAGTGGCAGACACTCCTTCCATCATACATGCTAAGAAGAGCCAGGAGCTGCAGAGTGGGGTAAGATATGATCCATCTGATTGGATATTCCTCTCTTCTGTGGACATTTAACTGGAGTCCTGTCTGAGACTTATCGGCCTTTTCTCATCCTCAGCTGGCGTACAAAGCGGGCACTGAACAGACAATGCACCAGTACACTATAAGCAAAGATGAGCCTCTCTTCAAGCAAGCCAAAGCTAATGCAGAGCTTCTCAGTGAAGTATGAACTGAATCACTTGAACCTGTTACTTATGTTTCACCAATAACCTACACTTGAACTAACAACCCACCGCCTGCTTTTAATAAACACATTAAATTGGTGATTTTCAGAAAACATATAAGAGTAGTTGGGAGGAGCAGAGGGAGAAGGGTTTTGAACTAGGCTTGGACTCACTTTCAATTCTCGCCGCCAAAGCAACAAGAGATCTTGCCAGTGATGTGAGTGACCAAACACCCTACTGATGCACATGACTTGGCACTCAAATAGACACTGGAAGCTCAGGTATTGTGACTAATAATCGAATGTAACATTGCTGATATTCCATTTATGTAGGTGAAGTACAAGCAAGAATATGAGATGACAAAAGGGAAGATGATTGGTGTGAAGACTGTGTCAGATGATTCTCAGATGGCCCATTCATCCAAGGCCACCAAGCTCCAGAGTGGCCTCAATTACAAGAAAGAGTATGAGGACACCAAGACCAAATACAGTACCTCACTTGATATGCTGACCCTCAGCCATGCCAAGAAAGCCCAGGAACTGGCTACTGAGAAAAACTACAAAACTTTCTTACACAAGTACACACTCTTGCCCACTGATATGAAGGTGGAATGGGCCAAGAAAGCCTACGGCCAACAGAGTGATGTAAGCATTCAATTCAATGACTTGTAAAGCCAAAACAGGCACAAACATGCATATTTTTGGAATCATATTAATCAAAACTTTTTCTTCACAGAAAAAGTATCGCTCTGACCTAAACTGGATGAAAGGGGTGGGATGGGAAACCACCGGATCCCTTGATATCCAGAAGGCCAGAAAAGCTACAGATTTAGCCAGCGAGGTACAGATCGACCTCTCATGAACATGACCAACTATACACACTTGATATCATAGGTTTTCATCTATCAAGTTCTAAAATCAAGTAACTTGAGGAGTCACCAGATTTTTAGGTCATCAGCTGGACCCTCTGAAAATGAAATGCATACATAACAACTAGAAGAGCAGTTATGTAATGCTTGCATAGCAAATAGCTTAAGTGATAGGTTATATTTAGCATGGGTAGGAATAGGAAAAAACTATTTCCTCAATTCATCAGCACCTTGTATAGTTTATTAAGAACCTTGTCTCCGCAAAATGGCTGAGAACCATATTAAAAATTATTTTTTCAACAAATTTTTATTTTTAGGTTTTTATGCCTTCAGAGATCTGACATTTCTGGCTAACAGAGTATTTTGCTAAATAATATGTTTAGTTATTTTATATACTAATTTACTAAAGAATTTTTTCTATACATTTAAACCTGGGGATAAACAGAATGTTTTAAAATTTTGAACAATTTAAAACAGAGATACGTTATAACATCAAGTGCTGCTTTTAGGATAGAAGCCATGACTATTATTAGATGCACTTCACTTTGAGTATAGATGTTAAACTCAGCTAAAATAGAGAAGCACATGCCTGTGGTTAACATTTCAATTACACATCTGTTTAAAGGCATTATGAAATGATTGAACCATATCATCCTTGAAATGATAGACCTTGGGGGCCGTACACTGAAGAGACACTCAAACTCAAAACACACTCTACATCTCCCAGCACTGACAGCTGATATAAATCTTTGCCATGTGTTGTGTATGTTCCAGAAAAAATACAGACAGGATGTGAGTGCTCTGAAGTTTACCAGCATAGAGGATACACCAGAGATGGTCCAGGCCAAAATCAGCAGCAAACTGGTTCTTGATGTATGTCTTCATTATTTAAATAGACTTACCAGTCAAAAGTTTTTGAACAGTACATTTTTTTTTAATGTTTTTTTAAAGAAGTCTCTTATAAATAAAAACATATCTTAAAAAACCAGTAATCTTGCAAAATGTTATTATAATATGAAATAATGGTTTCTATTTTAATATCCTTTAAAATATAATTTATTTTTGTGATGCAAAGCTGAATTTTCAGCATCATTACTCCAGCCTTCTTCAGTGTCACATGATCCTTCAGAAATCATTCTAATTTGCTGATTTATTATCCCTGCTGGAAACTGTTGCGCTGCTTAATATTTTTTTTGTGGAAACCATGATACATTTCTTTTTTTTTTCAGGATTCTTTGATGATTAAAAAAATCTAAAGAACAGCATTTATTTTAAATATAAATCTTTTTCTACCACAAAGTCACACACACCCGGAGCAGTGGGCAGCCATTTATGCTGCGGCGCCCGGGGTGCAGTGCCTTGCTCAGGGCACCTCAGTCGTTGTACATTACATTCACTCCCCCCCACCGACCATTTCCTGCTAGACTTAGACCGAACTCACACCTTTGGGTTACAAGTGATAAAACTGCACATTTTAGAGTGGCCTTTTATTGTGGCCAGCCTAAGGCACACCTGTGCAATAATCATGCTGTCTAATCTGCATCTTGATATGCCACACCGGTGAGGTGGATGGATTATCTCAGCAAAGGAGAAGTGCTCACTAACACAGATTTAGACAGATTTGTGAACAATATTTGAGAGAAATAGGCCTTTTGTGTACATAGAAAAAGTCTTAGATCTTTGAGTTCAGCTCATGAAAAATGGGGGCAAAAACACAAGTGTTGCGTTTATAATTTTGTTTAGTGTATATTTTCAAGTATATTAAAATAGAAACCATTATTTTATATTGTAATAACATTTTTGCAAGATTACTGTTTTTTTCTGTTTTTTTTTATCAAATAAATGCAGCCTTGATGAGCATAAGAGACTTCTTTAAAAAATATTACAAGACTTACTGATCCCAAACTTTTGAGCGGTAGTGTATATGAATTAATCTTTCTATGAATCTATGCATTGAACTGGAATTCCTGCATGTATGTATGTAATTGTGTTGTGTTCATATTTTCATGTTAACAGCGATTATACAGAGAGAAAGGAGAGAATGAAATGCACAAGTACACACTGATTGGAGATATTCCAGAGCATGTGCAGGCTAAGATCAATGCCATGAACCTCAGTGAGGTGAAAATCCATTACACACACTGCCGTTGCTGTTTCAGAAACTATTAAACACATGCACAAACAATTGAATTTCCACATTAAACTGCTAAAAGTAGATTTTTTTTCTATATAGTCATGCTACAAAGAGTCCTGGAGAAAGATCAGAGATGGTGGCTACAAGTTGCGCTTGGATGCTATTCCATTCCAAGCAGCCAAATCATCTGCAGAAATCCTCAGTGATGTGAGTATTTTGTAAACAATAGATGAACTACAGTTTATTTTATTTTATTTTATATCTGTCTGTCTAACTGTATAAATGTTTGCCTCCAGCAAAAATACAAGGCACAGTTTGAGAAGACAAAAGGGAAGATGATTGGGCTAAAGGGACTACAGGATGATATAAACATTGCTCACTCTGTGCATGCCACAAATATACAGAGTGATGTGAGTATTCCAGCAGATTGAGCAAGGCTACAGCATTTGGAGTTGAATGAAGTACCGCAAATATAAGTTTGAGAGGTCATGTTCAAGTGATTGGTCAACTTTCTATTTCCTTAGCTCAAATACAAAAAGGACTCTTCTAAGATGCATTCTCAGTTCCATCTACCAATGGATATGTTGGAGGTGCTCCACGCTAAGAAGGCTCAGTCTCTGGTCAGCGATCAGGACTACAGACTTACATTGCACAAGTATACAACACTGCCTGATGACCTCAAAGTGCAGGCTGCCAAGAGAGCATATGAACTGCAGAGTGAGGTAATGGCTTATTCAATACAGCACTAGTATTGCTAATAATCACTGTTTCACAGAATGCCTCTTGAAAGTTGAATGCTCTTGAACATATTTTATTTATGCAACAGAATATCTACCGCTCTGATCTGAACTACCTTCGTGGTGCAGCCTGGATTGCCACTGGTGCCCTACAGATTGAGGGATCCAAACGGGCCACAGATCTAATTAGCGAGGTATGAAATATGAATGGCTATTTATATATTAACACATTGATCCAGCATGGTCATCTGCATTACTGTTCAACAGTTTTTTTTTTAAATGTATTAAGCAAGGATGCGTTAAATTGATCAAAAGTGACAGTAAAGACTTTTACATTGTTACAAAACAATTCTGTTTAAAAAATACAATTTTTTTATATTAAAATGCTATTCTTTTGAGCTTGCAATTAGTCCAAGAATACTGAAAGAAACTGTATAACAGTTTTCACATAAATAACAAAAAGTAACAGTGATAATAATAAGAAATGTTTCTTAACAAGAGTATATTCAAATGATTTCTGAAGGATCATGTGACACTGAAGACCAGAGTAATGGCTGCTGAAATTTCAGCTTTGCCATCACAGAAATAAATGACATTTTAAAAATATTAAAATAGAAATCGTTATTTTAAATTGCAATAATATTTCACAATATTCTAGTACTTTTGATAGAATAAATACAGCCTTGGTGAGCATAAGAAACTTCTTTCAAAAGCTTCAGAAATCTTACAGACTCCAAACATTTGAATGTTATTGTATTTTTTAAATTTGCAATATGTATGTATTTATTATATATTTCTTTTGCCTGAACAGAAAAAGTATCGCCAGCAGCCCTACTCATTCAAACACACATCTGTCACGGATTCTCAGGATATCATGCATGCTAAAAGCAGTAGCAAGATCACTAATGAGGTAGGAGGGCATATTTTGTTTCTGTGTTTTGTGATTTCTAGCAAAACAGGGATTATAATGTCTTGTGGTCTGATGTTATTTAGCGCTTGTACAAAGAAAAGGGAGAGAACTTCAGGCACAACTACACCATTACTGCAGAGAGACCTGAAATCACCCAGGCCAAGATTAACGCTGCTAACTTCAGTGATGTAAGACGAGTCTTCCAAGTCTATTTTAGTGTTTATGGATATTGCTACATCATAAAAGTCCCCTATTTTAAACTGAAGTTGATAGTTCATTTCAAAGATATTTTAAAGAAGAAGTTATTCAAATGAACCTGCATACAAGATGTTAGAGAAGAAAGTTTGAACATTTTCTGTTTTGTTTCAGGTTAAATACAAGGAGTCATGGCATGCACTCAGAGCTCAGGGTTATAAACTCACCATGAAGGATATCCCCTTCCAGGCTGCCAAAGCCTCCTCCAGCATTGCTAGTGATGTAAGAATAGTACCCTCTCTAAATTTACACTCATAAACATCTAGGGTCAAAAACAGCTCTGATAAACTCATGCATTAATATGTATAAGCAATCATACCGCTAAGTTTGTGGTGAGGAAACAGTTCCTGCATGTGCGCAAATATCCAGTTCACATATTCACCTCGTTTGCTTTGGTAGGTCCATTACAAGCATAGCCATGTATTGGAGAAGGGGAAGCACATCGGAGCTCGCAGTGTTCAAGAAGACTCACATCTAATGCACTGCTTAGAGATGGGTCGTCTGCAGAGCGGCCAGCATTACCGCAAAGACGCTGCATCTGTCAGTGGCCAGTACCAGCTGCCTCTAGACATGGTGAACCTGGTTCATGCCAAGAAAGCCCAGGCTTTAGCCAGCGACCAGGATTACAAGACTCGCATACACTCTTACACAGTCCTACCTGATGATATAAAGGTGCAGTGGGCCAAGAAGGCATATGACTTGCAGAGCCAGGTGAGAAAGAGTAAGATCCTAGAAAATTGACAAGGCAAAGCATCATAATATAAATACAATAATCTCATCTTCTTTGTCTTTCAAAGAATGTATACAAATCAGATCTGAACTTCATGAAGGGAGTGGCCTGGGACTCAGTAGGTGCACCCCAGCTGGAGTCTGCAAAGAAAGCTGGAGAGCTCATTAGTGATGTAAGTTGCATTTAAATTTAACATGAAATCAAAATTGAGCCTGTTTACTTTGTTAATGCGAGCTCTTGGTCTTATTGTGAATGGCTCATCATTGCACATTATTCCAATATTTAAAAATGCCTATGCAACCTAAATCAACCAACTTCACTTTTATGCTGACAGTTAGGCCAGACATCACACAGGCTATTGGATAATGTTAAGTAAAGCATAGTTGCTATTTAGTTATTTTAGATCTGAATCCATTCTGGTATGGAATGCCCACTTTTCACACTCCAATTAATTACCCAGTGGATAACTTTGTTTTTTCTTTTCTTTTTAAATACCCTGTTTCACTTGTATTATTGAAGTAAACATTTAATTAAAATGTGGGGTTTCGTGTTTATAGTCATAATTTTGCTAGCATACTGTAATAAAATCATACCGCATAAAATCATGGCTAATAATATATGCTTTTCTTCAACGTTACCTTCTGTAGAAGAAGTATCGTCAACATCCTGACAGTCTGAAGTTCACTCAAGTTGCTGATTCACCTGATATCATTCACGCAAAGAACAGCTACATGCAGTGTAGTGAGGTAAACTTCACCCAGCATTCTTCCATCAGTGTGTGTTTCTAGTGGTTGTTTTGGATGAAGTCAATAACAAAACTTTTATCCTGTTTCAGAGGATGTATAAGTCTGGAGACTCTGACTCTATGCACAAATACACATTAACTCCTGATCATCCTGATTTCATCAGAGCAAAGATCAATGCTCAGCAAATTAGCGATGTAAGCCTGCTGTTGATTGGTACTCTTATAAGAGGTATTTCAGTTCTTATGCTAAGTTTGGAATCTTTAAGATTTAAATTTACATTTATTCATTTGGCAGAGGCTTTTATCCAAAGCAACTTACAGTTCAGGAATACAACAAGGGATTTATCATTTGTTAATGGTTTTGAAAGAAGTCTTTCATAAAGGCTTCACTGTTAAAGGCTGCATTTTTTTGATGAAAAATACAGTAAAAACAGTAAAATTGGTGAAATATTATTACAATTTACAATAACTTTTTTTCTTTTTTAAAAATATATTAAATATAATTATTTTTTTCATGGCCTTTTCCCAGGCATTACCCATCTTCGTGTCCTACTTATCACTTCAAAAAAAAAAAATAAATAAATAAAAATTAAGTAGCAAAAACTTGTTTTCAACATTGATAATAACATTAAAGATTCCAAACTTTTGAATGGTAGTGTACATGCTTTAACATAGTCTATGTTCCTTTTTCTCTTTAATTTTGCAGAAAGTGTATAAAAAATCAGGTGAGCAGGTAAAGTCTGCAGGTTACGACCTCAGGTTAGATGCCATTCCCTTCCAGACAGCCAAGGCCTCCAGAGAAATTGCCAGTGATGTAAGTCAAAATCAAAACGTTTATTTGCTAAACTGTAAACTATTTTCTTAAGTAAAACCCAGTTTTAGAATTGTATTTTAATATAGGTTGTACCATTCCTTCTCAGTTCCACTACAAGGAGGCATTTGTCAAAGGTAAAGGCCAGCAGGTGGGCTTTCTTAGCGTTGAGGATGACCCCAAGATCAGACACTCACTGGCTGTAGGGAAGCTCCAGAGTGACAACGAGTACAAGAAGCAGTTTCAGGAGACACGCTCTCAGTTTAAGATCCATGGCGACCAGCCTGAGTTCCTGCATGCTAAGAAGAGCCAGGCTCAACTCAGCAACCTCAACTATCGCCAGCATTTTCATGACTACACCTGTGATCCTAATCAGCTCAATGTCAAACACGCTAAACAAGCCTACCAGCTGCAGAGTGATGTGAGAACAGAGTTTTGGGATTATTCAATGATTTATGACAAACTGTATTGATGCCATCCCATGCTAATGTGTCTGACGAAATGAGTGGCAAATTATTTTCCATTTGCATGTGAAAATGTGACACTGCAGTGACTTGGTGGCAATATTTGCAAAAAAAACTTTCTCAGTTTACATTACTTTGACACAGGAATTGTTCTTATAGTTGTCCTCATGTAGCAAGGTTTAATGGTCCTGACTGTGGTTGCAGGTGAACTACAAATCAGATTTGAACTGGATTAAAGGTGTGGGCTGGACGCCACCGGGCTCTCTTAAGGCAGAAATGGCCCGCCGTGCAGCAGAACTGGGCCTTGCTGAAGGAGTAACCACTGACGAGGCTATCGCCAAGTATCAACAGCTAATGGTGAGGCACAACTCTACATAACAATATTATACATTATCTGAATATATCTAAATATAATATACCTAGTGAGCTGCCTTGTTTAGCATCCTAACTGCTGTTGGAACCTCATAAGTGAGCGATTTGGAACGCTCTACTTAACCAGCAACTCCACAAGCTACACAAACAGCACCAGTGGTGTGACTCGCAACTGATTTCAATAGACTTTGGTGTTAGCATGTTGCTAAGCTAACAGCACAATTTACTAATAAGCATAAAAATCTATAGTTTTTATATATTTTGAAAAAAAAATTATTTTTATATTTTCCATTTTAATTTTGGTTAAAGTTTTAGTAATTTAGTTGTTTTTTTGTCATTTTTATTACTTTTTTTAAAAATATTTATTTTTAATTTATTTTTATTTTAGTTTTAGTTAATTTTTTGTTTTTATTTATTTCCAGATAATTTTACTGCTTCACCCTAAACTTGTTTCAGTTAGATGCCAAGGCAACATTTTGTTTATCATCTAATATTTATATTTTATTTAAACTTTATTTCAGTTAAAATCAATGTTTTTCATAGTTTTAGTTAATACTAATATCCCTGTTTAAAACATACTATTAGAAAATAGATGAAGTTTCATACCAACTTTAAAAGTTTATTTTTAAATGTGATTTCTCTTACCTCATTCATCATCTTTGATTTTTTCACTGAGCTCGTTATAGTGCATTATGGGATTGCCTTTTCCTTTTGGATACATACCGTGCTGCTTTAGAATTTGGCTAAAACAAAGAAGGCATATTAAGCTGGATATGGCCTTCAAGTCAGGAGTGCACCTTCAAATGCTCCCTCAGTATGCAGCGCACTAGGTTTTGGAACAGAGCAATTATCATGCATTTTAAATTTTTACATTTGGCCTTCAAGTCAGGAGTGCGCCTTCAACTGCTCCCTCAGTATGCAGTGCACTGGGTTTTGGAACAGAGCAATTATCATACATTTGACATTTTTACATTTTTACCACATTACCCAATTGCCTCTATTTCCTCTCCTTCATAATGCATTTCTTCTGTCTCAGATGCTCCAGAGACAGCAGGAGTTCCAGGAGCAACAGCAATCCACTACAGAGCAGACGGAGACCACAAAGGAGTTCCAGCAGCCAGGAGTCAATCCTGATGCGATGGAGATACTCCACGTCAAGAGGAAGAAGACTATTCACACCGCATTCAAGCAGGCCAAGACCACACAATCCATCACGTCACAGTCTGTTGCTTCCCACTCAACCACAAGTCAGTCTATCACCAATCAGTCCACCAAGAAACAATCCATTATGAGCCAGTCTCATGCTGATGGATCCACCGCAAGGCAGATGAGTGAAAACCGGGCCATCACAGATCAAGTTGCTGCAAAGTCAGGAACAATGTAATCTGTCATTTCTGTCTTCCTTACTTTTACTTTTGTAATTTAATTTATGAACATCATGTAGATCCTGGTGTTCTTTGACGGTGTTTTTGATTGATCCATCAATAAAGGATATTTAGATAAAAGATGTAAGTGAAAAGTGAATGTGAAGATGGTTAAAGTAAGTTGCATAGTTGATTTTATTATGGTTTAATGAATGTGGTTATAATTATTAAGGTTTTGAGAAGATATCAAACAAAGCTGTAAGTATGGACAGTGTATGTAAAGAATAGAGATGAGCATGATTTTGTAGAAGTGCTATTTTAGTATATACTATTTTAAAAGTAGATAAATTATTTGCCGGAATATTTTTTTCTTTTTTTATTTGCTGGGAATATGATAAGCAAGAATCAATTGTAAAATGTCTGATTACATTTATAACATTTCATTTGTTCCTCTGGTGCATCTGACAACTGTCTTTGGTGGTTCTGAAATAGTTATATTTGACTTACTGGATATAATGTATGTCTATCAAGCTGTGCATTATGAGAAAGAACCGCAACTCTGCTAGCAGAGTTAAACAGCTGAAATGTAATTAAATGTGTGAATTATGACAAATGAAAATAAAAGTTATTTTGGTTTTCAAATGTCCTTCACAAAACATGTCACTCAACTTGAGCACTAGAGGGCAGTCACAGACAGTTTTATTGTGTAAGATTATAGTTTTCTTGTAACAAACTTGACGGACGGATGGACGGACAGACAGACAGACAGACGGACAGACAGACAGATGAATGAATGGATGGACTGCACTGAAGAAGCTGTAAAATAGCAGTATTCCTAACAGCAGCATGGAGAAACTGCTCAGCGGGGCATCACTATTGCTAGGACATAATGAAAATCAGTTTAAAGAAATAAATCATGTTTATTTTCTTGCTTTTCCAATGCAAGTGTTGACCCATAATGCCTAAAGCAGAGGTGCTGAACAACTGTTGTGAAGAAACTGGTGATGGTCAGCCCATAGGGACACTTGTGAAGGCTGATGCGAGATCACATCTGAGTTCAGAGCACATGGGCTTTTGGAATTGGTTACAGGAATCTATGTGGAAAAACCCTCTCAACAGAAAAATAGGTCCGGTTATTTCCACTGAATTTTAGCATATAGAATAAAAAGAGATTTCTGCATACATGTTTATTTTATGATACATGTTTGATACATGTTTATTTTAACTTCAAGCTCTATTAAAGTGATTATTTTCATACAGTATATCTCTTAGGATTAGAACATCTGCTTTATGCTGGAAATGACATTATATCCTGTATAAGTCTGAAAGTATCCCCATGAGTGCTGCCCTCTTTTAAGTGCCTGATTAGAGTGAGCAAAATAATTCTTCCTTCCTTTGACCGAATTGAAAAGTCTGTGGAGTCTAAATTACAGTTCCAGGTTTTTCAAACAGTCTCTGATATATATATATATATATAGTATATATATTTTTTTTTTTTTGCCAAGATGTGCATTTTATAATCAGCTCTTGAGAAAGATCCTTGTTAATTACATAATGCAGAGAATAGGGATGCCTGCCAAATCATATACATTATATGATTTTATGTCTGCTTTTGAAGGCCAACTGCAGCATTAAAAACATTCATACATTTTTATAATGGCTTCTTTAAATGCATTATAGAACTATCACTTTGATGCAGAGGAAAGGTCACATCATAGCAAATATAATTTCTGAACTGTTAAATAAATAAATGCTCATAGTGAGAAAGTACAACTTTTTTCTAGACTGTATATCTAGCAATCATAACTCGGAGAGAAGGACATTCTGACCACTGGACTGTCCCCATGGGGTCACTGGGAAGCTTACCAGATTGATTTTGGTCCAATATGTTCCAAGTTCAAAGCAAATCTTCAGGAGAATCATCAATCAATCTTTTTCTTTCATGCTGTCTTTTGACCACCTCTTGGACAAACCAAACATATAGTAAACCAATGCACATAACACATCTTATAAGAATGGACTGGAAATACTGAAAACATATTTCATTTTTTCTGTATGGTTTTGCATGTACCATTTTTGCTTAATATTCCTAAATAAGCATGCTTTAAACCAGTAGTTTCCAAACCCTGGATCATCAGGATGATTCAAGGAAAATGTATAGCCTATATGTAGCCTATGTAACAAAGTTCGAGACTCAAGGAAGGAGGAAGAGGGAACCGGCAAACATAACTTTAATAACAAAATATATATAAACAACAAAATGAAAGTAAGCGGCAGTCACCTCAGGGCAGACTCCAGTGCTTATCTGTCTCTCTGTGTTTGCACTCTGGAGAGCTTTAAAAGTTTCGAATTAAAAGGTGTTTTTTTTTTACAGCGTTGAACATTGTAACCTATCACAGAATCTGTTGATTTCTTGATTGCAACGGCCAATCAGAGTTTAAGAGAATACACTCACTGCTCAAAACGCCAGTTATCTTGGGTAGACAATCCATTCAGAATTTGAATAAATGGGGGATTCCCTCTCAAAATCACAATGATTGACATAGTGATAATCATAACAATGGACTGGACAAAATAGATGTGCATTAAATCTAAACGCCCCCCACTATTTCGAAGCACTCTCAGTGGATTGATTCCTTGAACATCTATATATATATATAATATATATATATATAGATATATATATAGACACAGTGGTACGAAAGGATTCAGACCCCCTTAAATTTTTTACTTTTTGTTATATTGCAGCCATTTGTTAAAATCATTTAAGTGAATTTTTTTTTCCTCATTACTTTACACACAGCACCCCATCTGACAAAAAACCAGAATTGTTGACATTTTTGCAGATTTATTGAAAAAGAAAAACTGAAATATCACATGGTCCTAAGTATTCATTTTTGCTCAGTATTTAGTAGAAGCACCGTTTTGATCTAATACAGCCATGAGCCTTTTTGGGAAAGATTCAACAAGTTTTTCACACCTGGATTTTTTTTGGGGATCCTCTGCCATTCCTCCTTGCAGATACTCTCCAGTTCTGTCAGTTTGGATGGTAAACGTTGGTGGACAGCCATTTTTAGGTCTCTGCAGAGATGCTTAATTGGGTTTAAGTCAGGGCTCTGGTTGGGTCATTCAAGAACAGTCACAGAGTTGTTTGTGAAGCCACTCCTTCGTTATTTTAAATGTGTGCTTATGGTCATTGTCTTGTTGAAAGGTAAACCTTCAGCCCAGTCTGAGGTCCTGAGCACTCTGGAAAAGTTTTCGTCCAGGATATCCCTGTACTAATTCATCTTTCCCTCGATTGCAACCAAGTCGTCCTGTCCCTGCAGCTGAAAAACACCCCCACAGCATGATCTGCCACCACCATGCTTCACTGTTGGGACTGTAATTGACAGGTGATGAGCAGTGCCTGGTTTAATCCACACATACCGCTTAGAATTAAGGAAAATTGCTATCTTGGTCTCATCAGACCAAGAATCTTATTTCTCGCTCCCCATCCTTGAAGTCCTTCCTTTGTTTTTTAGCACACTCCTGGCTTTCATGTGTTTTGCACTGAGGAGAGGCTTTCATCCAGCCACTCGGCCATAAAGCCCAGATTGGTGGAGGGCTGCAGTGATGGTTGAGTTTCTACAACTTTCTCTCATCTCCCGACTGCATCTCTGGCGCTCAGCCACCGTGATCTTTGGGTTCTTCTTTACCTCTCTCTCACCAAGGCTCGTCTCCCCCGATAGCTCAGTTTGGCCGGACGGCCAGCTGTAGGAAGGGTTCTGGTCGTTCCAAACATCTTCCATTTAAGGATTATGGAGGTCACTGTGCTCTTAGGAACCTTAAGTGTAGCAGAATTTTTTTTGTAACCTTGGCTAGATCTGTGCCTTGTCACAATTCTGTCTCTGAGCTCTTCAGTCAGTTCCTTTGACCTCATGATTCTCATTTGCTCTGACATGCACTGTGAGCTGTAAGGTCTTTTATAGACAGGTGTGTGGCTTTCCTGATCAAGTTCAATCAGTATAATCAAACACAGCTGAACTAAAATGAAGGTGTAGGACCATCTCAAGGATGATTAGAAGAAATGGACAGCGCCTGAGTTAAATATATGAATGTCACAGCAAAAGGTCTTAATACGTAGGACCATGTGATATTTCAGTTTTTCTTTTTTAATAACTGCAAAAATGTCAACAATTCTGTGTTTTTCTGTCAATATGGGCTGCTGTGTGTACATTAATCAGGGAAAAAAAATAACTGAAATGATTTTAGCAAATGGCTGCAATATAACACAGAGTGAAAAATTGAAGGGGGTCTGACAATACGTTCCGTACCCCACTGTATATACACACATATACAGTATATATATATATATATACACGTATATTTTATATATAGAATATAGGATCGCTCTTAAAAAAAGTTTGAAAGCCACTGCTTTAAAATGTATTGCCCTTCATCTATCCAAGTTATGTGCACATTTTTTGTCACTCAATCTCCCTGCAATCACATCATAACCTTGTCAAAATGTATAGCAACGCCCGATCTCCTTACATACAGAACCTATCGCCCACATTACTAATAAGCAATAGCTTCTTCCTCGCTTCACCTCCCAAAGTATTTTAATATATCGTCATAAACTGAACCTGTACTATGACTTCCGAGACTGACATTCGGCACTCTATTGGCTACCCTGAATGATGCTAACAAGTCTTTAGAATTTCCCATTTTATCTCGCCATTTTTACATCTTACCCCAGTGAAATATGTTTCTCTTGGTGGAATATATATAATATATATATATATATATATTTTTTTTTTATATATATATATATATATATAGTATATATAGTAATATATTTAAAATATATATAATATAAAGGTATTATTTTTCTCTCTCTCACTTTGTTTCCAATTTATTTGTTATGCTCCTTTCCGGTTAGGCAATTTACACAGTTTCCAATCTTGTAAAAGTCAGAAATGGGTATGCATGTGTGATTTAATTTTTTGGAATAATGCAAAGTGAAAGGCACCAATTCTTCTGAAACTTCAATTGGACATTTGCCACGTTTCCTCTGAATGATTAAACGTAATGTTTTTGTTACTTCTGAAGAAAAAACTGAGATGTCCAGTAAACAGATTGTTTCTACCGACTGTTCGCATTGAATTATTTTTAAGTCTCCAGTTTCATAGTCAGATTCCCTTGTTCAAACTGTGTGACAGGCAACATCTATAAATCAGAGTTGTGGGTAATAATTCTTTGTCAGGAAAAGAGAGATGATGTCATTGGATCAGTCAGTAAGATAAATCTGGTTTCCTTGCTGAAGTGGAAAAGTGTGGCCTATTGTGGTTCATTTATATTTTGACTTTTCTAAATTCTCCAGATTTGACTAGTTGACTAGCCATTCCTGCATGAAGCACGTTCACTTTAAGAGTGTATGAATCCTGGTGTTTTTCCCAACGTAATTTCAAGGTATGTAGGTCACTGTAATCAATTCATATTTCTTCTATTCAGTTTCCTCTAGATCATTTGATAGGATTTTGTGTTTTCTTCTATTTTTAAACAATCTCTCAGTATTTTTGCCAGCATCTGTTTTTCTCACAGCCAATGACTATAAAGCTAGGAAACACCGTAATATCCTACCAAACCAATATCCATTATTCATATACTAAAATTGTTATAAGGATCTATAAAATCATGTATAAAACTTAATTGATCACAAATAGTCAGTAATTATAAACAAATTATTATTTTTTAGTTAAATCTGTTTTGTTTTTTTTACTGTTTATTAAATGGGATTTAGATTTTTTTTTAGACCCCATTGCATGACCACTGGGAATGCAGAGGAAATGGATAAACAGTGGGAGAGGCAGTCGTTCCATTTATCAAAGGTACTCAGAACAGAAGTGAGACTGACAGGCAAACCGCTGCATTGTATTATTCCTTGTTTTGCTTATTTTACATCCTTACTGTGCATGCATTCCTGGCATTGCCCTTGGGCTTCTAAAATAGTGTCTCAAAAGTGGTTTACTAGTTCAAGGTTCAGCTGGTTTATAACAATTGCCCCTGGCTGCTCGTGGCTTGTGTCTCAATTTTGAGGCTTCTATAATGGCCTTCTGTATGGTAAATGGGGTCAGTATAGAAGTAATTCTGTTATCCTGAGGTTTTAATTTGTCAAAGAACTCATGGTGGAATTTGAACCTGACAACCTTCAGCTAAACCTTTGATCTTTCCAGACACACTTGATCTTACTTTAGATGACTGATTTAATTCAGATGAAATAAAACAAAGCTTTCCTCATGAATGACAATATTCAACTTTCCTTCCATCCGCCCTGACCCCAGAATGAACCCATGGAGCAAAACTCTTTCTGAGCTGTGGCCTGAGGCTTTATTCCACTTCTTGGACATGGAATACATCCCTAACCTCACTCAGAGTGTTTGATGGGGATCCTACCCAAAGCAATAATGCAAGATCATTAGAGAAATTGGTAACACTTTATTCGATAGTCCACTTTAGACATTCTATTAACAGTAAGTAACTTTGCAACTACATGTCAACTAGCAGTTAGTAGAGTATTAGTAGACTGTCTGCTTAATATCTGCTAACACTTTAGTAACTTTGCAAGTATGTCAACTTATTCGACTAACCCTAAACCTACCCTGTCTACTCTGAGAGTTAGTAGACATGTAAATGCAAATTAATGAGAATTACTAGACATGTAGTTGACATGTAGTTACAAAGTTACTTATAGTTAGTAGAATGTCTAAAGTGGACTATCGAAATAAAGTGTAACCGAGAAATTCCCCAGTAACTGGTAGAGGAACTCACTCATGAAACCGGCAGAAGACTTGTCTTCGAGATTCAATACTGGTTTTTCTGTTGAGACATTTGGAAAGTCAGGAGAATATAAAACTGAGCTGCTCATGTACAACTCACTCCTTTTGCAATTGTTCTGACTGAACCATTCTGATAGTTCACCAGAAAACGAAAATCCTGTCTTCATTTACTCACATCCGTATTACATTATTTCTTCTGTAGAACAAAAGAAGATATTTTGAAGGATGCTTCAATTCTTTTGTCCATACAATGAAAGTTAATGGAGTCCAAAACAACGCTATATCCCACTTAATTTCATTGTATGGACAAAAAAACGTCTCAGGATACGTATGTAACCATGGTTCCCTGAGTAGGGAACGAGACACTGCGTCCTCTAGTGATCGCTATGGGGAATGCCTCGTCGTGACCCGTGTCTAAAGGATACATTGAAAAAACACCAACACGTTGGCCGGCGACAGCCATGACGTCACTACCGGTGCGACTATAGTATAAATAGGCGCCGGGAGAACACATCATCCACTTCTTCGTCTGAAGCTTGCGTCCGAAGCATGGCAAGAAACCTATAGGACGCAGTGTCTCGTTCCCTACTCAGTGAACCATGTTACATACGTTCCCTTCGTGGGAACTTGAAACGGGGGGGGGGGGGGGGGGGGGGAGAGTCGTGGCCTAATGGTACAGAGTCTGACCTCATAACCCAAAGGTTGTGGGTTCGAGTCTCGTCCGGCAGGGATTGTAGGTGGGGGGATTGAATGTACAGCACTCTCTCCCACCTTCAATACATGACTGAGGTGCCCTTGATCAAGGCACCGAACCCCCAACTGCTCCCCGGGCGCTGCAGCAAAAAAATGGCTGCCCACTGCTCTGGTGTGTGTTCACGGTGTGTGTGTGTCTTCACTGCTGTGTGTGTGCACTAAGGATGGGTTTAATGCAGAGCACTAATTCCTAGTATTGGTAACCATACTTGGCCACATGTCACATCACACTTCACAACTGCGTCCTCTAGGGGTCGCTATGGGGAATGTATACCCACGCCACCATGCTGAGGGAGTGCATGCCAGAAATCATGGCGAGCACTAAGTACCAACTCTAACATATTGCTATGGGAGTTGCCCCTGGGACGTAGCGACGGCTGTCAGTGACGTTATTCCCTACGGCCAAAGGCCTAGTCTACATACCCCAAAAATACTTACCTGTTAGGGCCAGACTCCTTGGCCCGGGGTATAGCTCAAGGCTTGGAATCAGGAATAGTTTCCTTTAAGGGAATACGACCAAGAGCATAGAATCATACTAAGTCTTGGCCTGTCGCACAGGGGCTACCGCACGTTTCTCTTTTTTATGTGCTGAAGGAACTGTCTCAACATACCCTTAGTAGCAACACCCTGTTAAAGTAGGTGGAGTGGTGCCCAAGGTGGAACAGGGGTTTTAAACCACTCAGAAAGAGCCCAGGCCTGCTGCGCATAAGCTCTTACATACCGATTTTAGAAAAGAACGCAGAGTCCTAGCGTGCAAACTTACACAGTGTGGATTTAGAAAGTGTACAGACGTCATGAGCACCCTACCATAACATGTATTTAAAATATACCTTCTAGGGGTTCAATCACGTAGGCACCTGAAAATCATACCCATATAAAATGGAAATGGTGCTCCCACAACCGCTATGTTTGAGAAGGTCATCAACTCGATCTACTAAGGCTTAATAATGCTGGAGTGCTACAGTAAGATCCTGGTATCTCATGGACAATAACCCCTCTGCAAACGAGGGAGCTCGACCTACAGCCTGTTCCAATGGTGGAATAGCTAGCAGTTATTTAGCTGAGGGAGCAACACCCCCAGTTCTCGAATGAGAGGAGGCCCGACCTGCAGCATGTTCCAAAGCTGAAACTAGCAGTAATTTACCTTACTGATGGAGCACAAACCCAGCTCTCAACGAGAGGTGGCTCGACCTACAGCGCGATTGTTAGAATAAGAAGGGTAAGTGTACTGCAAGCTAGACAAAAAACTCAGCGCACCAGAGAGGCAGAGGAAGGGCCTAATTAACCTGATGCTGCTGGTTCCAGGTGCTATGGAAAAACAGAGAACTCAAACTTCTCAAGTAAGAGGACAACTCTGAATTCAGAGGAATAACGTTGCTCACTCCAGGTAACCCTTTGATAAAAGTGGAACACTTGTCAGCACTACAAAGAACAGCCCTGACGAGTATCCAACCCCTCAGAGAAATTAAAATGCTCGAAGAAAGCACAATGCTCACAATAAAACCCTCAATGGTGAGGGGACGATGCTCCAGAGTGTAACGACAGAGCCGCCTATTGAGTTGAGTCCAAGTACCGTGGGCTAACACTCCAGATAAAAGGACGAGGCTAATTAACCGTACCCTCTACCATAAACACGGATTTCAGAAAGTGTTCCAAGCATAACGTGCACACTTACCCACTTATGTGGAATTTTAGAAAGTGGCAAAGCAATACGTGCACACTTACTCACCTATGTGGATTTAAACAGTGCGCTAAGCTAACGTCAACACTTACCAGCTATGTGGATTTTAGAATGTGCTCAAAGCTTAACGTGTGCACTTACCATTGTATTTGGATTTTAGAGTTTTCCAAGCTTCTGTTTACAGATACCCGGAAGTACTGAGCCAAACGGGAGAGGCAAGCTCAAATACAACCCTCAAAGGTGAGGGGAGCACTGCCCGAGACAGCGTTACACAAGAAGGCTCTCGCAAATACCACCAATACTTCACCCTCGATTCCTCAGCAAGAGGGGATATCCTGGTGAACGGGAGGCCCCTCAGGGCGACCTAGATAAGGTATACCAGACAGGGCAGCCTGAAAGCATAAACCCAGCCCGGACATCCAGGAAAATCCTTGCAGTGACGCGCCGGGGGCCTGATAATCACGAAGGCTCCCGCAGAAGCCTGTGACCTGGCCGAATAATCCAGGAAGTATGAAGGCGAAACCCGGCTTATCGTACCGTCTGGACATATATCGACGAGTGAAATAAACACTGCAAGTCAAGCACCCGGTTTCTGAACCCAGCAGAGGGGGTGCTCACCGAGGACCTACCCTAGATAGGGACAGAAACACACAGGTCCCGGGTAACACTGCAAAGAAACTAGCAGAAGGATATACACACAACCACCAGCGCATTAAATACACACACATATATATATATATACAGTGTGTTACTGATGGTAGCCTTTGTTACTTTTGGTCCCAGCTCTCTGCAGGTCATTCACTAGGTCCCCCCGTGTGGTTCTTGGAGTTTTGCTCACAGTTCTTGTGATCATTTTGCCCCACGGGGTGAGATCTTGCGTGGAACCCCATATCGAGGGAGATTATCAGTGGTCTTGTATGTCGTCCATTTTCTAATAATTGCTCCCACAGTTGATTTTTTCACTCCAAGCTGCTTACCTATTGCAGATTCTTCCCAGCCTGGTGCAGGTCTACACTTTTTGTTTCTGGTGTCCTTTGACAGCTCTTGGTCTTGGCCATGGTGGAGTTTGGAGTTTGACTGTTTGAGGTTGTGGACAGGTGTATTTTATTTTGATAACGAGTTCAAACAGATGCCATTTAATACAGGTAACGAGTGGAGGACATAGGAGCCTCTTAAAGAAGTTGTTACATGTCTGTGAGAGCCAGAAATCTTGCTTTTTGTAGGTGACCAAATACTTATTTTTACTGAGGAATTTACCAATTAATTCTTTAAAAATCTTACAATGTGATTTTTCTGGATTTTTTTTTTTCTCATTTTTGTCTCTCATAGTTGAGGTATACCTATGATGAAAATCCTCTCTCATCTTTTTAAGTGGGAGATCTTGCACAATTGGTGGCTGACTAAATCCTTTTTTGCCCCACTGTATATATATAATATATACATATATATATAATACACACACGATCTATTATTTGTTTTGGGCAAGTAGCAAGCACGCGATGTCCTCGAGGGGGCAATCTGCGTTCACTGTGAGCGTTTTCCAATGAAAAGCTCCGCTCTCGTTTGTCTCTTTTTTCGAGGAAAGAGGGGCAGCCATCTGGTTCCCGCGTTTCAGGATCCGCCGCTGCTGAGGCACGTAGGAGAATGAGCTCTTGGGGATCGCAGGTGGATCTGTCCGATGAGTTTGAAGGGGGTTTTCCCTTTCGTGATCGTCGGTTGTGCACGAGAGTGAGCCGCTGGAGGGTGATGTTATTTCATTAACATTGTCTGCTTCAGGGGGCCATTGCTCTGCTGGGATCAGCTCAGCAAAAGCAGGAAATAGCTGAGGAAGGCAAAGAAGCTAGGGCTGAGCCTTCCCAATTCTCCTGCCTTGCGTATGATGAGCTTTTAAAGTTATGGATCGTGCCACGGTGAGGCTTTACTTGCCGTGAGTGGGCAAGAAAGTGACGCGTGAGGTCCTCTCATGAACTTTTTTCTGGTCCATAACCCATCCACTCAGGTGAGCCTTCCTTTCTCCTGTTTTCCATACAGAGATTTGGAAGGAATGGAAGAAGGCTTTTTTTTCCACATTCATCCATCGTTCCAGCTACAGTTATCCAACTATCGAGGCATTGCGCGAAAGCGTTCTGAGAAGATCCCCACTAGAGAGACGCTGGCCACTATCTCTCTATGGGGTGAGACTTCCTCCACTCTTAAGACTCCCTCCGTACATCGGTCCCTCGGATGCAGGGCATACTCGCAGCACAGTCGGCTGTTGCTTCATTGCACACGATAGTGATGCTCCAAGCGTATCAGGCTGACCTGTTGAAAGACCTGGAAAAAGGCTAGGGCCTTTCTCCTGATGAGGTAGCTGAGCTCGCCGCACACGGATCTCGCTCTCCATGTTACTAATCAGGCCCGCCTCTCTAGCGGCATTCCATGGCGTCTAATGTAATTGCCGGAGTAGACATCTGTGGGTGAACCTAGCAGGTATCGGGAAAAAGAGAGGGGCTTTCTTCTCGATGCGCCGGTTTTGCCTTCTGTATTTTTGGTACCTCCGTTGAGATGGTGGTCGAGAAGTTCAGGGAGGCAAAGGTGCGTTCAGTGGCCTTCACGAAGGTCCAGGTCTGAGCCCGAACAACCCAGGGGTCCTGGCCCATCTCACTTTGAGGATCAGAGATGGGCACAGAAGGCTAGTGTCGCGGCTTGCGCTCCTCCCCGTCCGTGGGTAAGGGTAGGATGAATCGCGGGTCAAAGAAAGGTAGGTAAAAGACCTAAGGGATGTGATCCAGACAGAGCGTCAGCACTTTTGTCTGGATCAGAGTGATACTTCAGTATCTACTCATTTCCTTTGGGGTCTTACATCTGCCCTTATCTTCCCCTTCCTAATTCCCCTGTAACCACTATCTCTCCACCTGACCGAGGTTAGGTTGGGAATGTCCTGCATTATAGTCGCCAATGCTGGACCTATTATGTTGGTTGGTTCTATGGCTTCATAGTGACCACCTTACCGATGGTCCGGACCAGAGGCTTCTTCGGACGGGGTTCCGACGTGGCAACCATGGTGGGTGAGTACGATCCGTTTAAAGATATATTAGAATGGTTGACCCGAAGTAAATGAATCGATACTGAGGTATCACTCTGATCCGGACAAAAGTGCTGACTCCCTGTCTGGATCACATCCCTTAGTTCTTTTACTCACCTTCCTTTGACCCGCATTTCTTCCTACCCCTACCCGTGGGCGGGGAGGAGCGCGAGCCGCGACACTAGCCCTCTGTGCCCGTCTCTGATCCTCAAACCGAGACGGGCCAGGTCCCCTGGTTTGTTCGGGCTCAGACCTGGACCTTCGTGAAGGCCACTGAGCGCGCCTTTGCCTCCCTGAACTTCTCGACCACCATCTCAACGGAGGTACTGAAAAGTTCGGAAGGCAAAACCGGAGTATCGAGAAGAAAGCCCCTCTCTTTTTCCCGATATCTGCTAGGTTCACCCACAGATGTCCCTCCGTCACTACCATAGCCGCCATGGACCTGCCGCTAGCAGAGGCGGCCTGCTTAGTAACACAGAGTGCGAGATCCGTGTGCGGCGCACTCAGCTACCTCATCAGGAGAAAGGCCCTAGCCTTTATCCAGGTCTTTCAGCAGGTCAGCCTGATATGCTTGTAGCATCACCATCGTGTGCAATGAAGCACAGCCTTTTTCCCCTAAAAAGAGACAAACGAGAGCGGCGCTTTTCCCTTGGAAAAAACGCTCGCAGTGCACGCCGATTGCCCCCTCGGAGACATCGCGTGCGTGCTCTTTGCCCAAACAAATAACGTATAGATCGTGTGCCATCAGATGTTAAACAACGACAACACGGATGCACACATCCTCTAAACACTTTGCTAGTGCTCGCCATAATGATATGAATAGAGATCGCTCTTACCACAGAAATGTACGCTTCAAACAAAACAGTCAATGAAGACTCTCGATGAAGAATCTCCCGGCACCTATTTATACTATAGTCGCACCGTCGTGGACTCATGGCTGTCGCCGGCCAACGTGTTGTTGGTGTTTTTTCAATGTATGCTTCAGACATGGGTCACGACGAGGCGTTCCCCATAGCGACCCCTAGAGGACGTGGTTCGAAGTTCCCATGAAAGGGAAACCCCACTTCTTTTGCGTTCCACAGAAAAACGTGGTTTATAAAGACTACCTGTTTTCTATTTGGTTGGCGTGTTCATAAGCTGTCCAGTTTGTTCTTCTGGTCCGTGTTGGCAAAAACAAATCAAGTCAAGCGCTTAGGAGGTTTTCATGTGTGACTATGATGAGGAAAAACACAAATAGCATGTTAAAACTCCTTTTCTTGAGGTCTTTGAAACCGACAAAAGAGGGAAGCAGGTGAGAAGTTGGTTTACCAGACTTTTAGCAGCTGATATGTCACACAGAAAAGGGTTCCAGCACTGAGATTCAGGGAATCAAGCTCCATCTCTACATCCAGATGTGAATTCAGCCTCACAGAGAGGTAGAGGAACATTCTTGTGGAAAGGCACTGGAGATGGTGAGTCATGGCTTTCACAGCCTGACGCACACAAACGACTAAAGACACATTCAGAGTTCAGTGGAAAATGGCTGTGTAGACTAAGAGAGAGAATTGATTTTCAATATGTTCTTGATCCTCCTGTCAGAGGTTATTGGTACAACAGATCATACATTTAAACTTACGCCAGGTGATTGATAGCATCAAGCCTATACATATAGTTAGACACAAGCAATGAAGCTTTAATATTCCATTCACTTTTTAGAGACCTCTACTTTGAGTACATGTCTGCTCAGGCCAAACATGAGATCAGTCTTCATTTCCCATAATCAGCACCAGCTTCCTGTGGTGATACCCAAGTCTCTGCAGACCGGCATATTTTGAGTGACAGCTCTCCATCCAGGGCTCCACCACAAATAAAGGAAATAAGAGGCACTGCTCCAAGTTTTTTTCCACAAATGTGACCCTGGACCACAAAACCAGTCATAAGGGTCAATTTTTCGAAATTGAGATTTATACATCATAATAAAAAAGCTTTCCATTGATGTATGGTTTGTTAGGATAGGACAATATTTGGTCGAGATTCAACTATTTGAAAATCTGGAATCTGAGGGTGCAAAAAAAATCAAAATATTGAGAAAATCACCTTTAAAGTTGTCCAAATGAAGTTCTTAGCAATGCATATTTCGAATCAAAAATTAAGTTTTAATATATTTACAGTAGGAAATTTACAAAATATCTTCATGGAACATGATATTTACTTAATATCCTAATGATTTTTGGCATAAAAGAAAAATCTAATAATTTTGACCCATACAATGTATTTTTGGCTATTGCTACAAATATAACCCAGCGACGACTTAAGACTGGTTTTGTGGTCCAGGGTCACAAATGTGCCCCAGTGAAACTCTTTAACACACTTACCCAGAAAGCTGTGAAGGTTAGCATGAACACAATGGTGAGAGACATGTCTAAATCCCTAGCAGGATTCTTATCTAATGGTATAGTCTAAAACACACCATTCTCTTTCATCCAAACAAAAGGGTTCAAAGCTGCTAGACTCTTTCTAGAATTCTGTGGTTTAAACATGAAAATGTGTTAAATGAGGCTGAAAGTGCTACATGGCATTGGTTGCTGAAATCAAAATCAAATTAGGCTTAGTTTACCAACAACATTCATCTTAAGTTACATTGTACAGTAAATTATTTTGTGCTAGAGCAAAACCGTGCCCCAAATCAGTCCGCAAAACGTAATACAAAACAGTGGTGCTGAGCCAAAACTTTCCCCAATATCTCCAATATTTTGGCCTCTCCAAAATGAAAATAGTGCCTAGTGTACACACATAAAAAAGTATGTTGATTTGTCAAGATGTAAAAAATTATTATTATTAGTGAACAAAGAAAATGAATTACAATATATAAATAATGATGACTTTAGTAAAACAAGATTTTGAAAAAATTCTCAACTAGATCAATGAACATAAATTATGTAGTGATTACATTCGATGTGGACCATTATAATGTGCACAAATCTAGTATGTTAACATTTATGTAAGCCTACTTTTTTGCCAAAACGTGTGCATATTCTCATATTTCTTTTTAATTTTCTCAGTTAACAATTTAAGTTAACAATTCTCATCTAAGCAGACCTACAGTACATAACGGTATACCCTATTAACTGGATGTAAATCGAGGCCTATCATGCACAGTCTCTACATTTTTTATTCTGGCTTTGTAATGATCAAAATGCATGTGACCTTTGTCTCTGATAAACTGTGAAAGCAAATGGAAAAAGGTGCTTGTAAATGTATGATCATTCAACTTCAACAACCCTTTTGTGAAACATGTCATAGAAATTAAATACTACTTACATGCTACTAACGTAGTGCTTTGGGAAACTGAGCCTTAGCCAAAATATCAAACACTTAAGGGCCACCATAGAACTTCATGAGCATCATGCGTTCCAATTTTTCAGAAATGTTTAGCACATATGGGCCTAGTTGTTCCTTAGTGAGATGATGCAGCCCGGGGTATCTACATTTGAAAAAAATGTAAAACGACTGAAGGTTTTCTCTCCTCTCCTTGACGCTATCTCTAGACTGTCCCCTATGCATTCCTAATTGTAACACAACTAGGACCTGCTGTTCGGTCTTGTGGATTGTTTAAGAGCATAAAACAATCAACACTCAGTGTACTAAACCATTGTAGCCAGCTGAAATGGTTTCAAAAGTTTGAAGAATTTGGCCTTTATTTCTCTTTCTCAAACTTGGCTGTTTTTGTAAATCATAAGTAAAAATCATCTAAATTTATGAAGTGATTCATATAAAACCATACTGCCAAACTTATCAAATTGTTCAGCAATCTAGAGTTCTTTTGGGTATTGTTAGCCTGCACAAATAACATTTACAAGCCTAGAAATACTATATTAACAAATAATCAGCCCTGCAGGTCACAGGCTTATTAGACAACTTTGAAAGGTCCAAATATCTAAAAGAGACATTGCCAATACTTGATGCAGTCTACTGGCTGTCTGAAGAGTTCAGTCTTTGGGTCAAGCTGCACATGTAGTACTGGTTAAAACTAGCTCGGAGCACATCATAAATCAGGGATGGTGAGAATTTTCTTTTATTAGTGGTAGACAGAGCACTTGTACATAAACGGGAAGTCAAATCTCACTCTACAATTCCAGTAAAAGCTTAAGACATTCTTAGGCAATGCAGGACTGAAGTATTAAAAATGTACGACCTACCGGCTTTTCCTTTTATCTCTGATGCTGCAAGTGTCCAAGGGGAGAACCCTGGAAGAAGCATCAAGTGTTTAGCAGAATGGCGTGCACAAAAAAACTAAAGTCAACAAAAGTCAAACAAAACAAAATAATATATCTCTTGAAATGTGAGAATTACATAGGAGAAAGTGTTGCATGTGACTGTCTGGACAAGAAACTATAATTTACTGTAGTTCATTGTCTGTTTGTTCTCAGTCTCTTTTGATTTAATCATCCAGATGTCTGTTCAGAAGAAAAACGTGGCCAGGAAAATTTGCTGCAGCTTTATCAAAACATTTCCATTTACCAATCTGTTTGATCTGCTTTGACTTTTTAATCATCTCTCCTCTCTCATCTTCTCCGGTACCTTGGCTTTAGTTTCTGTTCTACATATCTTTTCAACATCATCTTGACTGTTCAACCAGTTGAATTTCTTTAGTAATCAAACGTTTAATCAAGTACTGTGACCTGAACATGTTTCACTTTACATCATCATCCATGTGAAATAGTTGTTTTGTGTTTTGGAGTGTGACAACAATGCTAATAATATATATAGATATATATATATATAATATATATTTTATTCTACATAAATAAAAAATATTAAATAGATTTAATGAGTTATTGAAATTAGCTTTAAAAGTTAACCAAGGTGATTGTTAGGTGAGGGCAAAGTAATCAAATGCTAAAAAAAAGGGAAATGAGCATTACATTTTAACTACCTTATGCATTACACTTGGAAGACAAAGTTGGGGATACAGTGTAAAGCAATCCATAGTCCATAGCAGACAGCCCTGTAAAAGCTGGCACTGACATTTATTTGGCTTGGCTTGCATTTAAATTGAGCTTCGCACACTCCAGGAAGTCCCTTTATTTACATTACATTTACATTTACATTTAGGAGAGCTTTAGCAAATGCTTTTATATCTAAAATCCAAAGCGACTTCTTAACAAATGATACATAAAGCATTCAAAAACTCTAACAAAGAGGCAACATATATAATTCCCAGATGACAAGTCTCGTTCGCCCAGTTGTATCCACTGTATATATATATTATACACACACACACATATACACACACACAAAGAAAAACAAGTAGATTGAATAGAAAAAATAGAAAGCTAGTGTTTGTTTCATCAATATCTTGACGTACTGAATAGGCCTCCTAGTTTTCAAGAATGTGCCCTTAAATCAAACATAGCCTATTTCATTCAAAAATGATGTAAGCTATGTGTGCTTACAGGAGGAAGATTCAAGTCTATAATCATGCAGTCTTAAGTACAGAACACTCTAAAGCAGGACAAAAGGATGGATTTTTTTCCCAGCTGTCTGACAGGCGGACAGGTTTAAGAGGCACAATGGAGATGCGTGTTGAGCGCATGCAACTTTGCCCCAGATCCAGTGACTCAGGAAAAGCCCTGGAGAGAACTCCCAAACCTGTCGTGAGGTCCACCAGCAGAATACGATTACTTTAACATGCTGAGAGTCCCAACCCCCTCTGGCAAAAGCACTTTGTCCAGTACAGGAGAAGAAAACTCTGTCAGGCATTGGTGACTCAGGAGAAACCAAAAAAGTTTTTCTTCTGCCTTGCGACCTGTGATTTTGGTTTTCTATTGGTCTACGCTCTACGCTATCAACTCAGCCAGTTCAAAACTAGTATGAAGCATTAACAATCTTTTACTGTTTATTTGAGCACATCCAGTGATCTTGTTCCTATTCTGATATGATGCGTTTTTGTGATTTTTCTCTATTCCAGCCCTCATTTGAAAGGAAATAAACCTTCCACTCAGTTACATAACTCTTAAATTATGAGCATCATATATTTAATTTTAGTTTGTGAATATGGGGGTCTATATGACTGGACCTGTTTTTTAAACTTAACTCAAAATTAGCAGATATTTCACCACATATTCATAAGTTAGTGCTTTGAATTGGAATATGTTGGGAAGTTATATTATTCTTCATGTATTTCAAGTTTCTTAATTTGTTTTAAGTTCTTGGCCTTTAATTATACAGGACAGTGAAGTAGTGACAGAAAACATCCAGATCACACAAAAAATATGATGGTGTCCATAATTTCAAAGTTATGTAACTGAGCAGCACTTTTTTTGCCCTCAGACAAACAAAAAAAATGACAAAACCCCCTCGAGGAAGGACAGCATGACTGAAGAAGCTAAAATAAACAGTCAAAGATGGATAAATGTTTATTCTAGGAAGTTTTGAACCTGATGAAGTAATAGTAGCAAAAAATGTCACATGCACTGCTCACCAGTTTTCTGGTTTTTAAAAAAAGACAACCGAATGGAGTACACATCTGTAAGACATTACGGTCTGCGGATATAAACAATAGGAAATGTTATCTTTCTAGTGTTGGTCTTTGAGTGTGGGAGCTTAACACAATAAATACAAAACCATTAGTGGTCCTTTCCGTTCTCCGGTCAGATCATCGCACAGGATAGCTACTTATTCTGAACCTGTGAGGTCATCACACAGGACTTTGTTTATCATGCCAAGCTCCTTTCAAGCAGCACAGGAGACAGGTCTTGAGATATCATTAAAGTCTAAGTCCTTGGTGGAAGCAGAGTTCCAGGAGCAGCCTTGGAATGTTCCAACATTTCCTTTAAAGTACAGCTTGCTTTTCTTCAATCACAACGTGATTAGTTGTCAAAGAGAAGTGCCAGACTGTTCAAAAGAAATCAAAATGGTGCACCAATAACATCATCCTCAGGTCTAATTTCATCAAAGAATTCTTAACTGACTGAATGATCCTGAACCATCCAGGAACAGATATATTTTATCTTAGAGGTGGACTACCTACATATTTCGGTGAAATGGAAAAACTGTTGACGGAAAACCTACTCCTGCAAACAAGCCTGCACTGGCCCTTTACAGGCCCACTTAGGAATTTAAAATTTAGGGCCCCCAGTGGGCTGCCAGTGCAGGGCCTCTGAGATTTTGCTCATTGGCAAAACATTGGCCCCTTAGTGCTGGCCCTGCACGGGCAGCCCTTACTTAGCCCACACTATTAATCTACAACAGGGGTGCCCAACCCTGGTCCTGATTTATTAAATACAAAACAGAAAACATTCAATTCAGGTTAATACAGCTACATATAGCCAAAAACGTAAATACACAAAAAGCAAACAAAGCAATGTAAGATTGTAGGATTTCGTCATGTGAAAGTTGATGTGCGAAAGTCTTATCTGTAGTACATCAATGTCCAAACACTGTCCATAGCTGAAGTTGGCTGATAGCAAATTAATAATCCAACCTCTTGTAATGAAAACACGCCACAGCTCTCAAACAACAGACTCTTTCTAACCAGGAACAATCAAAAATAGTCCAGACTATAGTCTCATGTCGAAAATAACTTTAAATCCATAATCAAACTGGACCATGATGTGGTGACCTCACCAAAAAAAGAGTCCTTCTAAAATGCATACAAACACACGGTCTTAAACTCTTAGCATCAATCCAAACATAGGCCATACATACATGTACCATCTCTGCAAAAACATCAGCAATGTACACTTTTAAATAGAAAAAACAACAACTCCTTACTTTAGGCTGGGCTTGAAATGACACATTTCCCAACCAGGACACAGCACAATGTGCTCAGCAGGTGAGCCATGCTGGCTACTGCTGCTTGCTATTGCTAATTCTCTCTACCACATGGCTTTACTTAAGGAAACCTAAAAAAACTCTAGAATCCCTAGTGGTAAGGAAGAAAACTGCCCACAAAATTCTTATTAACAGGCTCATGTCTGGCCCACACTGGGCAATCATTGGATTAATGTGGGCAGTCCCATAGTGTGGGCTGCTCACAGAGAGCCTGCGGTGAGCCCAAAGCTGTGGGCCTCGCCTGAGCAAGCCCGCACTGGGCCTGTTTAGGTTTGGTGTGGGCTGGCCCTAACCCACTGTGCCCACAAAAAGCCAGCATGGGCCCCGCAAGGACATGTTTGCAGGGACAGCTCCACTGATATTCCTGGTTTGTTGTGTCTTAACTGTGTTCTCTAAAGGGAAGGATAAATCTTGAAGCTGGAGGAAAAATACAAGATGTCCCCATTCAGTTCTGCACCTGTGGAAGTGAGAGCTGTACATCATGTTTTCCAGACAGAAATAAATTAATTTCTATTTAGCCGACTTTAGATACTACTTGCCAGAGAAACACACATGCACGTAATCACTCACACACTGTTCTGAAACATTTAGATGGTACAAACCAAATAAACTCTAGGCCATGTTTAGACTAGACAGTCACTTGCTTGAAGCTGAACGAAAAATAAGTAAATAAAGCACTGTTATGATGACCCAAACATATGCTAAATAAACTATGTCAATATGTAAGCATTTTGGTATGCCAAAATGAAAGGTAGCTACGGCTGTTACTTAAAGAGAAATTAATCTGTTATGGGAGCTGAATGAAATCACCATTTCTGGCATCAGCACTTCGAGTCTGATTCTGCTGGGCTCCTGGAATCATCCAGAGCTGCCATTAACGTTGTTGCTGCCATAAAGTTTTCACTGCACTCTTCCCTGCTTTCTCCCGGGCCAATGTCTCCCTGTCTGCACACGGAAAGATTTATAGCTATTTTTTTTGTCCAACATTTTAAGATAAAAACAGCTATATCTCTATCAATCACCACTGCTGCTGAGGAAGAATCCAGACAAGTATTTTTTTCTTACTTTGGGGAGAAGAGAAAATTTTCCATGTGATATTTGATTAAAGAAAGAAGGGGGGCAAAGGGACGAGGGATGCTGGAGTGTGAGAGAAAGGGACGAGGAATCATCTGCAGTCTTCAGCGAGTTCAGACGAAACCAGATGTTGAGATGTTTTTCTACCAGACAGACCATCACCAGGATCACCACAGGTGTTTTTCATTTTGGCTTCCTTGAATACAGCGTCATCCTAGAGTTGATACTAGGATAACATATCACAAATGTTACAGGGACATCCATCTGTCATTGCAAGCTCTGAAACCACAGAAAAAGTGAATGTCGCTAACAACAGAGAACCATTCAGAGGAGGTATCATTTGCAATGGCTGTAAATACACCAGAGCAGACCTTCTTTCCTTACTCTTTCCATCAGTTCTGTCCACACAGTTTGCTTTTGTCTTGTCAAATACAGTCCAATGGTCATTCTTAGGAATATCCATCCAGTAGAGAAGTAGCTGTGAACATCTGTGGTCAGGAAACCCAGGTCTCCACAACTGCTATTTTGAAAGCCCTGATATGGAAACAGTGAGCAATAATGATTTTCCTCTAGAGCAATTGTGTTGTGAAATACGAAGACAACAAAAAAAGAATTGGGCCAATAAGAGCTCCCTTGATAACTTCGAATTAGTCTGTAAGTGTCTTGTGGAACTCTTTAGTCTCTCTGTGGAAATCTTATAGTTTTTCTTGGTTTGGCAGTATGTACGAGTAGTAAGATCAAGCCATACACATATATACTGTAATTGTCAAAGTTTCAGAACGCCGGAATGCCTTCCGCATATGATAGATACCGGAAGTGAGAGAAAAGTGTTTATTACATTTGAAATATGGATATTTCTTACAAAAATGCATGGATTCACTACAGGAGGCCTTTATTCACCCCCCAGAGCCGTGTGAGGCACGTTTTATTATGGATGCGCGCGCGTTATTTGACGACTTGTGGACTGTTCAACTGCAACACCCGCTGACTGCAATGATAAAGCTTGGAATAGCCAGGACAATTTTTTATATAACTCCGACTGGATTCATCTGAAAGAAAAAAGTCATATACACCTAGGATGCCTCGAGGTTGAGTAAAATACAACCTAATTTTCATTTTAGGGTGAACCAACCCTACAAGCTAAAAAATAAAGATGGTGTCTGAAAGTTGTGGTCGGTGGTCAGTTTGTGTGTAAATGTACGTTTTTGATCAACTTTTTCCACTTTTGATGTCATTTCAAGCGAGAAATTAATATTGCAGTAATGAAATATTCACTTAGTTATCACCAAAGCTCTCTATATTTTGTTGTAGATCATTAAACCGTTACGCTGCCTCAGAAGCCTGTTCGAAATCAGTTTCATGAGGTACCTTCCTGCAAAAACACTGCCTGCAAAGTCATTGCCTCATACGGCAGCGAGGCAGCAAGTCAGCTGCCTAGTTTTCGGATGCAGCTGTAACCGGTGTAATCTGCGTTGTGTTTTTTTCCCAATGAGTAGTAACCAGACGGACATCAGCTGACGGTTCGAACTCGTCTTTTACTCTCCCATGCAGAGACAGTGCAGAAAGGGCCAGAGAAAATGGTATAAAACTGGCATACAAAATTAATTTAAGGAGTGACAAAACAGCATACCTGATAAAACATAAAACAGTCTTTACAGTGTGTTTTTGCCCTTCTTGTCTTTTCTGTTAAATGAATGTAAAGTGCAACGCAATTAGCACGTGCTTCAAGTGCATTGATCGACAGAAAGCTGATCAAACTTAGTGAAAATACAGAAATAATCAAATATACATATAAAATAATGTCACAAATATGATTTAAACAAGAGTATAAAAGTGCTTTTATGCAAAGATGAAATTAGATTAATCAGAGCTCATTAGAAACCCACCTCTCCCATGCAGAGACAGTGCAGAAAGGGAAGAGGAGGTGCAAAGACAGGACATTAAGACTAACGCTGCTGTCAGAAATTTAAAGGGGAAGGTACACACACAGACAGGCATATCAGGTATACATTGTGAACATTTGTGTAATTCTACATATGAAATTAACATTACTTTCCATACCTGTTACACTTACCCCCCTAGAATTACACAAAATTCTGAGAACATAGGAAAACTCCGCACACAGGTCACAAGAATTACGTGGTCCACACACCAAACAATCAGTGAGGAAAATCAGCATTGAAAGCTACCCAACCACAGGATACAAATATGAAAGAAGATGGCCAAACCTCTACACATGTTGTAGGCATACACAAAGTGCCCATTACACTTTGAACAACTCAGACCTTTCGCTTAAACATAACATGAGAGAATACATGAAATAACACTTAGTATAATTAAAGACAGTGCAATACAACACACAGACCTAAACATGAATAACAGGAGATCCAGACTCCATACCAAGTAAGGTCTCAAGTTGAACCATTGACTCAATTAGTCTACGTACAGGTCTAATTACCCTACCAAACCTCGTAGAGTAACGGTCAGCTGTATTTAAACCAGCAACAGGACCTTGCATAACAGGTACACTGTCAAAGACAGGATTTTGGGTAGAAGGGTCAGCACCAGCCACAGTATTGTCATCAGCCACTGGCACAGCAATATGTGAATTTGGCTCCTGTTGGCAGGGCAACTGAGAATGCACCCATGAAGCAGTGCGGTTCTCATCGCATGTAGCTACATTGGAGATGTTGGACATAGAGTCTGCTTGCGAGAGTTCCTCAGCCTCATTCCGCTCATCATCTGCAGGCTCAATCTCGGCAGCATAGGAGCAAGCATCACTGTGGGTCTGGGCAGTTAGACCACCAGAGCGTGTTGGATCAGACTGCGAAGGGACGCTGCAGGTAGGTGTTTTAGCATCCTCTTGACCAGAACTATCGGAGTCTGTATCAGGCAAAGGTAGGTATTTCACTTGCAAAAGAAGATTGCGATGTACTGTTCGCTCATTACCAGCTCTGTCACAGATCCTATAGATGTGTATGGAAGGCTTTGAGGCAACGCCAGTGTATACAACAGGCTCCCATCTGTCAGCAAGTTTCCGTTTCCCTCTACAACCCTTGTTAGCCACAAGCACCTGGTCACCAATGGCTAGAGGAAGGCCTTTAACTCTTTTGTTGTACTGGTTTGACTGGTGTTTTTGTTCTTGAACAGAATTCTTCTGCGCCACCGACATAGCAGACTGGAGGTCACTGATGAGCGATTTAATGTACTGGTCGTAGTCACAAACTGACTTGTCCCGTAGAACACTCTGGAACATAAGGTCAACTGGCAATGTGGTACTCTGCCAAACATTAAGTAAAATGGGGCAAAGCCTGTTGTTTCGTGTGCTGTACAGTTGTACACAAATTTCATGGTCTGTACCAACTGCGGCCACTTCTGCTTAGGTCTAGGTGTAAGGGACCTCAGCATGTTACCTAATGTCCTGTTGAATCTTTCGGTACCACCGTTCCCCATTGGGTGGTAGGGAGTGGTTCTAGACTTGTCAATGCCAGCCAGTTCGAGAAGCTCAGCTATCAGTTCACTCTCAAAAGAAGCCCCCTGGTCAGAATGGATGCGTTGGGGAAATCCATAAACACAGAAGAAGCCGTCCCACAGTTTCTTGGCCACCGTTTTTGCTGTTTGGTCTTGACACAGAAAAGCATGTGCCAGCTTTGTGAAGTGATCCGTGATTACTAAAACATCCACAGATTTATTGTGTCGATCCTCAGCAGACCAGAAGTCGATGCAAGCGAGCTCCAGTGGTGCTGTGGTTTTAATACTCTCCAAGGGTGCTCTTGCGGCAGGCTCTGGAGTTTTGCTGAAGACACACCTGGTACACTTCTTCACATAATCACGCACATCACGCTCCATATCAAGCCAGAAAAACCTCTGACGGGCCAAAGATAAAGTGCGTGGCTGCCCTTGATGACCAGCCAGGTCGTGAACGCCAGAAAGTGTTTGACATGTCAAGGTTTCAGGCAAAATTAACTGAAATCTCTTGTGCTTGGTGAGCGGGTCTTTAATAGCTCTGTACAGGATTCCATTGAGCACTGAAAGTTTGTCCCACTGCTTCAGAATCCGCAAGACATACAGGTTTTCATTGGCACGTTCACGTCTTGATGGTCTGCGCTTTCTGTCAACATAATAACACACTCTGGCAATGACAGTGTCTTTGTGCTGATGTTCTCGTAAGTCGGTTAGGGAAAGGGAATGAAACACTTCTCCGTCACCGCTAATCAAAGAGTTAAGATGTTCTGTGAATGATGCTGCTCTACATTCAGTTCCTATGTCCCATTCGTCACAGGAGGACAGAACTGAGGACACGTCATCGGCGGACAATGATGTATTCAGCCCGACGTCAAGTGGACCTGATCTTAATGTTTGCATTTGGCAGGTAAGTCGGAACATTTCTTGCACACTTCCATCCTCAACACTGTGTACTTGCCTCAACAGTTCAGAATAAGGCTCTGACAGAAGCTGCTGACTTACTGGCCTGACAAACGGATTTCTACTGAGCGCGTCAGCCACCACGTTGAGTTTCCCAGGAACATATTTGATCTCAAAAGAATATGGAGCAAGTTTCGAGACCCAGCGCTGCTCACATGCATCCAATTTCGGCTTGGTCATAATGTATGTAAGCGGATTATTATCCGTCCACACTGTAAACTCATGGCCTTTAAGCCAGTGACTAAACTTGTCACACACTGCCCACTTAAGAGCCAAGAATTCTAATCTGTGTGCAGGATATTTAATTTGGCTGCGGATCAAAGCCTTGCTAGCAAACGCTATCGGTCTCGCCTCATCTTCACCAGCAGGTATCTGAGAGAGTACAGCACCTAAGCCATCTAAAGAAGCATCAGTACAGAGCAGGAATGGACATTCAAAATCTGGATGAGCCAGCACCACACTATCGACAAGGGCCCTTTTCAGTTCTTCAAAGGCCACATTACAGTCCGGGGTCCAGTCCTGAGATGTCAACTCCCGAAAAGTGCCTGCTCTCCTACGACCACCAGCACCTTTCATTTCGTTTCAGGCAAGCCATCAGATTGAATAAGGGTCTGGCGATACGAGAACAACTTGGAATAAAGGCTAGATAGTACAGGGCCATACCGAGAAACGATCTGATTTTTTTTTGTGAAGGCGTGGTTCCATCTTCCCTCATTAGATCCTCCTTTCGAAAAGCAGACATGACTTTCACTTTCTCTTCATCAACTGAAACACCAGTACCATCCATCACATGGCCTAGAAACTTTACAGACTTCCTCAGAAAGTGAAACTTTTTAGGAGATAGCTTCAGGTTGCTGGACCTCAATCGAATAAACACTATCTCCAAGCGCCTCAGTAACTCCTGTTCAGATGGAGCAAAGACCAACAAGTCATCAAGGTAACAAAGAAGACTGGAAAAGTTAAGGTCACCGAAAATACTAAGCATCATGCGCATGAAAGATGCGGGGCTATTGCAAAGGCCCTGAGGGAGACGATTATACTCATATAACCCCATTGGCGTTGTGAAAGCAGTGTATCGTCGGTCAACACATGGAGTGGGATGTTATAAATTCCTGAAGTTAAGTCCATGGTGCTGAAAAAGGCATTACCTCCTAAGGCTGCAAGACAGTCAGCTTGATGTGGTAAAGGGTGGGCGTCTTTGAAGGTTTTAGCATTGAGCCAGTGGAAATTGGTACAAACCCTCAGATTACCATCTTTTTTCCAGACCATCACTAAAGGCGATGCGTACTCGCTGACAGACTTGCTGATTATGCCTTTCTCCTCCATTGCTGACAACATTTCTCTCAGTTTCTGGTAGTGGGCAGGAGGGATGCGGCGATAGGGAAGATGGAATGGGCGCTCATCATAAAGATGGATCCTATGCACAAAATCCTTTGCCTCTCCACAATCCAGTTTATTCTTGGAGAAAACATCTTGGTAAGACACAATAAGAGCTGCCAGTTTTCTCTTCCACATCTCTGAAACTTCACATCCATCAATGTCAATGTCCTTCAGACCATAGTCTTTCAGCAACTGCACGAGATCAGTGGGTTTCGAGGGAATCTGAATTAGGAATGTCACGATGGGTTCTACTCAATCCTTGCATAACAGTGAGGTCTTCGACATCTAGACAGGAAGAAACGTCAGCCAGTTTAGAGTTGCGGCGAAGTGTCACTGATGTTGGATTAGGGTTAAGTATCTTCATTGGCACCCATCGATCACCCCACATTGGTGTTACTACTCTTCCGACAAGAATGCTTTTAGGTGCTGAACGTGCAGTGCTTGGCTCAACTATTACCGGGGAAACAGGGGCATTTGCGGGCAATTTCCCCCAAACAAGGTACTCATGTCTGGGAAGTAGAGTGACTGCCTGACAGAGTTTCACAGTACCAAGTTTATCAGGCTGCTGAGGGCCAGACCATCGGGAGATGCAGCTCAGAAGCTCGAGGAATTGCTCACACTCAGGATTACCGTTACTGCAGGAAACAAGTTCCCAGTACTTGTCATGAGATTTCATCTTCTGTAGAACACATTTGATCACGTTGCTTCCAATTATGAACTTGTCTCTTTGTCCAGGCACAACAAGAGTTGGAACAACAAACTGAAATCCATAAACTTCAATCTCCAAGTCGTATGTACACTTTGGCTGAATCGTAAGGCCACCACAGCCAACCAGAACCACATTACTTGGAATCACTTGAGTATGTGGAAGAATACCATCAGCTTGCAACATGGACTCACACTCTTCACTAAGCGTGCAGGACATACTACCAGAATCCAGTAATCCCTTTAATGTGTAACGGCCACAAACTGTCACAGGAGCATAAAACAACTCACTTGCCCCATCAACTCTCTGAGACCCCACATATAACACGATTTTGTCTTCTGGCAATGACTCGCAGCTGTTCACGAAAACATTTTGCACATCCACTGCTTCTGTGAGGGAGGTTTTATTAAAATTGCCCATGTTACCCCTCTCATCACATGGGCTATTCAGTTTAACTGAGCGGTATCTGAGGGAGTCGCAGGGCATGCTGCTTTGGGACAGTCACTCTTAAAGTGGCCAGGACTGAGACAGTGACGACATAGCCTGTCACGTCTACAATGTGAGTACGTAGTGTGTTCCTTGGATCGACAGACCCTACATGCAGAGCCTAAATTGGTCTTGAAGTCCGAAGTTTTGTCTGCATGAACCTGACTGGGTGAAGTTAAAGAGGCAGTGCACAATGACAGGACTCTATCCATCATGCCAACCACATGTTGAAGACTGGTGTCTGGAGAGAATGGAACAGCATTAGGATTAAGATGACTTATGGGAGGTAGACACTGGGGTGGCATAGAAGCAGGCTGCTGAAGAGAACTGGGCACAGAATTGGGACATGCTGTATCAGTGCACTGGTTGCATGTTGACAAAGACATGGTGTGCTGCGTCCTCGATGAAACTCTCTTTAGATCCCTCTGATGAATATCCAACCGCTCCTGGACCTCAGCGGCGCTCCACTTCTCAGCTGGTTTAAACTGAAAAGACATAGCAAGACTTGGGTCTGGACAATGCGAAATAAACATCATGACAGCTTCTGCAGTAGGATCCTCGATGCTCTTATGACGTCTGCGCAAGCACTCGTCAGCAACATATATGGCCTTGTTAAGACGTATCCAGTAATCCATGGGACTTTCATCTGCTCTTGGGACAGTATTATAAAAGTCAGCCATAGGCATATTTGAGTAAGCCAACTCACTGAAGTTGCGTTTCAGTATATCAAACACCGCACTTGGAAGTTCACTGGCATTCAGTTCAGGGCGGCTTCGTAGGGACACCTTGACAACATCTCTCGCTTTTCCAGCCAGTCTGCTCATGATGAGATCAGAAACATCAGTTTGCGTTTTGGATTTCATTCTGCTTAAATAACTGCACATCATATCCTCCCATTCATGGACCGTAAACAAATCACTCTTATCGCCCCTGAAGAATGGTGGAGGTGCTGAATCTTGCTGAACTATCACCCTCAGACTAGATGCATCAGTACACTCACTGGAGTGCTGAGACTGGCAAGGAGGATTAGGCCGTACTGGGCTGGTGCGCAAGATTAAGGCTGGCTGAAATACTCTCCCCTATTTTGAGTAGCCAAATCTGAAATTATGCTTCCTAATGCCTCGGAAGAAATTACACGTTCAGTATCCGGGCGTGTGATTGGGGTGGAGCTAGCTGTTGGGCCTACAGAAGCACCGATTGCGGAATCAACTGCGTGCATATAGTCAAGACCCACATTAGCTAACGCTCTCCCTCTCCCATAACCATGAGATGTAACTTCAGACATCTTCCTGTTGTGATAAATTTCACGCCCACCGCCCCTGCCCATTGGAAAAGTTAAATTAGGTTGTTTCGTAGGGCTGAAATCGTCATTATCAATATCCTCAAACATGTCTCAAAAGTTAAGTAAACACACATAAAACATGAAAAATGACTACGAATGAATATGCCTCAAACAGCAAAACCTTAACTGATTCACAAATTTTCATATATATTTTATGTAAGATCCTGGAAATCAAACCAACTCAGTTAATTATCAGGATGAATACAGTTCAAAGATTCTTGTCTCTCTTTTCTTGATGGAAGTAAAATATTTTTAAAATGCATCAACAGTCAATCATTATATACTGTTCAGATAAAGGATACGATGCTCGAATTTCAATGAAGCGTCCCGCGGTCCTTATCACACAGTCTCTCGATTAACACACATCAACGAAGAGAAAAGATTCCCGGAGAGAAAAGTTGTCGATCAGGAAGTCAATTAAACTCTTATCCGTTCCTTTAAGATGAAACAGTCTGACCCGTGTTATCACGCGCTGTTCATCTCACACACGTGCCCTCCTTATCCGCGAGCGAGGTGGTGAGAAAGACCGGGAGAGAAGATTGGTGAGCCGTCATGCAACCACGGCGATCTGCGAAGCGCTGATCTGGTGATCCGAAATGGTCACGGGCACCACGTGTAACCGGTGTAATCTGCGTTGTGTGTTTTTTTTTTTTTTTTTTTTTCCCAATGAGTAGTAACCAGACGGACATCAGCTGACGGTTCGACTCTTCTTTTACTCTCGCATGCAGAGACAGTGCAGAAAGGGCCAGAGAAAATGGTATAAAACTAGCATACAAAATTCATTTAAGGAGTGACAAAACAGCATACCTGATAAAACATAAAACAGTCTTTACAGTGTGTTTTTGCCCTTCTTGTCTTTTCTGTTAAATGAATGTAAAGTGCAACGCAATTAGTACGTGCTTCAAGTGCATTGATCGACAGAAAACTGATCAAACTTAGTGAAAATACAGTCTATAAATCAATATACATATAAAATAATGTCAGAAAAGAAAAAAAAAAAAAAAAAAAAAACCACATATGAGTTAACAGCGTATAAAAAGTGCTTTTCTGCAAAGATGAAATGAGATTACTCGACCTCATTAGTAAACCCCCCTCTCCATGCAGAGAACAGTGCAGAAAGGGAATAGGAGGTGCAAAGCCAGGAAATTAAGACTAACGCTGCTGGTCAGAAATTTTAAACAGGGGAAGGTGCACACACAGACAAGGCAGATCAGGTACATGTGAACATTTGTGTAATCTCATATAAACTTAACATTGACTTCCATACCTGTTACACAGTCCATGTTTTCCACCCCGCGACATCCTTGACCCCGCCCTCAAACTATTACACTGGTAGAACAATTACAGACTGGGCCATCTGACCAAATCAGAGCAGAGTATGCTCACGGAAAGGAGGGGTTTAGAGAAACTGACCCTGCATTCCATTCGGAAGGGCTCATCCCTATGCCCTAATCCCTTCAAAGGGTTTACCCTCTGGAGTGAGAGCTTCGAAGGGTAATCTGGCCCCTTGGTATAAAGGAGAAAAAATGCTGGCCCTCGTCACTATAAAAGTTGCCCATCCCTGGTGTAGGGGATGAAACAACTGTTTCTGAAGTGCCTTCTGCATCAATCAATCACGGCCCACACGGAGGCAACGTCATATGCAAAGATGCTGCGCACAGGATCAATGGGACCCGAAGTTGTCCCATCAGTTGGACCCTTTCGAAATCCTCATTCTGAGGGCCCTTTAAAGTTGCCATTTTTATATCACTTTGGGGGGGGGGGGGGAGCGGTTTGGAACGACCCTTCAATATGGCGGCCATGATTGTTTTCACTCCGAAGTTCCCTTCGGAGGGCGATATATCCCGTTTGGAACGCACCGTGAATCTTCGAACTGCTTCGAGTTCGAACCATTGAGAACTGACGTGAAATGTATATTATGAGAAAACAAAAGTGTTTTTTTTTTTTTTTTTTGGTGTTTTGTATTGATTGGTTGAATAAGCTTTGCGAAGCACCGTGGCTTTCACCTCAACTGTATCATAAAATGGTTCATTACTGGAAGCTTTTCAACACGTTGCACACTAATGACATCTTGTGGTCAAAGGTGGAAAAAGGTGCCTTTGCGTTTTGGACTGTTTCATACAAATAAATAAATTTGTGCTACGAAAACCAGCAATAAAAAATACAATGTTATTGTGCTTACACAAAGTATGAATAAATGAGCCTGTGAAAAAATTTATGAAAAAAATAAGCATGGGTCATGTAGGCATATCAAAATAAATGAAGATTATTGTGGAATGATCAGTTGAAGTGTTTTTGAAGTGGGGATTAATGCAAACTGAGCATTCACAAAACTACACATGTAAATATTTATTCGTATTATGATTTAGAAGTGAATGGAATGACACTTGAAACCTGCGCTAGGGGTTCACGATGTAAGCTGTTACGTGCTTGTATGCTAAAACGAAGCTTCGGACGTCACAGATCACGTGGTTATGGCAAAATGAATCAAGCTCCTGTACAGCTTCACTGTGAGATGTTTTGGTTTTTGGATGTAAGCTTCGAAGCCTTCGTGCCAAACTTCATATCACTAGTTTTTTTAAATCTTGCATGCATGTAAACCTGTTTTAGGAGATTCCCAAAACTACAGGAACACCTTAAAAATGGCATAATAGGGGTACTTTAAACAAAACTGTTAAATAGCTACAGTAGCCTACCTTGTTTATAATTTATATTAGGTTAGCTAGATATTATTTTTTTAATAGTTCAACAGTATAAAGAGCAGTTCATGGAACGCGTTTTTCTGCGCTAATTTAGTTTTTCTAGATAAGCTAAACATATTTGACACTTGTGCCACGTTTCGCTGCAGTCTTTCTCATTCCTCAGCTCTGCGCCTTGCATAAGGGCGCATTTATGTGAACATTTCCTTTTATGCTCAAATCAAGTGGGTAGCTCTTTAAATCCTACCTTTCACATGTGGTGATTTTGTTTTCGATAACTCCAAATAAGGTTTTCTTCCAAATTAATGTCATGGCAAACATGTTGAAGATTAACACCTAGGCAGTTAACAAACTCTTTGATGAACTGTTTCCACATAAAAGGAGTTTAAGCATCGCACCTATCCATCTTCTTCTTTGACTTACATTCAAACAATCGTCCTTATTATGTTGACAGTTTCAAAGATGGCGGCTAGTCCAATCGAGGGAGTACGTGCCTGTAGGTAGTAATTTGCATGGACATGCCCAAATCATTTTCACATAAGGACTTTGCACAACCTCACCTGTATTTCACTTGTTCCCTCACTTAAACTGTACTTACAAGTAGGGCCTATGAACATATTGGTGTTTGCAGAGGTTTTACTTACATTTAATCGATAATGCCCAGTGAATCTAAGATAAGGATTATGCTACAGTATAAGGAACACTGACAGATATTTCAAATGGGAAACCCATTTTAAAATGCCTTTTAAGTGAGCACTTGCTTCCATATCCAATTTATTACTAGGGCAAATGAAAATGACCTACATATGCATGAGGACTTTAAAAATTGTATATTAAAGCATTTGATTGGCTTGGCTCACTCACACTTATGAAGGGGATCACATCAGTCCAGAATCTGGGTTTGTAATTATTGTCGTACCATGCATGTTGCTGGGATACCAGCCCTGGCTTTGGACGAACTCTCTCGTTATCATTAATGAATAAAACAGAAACTACAGCTCAGAAGAATGAAGAATGATTACAGCTAAACTAAACTGAATTCACAGAAATACAAATCCCCTGACTGATAGAATGCATGGAAATGAAACATGCATTGCATGACATATGCCTACACATGTTTAACAGATACCCTTGTCTTACTGAATACTTACAGTGGGGCAAAAATGTATTTAGTCAGCCACCAATTGTGCAAAAGATGAGAAAAAAAGATGAGAGAGGCCTGTAATTATCATAATAGGTATACCTCAACTATGAGAAACAAAATGAGAAAATAAATCCAGAAAATCACATTGTATGATTTTTAAATAATTAATTGCGACATTTTTTCGTTTAAAAGAGTTATCGGTCACCTACAAACAATCAAGATTTCTGGCCCTCACAGACCTGTAACTTCTTCTTTAAGAGGCTCCTCTGTCCTCCACTCGTTACCTGTATTAATGGCATCTGTTTGAACTCGTTGTCAGTATAAAAGACACCTGTCCACAACCTCAAACAGTCACACTCCAAACTCCACCATGGCCAAGACCAAAGAGCTGTCAAAGGACACCAGAAACAAAATTGTAGACCTGCACCAGGCTGGGAAGACTGAATCTGCAATAGGTAAGCAGCTTGGTGTGAAGAAATCAACTATTAGATTTTAGCAATTATTAGAAAATGGAAGACATGCATGACCACTGATAATCTCCCTCGATCTGTGGCTCCACGCAAGATCTCACCCCGTCGGGTCAAAATGATCACAAGAACTGTGACCAAAATCCCAGAACCAAACGGGTGACCTAGTGAATGACCTGCAGAGAGCTGGGACCAAAGTAATAAAGGCTACCATCAGTAACACACTGCTCCGCCAGGGACTCAAATCCTGCAGTGCCAGACGTGTCCCCTGCTTAAGCCTGTACATGTCCAGGCCCGTCTGAAGTTTTGCTAGAGAGCATTTGGATGATCCAGATGAGGATTGGGAGAATGTCATATGGTCTGATGAAACCAAAATAGAACTTTTTGGTAAAAACTCAACTTGTCGTGTTTGGATGAGAAAGAATGCTGAGTTGCATCCAAGAACACCATACCTACTGTGAAGCATGGGGGTGGAAACATCATGCTTTGGGGCTGTTTTTCTGCAAAGGGACCAGGACGACTGACCCGTGTAAACGAAAGAATGAATGGGGCCATGTATCGTGAGATTTTGAGTGAAAACCTCCTTCCATCAGCATGGGCATTGAAGATGAAACGTGGCTGGTCTTTCAGCATGACAATGATCCCAAACACACCGCCTGGGCAACGAAGGAGTGGCTTCGTAAGAAGCATTTCAGGGTCCTGGAGTGGCCAAGCCAGTCTCCAGATCTCAACCCCATAAAAAAATCTTTGGAGGGAATTGAAAATCCGTGTTGCCCAGCGACAACCCCAAAACATTACTGCTCTAGAGGAGATCTGCATGGAGGAATGGGCCAAAATACCAGCAACAGTGTGTGAAAACCTTGTGAAGACTTACAGAAAACGTTTGACCTCTGTCATTGCCAACAAAGGGTATATAACAAAGTATTGAGATGAAATTTTGTTATTGACCAAATACTTATTTTCCACCATAACTTGCAAATAAATTCTTTAAAAATCCTACAATGTGATTTTCTGGATTTTTTTTCTCATTTTGTCTCTCATAGTTGAGGTATACCTATGATGAAAATTACAGGCCTCTCTCATCTTTTTAAGTGGGAGAACTTGCACAATTGGTGGCTGACTAAATACTTTTTTTCCCCACTGTATTTTAAAATTTTACTTATGTTTTTATATTTTTTTTATTTTTGTTATTTATTATTTTTTGTGTTTATATTCTGCTCCAGAAAAAAACATTTGCAATTCAAATTACTGAATTATTATGTGAGGCATTGTAAGACAATCCATCGAGCGGGATCAGCAGGATTTGCAGAACCACTACTTCGGGATATTTTTAAGCAGTCTGTTCCATGATTCTCTGTCAGTCTTCCATATCTCCCTCAGTTAGACTACATAAAGTTGCCTGATCTATCCACAGTCACAGTGGTTATCTGGAAATAATCAGGTGGAGGAATACAACACTCTCATTTAGAACATCAGGCAAACAGGGCAAAACAGGAAACATCATGATTTTGAGACTTCTCAGATCAGATTTCCTGTTTGAGTATTGCGATGTGGGTAGTCCTGCAGTAACATATAGCTGCCTCATGGTGCCAATTTATGGTGTGCAGTCTTTGCGGAAAATACAAGGGGGCTGTCAAATCACTTGAAAGCTTGTAAGAGGTCAAAGGTCATTAATGCTTTCATCCAATCAGAAAACCCTTCAGATTGAATCAAAGGTTTAAGGTCATAAAAGTAGCAAATTGTCTGTAATAATTTATATTATTGCAGTTTTTGCAGTATTTCTTCTAGCTTTATTGTTTTTTCTTTTAGCTCACTAGACCACACATATGATCTGGTCCTACCATTTAAAATTAACTTTCTAAATACGCTTTAGAGATAAACATATGTCTGTGTTTAAAAAATAACTCCTCAGAATAACCCCTTATTGAAAGTGAGGGTGAGCTGGCTAATTGGAGTTGTGTGTAATAGCAGGCTGAGTTTGGAGCACTGACTGACCCCAGCTCTGTTTCAGAGGTACTAATCATAAACTAAGACTGAAGGGAAAAAGTAGAGCACTTTTATTAGCTGTAATAAAATAGTTTTCAAACAAATAGCCAAGAGCCACTCCAGCCAGAAGTGTATCAGTTTCATAAGCAAATGTACGACAAAACCAATTTTGTCCTCAGAAAATTTAGATTAACCGATAATGGGAGGAAATCATTTTCATGATACTGCAATATATACGTGGGTTATTCATGTTGTTAGCATGACATGGTTGATGTGTCAAATGTCTGAGTATCAAATTGACATGTAAAGTGAGCATTTAAGCAAATATAAAGTTTTTTGTGTGCTTGATGTTAAATCATGTCGCTCGCACGTACTCCAAAATATGAGCATGTTTTGGAGCCTCTTTAACTTGAATTTATCAAAGACATGTAGGGAACATTGTGAGGTATAAAAGGTTATGAGAGGAGTGAATTGATGCAGTGTGTTCTAAGGTCCTGCTATCAGGCAATGTGAGTTCAGCTAAGGACGCTGTGTAAGGCTAATGAATATCATTCAGTCGTCTGACAGAGGCTACCGTCCAAGGGGTTTCTGCCGAGGAAACATGCGAGGTAGCGTGATGTTTCAAACATATTGCCAGCTACAAAAGAATGCGCTGACACTGCAGTCCAAACCTAAAATAATTTTCCAGTACCATCTGTTGACAGAGGCCTTCTTCTTTTAAAATGTTTTCCTTTTCATCTCTTCTGTCTCCAAGGCTTATCCCAGGGTTGGGAGTATTAGCACCCAAATAGTCATACATTGTGGTTTACATTCATTTATGTGGCTCTCTGCTGTGCTTTTGGCTACTTTCCTGTTCCATTCTGAATAGACGGCATGTCAGTTTGTAATGCATTATTTAACATACATTTTAAACTCTTTTGTTTTGTTCACCATTATTACGGTAAATATGGAAACATAATTAATTCTATCTTGCACAGGGAAACCATTTTCCAGTTTAGATTAAATTGGTCCAGGAAAACAGATGGAATTCTGAATTGCTCCCAAAATAAACCTTAAACTTTGTGTTAGAACCAAAAGAAACCATTCATGACAGAAAAAGTTTGGAAGATTGAAAACAATAACGGCTTTACAGACTGAACAGGAATGTATTGCACAAAATGTGCAGTCAAATTACACTGGACTAGATAAGGTGCTCTGCATAGCAAATCATCTGCTTAGATGAGTTCATATTCCATGTAGTATATTTGTGAGCTAATAATTATCGTTATTATAATAATAATTATTATAATTAAATATCGTGTTAATAAGCATGCAAATTATGGCCAATTTTTAACCTCAAACTCTTCGTGAATTTACAGCAGAGGTCTGTTTTACTGCACTGTGAGGAGATCATAAAACTAGCCATTTAACAAAGGTTATGTCAAAAGCTCACTATAGCAGAGTAATTTGGCAAAAAAAAAAAAAACATATATACTGTATATATATACTGGTTTTTAAATTGCCTGGTTAATTATTTGATCATAAAATGAAGAATGATATCAGTTGGAAACATTACATTGATTACTCATGATTCAGAAAACACGATTCTTGGATATATTTTTGTCAAAATAACCCATAAGCCAAGACCACATTAGCTAAAGCCTGAGCAAACTGCAGTCAAATCCTTTCAATGTTAATATTGATTGTTGTTTATTACACGACTCTCTGTAATACTCAATTCTGATTGGTCAGTCATGCCATCCAGCTCTCTGAATTTTAAGGCGGAACTTGTTGCGAAATATGTGTGGGGAAATCTTTCACCCTTACGCAAAATCCAAGATTGCAAGGATTCCAACTGAAAAAACAATAAACAGAAAACTGTGCGGGCAGTCGTGGCCTAATGGTTAGAGAGTGGGATTGTAACCCAAAGGTCACGGGTTTGAGCCTCGGTACCGGCAGGGATTGTAGGTGGGGGAGTGAATGACCAGCGCTCACTTCCACCCTCAATACCACGACTGAGGTGAGACCCTTGAGCAAGACACAAAACTCCCAACTGCTCCAGGTGTGTGTTCATGGCATGTTTGTGTGTGTGTGTTCAGTACTCACTGCTGTGTGTGTGCACGTGGCTGGGTTAAATACAGAGCACAAATTCAGAATATGGGACATCATACTTGCCTACACGTCATGTCATTAAAAAAAAATTTTTTTAACGTGCACATCTCTCGTATCAAACTGCCGATTCACTTTCTTTGGTTTGTTTAAAGATAACCTCAGACAGAAGACTTCTGTATAAATTTGTCTTATTTCTAGGCCAAATGTTTTGTACGTTGTAGTGGACTGCTTTTTTCTTAGTGGAGGCTTTAACATACAGGTATAGGCTACAATTATAAAACTATTTCAACTCAAATCAATATTTCATGTCCACACATTAAATTCAGTTGGTGCATGGTCATGTAATAAGCAGGAAAATGTACAGTCATTGTGTCATTATCGCAAAAAATAAACTCTCTCAGTTCATTATCCCCTACTTAATTAATGTTTTCTGATGAAGGTTACGTGACTTTATGTAGACCTTTGTACATAGCATTGAACAAAGTATGGAAAAACTTACCAGTTTGGGATATTTGTTTTCCACAGCATTCTCTGCCAAGCCTAATGCTTCTTATTACCTCATGAGAGAATGCAATTCACCAAACCAAGCTAACCCCAGGGGGACTCACAGATTTGTTGAAGAAAGACCTGGTATTTGAGCCAAGAGAAATAACTCTGCAATTAGGTTCTATTTTTGGGGGGGATTTTGGGAAGTGACCCCAGTAGGCAATGTGTTGGGAATGAGTAGGATTACCTTGGATTGTTGCAACTGCAATGCACCAGCTGCTTTGCAAGAAATAGTCTCTTTAATACAGCAGCTTTAACCAAAGATGAGGTTTATCAGCAAGTTTGCAGTGAGGCCAATAAATGATTACACTCATGTGACTTGTTTGGACTGGTTTGCATGCTGGTTTCCCTCTCTGCAGGATCCCACAGTGGTTCTGTGAACCTGCACGTCACAAATGGGGAACTTGGGCATTGCAGTGAGGCAGGAGCAAAAACAGGCAGTCTTCAAATTAGCTTTAAATGTCATGTCATGGAACCATGATGCAAACGTGAAGTATGTTACACATTTTATTTATGCACTTGATTAACGGCAATTACATAGGTTGGTTTTCCAATGGAACCGTGTCCAGTAAAAACCTCACTCTGCTGGGAATCCCAGAGGCCTGTCATAGCAACTGTTCTCGTGCATCCTGTTCTCATTTTCACACTTAGGTCACCCTGCCCTGGCACCCAGAGGCAAATCCCTGGCTCTTCCATGCTCTTATTTATTCTGTCCCTCTTGCCAAAGACCACCGAAAAAAAGTGAGAGATAGAGAGATAGAAGAAATGGGATATCTGTAATGTATTACATATGGCACCTTAAGGAAGAGCCAACCATGTAGACAGACAAAAGGAAGTGCTGGTGGATCAAGTATATAAGTTATTTACATCACTTTGTGGTCATTGACATCACACACGACAGTAAATTAGTGGTTCTCAACTAGTTTTGACAACGGTTATAACAAAAACAGCACCTAAATTGTTTAGCATAGAAAAGTTGACAGAACTGTCCTTAAAGGGATAGTTCACCCAATAATGAAAATTTTGTCATTTACTCTTCCCTCATGTTGTTCCAAACTTGTATGAGTTTCTTTCTTCTGCTGAACACAAAATGCAAGAAATGTGTGTACCAAAACTTGCCTGTACCATTGCTTCTGTAGTATATATTTTTCCATACTATGGAAGTCAATGGCTACCAGCAACTGTTTGGATATCAGCATTCTACAAAATATCTCCTTTTTTGCTCAACAGAAAAAACTAACTCATAAAGGTTTGGAACAGCATGAGGTGGAGCGGCATGAGCATGCCCATTCAAAGTGAGATTTTTGAGCCGAGTGGATTTTGAATGCAGCTTCCAAAAGACAAAAAAATAGTGGAATAATATTTTGTATATTTGATACAATCACACCAGCGTGATTAAATCGTTCAGTGCGTCATATCATCAGCTGCTAGCTGGCTGAGCCAGAGACAGACGCGTTTTTACAGCACTGCGCATTAACCAATCACACACTATTCTGTTGAGCTTATGAATGCAATGACCAATCAGAGGTGTTCCGATGAGTCATCGCTAAAATGACAGTGTTTTGTTCACTCTCTCACTGACTGAATGCCTCTTTCTGGCGAATTCTCTCGTCAGAAACAACAAAAAGTGCATGTGTGTGTATAAATAGCCTAAGTAAGATATTCATTTCACTTGTAAACCATCAGTTATTTTAATGGGAGTTTTTTAGTGTGCTTGAACTCTAGGCTGTCAGTGAAAATGTTCTTTGATACTGTAAATGTTCTTTGCTCTCTTTTTGTACAATAAAAGTGTTATAGTCTAATTAGTAACTTACAATGTTTTTATTCACATTAACTTTCAATGTTAAATTCACATTAAATATCAAGTCAGTCGTATTAAAACTATGTTATGGCATGACACCCACATCTGTTATTTATATAAACAGACAGGTTTTTATGTAAGGGATAATGTACATCCAGCCGGGTGTTATCTCAGAATAAACCCAGTCAGGGTGATCAGGACCCCGACGCGAAGCGGAGTGTAAATACTTATGTATTTACAGGACATAAGTAAATAATTAGACGCGAAATACTGATTTGAGTTGATATATTTGAACGCAACGCTTCTGTGAAGACAGCAGTTGCCAGCAAGCGGCAAATTCAAACTAGACGGACATTTAAGGGAAACGGTGCAGACACAACATTTCACCACAAAAATAATTAAGGCAATAAAAGAATTAAAGACGAAAATGTTTTTAAAATCTTACCAGTTTTTAGTTCTCTTATAATCCATTACAGCGTACAAAACAATCGTAGCAAAATGGCAGCAGCTGCGTTTGTATGAAAGGAGAGCGAGTCCGCGATACCAGGATGATATTAAATAATTGTACACCATTTTGAATCGAGTTTTAATATTTTATTAGCTAAACAAACGCAAAGCTTCCACCAAGAAAAAATAGTTCAAGCAAGAATACAGCGCCGACTGCTGTTACCCGGATGAGCCTGTGTTATTAGCTTTTACCGGTTGCTATCGAGGGATAACATACCTCAGAATGTCGCGACTGACCAATCAGAATCAAGTATTCCACAGGGCTGTGTAATAAGCATAGTTAATAGACTACATCAAGGCCGCAGTGTCCTGCAGAGTTTAGCTCCAACTTTCCTCAACACACCTGCCAGGAAATTTCTAGTATGTCTAGTAAGAGCTTGATTAGCTGGTTCGGGTGTGCCTAATTGGGGTTGGATCTAAACTCTGCAGGACATCGGCCATCCAGGACCGAGTTTGGGCACCCCTGAACTACATTATTAGGCTACTTTGACCCATCGCCCACTATAGATCAACTAGCATAGGTGAGAATCGAGATATTTCCTGATATAGTTAATGGGTTTGGGAATATTTCGAATAAAAAGGAAAAAAATAAAATAAAACATAAGCCTATATCAGTTACAGTGCTATTGTGGCTGCTGTGTCACATATAAATATTAAAAAAAAAAAAGAAAAAGTTGACGATATTGTAGAATATCAAGATGGGAAGCGTTTCCTCTGTTATTAAATGTTTATTTATTTTGTTATCCTAACTATGCATGGCTGTGGTAAGTAACACTTTGTTTTACATTTAGCATTGTTTTTCCCCCACAACCCTATCAGGACAGATCTGTGACCCATTTTTGAAACGCGACCCACTAGTTTCGAACCCCCTCTGTAAATATCACTTGTGTTGCATTACGGTTCTAAGGCAGAGAGCTTGTGTTCATTTTTCCATCTACGGATCTAATTCTGACAGTTTGCGCTGCAGCACAGAAGACTCGGGAATTTTCTTATTTTCCATGTGGAAAGGCCGACTCATGAAAGCCAATACTCCAGTGGAATACAACTCATTAAGTTGGGCTTTCTTTATACAAGCCATGTGGCACTCTTTAAATGGGCAAGGTTCACTTCAAATTGGACAGAACTGATCGACCACAATGTCACGTTTTATGTGTGTCCGTTGGTGCCCCACTCACTGGCTGTAGCAAATGCACAGTGTCCAGTATTTTCATTTCAAAATGAGCTTGAAGGTACACTCGAAATTTACAACATGTAAACTATACTCAAAGGGTGGTGTTTCCTAAGATCTTTGGCACATTTACATTCTTTGCAAAACCAAACTATTGACAGAGTCAAGTGGCTGCACTGGTTATGTTATGAATTTAGCAATTAATCTCCATCTCAAACAATTATGAAACGTCTGTTCAAACGAGTTCAGATCAAGGCTTTCATTTCAGACGATTTCCAGATATGTCTGTGCACATTTGCCTTTTTGAACTGTTCAAGATAATGCCAACCTTTTTCAATCAGGTTTGCATGAGCAGAATTCAGTCCCGTTCTGTGTATTGATGCATTCTTGGGCATCATCACACTCGGGCATTTGTACAGTAGTAAGCAGTAAAAGCAATACAATTTCACTCTGAAAGGCCCAGTGAAATCCATAAGTAACTTTGGGCGACAAGGGGGCTTACGGGACTAAGGCTGGACACCAAATTTAACAGAGGAGAGAAATGATGCCTTCACATACATACAGACCATTTTATTGCCACTTTTACCACAAACCCTCGGACTCACAGGCCATTTTTGTTTCTATAGGAAAAATGGTCACATTACTCAATGTTTTGTCAGACTCTCCTCTTCCTCAGCAGTGAACTTTGACTGAGGGAATGGCCACTTATTTGTCTTTAAAACACTTGAGATGTCATTCCTGCTTTTATATGCGTGCAAAATGTGCATTAATTGCAACAAATTGTCATAATTAGTCATCCTGGGTGTTTATCCCATCACCGCTCCTGAAGAATAACTGTTAGAAATATGTATTTAGAAAACCCATAAAATACACAATGATGTCATCCTCTGCTGAGGCCAGATTGTCCTGATTTGTTTCACCTTGGGCATATTGTAAACACGTACATCATCCGTTTCATCTGCTGTAGTATATCTCCATTTTTTTGTCTTACTGTAGCGTCTCGACCAATCTGACACACTAATTTTTATTTTGGATTTAACAAATCAATTATTCATTAGATTAACAAATCGTCACAGTCCCCTCACTCAATATACTGGATGTTAGGTTTTCGGCTGAACACCATCCCCCAACCTTGATCACCATGACAACTATTCATGATATCACTGGTTTTATGGCCTAAAGGAATGCAGGGGATAAACTCCCTGCATTTTCCTCATAAGAAAGACACACAATGCCCAGAGAAATTGACTGTTCTCTAATTAATTCATAGGAAAAACCTTTCTTTGAATGAACACCCATTTTCTTCAGGCCCTTGTGTATATTATTGCTGTGTTGTATTTAATCTGTTTTATTATAGACTATTTTATTCATGCTTACAATAAACCACTCATTCATATAACCTTACAAATAACGTGTTTAGTATCTATGAATTCGCCTTCTTATGATCGAAACAAGTGTGTATATTATATGTTGATACCTATGCAACATATTGATGTTATAAGAATCGGTACTAATTTGTGCCTCAACACCCAAGCGAATTACATATTCAAAATACCATGCTTACAGACAAAGATTCATAAAAATCCCCAGTATTTCCAACCTCCCTCTTGGGATTTCAGCCTTCCTCATTGGCCCATCTTGAGAGGCGTGAATCTCTTCAGGCTTTAAAGGCCACACTCCATGTTACCCGCCCCAGTCGGTGGTTCAGGGAGATGCCAAAATGAAGATGTGAGAAACGCTCCAGGATACCAAAGCGCGTGCCAGGCTCCGGCCTAGTCCTTTTCTTTCATCAAGTGATTCTGACTCAAACTAACTCTTTCTCATCAACCAACTTCAGCAAGATCTTGGGCCTTAAGATTGCATCAGGAATCTCTTTCAGACTTGCAAGTATCAAACTTAGTCTTATTATGCGTTAAGTATCAGTTACACCTTTTTACGAGGTTTGTTTGAACTAAGAATCTGACGTTTCCCTCAGGTTTTAGATCTGCTGAATATGCAAATGGTTCCATAAGTGTCATTCCTTATGTCTCTTTCTTTAGTGCTACACTTTAACCCTTTCCTATCCAACTGTATGTGTGTTTGTGTATGTGTATGTTAGACCGGCTTAATGTGTTTATGTAGTATGTTGGACTAGTTTTAGTGTTTATGTAGTTAATAAAACCTTACTTGTATCACACTTGACGTGTTCATTGTTTACTCATAACCGGAGTCAATAATCATGCAGATTTACGTTACAAACTTATAGAATTGTACAGTAAGAAAGTTATTTCCTTTAACCAGGAAATTAACGTTCTTAGAATTGACAAGACGGTTGACCCTGATTGGTCAGCTAAATATCTACAGCGGATATAAAATATTCATAATTAATCATAACTAATTATGATTAATTATCTCTTTCCTCAATGATTTGATTAGTCTACACTACCTTTGTGTTTCAGAAAAGGATGGCGCATATTTTCAAAGGAATGTGAAACTCTTGAGAGAACAGGTCAAATTAAAGTCATACATCTTAAATGGTAAATGCCACGTTGTGCTGTAAGGTGTTCATCATTGTAACAACAGTTATATTCAATGTCTTTCTGTCAATCTGTGTCTGTCTGTCTGAATATTTATTGGACATTATGCAAAATGATTATGTATTATAATATATTATTTATATATTGTTTTAATTTATAAGTAACGTTATAGTTGTACTGTACTTATGTAGGCTACACACACACTCTCTGTATCTCTCTAACATATATTTTTTGGTGTGAAGTATCTGGCATTTGTCCATTGACACTTCTTTTCTATTGCTTTTTAATATAAACCTGACTTCAGTCTTAACCTTCTCACATACCGATGCTCACATTTAGGTCTTCACCCATACCCCAAAAGCCCCAGGCGCGATTCAGAACTGCATTAGCTAATGAAAACTGTCATGACGTGCTGTCACAGCAACAACCCGCAACCCTCCTCCAGCACCCCAAACCCTCCCTTTTTGAAACAAAATATGCGCCCTTCGTAATAAAATTCAAGAGAGATCAGTTATGAGGAGAGAGCCCGTGAGTCCGGCATCATCTGGATTTATCACGTATCAGCTTTGGAGCATAAAGACATTGTTCAGTAACATTGTTCATGACTGACTGCATTCCTCCGTGAACAGTGGGGGGGGGGGGGGGGTGGGGTACCCGCTTCGTGCGCGAATTTTAAACTTTGCGCTTGGGGAACCGTGGCATCTCCAGGTTTTACGCAATGAATTTTTAATCATTATCCTGGGTTTATCATTGTGACTGGCTGAGAAGTACGCGGATAGATATTTTCGTATTGTACATGCATACATACATACATAGATAGATAGATAGATAGATAGATAGATAGATAGATAGATAGATAGATAGATAGATATTTTTTTGTTAGTTAATTTTTGCTGTAATTAACGGAGTTCACCTTTGGTTCGGGTAAGTGAGGTGCTTGTCACATATCTGGTTTATTTGAAGCCAAAACAAATGTGGCGTAGGTTGTTAAAAGTGTGCATTCTTTTTAAATAGGCTTTATATGCGTTTTAAGAGTGTTTTCACTGCTGATTCACAACCACAAAAATTAACCATAGCAACTCTACGCCGATCACTCGCTTATTGTTCAGTAGCTATCATTCGTCAGTAAAATACTTTATTGTACGTACATATGACTGGTGTAATCACAAAAACGTTTTTATGAACGCCAAAAAGACCATTTTGTTTGCGCCACTGAAATCTCAAAGGATTGTGCCCTGAAAAATACTGACAAAAATTCCTTTGAAAAGTCGACCCTTTAAAAGTAATTTTGTAATTCGCACTTTGACAAAGGTTTCAATACCTTTGATGTATTTGTTTGTATAATTGTGCAGTTTTATTATATAGGCTACAGCATATATTTTATACAAACTCGTTCACAGGCTTTGGAACAGTCAATTGCGCATGCCAGTGGACAGCCTGATAAATTCAGTGGATTTGGGCATGTCTAATAATGTATTTTTAATACTAGGTGAGGTCTCCTGGTTTTTAGCTGAGCAGAGCCACTGTGGGACAGGTAATTTAATTAATGTGAAAAATTAATGTTTGGTTACCATTCTTATCCATAGAAGAATGATTCTCCGACGATGTCTTCGAATGATGGCCCTTTTGCTTCTGTACACCTCCGTAAAATCTCAAGGTATTACTGTAAACTTACTGTATATTACTGCCTTTTATTATATTCCTATTTCGTGCTGTATGTATATATAATATATATTATTATATTAGTACAAGGGACCGTATGTTTCGTATGTCCTGTGACTAGTCATCATTTCAGTGTTACACCATCTTTTTCACCTTTTTGCCTTCATTTTAAATGACACCTGTGGTGTAAAATATTCCATATAGCTCAATAAACATGGAGTCAGATCGTGTATATAGTGACAAATTGAATATAGATTAACCAAATGTAAAATAAAATGTACTCATTTTTAGATGCACAACTGGAAGATGAGACGGTTTTTGACTTGTTTGAAACCAGTGGGCTCACACGCAAGACTATCGGTGTGAAGCTTTTCAAAGGCCTGGACAGTGATGCTCCAGCATACCGCTTCATCCGTTTTGACCAGCTCCCCTCAGTCAGCTCCTCCGCGCTACAAAAACTTCTTTTGCAGATACAAAACAATGAAGGCTTCATTCTGACAGCCACTCTGCGCCAGGACCGCACATCCTGTGGCACCATTCTTGCACTGGAAGGCCCCGGAGAGCGCAGACAGTTTGAAGTTGTTTCGGACGGAAGAACTAACACTTTAGATTTGGTGTACTGGTGGGCTGATGGCTCACGCAATGTGATCTCTTTTGAGGATGTAGACCTCTCGGATTCACAGTGGAAGAATGTAACACTCTATGTGCATGGAGAGACGGCAACTTTGTACATTGGCTGTGGACTTATTGATAGCTTCATTCTCGATGAACCTTTCTATGAACACCTGAGCGGCACAGGTGGTCGTATGTATGTGGCCAAAGGGGCCACACGAGAAAGCCATTTTAGGGTATGTTTGACCTCCCATAATCAAGAAAAATAAAGTGCATGCCAGAAGAAAGCATTAGGACATGAGCTACAGGATATCAAGAATAGTAACTGATACATTTTTGCTCTTTGTAAGGCAATTTAGTTGGCATTAGTAGTAGCAGTGCATGCCAAGCAAGTTGCTGGAAACGGAGTAATAAATTACAGCTGATCCTCCAATGTTCTGTAAATCCAACCCAACTTCCCAGTCCTGGGAGATCTGTGTGAATGGTTGAAAATTGGCAAAGTAAGCCTGACAGCAGCTGTTGTTTCTTTCAGGGCTTGCTGCAGAATGTACGTTTTATCTTTGACACCCCACTTGAGGACATTCTGGAGAGCAGGGGATGTGATCTTGGAAACCCAGGTAGGAGGGGCTTGTGAGTTTTAACATCCTTTTAACACTTTTAGCCAGCCAAAAAAAGATTTGTGGGATCAAGATGAAGTTCCTGTTTAATTAGAACTGCTGTAGGAATATATAACTCACAGAAAGGAAGGGATTCGTTCCGTAATGATGTCCACTTTTGTTGGAATATTTTGTGTTTAGGTTTTCTTCAGTGTCAGCCGAATGGTGGCTGTGGAAATAATGAGTTCTTAAACTGCAGATTTTTGACATCCTTCGCTCAGGGCAAGGTTTTTGGTTCTTGACACTTAAATTTCTAAATAAACATGTTTAGATTGCTCACGCTTGTGGAGACCTGTGCACACTCACTCAGATTAGCAGCAACCAGCCTGACTGAAGAAATTATTAGCTTGGAATTGCCATAATGTGCATGTATTACAAGCCTGTATTTATCAAAATAGGCCATCCATCAATCCCGTCTGACTTTGCAAGTGTTTTCAGAGCACATCGACAATTTGTGATTTAGGTTTAAGATTTGTATGTTTTTGTAATTTTACAAATATTGCATGTAGTTCATCTTTAGTTGTTTCCAAATGATTTTATCTTGTTAGAAGCAAAGGGACCATGTGTGTGGTCAAATAGACAGATCAGTAGGTCATAAGGCCAAGGGAGGAAGGGCAGTTAAAGTTAAACATGAATTCAAACACACACACACACACACACACACACACACTTATAGCCACTTGAAAATTAAATGAGTTTCACAAATATAGACAAACTGTCCTGGCTTCACATAATGGAGTTCAAACCAAAATACTATCATGGTGTAGAAATGTTTGGAATGTCTTGAGTATGTTTAACAAATACCTCTTTATGTGTGATGGTAATATACACATAATTTATCCAGAAATTATGAAGTTATCTTTGATGCTGTCCTTCATTTCTTTGTTATCTGGCAATAACAGTGGAATCAAGTGAAGATATTTACAACGGTCTAATATATAATCTAAATGCTGTTTTATGTTAGATTTTTAATAATAGTTTATTAGGGTAACTCACACTATTGCCCCACCCAGACTTTAATATTATACTATTCCTTCTGAACTACTTAAAGGGGTCATATGATGCTATTTAAAAATGTCCTTTCTCTTTGGAGTGTTACAAGCTCTTGGTGCATATATAAGATCTGTTGAGACTAAAGTCTCAAACCAAAAGAGATCTTCTTTATAAAAGTTAAGAGTCAGCCACGCCTACCTAAAACGGCTCGTTCTAACACGCCCCCACATGTCTACATCACGATGTGGGAAGATTTGCATAACGCCGCCCAAATGTTCACCCAAAGAAATAAGGCGTAACTTTTATTTTTGCTGTAGTATTGTTGTTGCTGCCGCCATGTCGTGACGGCGCTGTGTGTTTCGTTGTGAAAGCGAAACTACTTTGTTTGGCCTTCCAAAAGAGGACGATATCCACTTCGTCATGCCTGGAGCTGATCCGTGCTGGTCGCTGAGGGAATACATCAACTTCTGCTGTGGATCGCCGGATAGTCTTTCACTGTGGACGAAGCAGAGTCCAGCCCGGGGTGGTCACATGTGGTTGCCACAAGCCCGCAGGATGCTCCTTCGTCGAATCTGCCGGCAGCGCCGTTCTCAAGCATGCCCGCTCGCCGCCGCTCACTCAAGCCCGCCGTGTGTTTCGTTGTGAAAGCGAAACTACTTTGTTTGGCCTTCCAAAAGGACACGACTAGAAATCAGTGGTTAAGTTGTATTTACAACACTGTCCCAGAACAGTTCAGATGTTCAAATATTCAGATGTGTGCAGCACATTTTATGGAGGACTTGTTCCTGATCCTGGTAGAGTAGACTACAATGCCCGGCTGTTCTGACTCACAGATTGTAAGTAAGTTTTTTATATTTAAAGAATTTTCCACTGACAATTCAAACGTGAGTTTTTTGGGCAGTAGAGTAGCACTTGTTTGTTTGTCATTTCTCCGATCACAAATGCAGACATGGTTTTATGTTCACGCGGCGCGATGCGATGCAATGCAACACGTAAAAAGTTTAGGAGAAAAATAAGTATAACTCATTATAATCCGTAATTATGTCCCCACTGGATGCAACAAATGCCTCGTTTATAATGGGTTTTAATGTCAATATGGTAAGGGGCGTAACATTTCCATCACAAGCTTGAGGTATTCAGCCAATCACAACTCACTGGATAGCTGGCCAATCACATCACACCTCGCTTTTCAGTCCGATGAGTTTTGTAAAAATCTACGTGTTTCAGAAAGGTGTGGCATAGAGGAGAAACAGTAATGTACGGTATGTGGAAAATAATGTTTTGTTTTTTGAACCTTAAACCGCATAAACACATTTCATTACACCAAATAATTTTCTTTTTAGCAACATCATATGACCGCTTTAAAAATAACTTCAAAAAATGTAGCTTCTAAAGACGGTGACCAATAATTGCTGAGATAGGTCTATGTGCCTAGAAATAGTTAACTCGCGGTTACATGTGTGTTACATCACATGAGCCAATGAAACATTTTAATTTGGCTTCCTATTTCAATCTTCAAGCGCCTGAGTGTCGTATATAAAGAGCTTTATTGCAAACAGGTTTAGCTGTCACACTGTGAGATACCCAATGTCTGCATTCTCCGTCTTTGTATTTGCCTTAAAGTTGAAGTGTGTAATTTTTCCGACATTATAAGACTTTCTCTTATCCCACCTTGCTCAAATTACTATAAGTAAGCCATTTGTAGTGTGTGGTTTCTCTGAAAAGTGTAAACTCTGTGGCTCTATCAAAACATCTCAACGAACCTGACACAACATTCGCTTAACCAGTTCTGTGACCAATGACCGATACAATTTTCTTTTTTTTGTTTTTGTTTTTGTTTTCCAGATCTTGCTCATTTGCACTGTTTTTTGCTTAATGATCAGTATCTTAAATGTTGGATATTGTAGTATACACTACTTCAAATGTTTGGGATGGTAGACGTGTCTTGTGCTCACCTAGGCTGGATTCATGAGGTACTGGTCTGTTCATCACGCAAAACTAATCAGGATTTCTTCTCTCGTTCTTTCCTCAGTGGAGGTGAATGTAGACAGCGAGAGTGAAGAGGAGGTGGAGGTTCCATCTTCAATTGCCACCAACGTGATTGGCCAGAATACAGATGTTCCAGCAACCAGCTCCTCAGAACTGATGTGTGAACGTTCCTGTGAAGAACTGGCCAACCTCTTCCAGGAGCTCAAGGGTCTCAGAGTTGTCGTTAGCAACCTCATAGATGGTCTGCAGAAAGTGGTGAGTCCTGTTGTGTTGCTTTGTAACCTGTGTTATGCTACACCTAAACAGGCCTAAACAAGACTGTGCACCTACTGTATAACTTCTGTAATTTAGAAAAGAGAAGCTAACCTTACCTCAAAGATCTAACACGCAGATGTAGCATGCCATATTGTTGAAGTTAACTGATTTTGTCAGATGTTTAAAAAGTGCGAGGGCAGTTATGTTTGTGGGCACATCATTTGGTATCTACCCACATAACTGTGGCTTGAATGTGAGCTCAGTAAATCACTGTGTTAGACGTTTTCTGTTGGAAAACATCTCAAATTTTCAATGCGTGAATTTATAGTTATTTTGACTGCTGGTCATTTTTGAATGTGTGGAAAGACTGAATGACGTCTCATTGCAGCATGAAGATGAACAACTGTGTGATTAATTTCAAACCAACTTTTTAGACAGAAGAAAACACGGCGATGAAGGAGGTACTAAATAAGATGCAGAGTCTTTCGGAGCAGACTATGTGTTGGCAAGATGGTCGTATGTTTGAGGACAAAGAGGACTGGATTGTGGATAGCTGTACTAAATGTACCTGCCAAGAAGGAGAAGTTGTTTGTCGTCAGATCACTTGTCCTCCAGTGGCATGTGCCAATCCATCCTTCATCGATGGCGAATGCTGTCCAGTTTGCCTTCGTAAGTGGATGCACAAACAGAGATACATTACAACCAAATTTGTCTGTGTTTTGCAGTCTTTATTTATGTCTTTGGTAACAAAATTGAAATAGTTTTAATATACTTTATTTAGAAAAAAAATATGAAAATAAAATAAAAATGTATTATTTTATTCAGCAAGGATGCATTATTTTGATCAAAAGTGACAGTAAAGACACTTATAAAGTAACAAATGATTTATATTTCATATAAATGACTTTCTGTTTAAAACTTTCTATTCATCAAAGAACTCTGAAAAAATGTTTAGTTTCCACAAAAAATATTAAGAGCACAACTGTTTCAACCAAAAAAAAATAAATAAATAAAATGATAATTATAAAAAATGTTTCTTGATTATTAAATCAACCTATTAGAATGATTTCTCAAGGATCATGTGGCAGTGAAGACTGGTGTAATGGCTGCTGATAATTCAGCTTTACCATCACAGGAATAAAAAATTTTTTAAAATATATTAAAGAAACAACGTATTTTAATTGTAATAATATGTCACAATATTACTGTTTTTACTGTGTTTTTTGATCAAATAAATGTACTTAATAAGCCTAAAAGAGACTTCTGTCTTACAGACTCCAACCTTTTGTGTATTTAAATATTGTACGGTCCTAAAAACATGCAACATATATATTTGCACATTTTCTTATGATGTTGTATATTTTTTTGTCTAGCAATGGACAGGGAGGATGGCTGGTCTCCATGGTCAGAGTGGACTCAGTGCACAGTCACATGTGGAAGTGGCACACAACAGAGGGGGCGCTCTTGTGATGACACAGGCAATGCATGTTCTGGACCCTCGATTCAGACACGCAAATGCAGTTTGGGAAAATGTGACCGCAGAGGTACATACAACAACCACTGTATGTGTGATAGCTGGCAGTGAATCATTGTAGCATGCTTATAGTAACATTGTGTTTTGCACTAACAGTTCGTCAGGACGGTGGCTGGAGCTTATGGTCTCCGTGGTCATCCTGCTCAGTGACGTGTGGAGAGGGACTGATCACACGTATCCGCCACTGCAATGCTCCTGTTCCACAAAGAGGTGGAAAGGACTGTGAAGGTGATGGACGAGAGACACAGAGCTGCAACACAGACCCCTGTCCGAGTGAGTATTGCATATTTAATCACCACTGTTATATTTAACGTCAAATTGAAAAATGTGTTAGCTGCATTTAAAAAAATGTAATGCTGTTAAACATTAACTTTGAGAACCCTACCAAACTTAAAGCTCAATCCCAATTTGAGCCCAACCACACACATGCTCATTTAGAAACCATCTCATCCACCCTGCTGTTCAGATCTTAACTGGAAAACATTGAGAGGATGATGTCATTCTTTCCAGGGCTTATATTATCATTAGAGCAGGGAGGGTACACAAATTTGGGCAATTTGTTCAATCAGAGAATTATGGCAAAATGCTCATGTCATGCAAAATGAATGATATTTACATCAGAGACATAGCAGATGACTGGGAACACCCTGAATTTTTTTTGATCAGGGGCTATTGAATTTATTGTTTAGGATATGGGCTAACATTTAGTGCCAGAAGAGGGCAAGCTATGTGTATCGTGCCTGCTTATTTGGGGTGTTTATGTTATTTCCACATTAGCCAGGAATGTGCAAGCACACATTGGAGGCATTACATAACATAACATTTGGTCCAAAACAAAATCCAAGTTAATCCATATCTAAAAATAGTTTTTAGCTAGTTTTATTAGTTTCATTACATCAGTATCAGTTCTTTGAAGTCTACACTAGAATATCTGTGTTGTGTTCTCTTAAAATTGCATAAGCTGAACAATGGCACCATAAAACTAAATAACCAGTTTAATACAAAACAAAAACGGAATAACAAGCAGATGGACTTTGTCACATTAGAAACACAACATAGTAGGCTACTTTATATTATACAATTATATAAACATTATTTCATAAGGTCACAAAACAGATGCTGTAGATGCCCTCAGGAGGCACTGAGTAGCTACAAACAGATTTGTGCATCAAACATTTGGGGTGGGATATCTAATAGGATGGAAATGTAACCCATGTTGTCCCATTTAGTTGATGGTGGCTGGGGTCCATGGTCTCCTTGGACAAAATGTTCGGCTACATGTGGAGGGGGTCTGAAGAGTCGTGTTAGGGAGTGTAATAGCCCTGAACCACAGCATGGAGGACGGAAGTGTCTTGGAGACTCCATTGAAAATGAAGTATGCAACCGACAGGAGTGTCCTATTGGTAAGAAAAACAAACTTGTGAACAAAATATGTTGCATATATGCCCTTTTACAGTGCTTTTCCCTTTCAACCTCCTAAAAATTTCTCAGCATTAAACACAGAAATTAAGTAGGAAAGAATAATATGTGATGTTTTACACTAAAACGAGTGCTGTGTTGATTTTACAGATGGCTGTCTTTCGAACCCTTGCTTCTCCGGAGTCGAGTGTATCACAGCTTCTGATGGATCCTGGGAATGTGGACCCTGCCCAAATGGTTACCGTGGCAATGGAACTTCCTGTGAAGATGTCAATGAGGTGAGCAAAATCGTGTCAGACTAATTACATCAAAATACTTACTTCTGAACAAACTTGTAACCCTAAGTATTCAAATTGGCATGTTAAGGTTTCAAACCAAACAGCTGTCTGTTTAGTCACATATATTTACATTGAAAAAGGAACCAAAAGCCATATCCAGACATCAGAATATCATGGAGACTAGGGGGTCAGTTATTTTAACATGCCAACCACCTGAAGCTTCTGATTCTTTTCTCTTTCTCTCTTTTTTGCTTCCTTTGCATTCTGCGGTGTGCAGTGCGATATGGTATCAGATCTGTGTCATAAGGTGGGTGGCCTACAGCAATGTGTGAATACAGACCCCGGATTCAACTGTCTCCCCTGCCCCCCGCGCTACAAAGGAACTCAGCCCTACGGCATGGGAGTGGAGTCAGCTAAAACCAACAAACAGGTCAGTCATATATACATACCACTTACCGAGCGGCTAATTTACATCCATCCTCCCAACATATACCTTCAACATTGAGTTCTCAAAGTTCTGGGTCATGTGTGTTTAAATAGACAAAGTTTCAATATCTGTTGTTTTTCCCCCCCTATGAATAGGTGTGTGAACCCTACAACCCCTGCAAGGACAACAGCCACAGTTGCCACAAGTATGCTGCATGCATCTTCCTTAGTCACTTCAGTGACCCGATGTACAAGTGTGAGTGCCGTACTGGTTATGCTGGAGATGGCATCATCTGTGGAGAGGACTTTGATCTGGATGGATGGCCCAACCAAGATCTTGTGTGTGGAGCAAATGCCACCTACCATTGCAAAAAGGTACTACATTACTACATTAATCAGTGTGATGCACTCCATTTGGAATCATATGACAATTTAATAGGGAAAATGGATAGAACATTTGAATATATTGAAGACAAAATGCTAAGAGCAAAGCAAACTCTGCTGGCTCTACTGGTTCAAGACCTTAAATCTGACTTTTCCAGGTTTTAAGTACTATAATAAGGTCCCCGGTGCATCTACCAACCAAAAAAACGTGAACAAGATTAACCCAGTAACTTTATTTTGCTAAGCCTTTTTCTGCAAGCATCTGAGAAAACAAGCACGTTAGATTTCGCTCCCTTGGTGACGTGGCAAAGGGATCTCATTCTAATATTACCGCCCCTTAATCTGTAAATTTACACACACGGCGCCGTCATTTTGATTTCGCAAGCGACAAAGGTGTAAGGTTCTAATGCCATGGTGAAAGTTTGAGAAAAACATGCTAACTGTTCTGTATTTGTCTTTTTGCTGCACAGACGAGCACAAAACACTATTTAGAGTCCAGCCTCAGAGGAGACAAGACAACAGTGGATTTATTTACTGTATATTGCTGCTGACACACAGATCTAAAATAAACAAGCGACTTATTTCCCAGCTGTTTACCTTCACAGACATAACCTGCTGTTTTTGTAACTCATGTGTGTTTTAACGTAAACTTGTGTGTGATTGAGAACTCACATGCTGTGACAGCTGCTTTCTGTCCATGGGCTTCGGATGTGTGCTCTCAGAAAACCGTATATCAGAAGTTTAAACTCATATGGTTTAAAACACATGATTTCAGCACGATAAACATGATAATAAGAACCAAAACAGATGTTTTTAGCAGGTCCGAGTTGTAATGGCTCAGCTCTATTCTGGAAAAGGGGGCGGAGATCAGCTGCTCATTTGCATTTAAAGAGACAGGCTAAAAAAACAGCGTGTTTCTGCTTCCACTAAAAACATTTCTCATGATCTGTGCGGTCTTGTGAGCGGGAAACTCACGAAACATTCTGGGACAACCAGAGACTTTTACATATTGTAAAAAGGGGCATAATACGGATTGGAAAGAAATATTGTTTCACCTTAATAAACCACACAGGACAATGGCATCAACTCAGGCAGGGGGCCCAGTGACCATGAACTAGAGGAGTGTTTTGATTTGGCCCTGTGTTTACTGTCTTTCGTGCCTTTTGGAATCGTATATTTTATATCCCTTAAATGTCTTTGTGGTGAAGTGTTTAGCCAAAGGGAGGGAGAGAAAAAGTAATAATTACATCTTTCTTCTCCTGTGATGAATAATTGCTTGATTGTGTCATGATACACCGTGGAGAAAAACCAGGACCAGAATCTGCAAGACATCATAGATCTGAAGCCTGGGAAGCAAAGAGAGCAAGTGAGAAAGCAATAAAGGATAAAATATGTGCACATAATAAATAAAGGAAAATATTGGTAATGCACAGAATGAAAAATTGAGATATCATAGCAAAAGACAGCTTGACATCATAGTACTGTATGTGGGTGATTTGATGCGGTTATTGATATGAATAACTATCGTTCAGATTTCTGGAATAAGTTTCACACTGTTTCACATGACCCAAAAAAAAACATTGCCCGTCCAGAATTATTTCATGAAAACAATCTTATAATAATTATATCTATTAATAATATATATATAATATATATTATATATATATATATATGTGTGTGGTGTGATGTGTATAGGGTATGTATGTAATATACACAATCTGTCAAAGGTTTTTGTAAGAAGGCTTTATATCATCCAAGATTGCATATTTTGTTTACAAATACAGTTTCTAAAACAGTATATGTGGGACAAAATATATTACAATATTTAAAATTAACGGTTTTCTTTATTTTAAAAATGTAAGTTAACCTGTGATGGCAAGCGGAAATTTTCAGCAGCAATACTCCAGTCACAATGAATCCTCAGAAATCATTCTAATATGTTATTTGGTGCCAAGAAAACAAGAAACATTTCATATTATTATTATAAATATTGAAATCATTTTTTGCTGCTTAATGTTTTTGTGGAAACTATGATACATTTTTTTCAGGGTTGTGTGATGAATAGAAAGTTCATATATATTATTAAACAAAAAAACTAAATCGATATTTTGTTATTCATTGTTTTGTTGTGGTGGCTTATTTTTATAAATAAGCCTGCAGTTCAGGAGAGAAGAACATAATTTATAATGCTAAATCTTCCACTCAGGAAGATGTACAGGTTGCGACAGATGCTTTCATTAATAGACATTAAGTCGCATTTTAGTAGTCTTCAGTTTTTGGCTTCGATTTGCTCACAAGAGCCAGATTATGATTTTTACAAATCAATACGCACTGCTTATGCTTTCACTGTGAAACAGGCCTGTGTTTCTGCAATTAACTTTTAACTTTATTTTGCAATCTCTGCAGGACAACTGTCCGACTTTACCCAACTCTGGTCAGGAGGACTTTGACAATGATGGGCAAGGAGATGCTTGTGACAAAGATGATGATAATGATGAAATTGTGGATGAAAGGGTAAGGCAGATTTAGTACATGTGAGGTTTATGGACTTGTCTTCATGCTACTGATGTATATAATAGAGTGTGTGCATATAGACACATGCATATGACATTCCTTCCAGGACAACTGCCCCCTGATGTATAATCCCAGGCAGTATGACTATGACAAGGATGATGTTGGAGACCGTTGCGATAACTGCCCGTATGAGCATAACCCTGCTCAGACCGACACTGACAACAATGGGGAAGGAGATGCCTGTTCTATTGACATGGATGGAGATGGTACAAAAAGCCTTGATCCTCATTTATAATCCATGTGACCCATTTTGGATTGCAACAGATGTGATTCACGTCCTTTTCTTATTTCTGCTCTTAGAGATTCTAAACGAGCGAGACAACTGCCCTCTCATTTACAACACAGACCAGAAAGACACAGATTTAGATGGTGTCGGAGACCAGTGTGATAACTGCCCCTTAGTTCACAACCCACAACAGGTATGGAGGAAAATGAAAACTGAGTGCTTTTGCAGTTTTTAAACATCTTTATTCATTTTTTTTAATGAATGTACCATTTTGTTTTTGCAGACGGATGCAGATAATGATCTAATTGGAGACCAGTGTGATGACAACCAGGACATAGATGAAGATGGCCATCAAAATAACATGGATAACTGCCCATACATAGCCAATGCTAACCAAGCCGACCACGACGGAGACGGGAAAGGAGATGCTTGTGATTTTGATGATGATAATGATGGCATTCCTGATGACCGGGATAACTGCAGACTAGTTTCCAACAAGGACCAAACAGACTCTGATGGTAAAAACACTACTTAGGTAGTTATGTGTACTACATAAAAAAATATCCCTCTTAATGGGTCTTGTTCTCTGTTTAGAGTAAACAAAAAAAATTATATTTAGTATTACATAGATATTAATATATATAATTATATATATATCTAGATAATATATTTTTAAATAGATATATCATTAATTTAAACTTTTTTTTCTCCAATGATATTGGAATTTTAGAATGTAGTGATATTTTGGTAGCACTTACCATACGTTTCTATCAGTAAGTGAGTCAATGAAGTAACTCCACAATAATAACATGAGCAATTACTTGTATAGTATTTATTAAACTGATTAAACATTCTAAGATTAATAAATGCTGTCAGAGTTTTTGTACGTTACAAGTTCACTTAATGTAGTTCCATGGTAACTAATGTTAACAAATGAAACCTTATTGTAAAGTATGTTCTCTCTATTTTTTTAGGGTCATGCATGATATATTGGTAAACAAAGGAGTACCTAAAAATATTTTATATCGTTGATAATTGCATTATTGATTATTGTAGATCTGGTTTATTATAAAAAATAAATTTACATAAAATATATAATAAAATATAGAACAAATTATGTAAACATGTAGAAAAAAATTAGATATATATATATTTGTCATAAAGTTTACTTTGTGTTTGATCGTGTGTACACTAAAACATCTTACAGTACACTTCATATCTCGCTTCATATATAATATGTCGTTTCTGGTCTTTACCATTTCACTCCAGAATAAGGAATGTGTTTAAATAATGATGTGACTAATTATTTGATTACCAGAGAACTGAGAAAACCGATAAACAACGTTGAGAATTTTCCTCTGGGCTCCTCACACCTGTTTGTCTTAATACACAATCCTGCATTCAATTTTTGTGTTATGCAAGAGTCTGTTGTTTTGGATGTTGTTCATATTTCCTATGAGGGTTATCCAAAAATCTGTCCCATAAAAAAGAAAATCAAAGACAAGGCATAAAAAGCAGGCAGATAAGGAATGCATAAATTTGTCGCTGACATCAGAAATGCCGAAGAGTTGCATCCCGGGGTAGTACTCCATGTCTTTTTGGGTATTTTAGACACAGATATACGCAGCTTGACATTAAGCCTAAAAGGTATAATGGTTGAATAAGTTCTCTGTTGTCGGGCCATGCTTACTACTTGCGTTTTCTTTTATAAAGTGGATTTGAAATTTAAGTGGGGTGAAATTTGCCTTGGCATTCCAAAGGGTGTTCATTTCAGCAGCCCTCTGATCTCCAAGTGCTAGCTGAAGCTGTCATGGTCTATGGGGAGATTGGAGATCTGTGAGGGTTTGTTGGCTTAAAGAGACAATCCTAAAGCTTTGGGAAAAGCCATTGTTTTCCAAAAGGAAAAGTACCTCTTTGCTAAGACTACATTGTGATGCCAGTAGTTTGCAGATCAAATGATTGAATGTTTTGAAGCTTAGATTTGAATTTTCAAGGTCAGTGGCTTTGGAGTATTTTATGAAGTGGTTATACCAATAGTCTTAACACTAACGCCTGTGTTATACTTTCCGCATGAGCAACCTGGACGCGTACACGGACAGCGCGGATGCGGACTACTTGTATTTATACTTCCGAAAGCATACGCTGATGGTCCGCTCCGGGGACGTGTTCCTACAGGCATAGTATGAGCGGCGTTGAATAGGGCTTGAACAATAAACAAACATGTGAACAAACAATTGGCCCACAGTTATTGCATATCTGGCTGTCTTTATATTGTTTTATGCATGCGCATGCGCAGTAGAATGGGAAAAAAAAAATGGGAGGCATGCGGATGTCCACTCAGAGCCTCCGCGCACACTCTCCGATGACAATTTTTACGTCACGCATACCATAGCAGACCCTAGCGGACTCGGAAAGTATAACACAGGCTTCTGAACTGGTGTATATGGCTTTATATGACCTCATAATCTCATAATGATCTGTTTATAATTATTTGTCTAGTTTAACCTACTTTGACACTCAACCTAGCAGTTGGTTTAACGTTCTTATGTTTTCACACAGGTGATGGCCGTGGTGACGCCTGTGAGAATGATTTCGACAATGACAAAGTCCCGGATATCTTCGATGCGTGCCCGGAAAACAATGCCATCAGTGTCACAGATTTCCGGAAGTTTCAAATGGTTCACCTCGACCCCAAGGGAACCACGCAGATTGATCCCAACTGGGTGGTCCGAAACCAAGGCAAAGAGCTTGTGCAAACTGCCAACTCCGACCCTGGAATTGCAGTGGGTAAGTGAGCTGTAATGCAAACATTTCCAAACATAAAAAGCTAAAACGTGCCAGTATTGATTTTCAGATTGTCTTTCTGCACAATAACAGGCTTTGATGAGTTCAGCGCTGTGGATTTCAGCGGGACCTTCTATGTGAATACAGACAGGGATGATGACTATGCAGGTTTTGTGTTTGGATACCAGTCTAGCCGACGTTTTTACGTAGTAATGTGGAAACAGATCACGCAGACGTACTGGGAAGAGAAGCCATCAAAGGCGTTTGGCATCTCTGGCGTCTCTCTCAAGGTGGTCAACTCCACCACAGGCACTGGGGAAATTCTACGCAATGCATTATGGCACACAGGCAACACCAAACAGCAGGTGAACTCTCCCTTCACTTGTATTAGCCCTGACAGTCTTCTCTTTTCATGCCATTACTAACAATAAACTGTCCAATAAATTCCCATGATTCAAAGCAGTGCCGTCTGTCTTAGTGCTTAAAATGATGGATGGCTCTCCAATATCTTTTAGGTGCGCACTCTGTGGCATGACCCGAAGAATATCGGCTGGAAAGACTATTCCGCCTACCGCTGGCATCTCATCCACAGACCGAAGACTGGCTTCATTAGGTACAGACTTTCACTATTACAAGTAAATAGTAAATCACCTTTACTATTCCAAGACACGTTTTTGTGATGAGGGTATAATATAATATACTAGAATATAATATATGAAAATATAAATAAACAAAAATAATATATAGATAGATATATTATTATATAAATAAAATAAAAATAAATATATTTTATCAATAGGCATATGAATAGGATTCGGTGTGTAATATATTCTATTTGAACGTGACATGACGTGTAGCCAAGTTGGTGTCCCATACTCCATATGAAAGGAAATATCAGTATAAAAAAAATAAGTGGCCTAAGGACAGCAAAATATTCTGTAAGACAAGTATTACATACACATCTGGACATGTTATAATATAATATAAAAATATATATAAATAAATTTATAAATAATATAAATATACTATATAAATATAAAATGGTATAATAATAATTTAATTATATAAAAATTAATTGTACAGTATTTTATAAATAAATTAGAATACAATATAATGTTTATTATATTTTATCTGAATAAAAATATTTTAAAAAGATGTGGTTCATTTAGGCATAGGACTCAGATTCATCTTGTTTTAGACAGCAACTACCAGGTGTTCCTAGATACGTTTTGTGAATGTATAAGAATTTATTTGAATAGAAAGATCATTGTCTATTAGATAAAATAATTTAATTTATTTTTAACCATTTTCAATATATTAAAATATATTCATGTTTGATATTTTAGACATTTTATAAAAACATAACAATAGAACAAAACATCAGGTGAAAAGGGATGTTTATTAAAATATGTATTTTTCCCCCCAGAGTTGTTGTGTATGAAGGCAAGCAGATCATGGCAGACTCAGGCCCCATTTATGACAAAACGTTTGCAGGTGGAAGACTCGGGTTATTCGTTTTCTCCCAGGAGGCCGTCTTCTTCTCTGACCTCAAATATGAATGCAGAGGTGAACAAATATGCACTTCACTTACAGATAAAAAATATTTAAATATCCTGTGATCTTCCTTTTTTCTATTAATATATATTTTTTTTTTTGCAGATAATTGAGTGTGATTGGTGTACTCTATCTCCTGCCATGGACTTTTCTGATCAAAGCAAATCCGGATCAGTGTAGTGCCTTAGTAAAAAACGAAAATGAGACTTTCTGCAATAAGGGCCTGCATAAAGGTCAGATCCACAGACCAGAGGTGCCATCAAGAAGTGAATATACCTTCTGTTGGACAAGTATGAAAGAAAACAAAAGTTTTGTCAGCATTGCTTTAGATTCTCAGTTAACTGTTGCACAAATAATCTTTGTAATGCTACATTGAGTCCTGCCATCTTGAATATGAACCCAAGACTCTGAGTGTTGAGGGTTTATCGTTTTCATTTCATATCATTTATTCTTTTATATGTCTTTCTCGTCATTCCTTGTGGAGAGCATTTTTTGTGGCTTTTGTGTTTGTTGCAAGCATTAGGGGAGATGTATTATATTTAGACCTTTTCTACTATCTACTGTAACTTATTTGTCTTTTTTTCTGGTTATTAGTTATCATTCCTTTTGTAATGTATCCCTTACTGACAAATTGTAAATACTTATTTATTTGTTTACATTGACACATTTTTACAGATGAGGTTTAAAAGAATGTTTTGCATATGTTATCAAATTGCATTCAAGTCAGTAAGGCTTTGTCGTTGGCCATTACTGTACAGTATCTACATAGAAAATGAATGTGCCAAGAGGAAGTGTAATGTAATATTCCTGAACATTTCAGAAGTGTCAAGGTGTTTCACATTTCTTCTAAACTACAGTAAGTAACCATCGCTTAACACCCGTCCTCAGTGATTCCAGCCGCAGAGACTTTTCTTGCTCTCATAGGTACAATGGTGACAAACCAGGATTGTGATCTCAGTAACTCTCCGGTTTCTAGGTCACCCTAACTTGGCACTGAACCAGCAATTTTTAAGGTTTCCACTTTACCAGCACACTCTTTTCTGTCTTTATATTCAATAAGAAAGCACCATTCAGGAAATGGCAGTGAGAGATTTAATATAAATTTCATATTTATATGAGCTGATAAAGGATTATATATTATGCCTCTCATGTACATGCTTTAAATGTCAACTTGTTTCATTTACAGTCATTTCATTCACCATGCAATACAGAGCACTTCATTAGATGTTAGATTCAAGATTCATCTACAGTATATGGTTTATTACATATAAATCACATTTATCACATTTTTAGATATCATACTTGTTTTTTTATTAACAAACAGATGGTTGTTTTTGATATTTTGATGAAATAACTTTTGTCAATAAAATTATATACACAAACTACGACTCCGATATAAAAGTAAAAATTTCAGTTATATCAGCTATTGCGAAAATCAGTAATAAAGATTTCAGTAGCCTTATAAAAGCTTTAAAAAAAGCCCAAATTTAACATTGTTAAATCAGTTTTATTTTCAATTTTCATTGTTTTAACGTAAAGAAACTTAATGTGACAGATATGTAAGTCATACAGAAATGTAAAAAGATTTCTGCACTCAAAGAATCATAGCATAGTTTAACTATTTGTATCTGTTTGGTTTTATTTAAATAATCATATTTAGCCTTTATTCAAATTGCTTATAATCAGCATAAATCTGTTCATTGTGAAACTGTTATGGTTTTTAGGAAAAAAACATGGTTAACTATGGTAGCTGGCGACACAAAATCAGGTGGTAAAATGTCAAAGAGCATTTGAAACACATGGGAGATTGATGGATCGATGTACAGATAAAGTGCTTATTGTTCATTAAAATACATTCAGGTTCATTAGTAACATCTTCAGAAATCTTACCTGCTAATTTAGGTAGATCTGACTATGTGCATCACATTCTCTTATTAGTTTGTTAGACTGGTTATCCAAATGGATATAAAATTTTTATTTGCAATTCAAACAAACTGAAATTTTAAATTTAGACCTAAATATTTATTTTGAGTCTGGATAGCTTCATGAGCACAGCTATGTTGCGATCACATGACACTTTTGCTTACAGAAAAAAAATTATTTTGGAGCAGATTTCTGCAATGGCACAGGGAACCAAAAACTAATATTTTTGAGTGATAATACGTCAATGCTGTGAAGAGTAAGTTGCCAGAGCAACATAAACAAAACACTACTAAGTGCATCTTTAATGAATCAATTCTTAATTCTAAATAAACCAAATTTAAATTAGTGGTTTAATTCATTAATGCAAACGGAGGCATTAACCATGCTAACCATGTCCAATTTTGGTAGTGTTTTTCTCTCTTCCATCTGGTGATCCTCTGGGCTCTCTTTGGAGCATTTAGGGGAAAACAGTGCTTGGTAGAATTAAGGCGGCATGTTGTCCTCCAGTAATTCTGGTCTCTGAAAGAGTGCCCACATTTCACTGGTTTCAGATGCTGCAGAGTATTTTGCAAAGCATTTGGAGGCCGACGTGGTAAACATACGCGAGCGTGAGTGTGTTTTTGTGTGCATGCAGCTGACACAACTGTGCAATTAGGGGATAATTAAGGGGAAGTGTTGTGTTAAATCTAATGATCGAGCCACACAGCAACAGGAAAACAATTTTTTTCGCTAACAGACAAAGAGACGTGCATGTGAAGTATCTGAAGCTGATTCTGTTATCTTTCATGTGGGGAATCTGTGGTTTTTGAAAGCAGAGAATTTTTAGAAACTGGAAAACATCATGAAATATGTCATCTTTGTACTTGATGCACATGAATGATGCTCTCTTAATGCTTGGATGTTGTGTTACTATTATTTAGTAGGCCCATAAACAGATCCAGCTGTGCTCACAGTACACTGCAAACCCAGCATGATGAACCTAATGCTTGAGCAGAGTGTGAGCAGGGTGTCTCCTGAGGAGACATCATAGTTCTTGTCCCAGGAACAGGCATAAAACAGTGAGACAGGAAGAGAGAGCTCTCAAAGGAAGCTTCTAAGAAAGCTATTAAGTCTGTTTCTGGAAAGCATCATTAAAAACTAAAGCCTTTGGAATATTTTGTATGATTGATATGATTGAAACACTTGAGATATTGAAGGACCACAGTGTTCTTTACTGTTTTGAACAACAACACTGTGTCAAGGTCCATTTACCTCAGATGAACCGTTTCTCTCTTCTTCTTCTTCTTTTAAATATTTCAATAAGACATAAAACACACAAGGAGATACAAAAAAAGAAAGAAAAGAAAAATTATACAATTCAGTCCAAGCCATCTCAATATTATGGTATGAGATGTTCTCTTGACTTTTGTATTGGAGATTTTCCGAACTGAAGCTAACAAACGCCATAAATCTGCCAACATTTTAGGATTAGGGTTTGAATTTAAGACATCTTGCCTTTACTGTTCATCTAAATACATTTTAAGGCATTATTGCATCTCACTCTTTATTACCTTATTCATCATTATGAAAAAGAACCATAATGACAGAAATATATAAATAAAGTGATAAAATGCAAGAAATAAAGTAGTTGAAATTTATGAACAGAACAGGCCAGAAATAGTTTCCGCTTCTTCTTCTAGACATAAATAGCACAAGGGAAAATCTCAGTTTATTTTACTTAAATATTTACATATACAGGGATAATAATAATTAACAATTTTTACATTTAAAAAAAATTGGGATACTTACTACTGTTCAAAAGTTTGGGGTGAGTAAGATGCATTTTTAATGTTTTTGAAAGAAGTCTCTTATGCTCACCAAGGCGTTTTATTTAATGAGACTTAATAAAAACATTCATAGGGGGAAAATTATCTAACAATTTTAAAATAAATGTTGTCTATTTAAATATGTTTTAAAATGTAATATGTTCCTGTGATGGCTATAGCTGGAATGTTTAGGTCATTGATCTTCAGAAACATTATAAATATGCGATTGCTGATCAAATAAACATTTCTTATAATTATCAGTGTTGAAAAAAATTTGCTGCTTAATATATTGAAAAGCACATGCTAATGGCCCATCAGTTGTCCATTGTTGGAGGCCAACTAGAACGGCAAGCCAGTACCCCTGAGGTTTTTCAATTTTATATTGTTTGTGTAGAGATGGTTCAGATGTTGTCACCAGCTCAGTCACCAGCCCAGAACTACATTTCCCAGCAGAACTTGAGAATTACGTCCAAGAGTTCATCAACTGCATTCCCTGGGCAGCAGAGGGCTTTTGGATCGGCCTTGACGACGGGATCTGGTTCGTAATGCCCAGGGCCGATTCGTGTTGGACGCTGGAGTCCTATATCAACTTCGACCTCTGGATAGCTGAATCAACATTCATCGTAGGTGAAGTGGCCGCCGACCTTAAGTCCTCACCCATCATGACCACAGAATCAAAGTTATCACCTGTCAGCCAAGAACCTTCACAGAAACTAACCACTGTCCATCGATCTCATTCTGCCTCTCTAGAGACTGTTTCTGTTTGTCCTTTCACTCCAGAATCAACTTCTGTCCGTAACCCTGACCCTAAGCTCATTCAAGTTCCTGTATCAGTTCCTAAACCTGTTCCAATCCCTATGTTTGCTCCGAAACCCTGTCCAGTTCCTGTCTCCAAGCCAGAACCCACTCCAAGCCTTAGAGCAGTCCAAGAATCCTGTATCAACCATAAGTCACCTTCAAGTTGTGTTCAAGTTCCCAATCATTCCAGTTTACTTACCACTTCTACATCTACACAAGAAATCCCCCCAGACCTGACCCCTAAAGCAATGCACAGGCAAGACGTGATTTCGGACCCTGACCAATGTTCAGTGAAGTCCCCAGTCCCTAACACTAGTACTGTGCCTGAGATTATCCCAGAATGCTCTCCAGAGCTCAACTGGGAGCCCATGTCAAGCCCACTGGCCGCTGCTCACTCAAGTTCGCCAGTCGCTCTATTCACCCGTAACCAGAAGAGGAGGGTGGGAAGAAATGGTTGGCTCAGGGCCCTCTTCCTTGCCCGAGAGCGCCCCCCGGAGCTCGCGCCAGTGTCGGCTCCAGCCCCAGTTTCCCAGTTTCGGCCAGGAGTGCCATTCATAGTTCCAGTGGATCCAGTTTCTGCCAGAAGTGCCATTCCCAGTTCCGGAGGATCCAGTTCCTTTGTCACGGCCAGGAGTGCCGTTCCTAGTTCCAGTGGATCCAGGTCCCTAGTTTCGGCCAGGAGTGCCATTCCCAGTTGCCCTTGTCTGCTCTACCATGGCTCCCCCTTTCTCCACCATGGTCCCACTACGGTGTGAAGACACACCTTTGGGGAGGGGGGAGTACTGTCACATTCTCAGTCACCATCCCTCTCACCAGCTCAGTCACCAGCCCAGAACTACATTTCCCAGCAGCCCGTCTGGTTCACACCTGCACCCTGTCCCCAATCAGCACACCTGTAACTGATCACCTCATTCCCCCACGCTATTTAAACTGTCACCAGTCACATCACAATTGTATGGTCTCGTTGCAGTTTCTCCAATCGTCCAACCTTGTGTTTGTTCACTTCTCCAGTCTACCTACCTGCAAACTGAAGGAGACATTGTATATGGATGGTGAAGTTTGATATCTTCTGGAGTTTCGGTGAACATCAACCCGTCTACTCATCTGAAGCACTTACCCGGATTCCCCTACCTGCCCTTCTGCCATCTGCAGTTCATCCGTCCTTATATCCATATCCCTGCAAGGGAAAAAGAAACCAATTATCATGAGAAGTCATTTGAACTTTTTATGAAAACTGGACACTTACCTGAGTTGCTGTTTGGAGTTCCCCATTGGATCTTTATGTTCGATCCTGTGAAAGCAGAAAGGACCGTTTACGCTATCTTCCTTTGTTATGATTAATGTCCAGTCTGAACGTACCTGCTGTTGTCATTCTTGTTCCAGCAGGGGTAAAATGCAGAAGACTAATGGGTCACGGTGAGTCCAGTGCTGTTGTTGAACGTTAATATGCAGTCATCTGAGCAGTGCTTTACTTCTCAAGACCCACAATGACTACCTGCAAAGTTCATTAAAATGTGAAGTGGGTGTGAAGTTTTAAAGTTTACAAACTTCTACAGGTGCATCTCAATAAATTAGAATGTCGTGGAAAAGTTCTTTTATTTCAGTAATTCAACTCAAATTGTGAAACTCGTGTATTAAATAAATTCATTTTTAGAAGTCTTTGGTTCTTTTATTGTGATGATTTTGGCTCACATTTAACAAAAACCCACCAATTCACTATCTCAACAAATTAGAATATGGTGACATGCCAATCAGCTAATCAACTCAAAACACCTGCAAAGATTTCCTGAGCCTTCAAAATGGTCTCTCAGTTTGGTTCACTAGGCTACACAATCATGGGGAATACTGCTGATCTGACAGTTGTCCAGAAAACAATCATTGACACCCTTCACAAGGAGGGTAAGCCACAAACATTCATTGCCAAAGAAGCTGTGTGCTGTCACAGAGTGCTGTATCCAAGCATGTTAACAGAAAGTTGAGTGGAAGGAAAAAGTGTGGAAGAAAGATGCACAACCAACCGAGAGAACTGTAGCCTTATGAGGATTGTCAAGCAAAAGCGATTCAAGAATTTGAGTGAACTTCACAGGAATGGACTGAGGCTACAGTCAAGGCATCAAGAGCCACCACACACAAACGTGTCAAGGAATTTGGCTACAGTTGTCGTATTTCTCTTGTTAAGCCACTCCTGAACCACAGACAATGTCAGAGACATCTTACCTGGGCTAAGGAGAAGAAGAACTGGACTGTTGCCCAGTGGTCCAAAGTCCTCTTTTCAGATGAGAGCAAGTTTTGTATTTCATTTGGAAACCAAGGTCCTAGAGTCTGGAGCAAGGGTGGAGAAAGCTCATATAGCCCAAGTTGCTTGAAGTCCAGTGTTAAGTTTCCACAGTCAGTGATGATTTGGGGTGCTGTGACGTCTGCTGGTGTTGGTCCATTGTTTTTTTTAAAACCAACGTCACTGCACCCATTTACCAAGAAATTTTGGAGCACTTCATGCTTCCTTCTGCTGACCAGCTTTTTGAAGATGCTGATTACCTGCCCACACTGCCAAAAGCACCAAAAGTTGGTTAAATGACCATGGTGTTGGTGTGCTTGACTGGCCAGCAAACTTGCATGACCTGAACCCCATAGAGAATCTATTGGGTATTGTCAAGAGGAAAATGAGAATCAAGAGACCAAAATATGCAGATGAGCTGAAGGCCACTGTTAAAGAAACCTGGGCTCCCATACCACCTCAGCAGTGCCACAAACTGAATCACCTCCATGCCACGCCGAATTGAAACAGTAATTAAAGCAAAAGGAGCCCCTAACCAAGTATTGAGTACATGTACAGTAAATGAACATATTTTCCAGAAGGCCAACAATTCACTAAAACTTTTTTTTTTATTTGGTCTTATGAAGTATTCTAATTTGTTGAGATATTGAATTGGTGGGTTTTTTTTTTGTTAAATGTGAGCCAAAATCATCTCAATTAAAAGACCCAAATACTTAAACTACTTCAGTTTGTGTGCATTGAATTTATTTAATACACAAGTTTCATAATTTGAGTTGAATTACTGAAATAAAATAACTTTTCCACGACATTCTAATTTATTGCGATGCACCTGTATATCATCTGCAGTGACCACATAAAAGATGCAGTGATTACATAAAATAAAAGACAATAAAGTGATGTAATCTAGCAAACAGGTTTTCCTGGACAGAAAGCAACAGAGACTCTTTAAGTCTCTTAAGATTACCTTAAGGCCATAGCTCACTCAAAAAAAGGAAAATTTGTTGAGATTTTGCTCACTCTCAGGTCATCCAAGATGTAGATTAGTTTGTTTTCTTCATCGGAACCGATTTGGAGAAATTTAGCATTACATCACTTGCTCACCAATGGATCCTCTGCAGTGAATGGGTGCCGTCAGAATGAGAGTTCAAAACAGCTGATAAAAACAACACAATAATCCACAAGACTCCAGTCTATCAATTAAGCATTAAACATTAATCTTTTTCATTATTTTGCATCCTATAAGCTCACCAAAGGTGAACATTTATTCAAAAACAAATCGGTTGTCTTAAATTTGGCAGATATTATAGTGACTAGTTAGCAGACTACATGTCTTGTTTAAATAACATGTTTTGCTATGTGATTCTAATGGTTTTTCTAACATATACTTATGTTGTGGCCAAAAACAGCAGCTTGTTTTGAAGACACCATAGAGTAAGAGGAACTGAACTGTCACAACAATGGTTGAGCTTTCACTAATCATACTCTATGGTCATTACATGCTTAATTACATTGGCTTACTCATCTGCATATTTGTCCTATAGGTCTAAGGCTATTTCAAGCAAACGTTTGCACATACCACAACAGTTTTGCCAGTTAAACAAATATCTTGACCCAGAAACGTCTAAACTAAAAAGCAGAGAAACAAAGACCAATCATCATTAATTACCTTCAATAATCATACTTTACTGACAGGTAGACTATTTTTTTGTATAAGATATAAAACCAGAAAGGGGGAAGGGAGATACCTTTGTATTAAAGTAAAACAACAATTTGTAAGCAAAATTGCTTTCTTATGTTTACATCTAAACAACACTAGCCTTCATTCAATTCAAGAGTGATCTTCATCAATCTTCATCAAGATTTAGTGTTGAAATACATGCCGGTCACACTTTTTTTATGATTTAAAACAGCTTATTCCAAAAATCTCCTCATGGAAAAATGTGGTTCCTTGAAACCTGTCTGTTTCATTCATTCACATAGAGGTGTAAGTCATCTGCAAAGGTGACACACTTATTTTAAATGCATTTGATGTGAGTGCAAACAACTTAATTAAAGACACCAGTCTGACTTCACTATTGGCAGGCAAATAAACACGAATTAATGCTGCAAGGGTGCCAGTTTCAATGTTTTGAAACCACAGGACCGAGTATTCATTTCAGAGCAAATTACAGATGCATCTTTTCAGTTGTCGTACAGAGGCATGGCAAACTGATGATGTATGATTCAGGGTAGATCAAGAAGATATTAACATTGTCATATGCTGGCCATGAGATGAGCTCATGGAGGAAGATCAGCACATTTCAAACAGCAGCCACTTTCACATTTGTGTGTACCAAGCCAGTCATCTGTCTGCGAGGAGAAGCTGATTAGCTCTGCACTCAAAACACCAAAAAATGGTGTTGAGGTCATGAAGGAAGGTGGCAGATTCAATTAGGAAAGCTTTACATAAAGCAGGCTCTCAAAGTGTTGTTATTAACTTCATGGGCAAATCTCTGTGGACTACTGCCGTTTAAAAGTGTAAAATTATTCAGCCTCTTATTTTTTTTCTCCTTCATTTTTCGAATATGTTCCTTTGACGTATTCAAAAGCCAGTAGTAAGATATTATAGGTAGGACTGGATAAAAATATCAGTTTTTAGATTAATCCCAATCGAAGCCCCTAAAGGGATGTGGAGATGGTAATTTTTTTTTTAGATGGGATGAAAAATTATATTTCAATGCTTTTGCATTAGCTTCCAACTTTTGTTGAGAAAATAATAGCGTCGCATGAACACAATTTGAGTGCTTTTGTGTTTTGCAAGAGTTTCCTGGGGGAATGCAATACTTTTGCAATAGAACACAAAAGCATTGAATAATAATTTTTCTTCTTGTGTCCTTTGAAACCTAATCAAACACACCTGAACAGGCTAATCATGGTCTTCAGGATCACTAGAAAGTTACAAGCAGGTGAGTTTGATCGAGGTTAGAGCTAAACTCTGCAGGAAAGTGGACCTCGAGGGCCAGAGTTGAGAACCCGTGCTATGTTCTCTGTATCGTTTCCAAAAATTATTTTCTCATTTTTAGTTATTCTTTATTTAGTATTACTAACATTAACTGCACAGTAAAGTGCATGCAAGAATCTCATTGAGTTTTCTGCCATGGCCTTAAAAAAGGACGATATAAATCAGAGGCAATGCAGACTTTATTCTCAGAGGAGTCTACAGAATGCAGTGTGCTTACCACAGCTCTTCATGGACTAGACCCAGCGTAAGAGCCCCTGTGGGGTGGACCTGCCGGCAGGGATGGCTTTTCCAGATGCCAGCATGGATGTCTTTTTTGTGTCCGGACTACAGCCTATGTCCAAGGTGAACCGCAGAACTTGTTGAGCCAGGAGGCTTTTCCTGCACTCAACCTGAAACATTATGCACAAATATGCTGCATGTGGCCCCAATCAATGACGTGCCCCAAAAAGTACAGCTGAGAACATAGACACTGAATGGCAGCTCCTGCCAAAGCACGCAACCCGGCTAACGAGCGGCTGCCTGGCAGGCACATGGCGTCAGGGCGCTTGTGCGTCACAAAAGGAAGACAAACAGAGGCCAGCTGTCAGATTTGTCCTGATCTCAATTTCAGTACTATTGCAACATAAGCTTGGGAACTGGTCAACAGCCCAGGGATGGTCAAAAACAAACTAAACACAAATGCCAACCATTGAGACAGAATGTTGACTCTGGCTGGAAAGCTCTACACATGTTCACTTCCTGTCTTAGAGGCTATGCTATGGTTACAATGAAAAATATAAGCAGGCTGTGCCATGCAAGAGACAAATGATAGACTAAAGACAAGGTTAGGTGGAGACTAACAACATGATCTCCTTTGATTTATGAAGTAACCTCATGTTGGATTTTGGGAAGTTCTTGTTTTGAACATACAGGACATTTAATCCCTATGTGCATTGAAATGCATTGACATTTCATCTGTCTTTCCTTTAAACCAGTACCCGGAAGATAAAGGCCTTCTGTGAAGCACTAAAATGAAGTTGGAAAGCTTTGAAGCATTTATGCTTCTCTGCCGTTCCTTTATGTGCACAGTTGTAGATCAACAGCGTCGACAAAGCCACTGATTAATCTTCATTCTGCGTCCCGTTGACGTAGGAAATATCACAAGTCTTTACAATATCTGAAAAATATTATTAAGGCACAAATGAGTAATGGAAATTTAATAGCATTCCTTATTTGAATAATGGAATAAGCAAGTGAAAATGGCTTTAAACAGTAGGCCTAGTGATAGCCTCGTAAATCAGAAAGTACAAACCAACAATTCAAAACACATAACAAACAACTTCCTCTGTATTTAAAGTGGCTAAACATGGAAATCACAAGCTTTTAAAATATAACACTTACCACAGTAGGCGGAGAAGTACAGTAGACAGAGGAACATCAAAGGTCTGCGGCCGTGAAACAGGAACGATAAATGATATACCCAGGTGTAAGATTGACAGTGTTCTAGACACACTTTAAAGGACTATAACAGATGTGGCAGGTTAAACTTGTATTTTTTGTTCCACTCACAGTAGAGGAATGCAAATATAAGTGTTAATGTGACCGAAATACTTTGCTATGCTTTCAAAAACTTGGTCTGGAGAATAACCAGGCCAGGTTTTAGACTCTTTTCCACAGCCTGCATCTGACCTTTCAAACACCACACCTCTACAAACTTCTAAACGTGACTTTTACAGTTTTTGAAGTCACAGTACCCTCCAGTGGCCATTGAAAGGAGCTTGCACAAAAGGATGCAACCACATATTCAAAGCTGGGGAGCTCAGATGCAGTAATTAAGGTTCAGTCATTGAAAACACCATACTGGCCAACCAGTAATCTGAAAATTGGCATGCATGTGTCATTTTCAATGTATAATGTGTTTATGGCTCAGCGAATTCTGCAATATTAAAGGGATATGCACAAAGGAACATGTTTTTGCATCTCACCGCGCTGTTTTTCTTTGTAAACATGTGCTTGATTTATGTTGTGTATCACTTTTGCACTCGCGTCTCTTGCATCGTCTCGCCTATGCGTAAAACGCGCTCAAGTTGTTCAGCTTTTATTAATGCGTTTTCATTCCCTTACCTTGCGTCTCGCGTTTTTAAACGCAAAAATGCGTTCTGTGTGAATGCGTTTTTGCATTCAACTGCGCTGCTTTCTGAAAAGCGTTCTGAAAGTACAAAAGTAGTTAAATAAAACACACACACTTCTCTAGACCTAGCATTCTTTTTCTTCTTATAATAATAATAATAATAATAATAATTTATTATTCCACTGCCCTGGTGTTTTTAAACGCAAAAACCCGTTCTGTGTTAATTGCACCTTAGGGTTTTCAGGTCTCTTTTTATTATGCAGAATTATTATCAGCGAATATCTGGTGATTTTCCACTAATAACATAGTTTAATCTTATTGCCAGTTACATTTATGTCAATAATTGTCATAGCAGATTAGCTTTAACATGTCACTTGCAGTATAACAAGTCTCTGTGTGAGAGCAACAACCTTGACTACTGGCTCTCAGGTCCGGCCAGAGGTCTCACATTTCACTCGATCATCCAGAAATAACCCAAAGGAGCAGAACAGAATATAAAAAGGAAGCTCTCACAGTTTGACTTCTGTTCAGTACCAAGAATAAAGCATACAGTCATTCAATGATGCAGCAAAAGTGCAGAATGGCAAAAGGCACAGGAATGCTGTCACATCAAGCTGTCCAGCCACTCACAAAATCTGTCATTAAAACAAAATGAGGACAAGAGTATTGTTGAGAGTTTGTGAATGTAAAACAATTAAATGCAGTAAAAGTTCAAAGTGAACTAGTAGACACTATCCACGTAAGCAGTCTGATGATCTCAGAGAAGTATTGTGCATCAGCTTTAGCTATAAAATGTGCACATACCTGTTTATTGAGATAATCATCTCCTGCTGTGTAATTTCTGTGCAGAGGGTGGAGTGATGCTTTTAAAGTGAAGAAACTGTCAAAACTCAAACAATGTGAGGAGTTAAAGGGATAGTTCACAAAAAAAGGAAGGGCCCGTCCTCCTAGTTCTGCGCGCGCCCATGCAAACTACCACTGTGATAGCGGACCCACATACTCAAAAGAGCAATTCTGTCATCATGTTGTTCCAAACTTGCATGAGTTGAATTCCTTTGTGAAACACACAAGAGGGATTTTTGAAACGAATGAGGTCAGGAGCTGTCGAGCTCCAACATGACAAAAAAGCATCATAAAATTACGATAAAAGGGACTGATGCAACGTGTGTGCTAAATTATGTGTGCCCTGAAGTCATGCAATAGCTTTTTGTGAGGAAAGGACTAAATTACATAATTAATCATAGAAAATCCTGACGTTCGTCCTAGCTCTTCTCGAGACTCAAGAACAAGATCAGTTTGATTCACAAGTAGGCCTAAATTCAGACTGGTGTTGAAAATATCTGATTCAAAAGAGCAATTCAATCACAAAACATGAACTGGGTAACAAAACCTGTCTGAATAATTCATTTGTGAATCAAACTGATCTTGTTCTTGAGTTTAGAAGATCAGCAAACTTGAAATATAGTTGTATAGACCACTTTTATGATACTTTTTCATGGTGCTTTTGTATTCCGGGTTAATTTACATTTATTGATCAGACGATAGACTGAAGGTCACTGAACTCAATTTAAAATGCTGACAGACCACTTCACAACTGCCCTTCACAGAAACCAGACAAGAGTTTTGGCTATACATGCAACAAATAAAAGCTTTTTGATACACGAGGAAGCATGGGAAGCTCCAACAACACTTTTGTTTGAGATCACTTTTCAAATATTTTGCCATCCGACGAGACCATCCAATCACCACCTGGTCAAACTACCAGGTAACAGAATATGTATGTCTCAGTTGCTGACCCCTAATGGGACTTTCACTTATAGTCTCCTCTCTTTGAAACAGCTGCTTAACTATATCTGTCTTCTAAACGCAAATTTCTCAGGTTTACCTTTCTGGGTGCGCCCTGCCGTGATAAACGTAATGAATAGAATCGACCTGCGTACGTTGAGGCGTGGAGGAACTAGACGTCACGAGAACAGACGCAAAAATATGAATCCTACTACGACGAAGGCTATCTCATGAATATTAATCAGGCAACTCTGACGCCAGTTGCAACCTTCCAATGGCGACGGCTTGTTTAATAAATATTAATTAGGTACTGCTGACGTTGCGTTGTTACCTTCTACAGGCGAATAGTGGCTTCATTAATATTAATATAGCAACCCTTCACCATAGTACGATTAGTAAACGCGGCTTCCGATCTTCCGTCACATCAGCTCCGCAATACTGGCAGGGGACAAACAGGAAATTTTAACTAAAAGACAGCTGTAAGAGTGTTTGCTCCCTTTTATTTGTAGGAAACAAACGTATTTCTGTAATTCAACTGCCTGTATTAATTCTCCCACCTATTTTGCCGCGGAGACGATGCTTCAGTGCCTATCTGGAAGTTCGTGTGTGCGTGTCATAGAAGGTTACAGGTCTACGTGGTATTTCTTGGTCCTGGTGCTGGCGTATGTGTTATATCTGTTATTCGGGGCTTTGGTGTTTTCCGCGGTGGAGCTGCCGTATGAAGAACAGCTTCGGCAGGAGCTTCGGACCGTGAAGCGGCAGTTTCTAGAGGATAATGAATGTCTGTCCGAAGAAAGACTGGAGGAGTTTCTCACCAGAGCTTTAGAAGCGAGTAATTACGGTGTGTCGGTTCTCAATAATGCTACCACTAACTGGAACTGGGATTTCACCTCAGCGCTCTTCTTCGCCAGCACTGTGCTTTCCACGACAGGTGAGAACAGACTTTCTCATGACAATATTAAATATAAATAGCCATGATAGGATTGTTTTTGTATTTTAACCCAGTTGTTGATTTACATGATATAATTTACTGTCTGTAGTCCTGTAAGTCCTTCTTTACAATCATTTACCCAAGAGTCGAAGACAGCGAGTAGCGAGGCCGCTGTGATGTCTTTTGTAAGGTCGACCTGTCCTCTCTGAGATCTCTGATAAAAGCTTTTTTTTAAAAGTTAAACAGCCCAACTTTTACAGTTTATATATATACATATACACAGTGCTGTGAAAAGGTTTTTGCCCGTTCCTGTTTTTAATTTATTTGTCACACTTAAAAGATTCAGATCATCAAACTAATTTTGATATTGCACAAAGATAATGCAAGTAAATACAAAATGCAGTTTTTAAATGATGATTTCATTTATTAAGGGAAAAAAGCTGTCCAAACCTACGTGGCCCTATGTGAAAAATTAATTGCCCCCTCCTGTTAAATCATGAAAGAACTGCAATTAACCACATTATTTTAGAAAGCGGAGTTAAATTTCACTAGCCACACCCAGGCCTGATTACTGCCAGACCTGTTGAATCAAGAACTCACTTAAATAAAACCTGTCTGACAAAGAGAAGCATGCTTAAAGAGCAACACATCATGCCGTGATCTAAAGAAATTCAAGAACAGATGAGAATCAAAATAGTTGACATGTATCAGTCTGGAAAGGATTATAAAGCCATTTCTAAGGCTTTGGTACTCCAGCGAACCATGGTCAGAGCCATTATCCACAAACCTTCCCAGGAGATGCCGACCAACCAAAATTACTCCAAAGCAACGACGACTCATCCAGGAGGTCAAAAGAACCCAGAACAACATCTAAAGAACTGTAGACCTCACTCGCCTCAATTAAGGTCAGTGTTCATGTTTCAACAATAAGAAAGAGACTGGGCAAAAACGGCATCCATGGGAGAGTTCCTAACCCATTTCTGACCAAAAAGAACTCAAAGGCTCGTCTCTCATTTGCCAAAAAATATCTTGATTATCCCCAAGACTTTTGGGCAAAGATTCTGTGGACTGATGGAACAAAAGTTGAACTTTTTGGAAGGTGTGTTTCCCGTTACATCTTCCGTAAAAACCAACAATTTCATAAAAAGAACATCATACCAACAGTAAAATATGTTGGTGGTAGTGTGATGGTCTGGGGCTTCTTTGCAGCTTCAGGACCTGGACGACTTGCTATAATTGACGGAAGCATGAATTCTGCGCTCTATCAGTAAATCCTGAAGGAGAATGTCCGGCCATCAGTTGTGACCTCAAGCTCAAGCGCACTTTGGTTATGTAGCAGGACAAGGATCCCAAACACACACCAGCAAGTCCACCTCTCAATGGCTCGAGAAAAATTAAATTAAGGTTTTGGAGTGGCCAAATCAAAGTCCGGACTTAAATCCGATTTATGCTTAAACAGTCCATTCATGCTCGCAAACCCTCCAATGTGGCTGAATTAAAACACTTCTGCAAAGAAGAGTGCGCCAAAATTCCTCCACAGCGATGTGAAAGACTCATTGCCAGTTATCGCAAACACTTGATTGCAGCTGTTGCTGCAAAGCGTGGCACAACCAGTTATTAGATTTAGGGGGCAATTACTTTTACATGTAGGGCCAGGCAGGTTTGGACAGCTTTTTTTCCCTTAATAAAAAATCATCATTTAAAAACTGCATTTTGTATTTACTTGCATTATCTTTGTGTAATATTAAAATTAGTTTGATCATCTGAATCTTTTAAGTGGACAAATCTGCAAAAATTTGAAAAACAGGAAGGGGGCAAAAACCTTTTCAACAAGCACCGTGTGTGTGTGTGTGTGTGTGTTGTGTGTTGTGTGTGTGTGTGTATCTTATATGCTTCTAAACAAGGATGTAACTCAAGAAAAGAGACCTGCCTATTGTGTTTAATGGGTTAGAGCAGTCTGTCTCTCTCCCTCCCTTCATAATGACTCAAAAGTCAACAAAGCTTTATGTGCCTGATTGTTAACAATCGCAATATATCAAGAACTTGTACAAACATATAATACAGACTATAAATAAAGGCAAATAATATTTCTTAACAAACTACAAAATTCAATAAAATAAGATACAGTGGGAATTTAGACTCCGACACAATTTATTTTGCATATATAAGGACACTTATTAGTACTTTTTCTGCTCATTAAACAAGCTTTACAAAAGGAAATGAATTGCACTTTTGTAAAATGTAATTATATGCAATCACATGAGATAAAAGTAATAAAAAAATATTATTCTACATGGACCAAATTACTTATGGGCTTCATTATTTCAAATGACCAGCGGTGTCATGCAATTGGCTGTTATTGTTATTAATAGAGTTACTATTAATAACAATAACATTAAAATTTCAGTCAGTGCTCAGGATGTTTTAAACATAAGCAAAAAAATTAGCAATAATATAATACCAAATACATAGATAAAACATAACAATTGTAATTGGGCCACTTTTGAGTTTTGTGCTAATAGTGATGATCATCCTTACAAGTCCTTTTTTAGAGATTTTACTATATTTATTAATACACCCTTACAAATAAAGAAAAACAAGTGCATGCTCACATATTTACAGCCCCTTAGGAGCCCTAGTGGTTTTGTAATTCGTTGCTGTGGGTGATTTTGAAGGATGTCTGAAGGATAAGCATGCTGTTTGTGTAGTGTTTCCAATGATTATGTAACTTAATCCAGCAGGATTTAAGTACTACAACAGGTAACATCCTTGACATTTCTAGTAAATTTTCATTATGTGATTAAGATGGTGTTTAATTAAAACACAAATTAACTGGTAATTGAGTAAATTGCTAGATGTGATCAGGGTTGCCAGGTCTGCACAACAAAACTAGCCCAATGACCAATCAGAAATAGCCAGATAACTAGCCAAATGACTTATCCCAAAACCCCAAATATACCACTCTCATAACTAAATACAAATTTAGTTACGATTATGCTTTGTACATAATTTCAACTTGAAAATCACAATGTAGGAGACTGTAAAAAAATATTTTTTTCCCCCGAAGGTAAAGTAAATAAAACAAAGATTATTGGAGTATGTTTTGCAAATTTCATATTTAATTCAATGTCTTGCCATTTCTTTGTAACTAATTATGAAATTTACTAGCAATTTTTGAATGAAAATTCATTGTTTCTGCACTATTTGTTTCAGTGTATAAATACAATTACAACACAATACAGTGTTTTCATTAAGGAGTTTACAGGAGCTCAATGGTTCCCAACCAGTGTCCTCTTAAAAGCTCATCATCTAGAACAGTTTTATTATTGGTAGAATATAAAATGGGTAAAATATTTTAGTACATGCATTTCAGTCAAATACAATTTGTGCAATATGACCTTTAACCTGCAGGAAAAAAATTAACCTGTGAAATGAAAAGACCTATTCAAAAAGCTTCATGTGTTTTTTTTTCCAGGATATGGCCACACCGTTCCTCTCTCGGATGGTGGTAAGGCCTTCTGCATCATTTACTCAGTGGTGGGAATCCCGTTCACCCTGCTGTTCCTGTCTGCGATGGTCCAGAGGATCATGGAGTTCAGTACCCGCAGGCCCGTGGAGTACCTACACCGGCGCTGGGGCATGTCCAAACCTCTGCTGGCCACCCTGCACGCCACTCTTCTGGCTATAATAACCATCTCCTGCTTCTTCCTCATACCTGCCATCATCTTCTCAGTACTGGAAGAGGACTGGAATTTCCTGGAGTCCTTCTATTTCTGCTTCATCTCTCTTAGTACTATTGGCTTAGGCGACTATGTACCAGGAGAAGGCTACCATCAGAGGTTCAGAGAACTCTATAAATTTGGTATTACATGTAAGTGCACAGTTTTTTAATTATTATTGCTGTACAGAGTCATATATTGTACTTTGCTTTTTACTTTTACTTTCTTACATTTATACATGCACTACTGTTAAAAAGTTTGGGGTTGGAAAGATTTGTAAAAGTTTGTGAAAGAAGATGCTGATTTGGTGCTCAAGTAGCATGGTTACAGGAGAAACTGGTGCATTTTTTTCAGGATTCTTTGATGCATAGAAAGTCCAAAAGAACAGCATTTTTTTAAATAGTTTTTTTTTTTAAAGTTACTGTCACTTTTGATTAATTTTATGCATTAAATGCATTAAACTAATTTATGAATGCATTTGTGTTGAATAAAAGTAATAATTTAATTTAATTAAAAAAAAATTTACTGACCCCAAACTTTTGAACAGAATTTGATAGAGACATTTACATTTACATTTACATGTACATTTAGTCATTTAGCAGACGCTTTTATCCAAAGCGACTTACAATTGGGGGATACATAAAGCGATTCTTCTTAAAGAGGCAAACAGACACAAGAAGTGGTTGTAATACCAAGTTCTTAGACATTGTTCAAATAAGTACAAGCTAGAAAGAGAAGGAATAAATAAAGAGAGAGAATTCTTTTTTTTTTTTTTATGATGATGAATTCAAGTAGCTTCTAAAGAGATGAGTTTTCAGCTGTCGCTTGACAATTGTCAGGGATTCAGCATTCCGGATAGGGGTGGGAAGATCGTTCCACCAACCAGGAGTGGTGAACGAGAATGTTCTGGAAAGTTATTTTGAGCCTCTCTGTGATGGTACCACGAGGCTTCGCTCACTAGCGGATCTCAGACTTCTGGAGGGGATGTAGATTCGTAGTAGTGAGTGGAAGTAGGCGGGTGCTGAGCCTGTGGCTGTTCTATATGCAAGCATCAATGTCTTGAACTTGATTCGGGCCGCAACCGGTAGCCAGTGCAAGGAGATAAAGAGAGGTGTAACATGGGCTCTTTTGGGCTCGTTGAAAACCAGTCGTGCCGCTGCATTCTGAATCATTTGTAGAGTTTTGATTGTGCTTGATGGGAGTCCAGCCAGATGAGCATTGCAGTAGTCCAGCCTAGAATTGGCAAGGGCCTGGACAAGAAGTTGTGCCGAATGCTCCGTTAGAAAGGGCCTGGTCTTTCTGATGTTGTGCAATGCAAACCTGCAAGATCGAGCGGTCTTTGAAATGTGTTCTTTGAAGGTCAGCTGGTCATCAAAGGTTATACCAAGATTTCTGACCGAAGTTGATGTGGTAGTTGTAGAAGAACCTAGCTGGATGGAGAAATCGTACTGTAGAGTTGGAGTGGCAGGGAAAACGAGAAGCTCATTCTTTGCCAGGTTGAGCTGTAAGTGATATTCTTTCATCCATGCCGAGATGTCTGCCAGGCAGCCTGAGATCCGTGCAGCTACCGTTGGATCATCTGGTTGAAATGAAAGATAGAGCTGTGTGTCATCAGCATAATCATCAGTGTCATCAGAGACAATGAAACATGTAGCAGAACTTTAACTTTGGACTTGAACTTTAGCTTCTTTAACTTTGATTGAACTTTATCTAAGGTCTTAGGTTCCTTTGTTAACTTTAACTTAGTGTTTGCATATTTAGATTAATTTTTTTCCAAAAAATTAATTGACCAACGCCCCGAGTAATATCACCACAGACCCCTTAAAGGAACACTCCACTATTTTTGAAAATAGGCTCATTTTCCAACTCCCCTAGAGTTAAACAGTTGAGTTTTACCATTTTCGAATCCATTCAGCCGATCTCCGGGTCTGGCGGTAGTTTTTCTAGCTGTAGCTTAGCATAGATCATTGAATCTGATTAGACCGTTAGCATCTCTCTCAAAAATGACAAAAAATGTCTATATTTTTCCTATTTAAAACTTGAATCTTCTGTAGTTACATCGTGTACTAAGACCGACGGAAAATGAAAAGTTGCCATTTTCTTGGCCGATGTGGCTAGGAACTATTCTCTCATTCCGGCGTAATAATCAAGAAACTTTGCTGGCGTACCATGGGTGCAGCAGGCACAATGATATTACGCAGCGCCTGAAAATAGTCCCCAGCACACTCCCTGTGTAAGCAGGTGGTCACGTTGGTTATGCTGACAGAAGTTAGCCTATTTTCAGGCGCTGCGTAATATCATTGGTTCCTTGATTATTACGCCGGAATGAGAGTATAGTTCCTAGCCATATCGGCCTAGAAAATCGCAACTTTTCATTTTCCATCGGTCTTAGTACACGATGTAACTACAGAAGAGTCAAGTTTTAAATAGAAAAAATATAGAAACTCTGGTCATTTTTGAGCGAGATGCTAACGGTCTAATCAGATTCAATGATCTATGCTAAGCTACAGCTAAAAGTGCTACCGCCAGACCCAGAGATCGGCTGAATGGATTCGAAAACGGTAACACTCAACTGTTTAACTCTAGGGGAGTTGGAAAGTGAGCCTATTTTCAAAAATAGTGGAGTGTTCCTTTAAGGGTCGCTTTCTGTTTCTCTTTAACCTTATCTGTTTCTCTCTTGTACAGTCTACCTGATATTGGGCTTGATCGCGATGTTGGTGGTTCTGGAAACCTTCTGTGAACTTCAGCACCTGAAGAAGCTCAGAAAGATGTTCTACTTAAGGAAACAAAAAACAGAGGACCAGCTTAACATAGTGGATCATGATCACCTCTCATTTGCCTCTGTGTCCGACCAGGCAGCCTCATTTAGGGAAGATAAGACAGATATGTTTCCTGATGACATAGTCTCCGCCTCACCTACTACCTCCAATGGACCAATGGACCGATGATGCATCCTAAAGTTTTGTGTCTACAAACCTGACACGTTAATGTTTCTGAAACATCTCCGCTAAGAGCACAAATGTATTGTAATTTGTTAGTGTAGGCTACTCTGCTGTCAAGTTAACCGAAACCAACCATTTATACGAATACTTGAAACACGTGCTGAAGGTAATTTATTATGGAAAAGGATTATATGAATTTGTAGAATACATAATATCATAGGACATCATGGTTCATGCTGTTGCTGAACAGAAAAACATTTTGTGACCAGGGTTTTGTGTGTGTGTGTGTGTGTAGGTAAAAGATAAATCCATCCATACTCCGAATATAAATAGTTAACTTGTAGTGGGTCATAGACTAGTATCACCTACTTCATATGCTGTTCTTGTTAGGTGACTTAAAGAGATCCACATCCTGTATTACAGATGTATTAATGGAAATCATGTCTTCAGGTTACTAAGTCTGTAGACGTTGCTTAAGGCAGGAAAACACTACATGACTTTTATACCAATTTTTGCCCTGATTTGGGGGTAATGGTGTGTCTTGACAAGGTCAGCACTGACAGTCTACTGATTTTAGCAGTTCGAGTTAACAGATTTAGCAGAAAATCATATAATGTGTGTATGATGGGCACAGACTCAATTTTTTTAGATTCAGATTATGATTCCATCCAGTCGGAGAATATCAAACATGTTATATATTTTAGGCTGATTTTAGAACACACATTGTTTTCATTTGTCAGTAAAAAGGCACACACTTCTGTGTGAGTTTGTGTTTTTAGAAAGACTTGAAAATCTGGTGATGTTTGATTCATAGACCTTTAGTCATTTTAAAAGTTGTGTGGTGTATTCCAGCCTTTACTCTATTCAAGGTCTGCAAGTGTACGATGCCTAGTGTTTTAAAATCTGTTCAGATTTTAAAAACCATGTAGTGTATTCCAGCCTTTAGTCTTTTTTTTTTCCTTAGATTTTTAGAATAGACAGGGGCAGGTCCCTGGTGACATTCTTTAATTAACTTCTAAAGGGAATTTAAAATATATATTTTTAGTAGAGGCATCAGACAATCAGATATCTGTATATTTAATTGCTTTACTTGGCTTTAGTCATGTTGGCTGTTCTGCAGATGCAGTAGGCATTGTCCACCACCTAAAGGTGCTGTTGTGCACTGAGTGCCCTTACTGTTGTATTGTAAGACGAGAACATAAGTCACATCAGTGCATCAGTACATTCTTGTCATATACCCAGTGACTGGGTATATTGCTGAAGGGAATTCATGTTATTTTATCATTAATTTGTAGTTTTAATTTTCATATTTAAATTTTATTGCTCATGCCTAAAGATACTGAAAGTTGTGCATTTATCGTTTGTCTTGAGTTGCACTTTAACAAAACAGAATAAACTGGATTTTTGGTTATACTGTAGATGTTATAATTGTATTGTGTCCATTCTTCAGCCAGTAGCACGGTTTTATACATATGAGCTGAAACAGAACTTGCAGCACATATCAAATGTAATCCAAACACATCTCCACCTCTCAGAGTTGTTTACTTAGATTATTTTGCTGGGCTATATAGGTGTGTTAAAACCCTGAGCAGCTGTACAGTCTGTTAACAGTCTATCAGGATGCCTGCTCAGTGCTGTTAAAAGAGATATTTACTCTGCTGTTTGAAAGTGGATTTGATGCCATCCTGTAATAGTGGTGCTGAAATTGAGCCGAGGTTATGTTAACAAGTCCCTGCAGCTGTGCTCACTTTGTTAAACTTGAACAGGACAGCACATGAAACTATAAGAGACCTTCTTGAGTTCCCCTAGACATTAATCTAAATGCCACATTCATAATCTTCACAGCGTATGATAATATTGCTGAGAAAGCTGAGCTTGTAAATGGACAATGTATTTTGCTTGTAGCGATATAGGAGGTAATATTTCAGGGTTTCTCTAAAGGTGAATAATTCCTTTATCATGGGAAAATTATGGTTTTGAGTATATTCTGAACAATTTCTTGTTAGTATCTGTTGGTTTTCATTTTAGATGCACGATTAACATGCAATGGACAATTTCTTTTCTTGCATACCTCAGTAAACTAGCTGGACGTTTCAGCAATGATTCATTTTCTGGAGGTATTGACTTTATATGAGATGTTTCTCATAAAAATAGAGACAATCGAGACATTTGTTGACAAACCGTAAAAGTACAGAGCTCATTGTGAATGTTAATATGGAGAGTATAGCTGAAATGTAAATACATTTAAATAATAACAAATGATATAAATAATTAGGCTTCAAAAGTATTTGATGAGAAATATTTGAGTTCATATAGAAATCTTTGATCTTCATTCAGTCTCATTGCTATCTAGGAGAAAGAACCAAAATATTGAAGAGTTGTCTTGATTATTCTTTCCTATGAAAACATTTGATGTGTGGTACCAAAGGTAAAGGTACAGTATTTTATCTGGCAGTTGAAGGACTAACACCCCTTTGAGTTTGTAGCAGAGCAACTCAAAGAGGGTTAGATGACCTCCTATCTGGAGCAAGAAGCCACCCCTGTCTATTGGAATTACTGAATAATAATCCTATGAATTACAATAATATATAAAAAAAATAATAAAATAACACTAGTAACAACATGCCACTCTGGGCCTTCCTACCAATTAATAGGGAACCCATCTTACGCAAATAGTCTACTTGTATCTGTTCACTTCAAAATAAAAATATTTTTAACATTCATGTTTTTATATTTGTGTAGTAAAGAAAATATTTTACAAATATTCACAATTCACAAAATATTCACAAATCTAAAAACATCAATCTATCCACAAATTCCCTATTAGCAAACAGACAAAAAAACCTTTGATATTCGACATAATGTAATGTCATATCACTATTTTCCAGAGACACAAAATTATATCAATTAGCATCTAAACTTGAATGACTAAATCTCACAAATATTAATATTCAGATGAAATGGCAAAATTAAAAAGGAGCATGCCATTCATTAAAATGGTTAGAGAGATTTTGTGCAATACACTCTAAAAAAAGATGGTTCTTTAAAGGTTCTTTACATGCAGTAATGGTTTTATTTAGAACCATAGCATTCTGAAGAACCTTTTCATGCTGAAATGGTTCTTTGTGTTAGAGTTTAGGGTTCTTTATTCCTGCCCTTTTGTTTTACAAATCTGTAACCGTTAAAGCTCCTCATTACTGATTTTCTGGAGTTCAGTGATCCAACTACAGACTGTCAACACACTCTCAACCGGTAAATGATTTCATTCTAAAATTGAAATGAAACTTTAAATTAAAAATGGAATGGTTTTCCCAAACTAGGTATGCAGCTCTGCTAAACTGTGGAAACTTCTCTCCTCTTCTCCACTAAGTAAAAGAGACAATTAATTTATAACTCATATTGTTAGCTTTTTTTAATTATTACTTCGGTTTATGTATAAACATACTCAGTCACAAAAAATATTTAACTATCCCATGACTTTATATCACTTTTTTCTTTTTAAGATTGTGAAGGGCTCTCATACTGTCCATTTTTGCTTTTGGCCTTCATAAACATAATTGTTTTTACATAAACACATGGACACACTGTAACTCTAAACTCAATTGGATGTCTCAAATCAGACATCAGAAGACTACAGAAAACGGTTCGGACTGCTGAAAGGATTATTGATGCCCCCCTGCCTACCCTCCAAGAAATGTATACATCCAGAGTGAGAAAAATGGCTCAGAAAATCACTCTGGATCCACCACATCCAAGCCATCTCCTTTTTGAACTTTTGCCATCTGGTCGGTGTTACAGAGCACCGAATACCAGGACAGCACAAGAACAGTTTCTTTCCCCAGGCAATCTACCTCATGAACAGTTAATGTTCTCCCATTGTGCAATTAAAGTATGTGCAATAACCTTATGCTTATTTATCACCCTAAACCCTAGTACATCCCTACAACTTTATTTTATTTTATTCTATTCCTATTCTATGTATAGCACACCTGTACATACAATTTATTCTTTTCTTTTTTTTGTGGTTTATATTTATGCATGGGTATTTTATTCACATCTCATTTTTATCATCTGTGTGTTGTTGTTGTCTCCGTGTACTGGAAGCTTGTGACACTATAACAAATTCCTTGTACGTGCAAACATACTTGACAATAAAGCTCTTTCTGATTCTGATTCTGAATTGTGTATTTCAGATGTATCACATCCTACAACCTCATCATCTGCAGAGAAAAATTGCTACTTAATCACACCAAAATGATGGACTTAAAGACATCATATTGATTAGATTGTGATTGTTTCACTGAAACTGGGTCTTCATCACATCTATTTTCTGTTCTTATTTTGTGTTTTACTTCTTTATGTATTTATTCATGTTCAATGTCAATTGTCAATCATTAATGTATTCAGCTAATAACTGTTGTTAAGAGCATTGACAATTTTGCATGTTAATAAAAACATACTTAATTCACACAACATGCTGCTGTTGTGGTTATTGTTGTTGTTGTTTTAATGTAAAACCCTAACCAAGGCTACACTCTAAAATGCCTCATTACTGATTTTATGGAGCTCAGCCATCCAACGACACAGACTGTCAACACACTCTCAACAGGTAAATTATTTCTTTCTTAAAATGTAAAATTTTCAGTTATAAATTATAACTTTCAGCTCTATTCAGTTAAGGATACTCTCCTCTTCTTCACTAAGTAAGTAACAAAGATATTGACGTTTTGGTCCATTTTGTTAGATTTTTTCACTACTAGGGTTTATGCATAAACATACCCTATCCCTTGACTTTATATTACTTTTCCCTTTTCTGGTACTGTTTAGAACCATTTTTCTTAAGAGTGTATGGTAAAGAGAAAAAAATCTTGCCCTGGTTGACATTTTACTCATTGTTATGCTACTGTTCTCCGTGAAGAGAACAAACTATTGAATACTGCGGTTGTTATTTATAAATGTCTCCTTTTAATTTTGCCTTTGGTGTGTCCTTGGTAAATGCGAATAATCTCCACCAGAGTGCTTCGATAGCTCTCACCCAATGATTTTTCAATTAAACTCTCTCTCCCATGGCCTGTGTTTATCCAAGCCAGTCTGACTCATTAGACGTCAGGTCTCGCTACAGTATGTGCCAAGCTGAATTTTGAGTTAAGCATATGCAGCGCAGACCTCTTCTCTCCACGGCGTTCTCCAGTGGAAGGTGTTGGGAGGGTATTGACGGCACTGTCAGAAGTTTTTGCTTAGCTAAGCATAGGTCTCCTGACTGAGGCTTGTGCTGGGGTGGAGATGGCTCTTCCGATCGATAGGTGCCAACCAGTTACAAGGAACTCCTATTTCGCACCACACACACAGTGGCTCACACCCCCACTGCTAGCCATCTTTCAAAACCTGGCAGTGGACTGTGAAGCTGCCACACTGGAGGGACAAGTTCCCCACACATGATGTGCCGGCACAATGCAGAAAGAGGATGAGACTCCAGCACCCTGTGTACAACTGTGTCCTCCGAAAGACAGGTAAAAACTTTTACATATGATCAAGTGCTGAAAAGCTCATCTGAATGACAGTTTAATGACCAAATAGTATAATGATGCTTTTAAGGAGTTTTATTAAGACGGGTTTGATTACTAAACATAGATTTTTAATGCTCAACTTACTTTCAATTGTTACAGTTCTTTGCACTGCAAATTTTTCAAACCAACAATTTTGTTCAAGTGAACTATAAAGTGGCTATAATACACATTGGACATTATACATAGGTACATTTACTAAAATAAATTAAAGTTTTTTAAGAGCAGCAATGAAAATGCCATAAACTATGGAGAAGGTGTAAATGTGGTACTTATTAAAAAGATGATGTATTTATTTATGAACTAACATACACTTTAAGAATGAAAATTAACATATTTAATGTTGTTTGCTAAGGTCAGCATCACTAGGTTATAATTTCTCATACTTAAGAGTTAGAGATATGAAAGCTTAAAATTCGTATTAAACTTTAGCATTCTACGCCGAATGATGACATGAATGATTTTTCAAATTGTGCGGCTTGTTGATGAGATATTGCTGTCATATCACTTTTCTTAGCAATCAGAATTACGAATTTTGCCTGGTCAACAATAAAATGGAGGGGAAAAAATCTCATCAATTTACACGGCAGGATTAAGCAGACATTAAATTGACCCCAGGTTTATATAGGGACCAGAATGTCCTAGAAATTTAGTGATTGGAAAAATACACAGCCACCCAGGGGTGTGTTTCCCAAAAGCATTGTTAGCTCACAATGATCGCAAGTTCCATTGAACTCTATTGGTAATGATGGAACTTGTGACCATAGTTGCTTTGGGGAAACGCACCCCAGAACACCCTCATAAGCACATAGTGACATGCTAAAAACAGAATGCAATAGCAACTGCATGGCAACACCTTTGTAAATACTCACAACATCCTAGACTTGTGGCATGGAAAAAAAACACTTACATTTCTTCTGAAATTTAAAAATCTAATGCATACCATGAGCATGTATGGGACATGAGTCATGATCAAGTTGGATCAAAAGGGCTTTGCATGCAATTCCTTCTTCCTGGGTTTACCACCCTCCAAGAGCCACTTCCTTACTCATCTCTTCTTGCCCAGTTTCCTTCTTTCCCCCTTGCCATCTCTGCTGTGCCAGACAGATGGGCTGTGATGGGCTGCTACAATTGACCTGTTCATCTAAGAAAGATACACTGAAGCATGTTAAATGTAATGTATCACAAGAGCAACACAGCATGTGGAAATTATTGTATAAAAAGTAAGACAACTTCCTTACAGTCAGTCAGCCAGCAGACAGTAGTTATTAAAGTTTTTTTGTTCTTGTGGCAAATAATGCAACATATGTGTATTAAATATACCTACAATATTAGCTATGTAATTAGCCGAGTCTGTCATTTTATTCCAAAAATATTTCCACCACTGAATGCTCACGATGACTTTAAAAAAGGACATTGTTTGACCAAAACATTTGACCAAATGAAAAGTGTGTTTTAAGAGAGTTTATTGGCAGTCAACATGGATAAATCGCCAAATGATATTAGATGAAACGTCAATATTGGTGGATCATAAATTCATAATGTCGGTGAGCGTGATTTCACCAAGTACAACATGTTCCTGGATCAACATCCTTGTTGATCCTGGACCAACATTCCAATCAACCAGTCAACATTGAGATATAACTTTTCAGGAAATATCTGTTTTAGGCTTACAATCAGGGTTAGGTGCTTCTACACCCTTGTTAATCAGCTATCATTTCCCACTGATTTTAGGAATAAATTATGGGTTAGGTTTAGGGGTAGGGATTGGGCTAAGTCTATATTTTTGGACAATAATGTTGATCCAAGATCATCAAAAGATGTTGATCCAGGAACATGTCTTACTTGGCAAAATCACGGCGACCCATAATGTCAGCTTTTGTTTCTGCGTATGCGCATTGCGTGCGCACAGGTGGTCGTGTCTTCTCTTCATACGGCAGAGCTTCAGCTTCTGGCTTTTTATCAAGAACAGTCACGATTTCTTAACGCTTGATTCTGTAACCGTTCTTAAAATGGGCTCATCAGAGTGCTGAATGAAACAGAACTTCTCTGTCTCAGAGTGAGTTACTTACATTTCTTTTCTAGCCAAAAGCTACGATACGATGCTTCAAAATGAGCGCGTGAGCATCCTTTTAGTCTTTTGAAATGCATTCGTCAAGCTTGCTGCTGGCTGTACCATAAACAAGTTTGCACTGTTTAACACCGCAGTTCAACTGCAAGTTTGACTCTAGCAGACGCTCGCGCGCGTGCGTGCGTACTCGCAGTTTTGGATACATTGATTGGCAGCGTTTTGTCGCGTTGCGTTGTGTCGTGCCTCTAGTTTGCGGTGTGTTTACATGCAGGCTGGTTCTTCCAAGGTATACATTTCCGCAGACATCCACTGTGCTCTGATGTCTCTTCTTTAACTTCAGGGGAATGAGAAAGCCTTCAGACATGAGTCCGCGCCGCCTGTCAGATATCAGTCCTGAGATCAGACAGCTGAAATCCCTCATCATTACTGATGAAGATCTAAGTGAAGAATTGAAGTCATCGAGATCAGTCGAGTACATCAACAACGCATCCATAGAAGAGCGGATCCTGAGGATCACTGGTTACTATTGCTATGAGCCCTGGAACGCATCTCTTAGAGGTACTACACTTGATTCATGCTTGTTTTTGTACGTTAAATGTAAAGAATTAAATTAATATTATATGAGTTAAGGGCATAGAACTATTAGGGAGCCCATATAGTTCCTTTACCCTTAACGGGATTGTACACCCAAAAATGGAAATTCTGTCATAATTCACTCACCTCGTGTTGTTTCAAACTTGTATGACGTTCTTTCATCTGTGGAACATAAAAACATATATATTGAAGGAATGTTTGGTAACCAGTTCAGGAAAATTCCTCAAAATATCTTCTTTTGCGTATACAGGTTTGGAAGTGTAGTGAATGATGACAGTATTTTCATTTTTGGGTGGACTATCTTACATACTTATATAGTATCCTGTATAGAAATAAAATAGTATTACACAAATTTCATTATATTGCATTATATAACTTTTACATGCAATATGTAAGTCTTTTGGTTGGACCTGCTCTGAAATATTCTGGTTGACTCCTTCCTAAAAAATTTGAAGGTGGCTCAAAGGTTACAGCGAGGGCTGTTTTTTCTTGCTTTTCATCAAGCTACTAGTCCCGTCTATGAGTTTAAATCTTTGATCATTTTTTTATTTATTTGAGAGCTGAACATTTATGCTTTATGATGTAAACACATCGATCAAAGACCAGCTTCACAGCCCTGCATCAAATTGAGCTCCTCTGCAACCCCACGCACAAACATTTCATACTTTAGTATACTGCTGACACAGGCACAAGCAACGCAATCTATCACCCATTCGATAAACAGCTGAGTCAGATCATTTGTAAACAAAGAGCCCTTTCAGTTACTTTCTATATGTATACACTGTACACAGTAAAAAAAAACTAAAAAAATGCAACCTCTCATTTAAAAAAAAGATAAACATCTTGCAAATTTTGCAAATATCCAATTAGCACATGGGACCCCTGATGTATCTATTGCTGTAAAGTGCACAGCATAAATGAGTACACCCCCCTCTGATTAAATATTTAAGGTTTATTTTCTTAATGATCACTAATATAATTCATAGAAAGATGGCCAAAAATGAAAATGTGTTTTAACATATTCTTAATAAAACAGAGAAAGACAATCCATTATATCTGTAAAATAAGAACTGAGCCAATTTTGTTTAAATTGAAGGATGCAGAATGAGTAAAACCTAGATTTTAATTCAACCAAGTGTAAGATCTAGAACTTATATGTCCTCCTAAACTTGAGAGTACACTGACTCTGACCACTTCTGGCACTGAGTGTACAGTTCATGACAAATTTTCACATACTGTGCTGTTTAACTCCGGAGGACGACCATCATAAATGCTTTGGTCTTTAATGGGGAGTGTTGCTCAGCTCGACTCTACATAATCTCTCACAGCAGCTCAAGAGTGTTAAGATTGAGTGAAATACATGTCCACTGAAGGATTTTCAACTCAGGAGAATGAATATCTTCATTGTCATGTTAAAAAAAATGGGGATGAGAAGAGGGTAGCATCTTCAGTTTCAGGTTTTTGTATTACATCACACAGTGGTGTGTGAATTCATGAAAGCGTTAATAAAGTACAACTCCCTCACACCTTCAACACTCATACATCCATATATAAAAGCTTTACTACCACTGAAAGTCACTGTGGGTACCAAGCACTTCTCTCTGTACTCCTCCTCTAGCAACACCAGAACATTTTGGATGCTGTTAGATCCTAAATGATTGAATTGGTCTCATGAGACCAGAGCGTGGATTCCCAGAAGTCTCTATTTTGTAAATACGGGCCCTGGAAGAGGTTAAATGAGTTTATTGTGCTTTGGCTACAGCCGGTAGTTCTGGTGTGGATAAACAACAATGCATGTCACTTCTGATTGCTGCATCTTACTCTGTGAGATAAAGCGTCACTCTTTCACAGGATTTGGCGGCTCGGAGGACACTTTCACAGTTTCATTGTTGTGTGCATTAAGTCTGAGTATGATTCAGTGGGCCATATAACAATTAATTACTTACCTTTAACAGTTTTGGTTCAACATACTTACCTTAGCCTCACACCAGAATTTTTTTTTTTTAGTTTTATTTAGTAACTTTCAGGAGGGTGTACTCATTTTTGCAACATAACATTTTATCACTTTGATAAGAAAATTGTATTTTCTTGAATAATTTTAACATTCTTCTTTGGTAACTGATCAAGCAGACTTGCTGGGATATTATATCTCTAAAAAAACATAACATGTCTCCTAAGCAAAGAGTAATTGCTGAATTTAAGTTTCAGAGGGGTGTACTCATTTATGCTGTGCACTGTATTTGAGCAAAGCACTGTAGCCTGAGTTAAGACGTGCAGCTCTGTCAGTGACTCTAATATGCATGAGAAGGTAACTGAGTCAGAGCCCAGTTTTGCTGAGTCATCAGGGGCAGATGAGGTCTCTCTCAATTCTCATTTCCATTCCTCCACTGACTGCATCATAGCATAAGATTTGTGCGCACTCTCATGCACAAGTTAAACTTATGTGAACATGATTGGTCAACTTGTTAGTCACATTGGGATAAGGAAAAAAAATTCCAATATTATTTTTAAACCATTGAGGAAAGATTTGTCATATTGACATATATCATTTACTTTACAGACGTAGTACTTTAAACTAGTCTACATGAAATTGTAATGGAGTAAAAAAAATTTTTTTTTCTGTGAATGTAATTGTAAAGATACAAATATTTGATTTTAACAGATTCCTCAAAATAATACTTAAGTATCGTATTGAAGTAAAGCTGTTGAGACCTCTAAAAAACCCTGAGAGCATAAGCAGAGATCTCACCGTTTAGTGCTTTTGAAGTGAGCAGATCGTTCATCATCAATGTTGGAGTTCAAATGATGCAACAGAGCATCTTTAAAACTTAGTTTTAGTGAAAGAATAATTCCTCCAGCTCTGGTCTGACAAAAGTGTGTAATAAGAAATATGGTTTGACATTGATTTATTTTTTTTTCTTACGTCATACAGCAGTCGATGGAGAGATGGTCAGACGGATGTGCATGTGAACCTGCCCATAAATGCCAAATAAATGCTATAATGGTGGATAACCAATGGATTTGATTGGTTTGTACAATCAAGTTAGCCCTTACCTTTTCAGTTCACAATCGTAATTAGGCAGTTCAGCATGTTTTTAGTTCACACATTGCCACTATACAGGGTTGGATTTAAAAGGCAATTCTTTAACCACTTCTCCACACACCTTTAACACCTTCTTATTGATGCTTGGGTCAATGTGTGCAGCACTGGACTGGTACTCAGATCACATTAACTATCCCAGACTGTGGTGTGACTATGATAATGAGACTTGTTCTGTTGACTGACTGCTACCTGGGGACAGTCTGTCTTCCTACTTGTCCTTTTTGCACTGACAGTTCTGTCCTTTAGACCTGACAGGTTCTAGCCAGTACATACTAAATGTCCTCTTACAGGCCATGAGGGCAAAAGTATGGTATATAAAGGATAAAAAAAATCTTTGTAAAACAAAACAGTGTTGCATCTTCAGTACCATGGACAGCAATACATTCTTCATACACCTTGTGTATTGCTTCTTGCTATCTAATGTTCTTGTATCTTGATTTATAATGTTGTGTAACTAACTATATGTCTTACTTCAAAAAAAGCCTAAGGACGAGTCAGAAATATTTCTGTGATAAATGACATTACAACACACGTTCCACCATGGAGTAAAAACAATTTTGATTCTTTTTCTTACTGTTGCAATTTATTTTTATCTCACAGTTGTGACTTTATTTTTCATAACTGAAACTCTATTATAACTTTATATATCACAATATGAATTTATACAGTACCGTTTAAAGGTTTGGGGTAAGTAAGATTTATTTTTGGGAGAAAGTAGTATTTTTATTCTGCGAAGATGCATTCAATTGATCAGAAGTTACAGTAAATATGTTTATAATGTTACAAAAGATTTCTATTTCAACAACATGCTGTTCTGCTGAACTTAGCATTCATTAAAGAATCCTGAATTAAGTTTTCACATAAATATTAAACAGCACAACATCATTAATATTAAGAAATGTTTCTTAAGCACCACGTTAGCATATTAGAATAATTTCTGAAGGATCATTGGAGACTGGAATAATAGCTGCAGAAATTTTTGCTTGGCCATCACAGGAATAAATTACAATTTAAAATATATAAAAACAGAAATCAGTTATTTAAAATTGTCTAATATTTTACTGTATTTGTTATCAAATAAATGCAGCCTTAGAGAGCATAAGAGACTTTTTTCAGAAACGATAACAAATTCTTACAGACCACAAACTTTTAAATGATAGTGTATCTATAATTACCTATTTTATTTTTACTATGATAATAAACAATGCTCTCAAAAAAGAGCATTGCTTGATTCCTGCTGTCTTGTTTCAGATTTATGTTTTCAGCATTGCAAAGGTGCTTGCTGGTAGTTGTCCTACTAAATGTACAATTCTGAAATGATATTATATTATCTTATGTACTGCATTTCAGATTTGTCAGCGTCAGCTTTGTTATACAAATTTCTCCTAGAGTTCTGCATGAAAGTTTATTTTCTAAAAATAAAACTGGTGGTGATGTGATTAAATGCCTGTGGCTATGCTTATGACTTTGTATTATGAAGTCATATTGTCTGTATCTGCAGGGGAGGACCAGTCCAACAGCGAGAAGGTGGAAGTGAAGGTAGATGGCCATTCTGCCACAGAAACAGTCAAATCAGATTGTGGGAACAGGCTGCAGAGGTTCCGCTGCTGTTTGTATATGACTGCAGTCCACCTGCACAGAGCACTGTGGGGTGTCGCTTTGGTGATCTGCATCTGCTTTTCTTGGTCGGGCTGCACTCAGTTGGCCAAAATAACCATTAGACACTTGAATGTCCCGTTCACCCTCACTTGGTTCTCCACCTCCTGGAACTGTGCCATCTTCCCTCTTTACTACCTGGGTCACCTGTGCTGTAGCAAGGACAGACAGACTCCCAGACAGCACTTCAGGTGAGTTGGATTGGGTTTCCTTTCATGCAAGGAGATCTGATTCTGTGACCTATGAAACTTAAGTGCATTTCAAAATGAAAACTCTTTGCAAAAGTGCTGCACTGTTTTATGCAGACACCTTTTGTTGACTTTGCAGTTTTGTTGGTCTTGGCTGCTTAGATAGAGGGCTTGACACTAACCTCATTTTCTTAACAATGTCCCATGGCATTTTTTGTCTTTTGCGAGTTCAGCACAAAATATTTTTTAAAGGTTAAGTCTTTTGTACTGAGCAGCACTTTCTGAAGTAGGTGTAATTGAATGAAACCAGGGTTTCCCTAAATTGGATAGTTTGTTTTATAATGTTCATCTAGTTAGCAGTTCTTCTTCTTAAAGTCATCAAGAAATCAAAACCTATTTACTGTATTAATAAGTTCCACATCTCAATGTGTGCATCTTATTACGCTCATCATTGTATTTTATTTCTAAGGAAAAAAAATAGTTTGACTTTGTAAACTTTCACCAAAATACAAAATACAAATTACTTTTTCCACCTCTGAAATTACTTTTGCCTGATGTTAGTTTATGTTACACATTATTCAAAGGCTATTTTTGGGCTGCTGTTGTAAGTCATGTAGTTTTACTGTAGTACTGTAATTTACTGTAGTAATTTATTGATATAAACAAATGAAAAGTTAATATTAATATAATAAAAGTTACAGCAGTATTAGCAATATAAGCTGCAAAAGTTGTACATTTACCATGGTTGACCGAATTCTCTTATACTCAACAAGGCTGCATTTAATTGATTGAAATACAGTAAAAACAGTAACACTGTGAAATATTACCATTTAAAATAACTGTTTTAATGTATTTTAAAAATTTAATTTATTCATGTGATGCCAAAGCTGAATTTACTTTACAGTCTAAAAAAATTAATAAACTATATGTGTTTTTATATTGTAAAGAAATTCATACATAGATAAATGCATATGCAGATATATTCAAAATAATTTTAAGCATTAGACTATTTAATTAATTAGATAGTTTAGCCTAAGATTTTAGATCAAACATCTCTAAGTTCATTAGAAACTTCCAATCAGTCAGGTGTGTCCAAATGTTTGGCACTCTGTGTTACATATTTGTGTATTGGAAATGTTGGTATGATAAATTATGGCATGATACATTATTTGCACGTTTGTGGATTGACATTAGACAGTGTTGTCAGTTCTTGGGAGATGACGGGCTGTCACTGAGGATGCTGCTCTCTCGTGTGGCTCCTTTTGGAGTGCTGTGGACTCTCACCAGCTACCTGTACCTGCAAGGCCTTCGCAGAATCCCTGCCACTGATGCCTGTGCCCTTTTCTGCTGTAGTCGTGCCTTTGTCTTCCTAATTTCCTGGATTGTCCTGCGGGATCGCTTCATGGGAGTGCGGGTGAGTCTATGATAAATAAATTGATATAAAATACTTTTATTGTGGTTATACTGTTGTGTGCATATGTCAGTGTCTATATGGGATTTTTACTTTTTATCATTATGTACTGTACTGTTAAAAAAGTCAGACATTTTTCTGTATTCCATCTAATCACAGATTGTAGCAGCCATTTTAGCCATTGGGGGCATTGTTATGATGACATATGCTGATGGTTTCCACAGCTACTCTGTGATTGGCATCTCCCTTGTGGTTGGTTCTGCATTAACAGCAGCTATATACAAAGTAAGATGGGATTGTAAAGCACAACAAACACATCATACACCAATGAACTGCTATTATTGAACATTTAATTATTTTATCCTCTCTTCGTCTGTAGAGAAATCCATACGTGTAAATGTTTCTTCAGGTTCTGTTCAAGCTTGTTCTGGGTAGTGCAAAGCTGGGTGAAACAGCTGTGTATCTTACTGTTCTCGGTGGAGCTAATTTGGTCTTCATTAGTGCTGTACCTCTGATCCTGCTTATCACGGGGGCCGAGGACTTTGTTTCACCTAGAGATTTGCCATGGCCAAGTATCTGTGGCATGTCCGCTCTTCTGCTGGGTAAGATAATGGACGCCAATACATAAACACAAACTGTGCTTATGTACACAAATGGAATATGTGCCATCAGAATAAGAGTTCAAGCTGCTGATGTAATATCACAATAATCAACAAGTAACCCATACGACTTCAGTACATCAATTAAAATCTCCTGAAATGAAAAACTGTGTGTTTATAATAAACAAATCCATCATTAAGACATTTTAACTTCAAATTGTTTTCTTTGGATGCTCTTTTAGTGTTCAACTTCCTCTTGAATTTTGGTGTTCTGATAAAACTTCCTACTCTGATTTCTCTGGGCGTCGTCCTCAGTGTTCCTGTCAACGCTGGTGAGTCATAATAGAGCCACTTGTTGTTTTTCAAAGTTGTATGTTGTTACAAATTTGTATGTGATTATTTCTTCTGTAATCCACAAAAGGAGATGTTAGGCAGTATGTTAACTTTGCTCTTTTCTATACATTGAACATAACTATTGGCCAAACTTCAAAAATAACAAAAAATAAGTAACAGCATGAAATTTCCTTTTGTGTTTCACGGAAGAAAGCAAGCTATACAGGTCTGGAACAACATGAGGATGAGTAAATGATTTTTGAGTAAATGACTTTTCTTTATTATTATTTTACTCCTTTGCCCCATAATATACACTACTGTTCAAAATTTGGGCTTGGTAAGATGTTTTTTTTTAAGTTGTCTCTTCTGCTCACCAAGGCTGCATTTATTTGATTAAAAATACAGTAAAAACAGTAATATCGTGAAATATTAGTACAATTTAAAACAACCATTTTCTCTTTTAATACATTTTAAATGTAATTTATTACTGTGATCTCAAAGCCGAATTTCCAGCAGCCATAACTCCAGTCTTCAGTGCCACGTGATCTGTCAAAAATCATTATAATATGCTGATTTAGTGCTCAAGAAACATTTCTTATTATTATCATCAGTGTTGAAAACAGTTGTGCTGCTTTTTTTGTGGAAACCAATAAACCTATTTTTATTTATAATATTTTGCAACATTAAAAATGTCATTGTTGACACTTTTGATCAATTGAATGCATCCTTGCTGAAAAAAGGTATTAATTTCTTTCCAAAAAAAAAAAAAACTTTTGAATTGGACTGTAAATATCAAAGATTTCACTTAGTTTAAATGTTTTCCAAATTGCCCTGATTACGTTAGCATCTTGGTGTTTAAAAGACTAAAATATTCAAATGTTTAGCTGTAATACCTGAGTGACTATCAAAAATCTTCCACACTCCAGTCATAGATCGCTACATGTGTGAGATCCAGCTCAACAGTGTGCGCATCATTGCCGTGTCCATCATTTGTTTGGGCTTCCTTTTGCTCTTACTACCTGAGGACTGGGACCAGTTCCTGCCACAGTTAGGATCAATGCTGTACAATCGAGAAGAGCCACAAGAGAGCGCCAGAGACAAACACTCAGAGACGCTTCACATCAGGCTGAGAGAGGCCAAGAACTGCAACTCCAAAACTACTCCCAGCCTCCACTGACTGCATTTTATTAATTCCATAAGCTCCCTATGTGTACCAAATGACTCTCTTCCACATTTATAATGCAGTTTAGATGTACTGCACATCAAACTGAATAGCAACAACTGCTTAGAGAGATGAAAGTTGCTAGAGATCCACAAAGGAGTGTGCTATTAGATCAGAAGATATTGAACAATTCTATGCAAAGCTTTAGGATTCGATTGGTTCACCTGTTACAGTTATTGAGTTAATGATGAGCACGTTTGTGTTTAATTTTTAAGAGCCACTGTGTGAGAGTTTAAGTCGTCAAGTCAGCTTTATTTATATAGCACTTTATACAAAACAGATTGTGTCAAAGCAGCTTTACAGTGGCAAACAGGAAAATAGTTTATCAATCATGCAAGAGGACGATAACAAACAAAGCTCTAAATGAAGATTAGATATGTCTTGTGTAGATTTGTATATTTCATTGTCGCTTCATGTGTTGAATGAAGTACATTTGTATATTGCCAGTATCTCCACCGCTGACACATCATAACACTTTTCAGCATAGCATAATACTCCTGATATGGGCTGTAATCTCACACTGGTTCTATATACTCTGCATATGTATTTGACAGTATTATGGCCTCTCATATAATCTCTAAGAAAGGCTATTCCTATGGATTCCTCAGATTAATATCTTGAATTATATCTCTATCAGTGGCAATACTTGGTTCATATATTCCTGTGGAATTAAGACTTATTGTAAACCTTTGTAAGGACAATTTTTGTTACTTATTAATATCAATAATAAAGACACCCTGAATGAGTATCCGAGCACACGGTAGAATTCGTAATTAGTTATATATTATATATATATATATATATGAAGAATATATGGATAGAGATAAATGTTCATATTTACACAAACACTCATTTAAAAATGACCATTGGGGTCAATAAATTAAAATAAATAAATCTATTAATCACCAAGGACACATTAAACTGATCAAAAGTGACGTTCAGTTCATTACAAAATATTTATATTTTAAATAAAATGCTGTTCTTTTTAACTTTCTATCCAAGAATCTGAAAAAAAGCATCCTGTTTCCACAAAAATGCTTACCGGCACAAACAGTTTCATTTTTAAAATGAAAAATTACTTGCAACAAATCGAATATTTTGATGATTTCTGAAGGATCATGTGACTTAAGACTGGTGTAATGGCTGCTGAAAAATTCAGCTTTGTCATCACAGGAAAAAAAATACATTTTAAAAAAAAATTTAAATTATAATATAATTTTTCACTATTTTACTGTTTTTACTGTATTTTTATCCAATAAATGCAGCCTTTGTGAGCAATAAGTCTTCTTTCAAAAACATGCAACAATGTAGGATTATAAATAAAAACATAGACACAATCAGTCATTGTCATTTTATAGAAATTGTACAGGTCGTGTGTAAATATATTAAAAACAGAATCTTTCATAATTTTACACATCACTTTTGAGCCATACACAGGGATTTCATATACAGAATGTGCCTTATAAAAGCAGACATTATTGTTCTTAGGACAAAGGATTATTTTAACTCGCAGTAAGCACAGAAAGGGGGTGGGGGTGGGAAAGAAGCTCGCAATGACAGACCTAACAAAATGGTCCCCTATTTTGCAATTCATTAAAAAATGTGCTTTGCTAAAAGCAATGTTTAAACAATGATATCCAGTGATTTTCATATGACCATAATGCAAAAAAATTATACAATTAGAGACTTTTGACCCTCACAGACATTCTTTATAATAAGTAAAAAAATAAAAGATACTGGCATCAAGAAGACGTATGCTTTTCGATACATAAAATGGGAAACTTCATTAAAGACTAAAGGCACATGATATATTGAATGTCAGTGCACATTTGCTTTTAAGGAACATAAACAACCCCTTTCACCAAGCACCCCAAAAGCTAAACTTGTACTCATGACTTGCTTTTTAAAGAAAAAATTTGAGTGGTCACAAAAAGCACAAAGGAATGGGAAAAGAGTCTGATGTCCCTTCAGTCGCAGTGGAACTTGTAACCCATCTCTCTCCAAAAACCTGTTAATCCTTCACATGAGGTATGATTTCCAAATTCTTTGAAATGTAAAACCTTTGAAATCAAGTTAAAATGTGATTTTGGATTTATCAAAATGTTGTACTGCAGAAATAAACATTCGATATATAGAGACCATAATATCCCTGTCTAAATGATGTCTTTCTGGGCTGTTCTAGTTGACCGACGGAAATACATGTAGGCCAGAAGAAGAAGAAGAAGTATTAGAAGTGAGAAGAGGAGCATAAATGTGACGTATCCTCCATAAGGCATCAGCGGCATGTCTGGAGCTTCAGCAGGGATCATGTTGGTCAGGTTAAGCATGTAACCTAATGTCCAGCCTGCATCACTGTCTCCTATCTGCACATAAAGAGTGGTTGACACAATATTCTCAATTATTTTCTATATACATTGGCCCCAAAATAAAAGTATTCAGTTATTTAATAATTAAATTATTAAAATGAAATTATTGTAATTGTATTTTATTTCACAAAGTTTGTAAATACTTATTTTTGAACAATATATATATTGCTTTTTCTTTTTAACCTACATAGCATCTAACATCTAAACTTTTTAAATTGTTGTGTTGCATGTAAAATGTTTCATACATTTTCAGTGTGACTTACGTGTCCAAATACATTTAATGAGAAATAATGTAACATTTTAATTTATACCATGCTCACCTTCTTAATGAACCTGATGTCTTTCCAGTTGTGAGAAGTGAATTTGTATCCGTCTTCCAGAAGAGTGAGAATGTAGGTTGCTGAGAAGCAGTATTCTGAAAGGTACTTCTCTTTTGTGTTGGGATGATTTTCTGTAATCTACAAAAGTAAAAAAAGTATACATTTAGACATCATGCCCCAACAAAGATGCAACCGGTTTTAACATCCTTCAAAAACGGTTAATAAAGCATTTCACCTTCTTCCATGGTGTAGAACAGTACGTTGCTAGCTTCTGCTTTGTACCCGCTAAAGTATCACTTGTCAGATTCAAAAAGTCCATCACAAAGAAGAAAGCTGAAAAGGCCTAGAGAGTCAAATGCCATAATCATTATCACTAGTTATGATTTACAACCAGCCATTCAAATTCTTACAAACAAGCAATCTTCATTGTTTCTCACCCCAAAGTCTCCATCGACAGAAGGCTGGAAAACACCATTGAAAGAGCATCTTGAGTAAGGACAAAAGCTGGTATTAAAAACCTTTCTGATTGATTGCTGGCACTGAGACCAATCCCCAATCCCTAAATGGAAGAAGTTTTCATTTGCCATTTTCACTTCTTTCATACACGGTGTATTGAAGACACTTTGAACTGTCCTGGTGAAGTTAAATCCAGGGTGAAAGCAAGGATCCCTTAACTCAACAGGGTCTGTCTTAGGGAAGAAAAAACATTTAAAAATATAAGATACAATTGTATAAGTGTGCTCTATATCTTCAGATATGTATTAAACAAAAATGCAATAGTTAAATTTAATCAAAGCTAAAGTTGAGAAGCTAAAATCCAGTTAAATGTTTTATTGCAATTAACTATTCTTTTTCTGTAAAATTTAACAATGATAGCAAAAATAATAATTTTAATAGATTTGCAAAGTAAGCATCATAAAGTATGTGCAGTAAATGCATTAATATGGTACTATCATACACACATGCCAAGAATGATTTTTCTGAGTTGGTAATATAATATATATTACATAATTACATAATAATGAATATAAATATGTACATGCAAATACATGTAAATATTTTCGAAATACTGTATGTGTGTGTATTTATATATACATAATAAATACACAGTACACACACATATATTATGTACATTTTTTATTTTTTTATAGTGTCTTTCTGCTTCAAAATTTCACATTTAATCTAATGTTCCTTGCTGATTCTTCGTAATTATTTGTGATATTTAATATAATACATTATACTATATTTGCTAGTAAATATATTTATATTTACTAGCATTGAAAACTGTTTCTACAGTGCAATATTGCTTCAATGCAACACTTAATTTTATAGAATAAGTATACATTCCTATAGACCCCTGATCTATACAACTTCAATTGCAATGACAAGCATACCACGTCATCTTTAAGTGTTGACTCTAATTTCTTGCCCATAGAAAGCTTGAGAACTTGGTCCTTCCCATAACAGAGAAAGCTGTGGGTGTACAGGTGATAATCATTTCCGTACAGCCTGAAGTTAATAGAATTGTCATGTGATTCAATTTCCTGTTGAGGTACGAATGTTATCTGAGTAGACGCTCCACCCAGGTCCAGAGCTCCAAGAGTCCCTGTGGGCTGCATGATAAACACAGGAAGCATTAACCATTGGCCTTTTCACATTGAAATTGTTTCAATGTTCATTATTAAAGTTCTAACTCATTTTTTTTCTATATGATATATTCTTGTTTTTTTTCATTTGGGGGAGGGGGGGGTGCTGTTTTCTATTTTATTGTTTCAATGTTCATTCCTTCTGTGGAGAATGGCTTTGAGTTAAAAATTACAAATGAAAATTACAAATTTGAAACAATGCTAAACCCAGGTTTAAAAACCACCATACCTTTCTCAAGTTTTCACTCAGGTAATTGACAGTAATCCATCCGAAAGCTCCCTCCTCTTGGCCCGCAATGATACGAGCTCCCTGATAGGAGAAGGGGTAGCCCTTCAGTGAATGTGCTACAGAGTCCAATACATCTTCTGAGGCTTCTTCATTCTCCATCCTTGAGAAAATAAATATGATTAGCCTTTATCACAATTAATTGATAAAACTTCAAATAAATTAGCCTATATACACTACATTTGGATTCTTAATGTTTTTTAAGAAGTCTCATATGCTCATCAGGGCCGCATTTATTTGATCAAAAATACAGTAAAAAAAATAGTTTGAATTGTATTACAATTTCAACTTTTCTATTGTAATTAAAATATTATTTATTCCTGGCAAAGCAGAATTTTCAGCAGCCGTTACTCCAGCTTCAGAGTGACAATTCGACACTTTTATTATCGATGTTAACACACACACACACACACACACCACATATATATATATATTTTTTTTTTTTTTGTGGGAACCATAATACCGTACCATTCCAATGTTTGGGGTAAGTAGATTTTAAAAAAATATACTGTCGTGAGGTCCACTTCATCAAAGCATATTTATTACAATTATAGCATACAGTTAGTGTTGACGGTATGGTTTCTGTTCTGGGCAAAACTCCCCACGCCTGTCCATGCAGCCATTGCTTGGACAGAGCAGGGAGACCAGCACGTCAATTCCTCTGGGGTACAGAACAGATCCAGTATATGCATACATAATTCACAATTTACATGAGTTGTAGAACATACAAAATACATGATAGATAATGATTGCAATATAGTGAACTGTATACGAAGAAGAGAGAGAGAAATAAAATCAGATTAGATTACAGGTTCAGTTATGCCGAAGTCACACTGCACGATTTTAGCCCGATTATTCACTCGCCGATAGGTTTTGCAAAATCGCCGACAAATGCCCAAAATCGGAGGCAAATCGGTGCTCGTTCAATCACGCAGTGTGGATTATCAAAGACGCGATCTATGGAAAGCGCCAACACAAATAACAATAGTGCGTCGCCGACGCCCGTTAAATATTTGGCATGCTAAATATCTGTAGCTGTCGGCGATTCACAATCACGCTGTGTGAAATGAGTTCTGACTGAAACACATCGGCGATGACCTACAGCCAATGAAAGAACAAGATACAGGGCAGCGGGAAGTTCGGGGGGGAGTTATATGAAATGTAGTTTGCGGACCAATGTTGCCAAATCCGCCGGTTGTTTTTTTATGCCAGCAGGTTGAAGCCACCCCAATAACTTTATATTTAGGCCCTGGAATGTGAATTGTACCAGGAGAACCCCACCAAAAGAAATGTGTATTTTACCCCCCCTCCCCTTTTGAGTAGTAATTGGGAGGGTTTTGTAGTGAAAACCTGGCAACCCTGCACCAGACAGAGCTGTCGGCGATTCTTCCTATTGTGAAGTCATGCAATGTGAAACCGTGCAATGTGAACACAGCAGCGACTGACTGCAACCCCAGATAGTCACGCAGTGTGAAAACACGATTTTCAAACTCGTCGGATCGCCGTTGTTTTCACACTGCGTGACTATCTGGGGTTGCAGTCAGTCGCTGCTGTGTTCACACTGCACGATGGATCGACAACAGGGGGTTTCACACCGCATGACTTCACAATAGGGAGAATCGCCGACAGCTCTGTCTGGTCCGCAAACTACTTTCACAACAAAACACACGTGAGAAGTGATAAGGAAATAACGCCAGAACCCGCGTGGGTCAGACTGTAATTATTAAAAAAATATATAAATAGCCCGCAAATTGTCTGTGAGCTGATTTCCAGCTACAAGGAGAAAAAGAAAAACAGATTATGCAGGAGGGAGATGCAGGGCAGGGATTGGGTGTTCTGCAAAGAGAGTTGGAGGTAAATAATTTTGCAGTAACGGTTATGCTGATGTTATTTCTGTTTCTGTATGATATAATTGTTCATATAGCTATTAAAATACTGACAGTTCTGGTCTATAACTCCTCCCCGAACTTCCCTCTGCCCTGTATCTTGGTCTCTCATTGGCTGTAGGTCATCGCCGATGTATTTTTAAGTCAGAACTCGTTTCACACAGCAGGATTTTGAATCACCGACAGGTCTAGATATTTAGCATGCCAAATATTTTGCAGGCGACGTGTCGGCGATTCCCTCAGATCGCGTCTTTGATGGAATTTAAATGGACCGCTATGATAAGTGTCAAAACTGGATTGGTACACATCAGGAACAGCTGACTATCAGCTGATGCGAGCTTGACTGATGTAGCCTGCCTAAACTAACACGATGCTTGATTTGATTTTATGTCGTAAGGACTCTTTAAAGGGGTCATATAATGCTATTTCAATTTTTCCTTTCTCTTTTGAGTGTTACAAGCTCTTGGTGCATAAAGAAGATCTTTAAAGTTGCAAAGACTAAAGTCTTAAATCCAAATAGATATTCTTTATAAAAGTTAAGAGTCACGCCTACCTAAAACGGCTCGTTCTAAACACGCCCCCACATGTCTACGTCACTGTGTGGGAAGATTTGTATAACGGCGCCCAAATGTTCACGCAAAGAAAGAAGGCATAACTTTTATTATCGCTGTAGTATTGTTGCTGCAGGCATGTCGTGAAGGCGCTGTGCTTCGTTGTGAAAAACGACACAGGGAAGCTACTTTGTTTGGCCTTCCAAAAGAGGACGATATCGCTTTGTCATGCCTGGAGCTGATCTGTGCTGATTGCTGAGGAAATACGTCAACTTCGCACTGTGGATCGCCGGATCGGCTTTCACCGTGGACGAAGCAGAGTCCAGCCCGGAGCCGTCACATGTGGTTGCCGCAAGCCCAACCTTGGTACGGGGACGTAACATTTCCGTCACCGCTTGATGAATTCGGCCAATCAACGAACATGCACTGGATAGCTGGCCAATCAGAGCACACCTCGCTTTTTCAGACCGGTGAGCTTTGTAAAAATCGGCGTGTTTATACACAAAATAATGTTCTTTTTACCAGCATCATATGATATAACCCCTTTAAGTTGATCAAAAGTAAGTCATTTATAATGTTACAAAAGATTTCTTGTTCAAATAAATCCAGTAGTGTAATTATAGAATTAATTTAGAAGTCTTTGGTAAGCTTTCTAAGAGTTTTATTCAGAATTATTCTCGGCCACCCTATTTGATTCTTGAGAATTGAGAATATTTAGAAATGATTACTTGAGCAGTCTCATGCCTGCTGTGGCTCCCAGGTACACGGGGGTTTCATGATGTCTGTGTGTAGGTATTTTCTGCTTGGCTTCCTGCATGCACTCCTGCAGAGATGCGCCAGCCCCCTTTGGATTATTGGAGTAACTGGAGATACCTTTCCCTACAGGGCAGAAAAAAACAGAAACAAGTTTCTCAAGACAGCCAGACTTTGCCTACAGGCAGTATGCAAATGTGTTGTTGGAAATTATGCAATATGTTGACATAACTGCTAACGGCAAAGATTACACTTCTGTCATGATTTACTCTTGACTTTCTTTCTTACATTTTATCAGAATGTCTGAACTGTTCTATACAATGAAAGTGGATGGGGACCAGGAGCTGTCAAGCTGCAAAAGGACAAAAAGGTATCATAATAGTAGTCCACACAACTGTCCATACTATGGACAGTCTGCTAAATATCTCCACAGAAGAAGGAAAGTCATAAAGATTTCAAAAGACATGGGGGGTGAATAAATTATGCCAATTTTCTATTTTGGGAGGACAAACCATTTCACATACTGAAAAAATGCTATCCAAAAACATATCCAGAAGTATTTCTCCATGCAACTCTACGCAATATGGATCACATACCTTTTACATTGCAGGTGTGTTTCTGCCGTACCATGCCTGTGTTGTTCTCCTTCTCGGCTGGCCATTCATAGATAAAAACAGAGGTGTGGGAGGAGCCTGCATCCAGAACTATTCCATACTGTCAAGTGTACAGAGACAATTGCATCAGTGAAATCTGTACAAATCTAATCTCTAACACAGTACACTCTAAAAAATGCTGGGTTGTTTCAACCCAATGTTGGGTCAAATATGGACTAACCCAACTATTGGGTTAAATTTTGGTTACATTTTTTAAATGAGCTTTTTAACCCAACAGTTGGGTTAGTCCATATTTGACCCAACATTGGGTTGAAACAACCCAGCATTTTTTAGAGTGTAAATGGTTCACTTAAAGTGTTAGTCGTACTTTGTATTTCTGGTGTAAAGGCTTGTACTGGACGACAGAAATGGCCACCATGATCCCCACAATGATAACAGCAGCCAGAAATATGATCACTGGCCTGTACCATGGATTCTTGACCTTTACTTCTAAAAAGAGAAAATAAAGCGAGCAGGTTGTCAATTTACTTATTTAACAGCTTCAGTGCTTTTCATTCACAGTGTAAGCTGAGTAAATAATATACATAAATGTTAATAATTAAAAAGAGCATATTCATATTCTCCAAAACTGTATAGCATTATACATTTTTAACAACAGTAGAGGCTGTTGTCAATATATTTAAATTTTGGATTCATTGCGAACTGTAAACTGAATCCTTGTGTTTATGCTCTATAATCCAGTCTAAATAATAATTGCCAAGCAATTTCTAAATATTGTTTGTCATTTGGTGAGGCTTTTTGAGGTGTTAAAAGAATACATCAAACACTGTAAAAACGATCGTGATTTTAACAGTAAAATACTGTAAAAATGCTACAGCAAAAACCTGTTAATTTTTTTAAAGTAAGTTTCCATACTATATATGGTGAATACTGTAAATCTTCTCAGTTGTTTACATTAAAGTTTTATCTTGCATCTAATGTTGTTAAATGAATGTTTATTGCATTATTTCAGTATCATATGTGTTACCATAATAGTGTTTAGTATTTGTGTGATTGACACTGTGCACCTTCTATATATAAGTACTTCCTTCGTCAGCTTGTGGAAAAGCTGTTTGTGATGAGCTTTGATTCATCATGTGACTTTCTCATCACCAGCTGTTTTTGGTGGTTATCAGCATATTATAATGGTTCAAAACAGATATACTTCAATTAGTACTTCAATATATTAACATTACATCAGTTATTGAATTTTTATTTTATTATTGTGAATTTAAGTTAAGTATGTAAAACCTAAAATGTTGCTACCATATTTTTCACGGTGAAGTTCCGAAGTTCTGGCAACCACAGCTGCCGGTATTTTACCATAAATGTCAATGTTAACATTAAACGCTAACACCTACTGTCAGTTTAACAGAAAAACAAACCGGGCTTGAAAGCATGATGGCACTGTGTATTGTACTGTGAGCCCACAATTAAGCCTCTAAGAGGCCCTTCATATGTTTAGGTTTGATGTAGATATTTTACAGATCAAGAGAATTTTCAAACCAATGAATAACTCTGAATTAAAGAAAATATCCATTTCTTATTTCCTGTGGTCGCAGACGCTGGGATAGGCTACAGCATTCCCATGACCCCATGTAGGAAACACTGCATGGAGAATTTATGGATTAATAGATGGATAGTTAATATTTTGGCTGAATGTAATAAGTATACCCTTGGAAAAAGTGAACATGCTTCCTGTAAGGAATGTGAATTTTGCATTTAGAGTGACTGATTCAACTATTTTAATATAACCCCCCCCAAATTATGTTTTATTGTTGTATGTTTATGGAACATCTGTGATATTATCATTTCGATAGTTTCATTTATCTAAATCATCTACTCAACATTGCACACCATAGGCTTATAATCATCTTGAAGGGGAGAACAGGGAATGTTGCTGTAATGGGTGAGATGTAACACCATCAGAAATGAGCTACTGTGACCAGCATATGACCATCACTTTCCTGAAGTCCACAAACAGTATAAATTGTTCCAATGTAAAAATGATAAAGGATTAACAGGACAAAAACAATTTTAAAGGAATTATGCTTTCATATTTGTCTCAATATTTAATTTGTAATCGTCTAATTGACAGAACTGGTATTTCTGCCAGGACCACTATCGTCAAAGATGATTGACAATTAGCATACAGTTTGGATTGGCGGTATGGTTTACCCCCCCGGGTAAACAGAACAGAACCAACATAAATGTATTGCAGATATCGTTAAAGTTCAATAATAGTATGTACATATTTTAGAATTAGTCTGATTCAAGGAAAATCAGAAGGCTGAATCCTGACTGACAGAGGAGGAGTTGGGGATGGAGGAGGGTAATTAGCTATTGAGCAATGCGAAAACTGCTGATACTACTGCGGGACCTTATATACTGTATGAATACTTAGATAGGTGTCGTATTCCCATAGATTGATGGGGATCAGCTGAGAATCAGCTGATGCGAGCTTGACTAACGTGACATGCCAGAACTGACGCTACGCTAGATAATCTACATTAGCATGTAGGCCTAACATTAACACAAGCTTTCTATAGCCTACATGCATATGCTAACTTTTCTCCAGCATATTTAGGCTACTATTTTGAGTACCCAATAAAAATAATATATATATATATAGTGAAATACGGGTGGTGATGGGGTGCCGTAATTAATTTGAACCAACAAATCTGATTACTACACCAAATATAAAATAATGTTTTCAGTTAGTATATTTCAGCTCCAGTCAAGCATTGTGTTTGTGATTGACTCTAATTTAGACAGACATCTACATATTGTTAGTTTCTAAACTACCTTAATTTGTAGCAAACAAAGATGGAAATATTATTTTAGCATGTGAGACATAAAAACAGTTCCCTTAAAGCCTACTTCTAGTTATTGCAAGCCCAAAAATGAAGTCACTTCTCATAAGGTTTGCTGTTTTCCAGACATGTTCGCATGATTTCACGGTGTAAAGAAGAAATACAGTTATAGCTGCAGCAATGAAGCATTTAAATCAGCGCGCCTCGTTGCGCTTGTCACCTACCCATCAGGACATGCGCCGACTTCTGTTACTGGTGAGTTACTTGATGCGGTTAGTCCCAGACAAGGAGTATTAATCGGTTCCTGCCCACTGAATTACAACCTAGTTGTGCGAGTTAGTTTCTTTGTAGGGATTTATATAAGTAAATATCAATCAGACCTGTGTGCACCGCTGCGGCTTTGCTTGGCACAAGTGTTTTCGTGTGATTTTCGGAGAAACACCCATTGTGCAAGTGGAGCCAGGCTTGCAGTGACGTCACGAGCGGGAGTGAGCGGAATTCCCTAGTGCTCCCGTTAAGGGACTGAACCAGTGTGAGCTGCATACAGTTCAGCCTCTGGAGCTGAAGCTTCTGTCTTTGGTATGCAAGTCAATGGCATTCAAGTGTTCTGGTCTGAAGACTATAAAAGGCATCTTCATGCATGAATTATTTAAAATTGATTTACCTTAGAGGTTTATTTTTCCAGAATTGCAGTTTTATTAAAATGTTTTAGTAAAAGTTAAGTAACTGTCTTCATAAGAGGACACATTAAAGATGTGCCCAGTTCATGCAGGAGTTAAACACGTATACCAGAAATGAGATATAGAAATAACTCACTTTTTAATGCATGTAGCAGATGCTATATTTCACAGAACAAATAGCTCAGCTGTTGTTCTCTTAAAGCAATAAACAAAGCATTAAAATAGACTTAAATTCTAGTCTGTTTATCAGAAGACCTGGAATACAGTGCAATGAGTACATGTGTTTGGACCCCTTTATGGCAGTTTTACGTCATTTTATAGCTTGACAGCCCCCTCTCCACATTCCCTTTCGATGGAAAATTTTCATTTATTTGTTTTTTATTATTCTTTAGAGAATTCCTTAGCAGTGCTTTTTTCATTCTGTGAAAATAGCATTTGCTGCATGCTGTAAATGCTGTGCATGAATGATAGAGTTCACCTTGTGTGTTCCATAGAAGAAAGAAGGTCATACCGGTTTGGAAAACATGAGGATGATAAAATAAAGAGTATTAAATGAAGAATATTATTCCTTTGACGCATATGGAAGATGCTCTTATCCAGGACAAATTGCTCTGTTGTTCATTACAACATATTCCACCCAAATATTTTACTCTGGATATGTATTTGTCTAGAGATGACTTTTGGTGGAAAGTGATAGCTCTCAGTCTATTAAAATGTTATTTCAGGGTACCTCATTCTTGGTTTCCTTCCGTGAATTGAAAGACTGATTATGCATAATCTGCAGTTTTGCCTGGACACAATGTAGGTCTTTTATCTGTTGCTATCTGTTGTAGAAGGTATATTAAAGTTATAATACAATGGTATTTGCAAGGGAACTAAAAAACACTGCTCAAAATGAAGACATGGGCTATATTAGATAAGAAGAAAATATCCAGGCCTCACTGAGCTGTTTATGTAAAGACTGAGCAGACTAAGGAGATTTAAAAAGTAAAAATATATTATATGTCATATTGCACAATGCACAGACTGAGATATTGTCTGAGGAGAACAGCTGTAGAAGCAAACAATGCAAATTGCAGATGCCGGTCCGGTTTTGTGTTTCTTAAACCCAGAAGAGCATTTTCAGGCCATTGATTGTAAAATAAACCATGTGGTAATCTTAAAGAGACTTTCGTGTTTTGTTCTACAAAATAAATCACGCACAGTCATACCTCAAGCATGAATTTTGAAAAAATGTAAGCTGCTAACAAATTGCTACAGTACAAAAGGACTACGCCGCTGTTCCAATAACTTAAAGGTTCACCCTTGATGAACATTTATTCACGCTCAGGCCATCCTAAATGTAGATGAGTTTGTTTCTTCATTGGAACAGATTTGGAGAAATTTAGCATTACATTACTTGTTCATCGATGGATCATCTGCTGTGAATGGGTGCCTGAGAGTATATTTTACAGCAAATTTTAATTTTCAGGTGAACTATTCCTTTAAACTCACATCCAGGTACAGGTTAAAGTCTGAGGAATCCCAATGGTAATTAACCTTCTGGTATGACCAACAAATTCTTTTGCAGTATTCATATTAATTAATGGAGTGATTCTTTATTATATTATACAGTGATTTTAAGCTTTGACAATATGTTTAAAATATAAAGCAGTGCAAACCTTTACATGTGAAAAATGGCTTTTTACTTCTGATCAAGACATCCTGCTCTATTTTCCCTTCAGGCCTTTTGGGAATACATTGCTTGGCAGTACAGACCATTAGCAGATTGTGCAGAAAAACAGCAGGACCACAACCCAACAACCCAATCAATGCTCTTCATGGGCAAATCCTCATTGCATTCTTCCAAACACCCATCCCACATAAAATGCATCACCCCTGAGCTTTTACTGTAAATGTCTGTGAATTTCTTTACAGATATAGAGACGGGCCAAAACAATCTCCGGCATCAGTGGTGTGTTGCTTGCTTTACTTAACCAAACTTCATTATAAAACTAAGTTGCATTTCCTCTTGAGCAAAGGGAAACACACAAAAATGCTTTCTTTGTGAAATGACGATCATTTCAAAGGATGTTTGTATAGCAACCTACATGTCTCAGCTGTGAATCTTTTATTGTCTGGAACACAAGAGAGATGTCAATGCACACTCATGCTCTCAAATAAACAGACTTTCTTTCTATCTGGGGTGTTTCTCATAGATCAGACGTAATTGAGACACTGTCGTCATCTACTAAATCCTTTGAAAGCATAGCACAGCACTGACAGCGTTTATTAGTCTCATCAGCCTGAAGAGTCACTGTAGTCCAAATCCATGACTAAACATGTTACATCAGGTTTAATGTCATCTCTGTAACGTTCACCTGCACTAACACACCTCAGGTGCCTGAATAAGCTTGTATGAGGTATGATGTGACACTCTTGAGACATGGTAAATAATGGTACATGTCACTTCACACCCTACACAATGAGCTCTGACAGTGGTTCTTGCAACACAATCGTGAGAAAGCATGATATCAAGGGTGTCAGGTTGTAATGTCTTTGGGTTGTTTTGTTTCATCAGGAACCAAAGCGACAGTACCTTTTCTTTTAAACAATGAAAGAATGAAATTCTATTCTTCATTCAGTTGTGCTTTAGATTACAAGGAAAATGACTTTAAATTTCCATCAGTTGTATCTGGTAGTAGATCTGATAGTATAAGATGCTTTGTGATTATAAATTGTCAATTTTTCTCATGAGCTTGTAGAACTTTTTGAGCCACTGGTACAACATTTAGTACACTCTAAAAAATGCTGGGTTAAATACAACCTAGTGCTGGGTAAAATAGGGACAAACCCAGCAATTGGGTTGTTTTGACCCAGCATTTTTAGAGTGTATAATAATGTTTGTATGTAAATTGAAATGTAAAATATAATTTGTCATTTTATAAAAATTTAATTTTAGTAATATATGGAAATTAAAATTAGTTATAATATTCCAACCGACAGCCAGCCTAAGTTTTTGACAGACGTGATAACATGCATGAGGTGTGAAATGTTTGATTTTTGGGTATTATAAATGTGATCGAGACGTTCAAAATGCTTTTTTTTCATAGTTCATTATACTTATTGTATGGAATGAAGTTTATATTGTGGCTTAAATAAACTATATGTTGTTTGTGGACTGACATGTTTGGCTTACCAAAAATGTTACATTCAGCTTTTGAAGATTTCATAACTTTTGAAAATCACTTAAAAAAAAAAAAAAGAAAATGGTGTAATTATTGCATACTATCAGGAGCTAACTGGACAATGCTAAACATCCAAACCGTGACCTTTTGGTATGTCCTCATAATGGTGTTTTCTTAACAGACAATACAGTCTGAATGCTAAGCATAAGCAGACTGGATGTTAAACACTGGAAACTTACTCTCATGCTGACAGGTGTGAATCCCACAAACAGTACCATCAGCCAAAAGTGAGGAGTGTGAATAATACTCCAGATCCAAAGATCACACTGATGAGATCTCACAATATCTCATCATGACATTAAAGATTTACAGTAACAAATGCTTTTCCTATTGAGTGTTTATTTCCCATTCTTCTGTGTGATGCTTTTTTTAGAGAGGTAATCAAATAAGTTGTGCCTTTCTTGCACTCTTGCACTCTTTACTAATAGAGTAAAGTCCATCTGAAATCAATCAGACTGTTTTTATGTGAGAGCCAAGAAGCCTCTTTAGTTCAATGGGCTTAGGTTACAGTACATATTTTGTGGTTCATTCAGCCTTACAAACTGATAAAGAGAAGAAATGAGCCAAGATGTGTTTGGTTTAGAGAACTTGCACTCAAACTTTCCATAAGAGAGAATAGCTTTTGTCTTGTGGTCAACATAGTCTTGTCAGCACAAAACACTAAGATTCTAGAGAAGAGAGATATGTTAAAGCTAGATCTTAGTGTTCTTCTTTAGAATCGTTTGGGGTTAGTGGTTAAGATCTGTGCTTTGATCTTCATAATAAACAAAGATAATGATGTTTGTGTCATATTAACAGGAAAGGCATAGTTATGACGTCCATTATTTGTTTTAGAAGACACATTACTATACTGTAACTACACTATATACTATAACTGCACAACCTCTGTTTCATCAGTGTATGAAATGAAGTGACCATGTAAAGTGTGATGTATACATTTCAGCACTTCAGAAATATTTCAGGATGGTCTTCCCTGAAGGGTTTGTTCTACCAGAAAAGGATGTTTATTTCAACTGGTGTGAGCTGTTTTGAGGTTAGAGGAAGTGAGCTGTGAGTTGTGAAATGACTAATGTTTAGACAGAACATCCCAGACTGCATATAAAAAAAATTATATTTTTATAAAAAAGTACAGATGTGTTTTTAAAGATATTTCATAATAAACCAAAAATGTTTAGAAATATATTGTAAAATAAATACATTTGCATAAATATTTTTTAAAAGAGTTTTATTTTCTTCCATTGTGTCATATATACTTTTTTAAAATATATTTTCAATATAAATATATCTATCCAAAATGTTTATATGCATTTAACCAAAATGTATTTTAAGATTGGAAATGGATTTTCCCACCCCTGGAAGTACATTTTGTAATATATTTAGGCTTATTAAGGTTTAAACTAAATGTATTTTAATACTGAAAAATATATTTCCTTAAGCTGCACGGTTTACAACATACACTTACACATTAAGAAAAGTCTGTGAAAATACAGACCAATATACAGTACTGTGTTAAAATTAAGGATTTTTTTTTTACAGTGTAGGATATTTTTGAAATATAAATACTTTTTGTCATATGGAATGGCATGATCCCTCACCACTAGGATGGAACTGCATTGTATAAGTAGAAATAAAAGGTACTGGTAATTTCCTGCCAGGACATTAATTGTTAAGTTTACGGATATGGTTCTAAAACCACCTGCACAACAAACCGACCACCACCCCCACAACCAACCACCACAACACACACAACCAAAAAAATGGAATGTGCAAGTCAAAAACACATGGGGAAAAACACCTGTCAAAAAAATAAAATAAAATAAAAAATCAATATGGAAAATTACAGACTTTCTTTAAGAGTGTGGAACACAGAGGCTTCAATCTCTTCACACTAACAAATTAAGTTCTGAGTGACACAAAAGTGGATTCATCAAAATTAATTATGTAACTAATATCTCAGCCAACAAGCTAAAGGAAGCCTGATTGTGAAAGAATTAATAATGCCATCACAATTATAATTAATCTTCGACAACAAGGAACATATTTTATTTACTGTGGCAGAGAAGTCCAAGCCCAGATATGCAATTCCTGTATTAGAAAATAGTCCAGAATTCATTTTTTGTTTAATCAGTTTTCTCAGTCATTTCCGCTTCACAACCACCCACTCAAATACGTGTCTTCTTTGCTGTTGTGTAAGGTAAAATTTTATTTATTTAATTAAAGCAAACTGAGGAAGTGCCCCGTTCTAGAGAGATGCTCCAGAGACACATGAAATATGCTTTTTCCTGGCAGTCAAATAGGCCTTGAGCCAAATGTCTGATGAAACAAGAAGGTTTTATAAGTCAGTTATAATTGCTCTTTGCAGAGTCATTCATGTGAAAACTGATGTTTCGGTAGCAGATACAGTATATTGTAATGCCACAGTCATTTTCATACATTCATTCATTCATTCATTCCATTTTTTATTTGAACATTATCATTTTTGAAATACAAATCAGATTAAATTAATATCAGAGACTCTGGGAGCTTTCCGTATTTCAAAAAGGAGACTTTTTGTTTTTGTTTTTTTTAAAAAGGTGATTTTATTTGGCAGCAAACTAACTAACAACAACAAGCTAACTTGGCCTTAACTTGTAAATTCTTGAATGGAAACCTGATGTTAATCAGCTTTTGGTGAGTGGTTTGGGGTTGGTGATTACTTGAACTTTCAGTAAAGATTATTGTATTACTAAGTCTAAGTTCTCACAGTGATTCACATCTTCTACTTTCATGTTTGAAAAGGTACAATTGTCAGATGGGCAATACATCTCAGGAGTCTTATTCATTACTGAGATAAGGTAAGTTCAGTATGCATTTATATTAGCTGGAAGTAATTTTTTAAAAGTTTAGTAATGTTCCTCTAAATAGATTTGAAAAAAACATGTGACGAGGTGCACAGTTTTTCTATAACAGCTGTTCGGATAGTGTCATGAGTAGACCAGATTCTGACATTAGCAGCATCCTCAGGACAGTGGTAAAGCATTTAGTGTCAGACTCAACCCACATGTCACTCATAGATCTTAAGTTTGTCATGCAAGAACTTGGTGAGGTGTGATTATTACAAGCCGTACAATGACACGCAATATACCACATTGTGGGGTTACAAAGAAGCCATTTTGCATGCAACAATTTCCTATATGCCCTATTTTATGTCAAATTTAAATATTTAAATAATATCTAGCAATATCTGGTAACCCTTTACAATAAGGTTCCATTTGTTAAAGTAGTTAAACTTTTTGTTTTAAACGTTTAGGTAACCAACAATTTAAAATACACCTAGCATGTATTAATCTTAGCTCATCATGTTAACCCATAAGACAAAAAAAAAAAATGTATATATATATACATATATTCAATAAATGAATACGTTGTTAAATAAATTTCAGCTCTTACAAAAAAACAAACAAACAAAACAAACTAACTATATTTGGTAAGCTATGCATTTATGTAAATATTTTTTTTACCAATATGTTGTATATATATATATATTGCAGTATAGTGGGTCCCCAGAAGCAGGGATGAATATAGGATCTAATTAACAAATGTTAACAAAGATATAAATACTGTAAATGCAATGCTTATTTTTAAAGTGAATGCATTAACTAACATTCTCTAATGGGGCCACCTGAACTGTCCTTTTTACTTGTTATTTCTACTCTTTATAAAACAATTTCCACTTTTTTAAAAGTTCATTTACCCAAATATTCTTGAAGTAGCCCTATAAATAACAGGGAATCACTTCATACAGGTTTCCAAAAGAGGCCCTGTGTGTGGGAGGGATGGGACTTCCTCAGCTGCATATGACTGGAATAATGAGGAACGTCTACACTGTGTCAGCTACAGGAAGTTTAGTTTGCTCAAGGCACTAACTGCAGGCATGGGGAGATGGCACAGTGAGTACAAGTTTCCTCATTTTGGAAAGCGAAAGCAGAAACAGAACTTCTCTTAATGAAAACATTCTTAGCTCCGTGCAAGAATGCAAAACTCCATACGATATAATGCAGCTGCGACTAACTTAAATATTTTTTAAGTCATGGTTACAATGGGGGATGTTTTGTTACTGCGACTGCTCAACTACCAGATGGCCTGTCCACTCTCAGGAAGAAATCCTCCGGTGTTATGTAATACTCTTTCTTTCTCTCTTCCTCTCTGACGATGCCTCGGCACTCTCAATCCCGCACAAACTCTCACATGCTCCTGCTGCTAAAGCGGTTAGATGGACACCAGATGCTGAAACCTGATGCATCAGACGACCACGCAGCCTGCAGAGGATACCTGTATTTTTTTTTATCTACCTTTATTTACATTGCTTCTTCTGATCTGTTTACACGTCTAAGCCAAATGTAGTGCAAGATCACCAAACAACATGGATTATCCAGCCACTTTACCAGTTGCTGACTTACTTGGGCTTCTTAGAGGTTGTAAATAAAACTGATTCATGAACTTTTGAACTTTTTGACAGGTAGTCCATCAGGTTAATAAAACACGACATGCTTCAAAGGATACTTTAAAGTCTTTTAGGCTTAACTGAGAGTGTATGATGTCCATCTGGAATTTCCATTGAGATCATGTCACTGATTTAAACAATTCAAATTATTTGAATTACTGCATTAATTAATCAGTTAGCTCAGCAAACAACAGATCTGTAATTAGAAAACCATTAAAAAGCATGTGGTAAACTAAAAACCATATGGTCTAAATTTAACACACAAAGACGGATAAGGACAATACATTTCCACAGAACCATACTTTTCCTTTTCAGAACGCTTGGTTTAGCATAAGAAACATCACACCCAATAATAATAATTTTTTTTTTTTTTTTAATTTTTGTTTTTTATAGTTATCCTGCTCCGAATAATGTGGTCCTGAAGTTCTGCATTGTATTTCTTCTTCCTTCCTGCACTCCTTTCCAAATTACATCCTGCCCTGCCATGAACCCAATATGGTGAAGTGTGTGTTCATGTGAGTGGTAGTCATAGACTCACCTCCCTGTTCATCCATGAATGCAGCGTCCTATAATCCTCTCTCTCTTTCTCTCTCACCCTCTTTCCGACTCGTCCCAGTTCTCAGAGTGCTGTTTCGGGTGTTTGGCTCAGCTCTAATGGAGGGTCTTTCCCATTCTTGAGGTTCTTTATAAGGCTAGGGGGCATGAGGGGGCGGGCCAGTCTCCAAGCTTTCTCCCTCCCTCTCTCTGCCAGCAACCATGTAAACGGTCTGAATCGTAGACACTCTCCCGCTTCCTCAACTGCCCAGCAGCTGCCACGCAGACGTGCCCCGTGTGTGTGTGTGTGTGTGTGTGAGAGTGTGAGTGTGAAGAGAGAGACAAAGATGCTGACAAAGAGTGTGTCTGTATGTGTATGAGAGAGAGACAGAGAGAGAGAGAGCTTACCTTACAGTATCATTATCCACACTCTCCCTCGCTAACCGTTTTCGTACCACTTTTGCCAGAGCTCTGACCAGAAACAAAGGCATTTTTGTTTCTCTCTGGGTTACAACTAGCTCTGTCACAACTCTTGGTTGTCATTAAAAAAACATCAACATACAACAAAAGTCATGTTTTGTTCTCTTCTAAGAAAAAAGTATTTCTCTTTATTTATTCCTTCCCTTTCTAGCTTGTACTTATTTGAACAATGCCTAAAACTTGGTATTACAAGCACTTCTTGTGTCTGTTTGCCTCTTTAAGAAGAAACACTTTATGTATTCCCCAATTGTAAGTCGCTTTGGATAAAAGCGTCTGCAAAATGACTAAATGTAAATGTAAATGTCTTCTTTTGTGTTCTTTCGGTTGTCGTCTGTGTGGGTCTTTCATGCAGGTGTTGCCCTGGGGACAGGAAGAGGTGTTTGTGGAAATTGATAATGTCATTGGCAATCGAACATGAGAAATATGCGACTTATTTAGGCTTTTCTTGGGTAGTACAGTATGTACATGTAGGGATAGTTCACTCAAATGAAACTTTCATGATATGAAAAAGAGCAGTTTAGACATTCTGCTAAATATCTCCTTTTGTGTTACACAGAAAAAAGTCATGCAGATTTGACATGAGGGTGAGTAAATGATCTTTTTTTTTTTTTTACATCTCATGCAAAGAGTTCCTTGAAAGAATTATACAAGAAAACCACAGAGAAAACAATAAGATTCAAGTTGTTTTGTATGTTTAATAATGACACAACCACACAAAAAAAAATATATATATAGGTATCATCATATGAACCACCACGACAGACACACCTACCCCATCATATAATATAACTAAGTTGTTATATATAATAAGACTGTATTCTTTTGCTAAGTGTTTTTAATTGGTTGTACGGGTTAATATAAAACAATTAATATCTAATATAAATATAAAAATCACTGTATAGTAATATAAAATTAAATATATTTAACATACAATATAATAATATGAATATAATGCTATGTACATACATCTGCTGATGCCTCTGGACACATCATTAGTGAAGTTGATGTGCTGATTTGGACTAAATAACATGCTAGCCTGCTGTTTTAAAGAAAATGGGATGTTGCGAGACATTTTTGTAGCATTTTCACTTCCTCAGCCAGATGAACCAAATGACAAAACACTTAGGTGTGTGGGCAAGAGAGCAATTATGTCGCAATTCCTGTCCTCTAGGCATTCTTGAAAGAGCCCTGTGAAAGAGAACTGTTCCTTTAAATCGGCAGATATTCTGAGTGCTTATCTTTTTAGGATACAGTGAGTAATGCTTCATACAAAAGATTAAACACCAGGTCTAAGGCACACTTAGTTATAATATGCGGTTTTGGGCTTTCATTAAACAAAAAAAAAAAAAAACAAAAAAAAAAAAAAAAAAAAAAAAAAAAAAAAAAAAAAAAAAACAAAAAAAAAAAAAGTTAGAGAGAGATATTTCAAATGTGTTTAGAACAATAAATGTCTTTGAGGCAATTACACAACAGTAGAAATGCATTGGAACGTGGTCAGTCTGAAACTAGATGCCCTTTTAAATTTAGAACACACAAGGGACCTCTGTGATACCAAATGCATAATACATAACTTTTTTGAAAGTTTGATCTCTGTATAACTTTCCTCAAAAGAAAATGCATCGTCTGCATGACTTCCTGGGCCCCCCGAAACAGACTTAAACAGCATACTCTTTCAATTAATCCTCCAGAAAGCTGTTTCCTGGTGCATGTTTATATCCCCTCTATTTGGATGGTAACAACATAATCAAGTGTCTCATCTTGTTTCCATGTGATTTTTTTTCTGGTAATGGAACAATGTAATTGGACTGAAATATCTGTTTGGAGGAAAAATAGCAGATCTGTTCATAGGAAACCGTTGAAAGCAAGAGCCTATTAATCACTGTATGTCCTCAGGATATGGAGACTGGACTATTCAGTGTTACTAAAGTGGACCACACAAATTTTTGGCTTATTTTGTCTGTGACTTTCCCATTAAAAAAAAACAAACAAAAAAAACCCTGTGGATTTCAGTGATTGTCTCACCCCACAGCCTATTGTTATGGGCTCCCAAAGTGCCTGACTAGTAAATAAAGGAGTTTCTCATGCGAAGTCATTGATTATTTCCAAGACACTCTATAAATGACTGTTAGAAATAAGTGTTGTTTTAGTATGAGGTCAAAAGTGTAACTGACCATTTCTGCACAGATCTCTGTATATCAATTCATGCCACAAATTGAAGTGTAACTGACAAAGTATTATTAAATGAACCCCAGCGATATGGCACTAACTGATCTTGAAAAGATCAACTTTAAACTTTGTAAACTTTGCAGATGGGGATTCAGAGCCAGCAGTCTAGCTATAATGGCTGTCTGGTAATGATGTTAACCATCTGCTTCCCTCTTAGAGAAACTTTTCCCTCCAAAAAGGTTTCATGCTGCACATTAAAAAGGATGTTTGTGGTACACAACTTGAAAGTAGGGGGTAGGGGGGATAAAAATATGAAGATGGTAACACTTTATTTTAAGGAACAATCCCCACTATTAACTAGTTGCTTATTAGCATGCACATTATTACAAACTAGTACTTATAAAGCACATATTAATTACTTATTCTGCATGACTTTTTAGATTCCTTAACCCTACCCCATACCAAAACTTAACCTACCTGACTAACTATTAATAAGCAGCAAATTATGAGTTTGTTCAGGGAAAACTCTTAGTTATTAGTAAATATGTGTTATTCTAAAGTGTTACCATTGTTTTCTTGTGCTCTCATCACTCTTCACTATAACTCTTCATATTCTTGTGAAATAACTGAATTTCTCAGCACATATGAAGTGTCATTAAAGAACACATTCAGCACAGTTGTCATTTTCATTTGATTTCTAAAGATAAAAGAGTAATGCAATGTATCAGCTGTACTGTGAAAGAGATGCTTTATATGTGTTGTAAGTGGTACTCTGAAATAGGTTTTAAACTAGTTGAGACATTAAAGAGCTGTTCAGTGCTTTTGCATCTTTTATAGGCTAATCACGCTCCATCATCATTGCCCACTTTACTAATTTATCCATTGATTCACTTCTAAACTGTAAACTGCATTATATGAATGAGGGGGGAAAATGGACCATGATATTTGTTGCCTGTCAAGTCAGGTCTCCGTAGCAGAAGACAAAGGGTTTTGTCTAAACAGATAAATACATGTGATGTGCCAGGTGTTTCTTACCATCTATGGCAGAAACACTCTGGGACTTGTCTCAGATTTAGTCAGATTCAGAGCTAAGAGACTGTGGAATGTGGAAAATGAATAAAACCTGTCTGAACATCTGGGTTGTGTTGTTTAAGGTGTCCTTGTTGATGACGTGCTCTTTTAAATTGTTTGCAGAGTCATGACACATTATGAATAGATCAGATAAGGCTGAATGGGTCATTGTTGTGCAGTACTTTTTCATATGTTCAGATTATTATTATAACATTATCAGACTGTATGTTTCAAACTCACAATTATTAATATATATAACAAAATTATGGATTAAAATTATGCATTTAGCAGATACTTTTATCCAAAGCGACTTAGTGCATTCAGGCTATACATTTTTTTACCAGTATGTGTGTTTCCTGGGAGTTGAACCCACAACCTTTTGCACTGCTTATGCAATGCTCTACCACCAAGCCACAGGAACAGTGTTTGGAAATATTATAAACAAAATTCCTACAATTTGCTGTTTTTAATGAACAAGACGAAACATTCTTTTACATCGGCTACCTGGGTTCATAAACCCTAGTCTTATGTAAACTTACAATGGAGTTTGTGGAGAAATGGGTCACTAACCCACTAAAGACATAAGAAAACTATGCAAAATAGCAGCATTAAGAATGGTCCATTGTTCATGTTCTGTTCTTGGAATGCAGATGACCCGTTAGAGATAAGAGTGTGTCCTGATGTTTACACGCCGCCCTCTAGTGCTGGAGGCTGAGATTCAAACCAATGGCCTATAAAACAACTATTGAAAGTACCATTGAGGTTGCGACACCCACAAATTAATACATATACTATTTGACCTGTAATGCAATTTTTAATTGTTTTAGTCAATAATAATACCAATAATAATAATAGTAATAATAAAATAATATGCATGACGACACAAATTAATCTAATTTCTGATTCGCAGTTACAATTATGGATGCCTCAATTACGTAATCGTTCAAAGCGGCAATTAATTGTTCAAAGTCCACTTATGTTATTCTGCACGCTTAAGATATGTTTTTTTCTTTTTTTTCTATCGGGTTATTGTTGTTATCTTAAGGGTGTGTTGAGGTTCATTGTTCCTCTAACATTAAAATACCATTCAATTTTGCTTTTTTTTTTATTTAAAGAAGAAACCAATCCGATGTATAGTTGTCATTTGAGGCTTAATATTATAGAAAAGCACTAAAGGTTTTTCAGATAGAGTGTTTTCAGCTTGTTTATTTTCAAATAAAAATACAGCATGCAGTTGCATCAAACAGTTGGTTTAAACTCATTTCTCCATGTCTACATTGTGCCTAATCGCTAATCTTCTATACAATCCACGACGGATTTAAGCGCTGCATCCCATTCTCAGTTCTATCGCACTCTTCCCGCTGTTCGTGTCTTGTCTGTTCACAATCTTATCCGTATTCTATGGTTCCCTCGCTGCTCCCCTCCACCTTTTTCCCCCAGGCCACACATATGCCCCTTATACCCTCCGTATTTCCTTCCCCCAGCCCTGTTTGGTATTTTGCTCACATTATAATTGGTTTTTTTCTTTTGTTTTTTACCCCACTAACGCGCACCATATCTTTCGCGCTCCGACTTGCTTGTTATTTTTTTGTGGGCGTGTTTTGATTTCGTGTTTTTCCCTTTCCGCGTAGCGCCTGACCCCGAGCTGACAAGCCTAAATACGGTTTTCCCGTGGCAATTCCTGTAAAACCCGCCTCAATCTTTGCTTATCTGCACCGTCCCCTCCCAAATCTGATTCCCCACGGCGTTACGCCCGTCTTTCTGTGTAACTACCCCTGTGGATGAAACGTCAACATGGCTGAAATCCATGCGAGAGCTGATGAAGAGTTGATGTGGAAATGAAGAGTTCACAACGGCGCGGCCTACGTAGGACCACCTTTTGCAGCCCCCTTCTTAGTAATTACCACCCCCTTTACCCATTCCCACGTCTTCCGTGTTCAGTTTCCCTCCCCTCCCCCCCCCCCCCATGACTTTTCAACGGCGAATCCGAGACACTACGCGACAATCTCTACCATCGTCCTTACCCTGCTACTATGATCTTCTTGTCATATACATGAACCGCGCACACTCTTCAGAAACTATCTCATGTCTCCCTTTTTATGGCCATATGCAATTATGATCCTCCCTTCCCTCTTGCCACTCGCTATACGCTTCCTTTGTTTTCGCTTCATTAGCACATCTGATAGTTTGCAGTCTGTCATTTCAACTCCTCCATACTACCTCGCCCGCGCTGTCTTGCCTTCCTCGCTACCTCCTTGTCTATCCTTTGTGCTTACTTTGTGTCCTCATTTTTTTTCCCCTATCGGGCCTATGGTTCTATTCCACTTCTTATCGAGTTTATGGTACATGGCGGCATCGAGTAAGTTTGTTTGTGGTTTTCTGTTGTCCAAAACGTACCAGTTTTTATTGTGTTTTTTCATCTTGCATCATCTGTTTTACCTATTTCTAACCTCTCGAGTTTTTAGTACGCCTTTTGCTATTTACAATTATTATAACGACGTCCCCTCTTCATCCCATACTTTCCTTATTCTACTCGTTATCTACCTTTCGACTTTCTCCATACGAATCATATAGAGCAAGAACATCACATCTTGGCACTGGTTACACCTTAGTGATCATGTATGACGCTGCTACCGACCTGAAATAGTACATCCATACGCCTTCAATTTGAATCTAATGCATAGATTGCTCACTGTTGAACTACTCTTGCCGGGCCATGAGTTCCCCCATTCCGTAATACTGTAGTATTTCTTCTTATGTGAGTCATATGATGCTCTAGTTGTATTGAACGGAAAGTTAACCAAAATCCTTTCTCGTGCCAGCCCCCATCAATGCGGCTCGGACCTTTTTATTAATCACTTCAACACGTCCAGTAGTGCATCCTGGCTGCTCCACCCGTCTCTCCCTCTGTGACATTTTCCCCTTTTCCCCCCACCCTTCCCTTCCCTCCTCCTCCCCTCCTCTCTCCTTCCGCCTCCTCTCATTTCCCCCCTTCTTCCCCCCCCCACCTACCAGCATCTTTCAGTGTGACATACCTGTCTCCTTGTCTATTTTCTCTTTGTTGTGTTATCTATTCTCCCCTCTCTTTATTACCCCTCTTCCGCTTACCCCCCCCCCCTCCTGTGTTCATTTCTCACCCTCACCTGCACCACCTTTTTCTCCTCTTACTTTTTATACCTTTCATTACCCTTATGCTGCCCCCCCTCTCCCCCGCGGCACCCCCCACCCTTGCCATGAATGATCCCTTTAACTCTACAATTGCCCATCTACGCCATACAATTCGGTTCCTGCGATGTATATTTCAGTTGTACAGATCAGGTCACCATGTATCTCCAGAAGATGTTCTCCTGTTCTCAGTTTTTAGCGAGAACTAATGCTATGCAAGCATTCATAAGAGCTGCTTCACAAGGCAAAAGTAAGTATTTATGTACCTTGTATCACATACCTCTTGCAAGAAAGAAAAATATGTAGGGTACTATAAAGAAAAGTTTATGGATTGCAAAAGTGATCAATATCAGAACGGATATTAAGTATATCAGTATATCCTTGTTTCTTATTTATTAAAATCAGTCAGAGACCGAGCTTTAAATCTAGAGATACAATTAGTTGTTTCCATTCATAACCCTTGCTCTTAATTTACAGCTTGTCTGTCTCTCTCATGGACTGGGTCGGTGCTCTTCTTTGAGTTGTGTCCTGTCAGCGTTTGGCTGTGCTGTCTGGCTTTGCTGATGTGGCATCTTTTACTGTGTTATTTTCTTTCATAAAGAATGTGGCGGGGGTTTGGTGAGCGCTGAAATTTATGAGCTCATAGCTTTGTGAATGGCTTGTGATGTCTGTTCATTTCATTTGATTGCTTTTACAGATCACTTTTATGATTGCACTGCCATTTGTTATTGACGAATTTTGTATAAAGACCAATCAAATTTTACATGTAAAAATAGTCAATATTGATTTCTTGTTTTCTTTAAGTCAGTTGGTTTGAATTTTCTAGAATCCCATGGGGACCAGCACTTAATCTGTTCACATTTATGCATTACTCACTCAGATGTAGAGGTGAGTTTTCACATTTACTGTTTTTACTCAAAATATTAAAAGTTACTGGCCAATATGACTCATTTAAAACATTTAATAACACTCTTAAATGTTATCTTTTTCATTTCAAAATAAAGGCACATTTTTTTGTTCATATTATTATCTGCCATAACATGAAAATAATTATCAGCTTATTGCTATTTGCCAGAAATTTCATATATATATTTCACTATACACTACATCTGTAAGTTTTTTTTTTTATAAACTGTAATAATATTTTCAATTAATATATTTATAGAACTCTTTTAAAACTTAAGATGATATTTTTAATTACAAAGTAAATAGTTGTAATGCACTTCATTGGAAGTTGTTTGGATCATGCAAGTTGGACTGTAATATTATTTGCCAAAAGTGGCTTCGGTTACATCAGTTGAAAAGAAGCACAGAAAGTTATTCCATTTTAGATTATGGATTATAAAAAAATTTGCATTGATTAATTTTGTGGGGAATAGCATAGTGTTAGTTTATTTACAATTACATTTAAATTTTTGCATTTAGCAGACACTTTCAAAGAGACTTAGAAGAGAAGAACATAAACAAATTGTCACAGAGCTAATTATATTCATAGTATACAATGCCATTTGTTACAACATGCACTTCATACTTGCTATTTTCTCTGCTTGTCTTTTACCATTTCCCCTCATATCCATTCTCTCCTCATTATTCTAATGTCTATTGGTGATACAGTGCACGCTAACACAGTCCATTTATCCATCACTCACTGGCTTTCCTGCATGGCATGGCTCCTCATTGGGTGCTTTTCCGGCTCTCTCTCCATGCAGATCCCTCTTCCTCCCCATTTCTCACACTCCATGCTGTGCGTCAGTGGAGTAACGTGCCTTTTTTTACAGTGCCGCTGGCACGGGCGCACGGTAAGTCATTTGCCCACCGAAGTGAGCTGCGCCAGGCCAAGAGAATCGTCGTCAAGTTGGGGAGTGCTGTCGTAACCCGAGGCGACGAGTGCGGCCTCGCTTTGGGCCGACTCGCTTCAATTGTAGAACAGGTAAAGATGATCGAAGCTTAAGAATTTTCACAGAAATATAATGTACTAACAAACTGTGATGCTGAATAAAAGTATTGTTGCATATTATAGCAATTTTGTTTATAATATTTAATTGATGTCACATTATAACTCTTTATTTATGCAATTTGATTGTTTAAGGTGGCCGTGCTTCAGAATCAGGGTAGAGAGATGATGATCGTGACCAGTGGTGCTGTAGCATTTGGAAAACAAAGGCTGAGGCATGAAATACTTCTCTCACAGAGTGTCAGACAAGCCCTGCACTCAGGCCAGAATCAGCTCAAAGATATGGTGAGGACATACACATTTGATAACATTTTTGGTTAAAAATAAAATTGGATTGAACAAAAACACAATCAAAATACATCAAAAGGGATAGTTCATCCAAAAATGAAAATTCTCACATCAATTACTCACCCTCATGTCTTTTGAAATCCATAAGATGTTCATTCATCTTTGAAATGTGTAATGGGAGATATTTCTGTCCCTTGGTTAAAAGTTAATTCACCCAAAGCTGCAAAAGGTTTATTAACCCTTTGCAGCCTGACATATGAAATAATAGTCAGAAAATATATACATTTTTAAAAATGGAACAGTTTACCATTATCTTTAGAATGGTATAACAGACTACTTACATAAAATGCATAGAAATATAATTTGTCACTCTATATCTCCCAATAATATGTATTATAAAGATGATATTTAAATGCGTAGTTTTATGATAAAAGCTATAGTTATAATTTGAGGGGTGTAAAACTATGGTGTGCAATGATATACAAATAAACATTCCTAAAAGCCGGATGTATCGTATTTGAGACTCAACATTTTAACATGATTTTTCTAAATATGATGTATACATAATCAAGTAAACCTAAGTTGCTTCTGTCCAGTAAGTGTTCATCTTCATAAAAGTTATTCTTACATTACTTTATAAATTAATATTAAACAGCACAAACACACATGTACCACAACCTGAAGGCAGAGTTTTTAGAATTATTCCAAAAGGCCTTGTTACTTGCTAAAAGAAGGCTAAACTATCAGATGACAGAAGGCATGTAGTAGATTGTGTACAACAGGTTTTTCAGCAAAGTTTTAATCATGTTGATAAATTAGAGGCCTTAGAAATGTGGGTATCAAAAATGATACAGAAGGCATCATAGGGTTAAGAGATCACAAAAGAAGTGCATATAAATCGAGCTGTTTAATCCAAGTCTTCTGAAGAGACACAATCGCTTTTTTATGAACAGACATAATGTAGGCTTTAATTCACATCTAAACATTGATCAAAGCACACACATAGAGCACATCAAATATGGTAAAGATAAGCTCAACCGTACTTGATTGGCTTGTGGGAACAAATCTCATTGGTTTTTCTTGCGTGTCAAGCAAGCATGTTTTAGCTGAGTAAACTAACCTTTTTACTTTAAAAAGTTGGAGGCTGAAGTTGGATGTGTTTCCTTTGTCAGTCACTGCCAGTTCTAGAGGCGAGAGCGTGTGCCGCTGCGGGACAAAGTGGACTTATGGCTCTGTATGAGGCAATGTTCACTCAATACAGCACTTGTACTGCCCAGGTACATACAGACACTAACATATGCATGGTGAAGCTACAAAATACAATCTTATTCATATTTTCATAATTTTTTTTTTCTTTTTTGTTTGTTGCTTCAGATCCTGGTAACAAACCTGGACTTCCACGATGACCAGAAAAGACGGAACCTGAACAGCACTCTGCATGAGCTTCTGCGTATGAACATCGTGCCCATCATCAACACCAATGATGCTGTGGTGCCTCCCCCAGAACCCAACAGCGACCTACAGGGGGTAAATGTGGGTATTGGGAGAGACAGAGTCTGCCCAGCTGCCTTGCCATCCATCCTCTTCCTTTTGGAACTGCATGCTGGGAGGGGCCTTTACAGATGCATGCTGGGAATCAGAGCAATGCAGAGGCTTAATCTTTGTCTTCTGCACTGTTGCAGTCTGGGTTTTTTTCCATTCTTGTAGAAACTGGAAAGAAATTAACATTACCACATTCCCAGTACTGTCGCTTACTCTCTGGGCTCATCTACGCTTGCTCTGTCATGCACTGGCTGTGGCTTTAAGTGTGGTTTCATGTGGAATTCTGCTTTTTCATAGACTAGACAGAGTCGTTGTTCATCATACTCATTTTAATGCCATAGTTTAGAGACATGTTCATGGGAACATGAAATATAGTGGTGATGTCTGTCTTTATGGGTTTTAAAAAACAAGGGCCGCTTTCTCTAGTTTGAGTCTTTCGAGACTCTTCTTTTCACACTTCTTTTCTCTTTTTCATACCTCAGGTTATCAGTATCAAGGATAACGATAGTCTTGCAGCGCGGCTTGCCGTGGAGATGAGGGCAGATCTTCTCATTGCGCTCTCTGATGTAGAAGGTGAGATTTCAGTTTGAATGTTAATCAGTGAATACATCAATACCATATCATATTTTACTTGCTGGTATTAGATGTTTTTTTTTTATGATTAATCTGTATGTTATTTACTTTCTTGTTCATACAATTATTTTTTTTTTTTTCAAACTGCAGCACTCACTTTAAGTATTTAGTAACACAGTTAAAAGTAATCTTAAGCAAGTCTCAAAATGATACTATACATTAAGATGTTGTGATGCCTAAATGTTCTTGTCGCATTTAAAAAAAAAGGATTTTAGTTTTTGGATATTTTATTTATTTACTTCATTTAATTATTTATATTTGTATTCTATGTTTAAACTTTTAAGAAATTTACATTTTTATTCAGCAAAGATGCATTAAATTGATCAAAAGTGAAGATATTTATTTATAATGTTACGAAAGATTTCTATTTCAAATAAATACAGAAAAAAATATATCATGGTTATGATTTCACAAACTATAATAACTACTTTTTATTTATTTTTAAAATATTAAAAACTATATTTTAACTGTACTATATAACACTTAAGGAAAAGGTTTAAAGACTTAAATTATCGTCACTCTTTTTAATGCAGTTAAATGCAGTCTGAAGCTTTCCAGAGTTAATAATGGCAGGCTTTTAATATTTGAGTGAAATTTTAAACTCGACCATTTTACTTGCCTTTTTTTTATCACCCTCTCCAGGACTTTACGACAGCCCACCAGGGTCAGACGATGCCAAGCTCCTGGACACATTTTACCCTGGCGACCAGCATTCCATAACCTACGGCACAAAGTCCAGGGTCGGCATTGGAGGAATGGAAGCTAAGGTATGATTACAGAAAGGATATCTGTGACACACACAAAATATATATTTTGTTAGGATGAATAACTGAAACTGGCAGTATGTGTAATCACTAAACTTCAGGTTAAAGCTGCTCTCTGGGCTCTCCAAGGTGGGACGTCTGTTGTCATTGCTAACGGTACACACCCCAAAGTCACGGGTCATGTGACCACTGACATTGTTGAGGGAAAGAAAGTAGGAACCTTCTTCTCAGAGGTCAAGCCAGCTGGTGAGTTACCACACGTTCTACTGAATCAGTTTTTTTCTAATGTGATTCATTTATCTTTGTTTTTTGAAAGATCTCAGATGCCACTTTTCATCATTCACAGGTCCCACAGTTTGCGCCCTATGCGCCGCCCGCTCAAGAGAGACCACTATGTCGCAATAAGAGAGACAGGGATCCGAATCAGTTGCCGCTTGGCTGGTCTGAATCATTTTTCTGAACCAGAGAAGTGTGTAGAGACCCCCGGCTCAGCTACCTACTTGAATATTTTGTGACCCACCCGACGAATTTTAAATGATACTCGTCGTTCGACATGGTGCGAGTTGAATCATTAGATTAAAAAGGAATATTCTGGGGTATTTTTTATCTTAACATCTATAGTCAGCATATAAAGTGTATGTACTATTTACCGTTCGAGTCACAGAACAGAAGGTGATCAATCAGGATTTGCAACCAAACAGGGTTAGATGTGCTCGTACGATTACATACCCAGTTTCAACTCGCGTGACCATATGAGCGCACGAACACCAACGAGACAAAGGACAATGAAAGCATGTGCTGCATGTGAGCACAGGTAACAGGAAGTGATTGCACATGGTCTCCAGACCAAGAGATGGCCCCTTCCCCCCCACCCCCCACTGGAGTGGTCTATCACAAAGATTTTTTTTTTTTGGTTCACTCAATTTCAATCTGTTATGTTACAGGTCGTCTGTCTCCAGCCATGCTGAAGCGACTCAGTTTGTCATCGTCTAAACTGAACAGTCTGTCCATCGGCTTACGTCAGATTGCAGTGTCCTCTCAGGACAGCGTTGGCAGGGTTCTGCGCAGGACTCGTGTGGCAAACAAACTGGAGCTGGAGCAGATCACTGTCCCCATAGGAGTACTACTGGTCATCTTTGAGTCACGACCAGACTGCCTTCCTCAGGTCAGGTGCACAAAATGCATGCAAATAAATAAATATTGTAGTTTTTTTAATATTGTTTTAGTTTTCCTGTATGTGAGCATGTTTATGTTTGGGCCAGTGGGTGGTGGTTAAACATCTGGGCTGTTAACAGAAAGGTTGTATATTCAAAACCTTTAATTCGTCACCAGATTTGCCCAGTCTCCAGGTTGCTCAAGTGGGATTGGCCAACCTGTATTTGTAGTGTAATGTGAGTTGCTTCATTCAAACATCTGCTAAATGTCTAATTTATTTTTATCAACCAACAGGTTTCTGCTTTAGCCATTGCCAGTGGAAATGCTCTTTTGTTGAAAGGTGGCAAAGAGGCGGCCAACACAAATCGCATCCTGCATGAACTCGCTCAGGAGGCTCTGTCTATCCATGGAGTCAAAGATGCCATCCAGCTGGTAAATGAAATGCTTTTGCACAGCAGGTTTTCACCATTCATATATGGGCAAATCTGTATAGAATCTACAGAATTGGTCCAAAGTCAGAGTTAAAAACGTATTGAAAATAATTTATTGTTCCCCCAAAAAAAGTAGGTATACAAATGTGATAATATCCAAGTTGCACATTTCAAGTAATTGTGCAGTTAATTCTCATATTGTATTTTCAGAAAGTGTGGATATTTGTCACTCCCCAAATTTGTCACTACCCGAACCAGTAATAATAATTTAATTAGAAGGGTTATATTGACCTAATAGGATTTTGTTACTATACAAAATATCTCGACCTGGTGTTTGTGAGTAGGTCTACTAGTAGATACGTTCGATTTTTTTCCAAGCACGATCGCTTCGTAAACAAGGTCACCTCTGAAGGGAAAGACATGATTAAACAATCTTTCACGTGTCATTTATGAGATTTGTTGTATTGAATCAAAAAGCTTGATCTTAATGATTCACAAAGGTAAGGATTAGGAGGAGGATCTTGTTATGTTTGAGCGTACGACTAATTGAAACCAAACAACTCCTCAAATTTCGTATACTTTATTTTTGACAAAACAGTCCAATTTTTTGCAGATGATAATGTGACTGCACATTTATTAGGGTGAGGGGCAGACAGGTGACGATCAGGTAGCAACCACATTACATTACTGAATTTTAACTTGCATACTAAAACACTACTAAAACATACTAAAATACTAAAGATTTTAGTACAGTTATGCAGTTTTTTTTTTGTTTATTTCCCCCAAATATGAGGATTATGTGTTTCCTTTTGTTACTACCGAAACAATGATGACATGTTTCAGTAGTGACTGTTACGGTAGTGACAATTCTATAGGATAACACCAAAAAAAAACACCGATTTAGATACTTTGACCCTATCTCAAAGAGCCTAATCAGCACATGGAGCTAGCGCAGTTTGCAAGTGGTTACACCCATAAACATAAATTTATGAAATAAAACTCCCACACAAAGTGTGCTTTAGCGCAGAAAAGAAAAAACAAAAAGGTGTTCGGTAGTGATGTTCCTTAAAGTTACACACAGATTTTCAGACTTTTGAAAAATTTACCCTCAAAATAAATAAGGAGCCTATGCAATCACACTGGTTAGCTATGAGAGAGAGAAGGTACCACACATATGTCCCTGCGCGATCATTACATGTGAGAAGGGGTTGATAGGTAATTTCTAGGTAATCAGCAATCGGACTAAAACATAGAAGATTCCAGGTAGTGACATGAAAAGAGGGACACATTTTTTAATAAAGATCATAATATTACAAAGGAAAGTTACTATATTTTTTTTACCACTTTTTAAAGAATCAAGCTATTTTAAAAACAAAAAGCAATTTGAAAAAAAAAATGCAAAACAAATTTATTCAATTCATTTCATAAGTTTAAAAGTTAGGGGTTAGTCGGGGGACAGCACACCTCCCGATTGCAAAGTACCAATAAATGATAGCTTTATAATATTTAGCTTCTAATTTTTAAATATTAAGGTGGGTTTCAAAGAGAATAGAAGGAATTTAGGAAACATCTAAGATTGAATAGTTTAAATGCTTTTTAAATGTGTGTTTTTTTTTTGGTTTGGGCTGGGGACAGCCGTTTGGCATACGTAGAATGGGGCTATACCACACACACAAACACAACAACACACTGCTGTCAGAAGTGTAGTCCAGTAAGTTGTTTTTTTTGTGTGTTTTTTAAAAAGAGTCTCACCAAGCTGCATTTACATAATTGAACAAACTACAGTAAAAAGAGTAATATTGTGAAATCTTATTACAATTTAAAATTACAATTCCATTTTTATATATTTAAAATATGAATGTTTATTCCTGTGATGGCAAAGCTGAATTTTCACTATCCTCTAGAAGTTTGGATTTTGTTCAGGATTCTTTGATGAACAGCATTATTTGAAACAGGAATCTTTTGTGCATATTAAAGGTCTTTACTTTCCCTTTTGCAATCATTAATACATCTTGCTGCCTAAAAAGTATTAGTTTCGCCTCTAAAACCACAAACCACCCACAACAAAAAACCTTTTGATGTGTGTATATATAGTCATTTAAAAGATATAATGTGTGTGGCAGGTGAGCACGCGTGAAGAGGTGGAGGATCTGTGCCGTCTGGAGAAGATGATTGATCTGATCATTCCCCGCGGCTCCTCTCAGCTAGTCAGAGATATTCAGCGTGCAGCTAAGAGCATCCCTGTTCTTGGCCACAGTGAGGGGATCTGCCATGTTTATGTGGACCATGAGGCCAGTGTTGACAAAGCCATCAAGATCAGTAAGACTGCCAGTGAAGATTTACGAGTGTAGATGTTGTTGTTTTTTCCACATAGGTGTACTTCACAGACAACAATTTGATATTGTAGATTTATTGTTTATAATGGTTTAAATCACACTGGTTATGTTTTATCTCTTTAGTCCGAGACTCTAAATGTGACTACCCTGCAGCCTGTAATGCCATGGAAACCCTACTGGTGCATCGAGATCTTCTCAGAACCCCATTGTTTGATCAGATCATTGACATGCTGAGAACAGAACATGTAAGACCACATATATATCCACAGTATGTCATTCATACTTAATTAGGCCTATACTCTGAGGACTGTAACCAGATCTGTCTTTGGTCTAGAAAAAAATAATATAGTGTTTCTATTGAAGCTTCTTTCTGCCTCAGGGTTAAACAAAACAAAAAATGTAAATGCAAATGCATACTATCGTTCAAAAGTTTGAGGTCGAAGATTATTAAAAATGTTTTTAAAAGAAGTCTCTTTCTCACCAAGGCTGTATCTATTTAAACAAGACAGTAATAATATGAAATTATTCTGATTACTATTTAAATATGTTTTAAAATAGTAAATGAATTAAACTTGATCAAATTCCTGTGACGGCAAACTTGAATTTTCAATAGCCATTACTCCAGTCTTCAATGCCACATGATCCTTCAGAGCTTATTTTATTTTATTACTTGTTTGATGCTCCAGAAAAAAATTAATGTTATTATAAATGTAAAAGCAGTTGAGCTGCTTAATATTTTTGTGGATACATAATGCATAAACCATGATACAATTTTATTTCAGGATTCTTGGATGAATAAAAAAGTTCAACAGCATTTACAGTGGGTATTGAAAAGAATCACCCCCCTTTAAAGTAATCACATTTTGTTGTTTTGCAGCCTGAAATGAAGATGGACAAAGTTTTTGTTTTATGCAGCTGTATTTACTATCCAAGTGAATTTATTATTCAAGTGAAAGATATAACACCAACATGAAAAAAAAAAAGCAGAATCATCTAGTTGGAAAAAGGATCACTCCTCTTGTGTCAGTATTTTGTTGAACCACCTTTTGCTTTAATTACAGCCTTTAGTCTGTTGGGATTTCTCTCTACTAACTTTGCACATGTAGGCTTTGCATTATTTGCCTACTCTTCTTTGCAGAACTGCTCAAGTTCAGTTAAATTTAATGATGAGCGTTTGTGGACTGCAGTCTTCAAGTCATTCCACAGATTTTAAGTCTGGGCTCTGACTAAGCCATGTAAGGACATTCCTTGTTCGCCTAAAAACCACTGGGGGTCAGTTGGCTAGTGTGTTTTTGGTCATTGTCATTGTTGAAGGTAAACAAAATTTATGCAGAGAGCAGCAGGAATTTGAGGTTATTTGCCCCATCCACTTTGCTTTCTATCTGAAAGTGATCAGTCCCTGACGCAGAGAAAACAACCAACAGGATATCAAAACCTCCATGTTTACTGTAGGAATGGTGTTTTTTGGATGGTGAGTTGTGTTGGATTTCTGCCAGACATATCATTTTGTGTTGAGGGAAGATAATTACATTTGAGTCTCATCTGCCTCAGAATCTTCAAGGTGTCTTTTGGCAAAGCTCAGTCGTGACAGCATGTGGCCTTTCTTGAGGAGTGGCATTTTTTCTTGCAACCCTCCCATACAAGCCAAGCCACATTTGTGGAGAATTTGTGATCTTGTGTCACATGCAAACAATGACCACTCTTTGTCATAAATTCTGTCTTCATTTCAGGCTGCATTATTTTAAAGGGGGTGATTCTTTATTCCCACTGTATTTGAATTACAATATTTTGTAAATAATTAAATTTGTTTACTGTCACTTTTGATCAGTGCCAATGTAAATGTGTCCTGCTTAATAAAAGTATTAATTTCTTAAAAAAAAAAAAACTTTAGTACTGCTTTGAGTAGATGTACATCTAATTATATTCACTGTTCTTTTCTTTTTTATTCACTGTCTTTTTCTTTTTGTGTGTGGTGTTTCCAGTATATTTTGAAATTAGAAAATGATGGTATAATTTCATACGCACTTTCTTAAAATTGTTTAAATTATTTTACTTTTGTAGGTGAAGATCCATGCCGGCCCCAAGTTTGCATCGTACCTGACCTTCAGCCCGTCAGAGGTCAAGTCTCTGCGTACTGAGTACGGGGATCTGGAGTGCTGTATCGAGGTTGTGGACAGTATGCTGGAGGCTGTTGATCACATCCATAAATACGGCAGTTCCCACACTGATGTTATCGTCACTGAAAATGGTAAGACTAAACATACACCTGCCTATAGTGGTGGACAATCATGTATAAATCTAGACTCTTGGTGTTAAAATTAATTGCAAGCTGTGTAAACGTTAAACTTGATGAAGTATGACATGCATTAGCTTTCAGTGCTCTATTGTGAACAAAAAAAGCAGTGCTGTAGTGCCATCTAGTGGGAACATTGATGCTTCCAAACATTTTTTTAAATTTTCTTTATTGAATTTATTTAATTATCATTATCTTTCACATACTCTTTGTAGAGGACACAGCAGAGCAGTTCCTTCAGCAATTAGATAGTGCCTGTGTCTTTTGGAATGCCAGCTCACGGTTCGCTGACGGATATCGTTTTGGTCTCGGTAGGTGTCTTTTTCTTTTTTGCTCATCCACAAACTTATTAAAATGTTTCCCCTTTTAATCTCATAATGACCCTGTGGTGCTTTGTAGGTGCAGAGGTTGGCATCAGCACGGCTCGTATTCATGCCCGTGGGCCTGTGGGGTTAGAAGGGCTTCTCACTACCAAGTGGGTCTTACGGGGCGAGGGCCATACAGCTGCAGATTTCTCTGAGCAGGGCAGCATGACGTATCTGCACGAGAATCTTCCGGTGGCGCAGGTTCTTCCTGGATGCAGAACCACCAGCTAGAGTTGTGAAGTAAAAGCATGTACAGTCAAGAATCAAATACATCTTATTTAAGTAAAAGTTCACCCACTTAAAATCTATTTAAAGACTCCAATCAGGCAGTGTATTTGGAGTAAGTGCGAATACAAAGAAAATCATCTGTGGATGGAGAGCCGTTCAATGAACCCATACATTTAAATTTTCCCAGATACACCCATTTTAGTCAAGTGTGTCTTGTTCTCAGAAAGAACCAGACGAACGTATAGCTACAGAAACTCAGAAGGGTCATGCAAAGATGACAAGGGAATTTGCTTAAAGCTGTAATCCATCTGATTGTTTTTGTCATTTTTGTCATGATTTGTGCGTTGTATTATGTTCTTTTGAGTAGCAAAACGAATTACTGATCATGGAAAAAATAATGACAGCTTCACTCCAGTATGGAGTTAATGAAAAGAGGCCTCCCGAATTGCCCCTGTTATATATTTATGTCATATTTAATGTGTGAAAATGCAGTAGGAATTTCTAAATGAAATTTCATGACAAAAATTGGAGCATTAAAAATCATTGTGCCATTTTACAGCATATTGTGTACACGTAATTTCAGCTTTTATGGGAAAAATATATACATCACATTTAAAAAAAAACTATTATTAACTAAAAAAAGAATATTTTTCATGTGGCAGTACAAGTCATATACAGTAAAAGATAAGAAAACTATCAACTGAAAAAGAAACTAGAATTTTAAAGCTGCTTTGTCTGGATAAGTTACTTTTATTGAAGAGAAAACGCAAGAAAAGCAATCTTCCTTGCATTTTTTTTTTTACTCATTGCTTTTTAATCATGATTAATAGGCAGAACTGTTAGCATTTCTGTTACTGCTGTAAAACTCACCCGGGACGGCCAGCTTTTGTCCTGAACTGCTTCAAAAAGGCCTCGTTTTCCGTACTTTAAAGTGCTGTAACGCTCTACAAAATAGTGGTGCTTATAGTGTGAAAAGTGTTCTGAAGATGTTCACAATTTTTGTATGTAGAATAAATTTCTTTTTTGTACTTTCAAAAAGACCTGAAAGTTTAATTTGTACCTGAAAGAGGTTTGGAGAAGGGTTTAGGGAGGAAACCGACAAGTATTGGGGCCATTTTGAACTTGATTAATAATCTTTCTTAAGTGCAGTTCAGTGTGGAAAACATCAAGAGGCTTTTCTGTAGGGAGAGAGAGAATTGCCAACACTAAGTGGGACATGGAAGAGTGAAAACAATACTACAGAGGATTAATTATGTTGCTATTAGGAAAGAAGAGACTGGGAGAAGACTGAGGCTTGCCATGAAAGTGCCAGTGCCTTTTGACTCACAAGTTCTTTTTATTCTCCAAAATGTGCGGTTTACCCTCAATGAGCCTTCATCAGAAACTAAAAAGATCCAGAGATGAAGAGAAACTAAGTTTCATTCATCTGTTATTGTGTTCCAACTTTACTGCGTAAGATCTATGATCAATGACTGTTTGGATGAAAGAGGTTAAAAAATGCTCAAATGAGGACAATGTTACTGCCAAATCAGGAGATGGAAATACAGGTGCAGAAGTAAGAAAGTAAAATTATGACTAACATGAGAAACAAAGCTTGCAGTGCTGATTTTCAAATCTAAGATCGTGAGTGTTGACCCTAAAGCTGCACTTTAAGATCTATTTTGTCAGTACAGTTTTATTCTGTTCAAATTATGACTGCTAAATAATTGTTGATTTGTTACTACTGCACATCAACCTGTGCCCAATATTTCACACGTCTGAGAGTTTAAAGCATATGGATGTGAAATTTAAAAGAACCGGTCTCATGGCAAGCCATCGGACTTTCACAGTCAGTACAGCTTTAATTGAACATTACTTGAGGCGAAAACTCATTTCTTGTGCTTCCTTGGATATTTAGAGACTCAAATGTGCTCCCTGCAGAGCTTAATTTTTTCAAATCAATAATTAATTATCAAAGTTCTTTATTCATTTGTATCTTTGCCAGATATGGGCTTCTAATTAACTATTTCAATAATTGATATTTATCTTTGAAAGAGCTTGGTATCCATACCTAATGAAAAATGCATGAACTGAGATATGGACTTGGTTTTGTTTTGTGTTCTGAGAGAGCCGCATGCTCGGGGCTAAGACCAGGCCACTTTGACTTTTCCTCTGAGTCTGTGTTGCCCTATGATGTGCTGCTACTATGGGGCCTCTTTCAAGGGCCCAAAGCATCTGCTAGACATCATGTGATCTTATAAAAGTCTTTTGCTCTTCCATCCTCAGATACCCCTTTTTTGTTCTTTAATAACTCAGTTCAAAGGACAAGCGGTTTCCTTAATAATTTCCTTTTGTCTCTCAGGCACGAGATGACGTCATGTACGCATGCAACAACATTTTGGCATGTTTCATTCATTCAAGATTTCTGCGGGTTTTAAAAAGGTCTTAAAAAGTCTTAGTTTGCCCTTTCACAAATTAAGGCCTTAAAAGGACTTAAATTCATAAAATCATGGCATTAAATGTTGCATGCACTGCAAAAAAATGAATATCTGCAGTTATTTTTTGTCTTGTTTTCAAACAAATCTCGAAAACATCCTAAAATCAAGATACCTTTTGCTTGAGAGCCAAAGAAGAGATGAAATTTTTTTTTTTTTTTTTTTATTGGACAAAATTAAGTACGTTTATGCTGAGAAAACAAATCTGAACTGGGTTTGAAAACTTGTTTACCTTTGAATTACTAGTTTTCTTAAGGATTTAATTGGGTTGAAGATATTTTTGCCTTATTTAATCACAAATTCATTTAATTTTGATACAAGACAAAAATATTCACTTTTATGCAGTGTGATCAGAAGGTAACGTAAAAGTTATTTCCATATTTTAGTTGAGCTATTTTTTGGTTTAAAAAATTGCAGTGCTGCTAACACAACTCATTGCCTCCTCCATATTGACGAGTTGTTTTCCATTTAATTTTCTTTAATTGATCTCAAAAAGGTCTTAAATTCACCTCCCTACACTTTTCAGAAACCCTATCATTGCACGGCATTCAGAGTATACAAATGTCATTTGTTTGATTTTAATCAAATTTTCCTTTATTTCCAGTTGTAGTTGGGAAGGGAAAGGTGCTGATAAAATAGTTTGCTCAGTCAACAGTGCTAAAAGAGACAAATAGCCCTAATTAAGTGAGGCTAAGTGGCATTTGTGCCGGAATAAAGCAAGCATCACAAATACATTCAGCATGACAGATGCACAGGCCTGATCACCTCGAGGTGATTGAAGGTCAGACGTAGTCGCTGCATGGACAGGCAGTGCTGTTGACACATTGGGAGAGGTGGTTGTGTGATTTGGATCTTCAGTTGACGTCAGTCACACGTCGCAGGGAGCCCATGGTAGGACTTGGGCTGCCCCACTCGACATATCTCCTGTATTCGCCGGGGCGCAGGAAAAACTGGCGGCCAGTGTAGTTGGGGTGCTCGTGGAGGGTCCAGTAGCCTTCCATGACATTTGCTGAAGAGATGTCTCCATTGTGGAATCGCTGACGCAGGTCAGGGCAATCTTCATTCAGCTCCATTGCCTGACCACCAAAATCGGAGCGCTCAAAGATTTTCATCCTGTAGTTTCCAGTGTACTGGGGAAGAAATAATCGGTGTTGTATTAAAAAAAAATCTCCAAAGATGTAAAGCATTGCTCTGATTGATCAGACCCAACACTGGATCAGCCAATAGCATGAGTTTGGGGTGGGAGTATATATTCGGTTGACCAATGGCAGACAAGGTGAGTGTTTAGGAAACCTGTTTGTTTTCATATCATATAAACAGAGTAAACATCCCAAACTTTAAAAACAAAAGAATAAAAAAAGAGAAAATTACAAAATACTCGAACAGTCTTTTTTTTTTTTGATGAACTAGATTCTCCCAACCTAACCTACATAATTAAACTCTTAACTTGCTGATGCAAAGTGAAAATATTTCCTATCACAATAGATTAATTTTAAATAATGCTTTTTTTTCTGCTTCTACTGACTGTACAGTAAAGACTCACAGGAGGAACCAAGCGACAGGAACGAATGCAGTCGTTGAATCCAGCCCAGCGCTGGAAATCAGAGTATTCACCCTTGGAAAACATGTACTGGTATCCAGCATAGTTGGGCCTCTCGTAGGCCACCCAGCTTCCGCTTTCTACTCGGATGGAGTTGCAGCGAGAAAAGTGGGCCTGCATGTCAGTGCAGTCTCCAATGCACTCATAGTGACGGCCCTGGAAGTTTTTGTCTTCAAAGAAAGTAATCTGTGGGATAGTTATAATAAAAGAAAAATACAGGATTACAGGTACATTTTTAGTTTGTAGTTTCACTTTTTCTTGAGTATTTTATCTGATTTGTATTTATTTACTTATTTTTGTAAGAAGTTACATGGAAAATCTGAAATGTTCTTTTTAATAGTAATTTTTGGGCTTCTGGGTATGACAACTTATCTTTTAATCCAGTTAACTGTTTTATAATTTTTCAAAAGTTTTTATATATTTCCTTCACCATTAAAAAAATAACAGCTGTTCTATGTTTTGTTCGAATTTATTTTGAGGAGTTAAAAGCATGGTTTCAGGTAATAGGGATGAATATCCTAAAACCTTGATCTGTGAAATTTACAGACAGAATTTGGTCACTTACCTTGCCCATTGTGACTGTTCTCTAAGCGGACCAAACCATTTCTGAGGTCAGGATCTCTTTATAGACCCGGCATGGATCAGGGCTTTGTGTGTGACTCACAAAACTCTGTCTGGTCAGCACAATGTGTTCTATAGAGTGGATGCGACTGTAGATCTGCCTGTGCATGCCCCCCTTTGTGTCTTTGCAACCTTTTTTTCTCTCTCTCCAAAGACAGCACCACTGCACTTTTCAGTGCTTGACAAAAAAGTTGCAAACTCTGCTTTTAGTTGCTTCAGGGCTTTACATGTAAATGCCATGAACTGGCAGGACACATAAATGAGGATAAAATGGTAATATGAAGCTGGAATATAAAGTGATTTAAACAAGATTTAATTGAATTTGTCCTCTCACATAAAAGTTCTGTTTTATGGTTTGGAATGAGACACAAATTTATTCTTCAACCACGTCAGATTTATAAAGTTGAGTTTTGAGCTTGAAACTGACATGCAGTCTTTTTTTTTTTTTTTTTTAATGTTGTTAATGGCAATGGATCAATGGATCCTTATTCGAAAAACAACTGGCAGGCTGAAGAAACTTTGTTTCCGACGCTACCAAATAATTTAAAGCATCATGAAGAAAAAGACAGCATGCAAGACCTGTTTTAATCAGTTTTAACGTCTTTAATGCTCATACAAAAAGACTCCGTTTACATTAAACTGCTCCTCATTCTCCTAAAGGAGCCAATCATGGGATTCATGCAACCCCATTCGCTGCAGGCTCTGTATTCTCCGGGCCGCAGGAAATACTGACGGCCTCTGTAATTTGGGTGCTCGTAAAAGGTCCAGTAGCCCTCCATACAGTTACAGGAGTAGATGCCGTGGTAGCCAAAACGGTCGTAGACATTGGGGCAGTCGTCTGTGGACTCCATCATGTGTCCGTACATTTCAGGTCTGTTGTAGATTCTCATGCGGTAGGCACCTCTGTACTGTTGTGTGGGGAGAAAAACAGCAGTTAGGGCTTTAGAGGAATCAATAATCAGGGCAATGCAGAGACATTTGAGAGACCAGTTGTCAGAATGTTAGGGAGAAAACTCTGAAAATTCTTGAAGTCGCTGTTGAGACTGAGCCTTTGAACGTGACTTCCTGCCGTAAACGTGCAACTTTCAAAGATTTTCAAGTAGACGTTTAGTCATTTTTGTTGAACAAACTCTAGTGACAGTGTCATGATTCTTCCACTGTCAAAAACAGAGATGAATGGAATTATAATGAGCTGCGCAGTCATTGGAGCGTGTCTTGCTCCAATTCAAATAACTAAATCTCCTGGTGGACCTGTGAACCTGTTTTTTTCCCCTATATATATGAATATATATGAAACGCTCGTTGATTAGGTGTCTAACTGTGTGAAATAAAACCCATCAGTTTGATTGACTTACTGGGGAGAACATCTGACAAGATCTGATACAACTGTTGAAGCCCATCCAGTGGTGAAAGTTAGGATACTCCCCACGGCCCAGGACGTACTGATACCCCATATAGTTGGGCTTCTCATAGCCCACCCAATGACCCCCCATGACCCTAATGGAGTTGCAGCAGTTGAAGTGTCTGTAGGTGTCATGGCAGTCAGCAGAGCACTCATAAGAGCGCCCCTGGAAGTTGGAGCCTTCGTAGAAGATGATCTGATGACAGAAAGCCACAGAGGACAGTAAAGATGTTAGCAAAGAACAGATGAATAATCTAAGTGGCGAAGGAATATCCCAATTGTGTCCATTCTTATGTGAAAGTTCTATAGAAAGCTGTTATGGCTAAACCTCCATGAAAGATTGTCTGAATATTTATACTGGAAGAAAAATTTGGACAGAGATGGTATTCTAAAGAATTGTAATGTCCCTTAGCAAAATTGTCCTATCTTCTATCTAGTTTGACTTTTCAGGTCTTCAGGTTGTTCCAAGTCAGTGTGAAGCTCATGTTCCTAATGTGGCAAATAACCACATACTGTCTTGTGAAAATAGCCATTCTAAACAGTAATACTGTAGCGCCTACCTTTCCCATGGCTGCAGAGCAGGATGTCCACACCGTACTGCCATAGAGGTCTTGGTGGACCTTTTATACTCTTCTACAGATGTATACACACAGAAGCCAGAAGCATGTCACAGAAACTAGAGTTTACCTTTGAAAACGTCACAGACCTTTCCATTATTCATTTCTCTAAAGACAACTAAAGCCACACTCCCATTATTCCTGAATGCTAGAGTTTACCTATACAAATTCCCCTCACCTCACGAGCCTTAGCAGCACACCAAGCCTTGTTCACCCATGACCTGGTGATGTGCTTTTCACAACAGGCCACAAAAGGATCAGGAGGCATTATAACAGGCCTTTCTGTCTATGGCACAATGTGTAGTAAAAATGAAGCAAACTAATTTATGCACAAGTTTCATTTGATTTAATTCAAAGTTCCCTTTAAGTAACCCTAAAACAGTGGGGTTTCAAACTGGGGTCCATGGACGCCAGGCAGCTGGCAGGGGGATGCTAGGAGGTGCACAAAAGTTTCAGAAGAAAAAGTGGTAATTATATATGGCAGTCAAAATTAACATGGTAATTAATGAATTAATCAAGATGTTACTTAAATATAAGTTGTTTTAGTATAACATAAAGCCATTTTTTAATTTGTAAAAATAATTTATTTCATTTAGCCTAATTCAATTTAAAATTATTTCATGGTCCTTGGCATCAATAAATTTTAAAAAATTAGAAGTCACATTTTTAAATTGTAAAGATTCAACTTCAGACCTCATTGAAAATAACAAAAATGTAGGATAAAAAAAAATTAAAGAGAAACATTATGATATATTTAATATTCTGTACTAGATCTCTACTAGATCGCTGATCAAGTAATAAGCAAATTAACGACATTGATCATTTTACCCAATTAATAAGTCGGCAAACTCCTACAATGTAATTGTTACCTTCATGTTTTCCTTCTTTTTGTACATGTGAACTGCACACCTATTTTACGATGTGTCGAGAACGCAGACAAAGCGAACGTTCATCACAGGTTTTTGAAATCCCTATATGGAAGAAATGGTTCTCTGTAGCTTTGTTTTTTGATGTCATCATCAAATATGCAATTACAGAAAAACACTATTGTCACATTCTGTTTAGATTGAGGCAAACCAGCTTGACAGACATTGTGTCAACCAGTTGGTCTAGTGATTTTTATTGAATTATTTATTTTTAAATACTGGCATCACAGAGCATTTGAGAGTGATATCATCACAGCACACATTATAGTACATCTGGTGTCTATTTTTCCTGCTGCGTGAATTTTCAGGCACTCATCTAAGTGATTCTGACACTATTGATTGTCCTGGAATGTGTTGACATAACCTCCGACAATATGTTGCCTTCTTTTGCTTCCATAGCCTGAAGAGTCACTCTGATGCAAGGTCTTCATAAGGCTGTGTTGAGGTGGGTCATACATTTCATGTGTTTGTGTTATTGTGTGATGGTTGTTTCAACTATAGGACAGTCGGCTCTGGCATGTAAGCAAACCTCTCAGCTGACAGGCAAAAGGCCAAAGATAGTTGGCCTTGTGTTTCTATTCTTTTCAAAGCTGAGCTTCACTCTCCACATCTCTCCTTTCATCAAGATGAGGAGCAACGCTCTGTTTTGTGTATTGTTTTTTGTCTGTTTTACTCCAGAGAATGACAGCTTTTGTAAAACAATAGCCACACTGTTCTTTGATAGCCACTCTGGCATCGTTTTAAAACACGGCTCAGAGAGTGAGAGAAGTTGTAGTTAGTGCTTTGTTTCTTTATCTGTCAATGGCTTCAGCTGACAGTCACAAACATTATTAATGTGTCTGATCTTAAAAAGTTTAAAGATTGATTTTCAGAGATCACACTGAAAATCTATTTTAAACCTGGAGATAAACAGAAAGTTTTAGGATTTTGAAAAATTAAAGCAAACATTATCACACAAAATGGATGATTAAAATTCAATTATTATCAAATGAAGATATTTTAAAGATTCTGTTCTATTTCTAGATCACTTAAATAAGCAATTTTCTGACTGATCATTTTACCTCTTTTTTTATTATTATTTTAGACTAAATTAAAGTTATTAAAGCAATGGGGGGACAACATGCCAATATATCAAGAAATTCTGAAATTCAACTTTTGAATGTAATTTGTACAATAAAAAATGTAAATACACTACCAGTTTTAAAGTGTCCAGAAGTGAAATATTATTACTATTTAAAATGGTTTTCTATATTTTAAAATGTAATTTATTCCTGTGATGGCAAAGCTGAATTTTCAGCAGCCATTACTCGAGTCTTCTTTGTCACATGTTCCTTTAAATCATTCTAATATGCTGATTTGGGGCTCATTGCACTCAAGAATTGGGGTAGCTAATATACATGTGGTGTAGATCATACTGGAGTAATGATGCTGAAAATATTCAGCTTTGTCATCACAGAAATAAATTCCATTTTAAAATGTTAAATTGTAATACGTCACAATATTGCTGTTTTACTGTATTTTTGATCAACTAAATGCAGCCTTGGTGAGCATAAGAGACTTTTCCAAAACATTACAAATCTTAATAATTCCAAACTTTTGACCGGCAATATACTGTATATATTGGGGGAGATCATTAAATTAGAACAATAAAAATAGCATTGTCACTAGTGGTCTCAGACGTTTTGGACTCAATTGTATAAATGATTGACTAGTGTTATATCTTTTGTCTTTTAATCTAACTTTCTGTCTCCTCCTCTTCTCAGCTTTTTTTCTTGGCTTAGTTAACGATTACTGTACCAAATGTACTCTGCACTACAGCAATGGTTCTCTCACATCACAGACTTGCAAATAGTAATCTTGAAAGCACTACAAGACATTTCATCCCCACACGGGGCGAAATACTTCAAATAAGCCCAAGCTTTCTCTCTTGGTTCCCCCTGGAGAACAAAAAGCCAACGCTTAAGATCTTTTGCTGCCTCTCTGGTTGAGAGAGACGGGGAAAGAGAAAGAAATGGAGAGAGTTGCTTTGGACAGACACAGAGCGCAACAGTACAGTTCTCATAAACAAGGCACATCTCCATTTTGAAGGCCCGTACGCCTTTGCTTAAAGAAACCGCTTTCAAACACTACTTTTCTCAAATTTCAACATAACGACGAATGCTAATGGTTCTCACACCGCCGCAAGGTAGCAATTATTGGATAGCACGTCTGCTTCCCAGAAGACTTTGCTCAAAAATCAACAAATATAATCATGCTAGCTGAGATCTAATCTATCTAACATACGGTTTGAGGGGAGAATACAGATTTCACTAACAAAAAACAGCATTATGAAGTGCAACGGACTTGTGAGGGGCAGTGTTAAGAAAGGTTAAGAAACAAATTAAGATAAAATCCTTAATTAACATGTTATTCTCGTTTCCCCTTTGAACCCCAGAGGTTTACAGCAACAGTCACTAAGAGCGAGGAATTCTGGCAATGCCCAATACTCCTGGCACACTTATATGTAACTCATTAATACCACAAACAATATCCCACCACACAAACGTGCGCACACAACCTCCTGACGTACTGCTGCGGGGCAATTTGGTAATCAGTCCTCGGAGGGTTTACCGCGCACGGAGACAAAGGAACTCGCTATGCACACACACGTACACAGAGATATCAGCGTCAAACATACACAGAGAGATGCATGCAGGAGACGAGGCTGTTAAAAATAAAGCAAAAACACCTGAGTCAACCCATAACCCAGTAAAACCTGTTTTCCTCCACGAGTCCTTAATTATTAGCAAGAGAAAAGGGAGGTGGAGGGGGGGGGGGGGGACAAGAGCGAGAAATAACTGCAAAAATAACCTTCTTCCTCTGGTGCGGCACACCGACAAACTGAGCTGCTGCGGTTATATTTAGCCGCTTAATAAGACCGTCTGGACTGATTGGATCTCTGGAGCCTTTGAGGAGAGCAGAAGCTCAGTCCCTGCACCCTGACTGGAAGATTCTATGTCTAGTTAGAGCTTGATTAGTTGGTTCAGGTGTGTTTGATTGGGGTTTGAGCTAAACTCTGCAGGACATCGGCCCTCCAGGACCGAGTTTGGACAGCCCTGCTTTAAGGCATGGTCTTGTCCATACCAAGAATTGGCTTAACTTTCGTGAAAATAACAAGGAAAAATTTGTCATGTTTTTGACTTTGTCTGAATCTGATCCAGGAGTTTTCGAACTATTCCTGGACATTTTGGATGTTTCCATTATTTAACACTCCATGACCTGACTGGGTATGTCCAATAAAGGAGACATCCAAAAGGTGCGGTGCTTTGGAGGCTCCATGAACAGTTTGAAAACCCCTAATCTGAGCAAACTTTGTGCAGTTTGGACTGTTCTTGTAGGATTAGCAAAAAGCTGTGAAAAAGTTTATGCCATTGTTTGGAACATGTGATGCATTGTTTTGCATGTACCTGGGGTTATATGGTGATAAGCAACATGATTTAAGACCAATTTATTCTACAGTTGTCATGGTCCTGTTTACTTCAGTACACCAGAGCTTTAAAATATAGCCTCACTTCCTGCTTTCCATTCCTGTATCAAAGTAGCTCTTCAAGATCAGAAATGAGAATCCCTTTGTTACACAAATTATTTGGTCTATCAAAAAGCTTTGATAACTATGTTATCTGACCCAAATGTGAAGAAAATAAAAATAAAAGTTGTAGGATAAGTTCTAGTGATGTACAGACTGTCCATCTTTATCAGTACAATGATGGCTT